>OX451739.1:1467143039-1468343039 GCA_948472305.1 Vicia faba | reverse complement strand
GTTATGGGTGTAAAGTCTTTAGCAGTCCAATTGGTCAATCCACCGTCGGTCGTCGGGTAGATCCAGCTATCGAACTCTGACTCTTCCACTTCGTCTTCCTCTCCAATAGCATTAACTCCATGAGCAGGTAGGGGAGCTGTCACTACATTAGGCTTCTCAGATGCCTCAAACTGTACCTCCTTGGCGTCAATAAGGTCATGCAGCTTGTTCTTTAACGCCCAACAGTCATCGGTGGAGTGCCCCGGGCTATCTGAATGGTAGGCACAACGAGCATTTGGATTAAACTTGGGGGATGCAGTATTGGGAAACTTTGGAGCCTCCCTGACAGTCACTAAATTGGTGGATAGCAACTGTGGCAGGATCTGTGATAAGGTCATGCTTAACCGGGTAAACTCTCTCCGGGGTCTTTCAAACTTTTGAGGATTAGTTGGCCGAGGAGCGGCAGCAGGTTTGGAAATCATTACCGCACTGACAGATTGGTGGCGTTCAGGTCGCTCTGGTCTCCGGGAGCTATATACAGCACTGGCCTCCTTTTTGAAGGGTTTCTTTTCAGCGCTGAAGGAGGCAACCTTCTGTAGCTTCCCCGATTTTATACCGGCCTCGATCCTTTCACCAGTCAGGATCAGATCAGTAAACCCAGCAGAGGAATTACCAATGAGATGATTGAAAAATGGACCGGATAGGGTCCCCAAAAACATATCTACCAGCTCCCGGTCCGTCAATGGTGGCTGCACCCTGCCGGCCAGGTCTCTCCATTTCTGGGCGTACTCCTTAAAACCTTCACCCGACCCTAGCGACATACCCTGGAGCTGGGTACGCGTAGGAGCGAGGTCGGAATTATATTGATACTGCTTGTAAAAAGCAGTGGCCAGATCCTCCCAGTTACGAATGCTGGTTCCATCCAGCTGATAGAACCATTCGAGGTGAGTCCCTGAAAGACTCTCCTGAAAGAAGTGGATCCAAAGGTTCTTGTCTGCTGTGTAAGGCTGGATCTTCCTTACATAAGAACGGAGGTGCATCTTGGGACAGGAAGCCCCGTCATACTTCACAAAGGCAGGTGCCTTGAACTTGTGTGGAATCACCACCCCAGTAGATAACCCCAAATCTCCGAAATCCAGTCCAGGCACCTGCTGAACTTCCATAGCCTTTAATCTGTCCTCCAGCTGCTTGTACCGGTCTTCAACAGGAGTGTACTGTTCGTCGTTGAAGTCTGTTTCAGTATCAGAGCCCATTGGAGTAGGGACCTCCCTTTCTTGGTGACTACCTTCCCCCACAGATGGAGTAGTCCTTTCAGCCTCAATCTGTAAGGTGTTCCCGAGTCTGCGCCCAGTGTTAAATAGCACAGTCCTCCTCTTCTTCTTAGTCTTCTTCAGAAGCATGGTCTTCAACTCTTGTTGACCCTGAGCCAAGCCCTTGATCAGCTCCTGAAATTGGGCGTTCTGCGCCTGAAGAGCCTTGATAGATGCCTCAGTTGATGATTCAGGGTTCATGATGCTGAAATAAACAGCGAAGAACAGTAAGCCACCTGAAAAGAAGAGTACCTGTGATGCACATGATGAATGATATGTGTTTATGTAATGCATTCAAGAGTTCGAAAATTCAAATTTGTTGTAGACCAAAAGGAACACACGTTATTTTTAAGAAAATCATTGTTTAATACATCAAAGCCTCATGGGCAAAAGTACAAAAAATCAAATCAATCCCAAAATATGCTGCACATCCTCTTTGGAGCTATGTAAGTGTTGAGGTTCCTCTCCTCATGCAACAGGCGGGTGAGCTCCAAGACCTTCTTTTCACTGGCACGCAGACTAGTCTCAAGAGAATTCCGCTCTTCCTTAAGCTGGATCCAGCTCTTCTGCATCTCTTCCCAGGATGTGGGCATATCAGGATGCTGAATAGTGTAGGACACTTCTCCTTCCAAGGCAGGCTCTTTGACTACTGGAAGCATGTGAGGATAAGGCATTACTAACTTCTGAGAGCGGGCTCGTACCCACTTGAGGTAAGGCTCCAAAGGGATGGAGTTCCTGTGCCCCAGTGTCTTGCTGTCTATCCTACTAGGCATCCTCCAGGCTCTGATAAATCTCTGGCAAAGTCCTTGAGTATCGTTGTCGAAATCAAAAACTATGTCAGGAATTAACATGTCATGAGGACCATCCCTCCGAGCATAACCAAATTGTCTCCAAGCCAGGCATGGGCTATAAGTAATACCCCCTCTAATTCCAAGTAAAGGAACATTAGGATACTCCCCGCAACGATCAATGATAGTGACATCTTCTCTGGACCTAGGGCACCAATGTATATCTGCATGTGTAAGAGTCATCAACCGTTGTGACCATCTCAAACTCCGCTCATTCTTCAGGATTGATTGTGGAAGGTGCGAAATAAACCACCTTCCCAGGAGAGGAGTGCAACACATAAGGACACCTCTTTTTCTCATGGTTCGAGTGTAACATGAGTGAAGGATGTCCCCCAGCAACGTAGGTATAGGATTCCTGGACATAAAGATCTGGACAGCACTGATATCAATGAGCTGATCTGGGTTAGGGAACAACACCAAACCATAAACAAGGAGGGCCACAACCTCTTCAAAAGCTTGCAAGTCAAGGGAGTTCCAACATTCATAGGCCTTTTCAAACAGAAACCTGGCTAAGAACCCTTTAATACCACTTCTGACTTCCCAATGTCCCTTGAGGTCAGATGACTGTAGGTGCAAGGCTTTAGCAATCTCTTCAAGCTTAGGTTCTTTTTCTGTACCGTTGAAGGGTAGCTGATCAAGGATAGGGATCTTCAGGAGCCGGGAGAACTCCTCCAATGTAGGTACCAACTGATAATCCAAGAAGGTAAAACAGTGATGCAGAGGGTCAAAGAACTGGAACAAGACCTTTATCATATCTTCCTCAATGTTGGTGTTGACCAAGCTGATGAGGCTTCCATGCCTTTCACTGAATGAAGAGTTCTCGGGAATCCTGGATATAAGCTCCTTAAGCTGAGGAGGTACCCTTACAAGACTGATTTGAATTGTCTTTCTACGAACAGTTTCCATGTCCTACAAAACAAGAACAAAGATGAAAATTCGAACCCCTGAAATGGTTAGTTAATGCATATGATGCTGGATGATGTCATGATGCTATGATTAAACACACCACAGATATGTACAAAGACAAACATGTAAGGCACACAAGGCACACAAGACAAGCCCTTAAGGTTTAAGGCCAGCATGGGGTCTGGGTAGTACCCTCTTGAAGTTGGTGAGTTCAACCTGTCCTAATCAAAGTAACCGGGTTCTAAGGTTCCCAATATCACGGGATTGCTTTCATTGTTCATCGTTTCGATTTAGCCACTGAACTGGCGACCGAAATATTCCAGGAAAGCAACCCTCAATTGAGTGTAGTATCGAGTATCAACCAACCTCGGACTGCACCAAAGTCAGTTATCTCACTACCCTAAAGAGGCCAAGATGGTTCAATTAAGGTTCCTAAGGTCTGTTGATGCTTCATGACACCACATGGAGGCCCCGTACTCTCCTTGACTGAACTCAAGGGTTACCGGTACACACCAAAGTGCCACATCAACGTAGCAGACTGTTTCAACCATGTCGGTATACCTCGCACAGTTCCCTCACAGCCTTGTTGCTACTTTCTAAGAAGGTATCCCCCAGATCCGAGTTAGGATCTATAGAACTCCCAAGACAGTCCCATAATTTAAAGCAAACAAGGAAAGCAATTGAAAACACAGTTATGAACTAACCCTAAGGTACACCTCACTTTAAGTTAAGTCCCCAGCAGAGTCGCCAGTTCTGTGATCGGTGGATCTGGAACTGACTGTTTTAAAGCTGGTTCGCGAAATGTCGCGGAAGCAAGAGTCGCCACCGTCTTTTATTTTCTCCAAATGGAAAGGACAAAAGCACAGAAAAATTCCTTAAAGAGATTGCTCTCGGTTCGGGAGGTAGATTATAGAAAGGGAAGGTGTTAGCACCCTTTCTATCCATGGTTATCCATGGGCTCTTAGATACTTGCTCATTGTGTTTTCAAAAATGTTTGCTTGCTTTTCAATTGTGGGTTAACAAAGTTTCTTTGAAAAATTTCAGTTCGACTCGTACGTCAGAGTGTTTGAAAAATTTGCTTTGAAAGCTTTTGAAAAGTGTTGGTGTGAAAAGTCTTTGAATTTTTGTTTTGAAGAGAGCAAGTATCCATGAGTCGTCTACCTACCCTAAGGAATTCGTCTGTGTAAATGTCCTTTAAAGCAGTGCCATCCCACCATTGAGAGGTAGGTAGCACCACCGTTGGAGGTGTTCGGGTCAATTCGAGTTTGTAGGGACATGGTGATCACCGGAGCAATGGGAAGACACCTTAGAAGCTACCCTCATGCCGGGTTCCCGGATCATGAGGACTTACTAAGACGTCCTCTACTCGACGATCACCTTTCGAAAGGCAACAGTGAGGCGTACCCTAGGGGTGGTGTGTGCGGTTCGTGTGTTGTTTTCATTGATATTTGTCTTGTTCATGTTATTGGTGTTCTACGCTTGATTTTATTATGGTCATTCATTCTTTCATGCTTTTATTAACAGTTAAAATTTGCGGGGAAAATAAAACTAAAGCTATTACAAATGGCGCGGGTCCACATCGCCAAAATTAAACCGGACCCGATTTGACGGAAAGATAAAGAAAGCAAAATAAAGTGCGAAAAGTTAAAGTTACAACGCTTTGGGAGAGATACATAATGAATTAAGCGAAATAAAATAAATGTGCGAATTAAATAAAATACGAACGAGGGCGTTGGACCCTTTTGCAAAATTAAAATTAATAAGGAATTTAAAATTAAAATTAAAAGAAAATGTTTTTGTGTTTTTAGATTTAATAAAAAAAAGAATTAATTATAATTAAAATAAAATGTCAAACCCTAATTCTAATTATTATTTTTTAGTTATTATGAAAATGTTAAAGTATAACCTAAATTAAACCTAAGTTAATTTATGTACAATTTAATTATGAAAATAAAATAAGTAATATTATTATTATAAAAAAAGAAAAATTAAAAAATGGAATAAAATTATCAATTACCTAATTCTATGTTTTTTAGATTTATTAAAAAGAATTAAAATTGCAAAAAAAACCTAATTACACTAAATTCAATTATATACAATTTATTTATGAAAATAATTAAGATAAAAATATTTATTACTTTTTCCATCTTTTCTGTTTTTTATGATATTTTTATATCTTGGTAAAAAATAATTATTTAATTAAAACAAATAATAAAAATAAAATAGCAATTAAAAAATAAAATAAGAAAAGTATAGAGAAAGCAAACCAGGAGGGGTTCAGGCCCCAATATGGAGGTCTTGATCTTAGAATGCTGGCCCAACAACCATGAGTCCGTTTGACTTTTTGCATAGCGTGTGGATGTTGACTGGGGGTGTAACGTGCTCTTTGATTTTTGGCCTTGGATTAAATCTCCAGATGAACGTGGCTGGCTTGATGATGAAGGATGTATGGTGTGCCTTATCATAAGCGCTGCACATGAATGGCTAATGAAAAATAATATGAGAAATGTACAGACCTGGGACTCGAACCCAGGTCTTGGATGTGAACGCTTATCAACGCCTGCCAGCTGAGCTATGCAATCCTTTTGTTAAATGAATAAGCAACAAATATAATAAAAGAAAATAATGCGTTAGTGGGCTAAAACGCGCGAAATTCGAATCCTCCAATCAACGCCGGCCACGAGTTCGTCTTCTTCACTTTTTCTGAAACATGAATGTATGGCAACGGTTTTCTGGGCGTGGCTTAAGGGATGTTTTAAGAAAATAGCGATTAGACCCTCAACGCTCATAAATTGAGCGCGAGGGTTCCATCATCTTCGTCTTCAAGCGTTGAGTCTAATGGCACTGATCTGGAGTTCTAATTTTGCCTTGTTATGAAAGCCCCAAATCGAAAACCTGCAAACCCTAAAAAGCTACAATGGCATCTTTGTACATAACACAGGAAAACGCAATTAAATGTATCAGTTAGCTTTAGAATTGCAAGAGGAATAAGAATCCATGCAGAAAATGTTATGAAAATGCTTAAATTTAAGAATACGATTGTGAGTTTTTCACGACATATGCTGAGTTCTGTACACTGATTCCTTGCCTTTTGATGAGTGTTATGAATTGGAATATGATCAGTGAACCACAAGGAAGCTTTTGGAATCAATATTAGGACTTGAATCCACCTCTAGCAATGATTTCAGAATTGAGTTTTTTAAGTGAAAATTCCAAGTTTTCAATGAGCTTTTGAGCGCAGCCTTCAGTGTGTTGGCATTAGGTTTTGACTCAGCACTTATGAGGGAAGAGAATTAGGTCATTAGCTGGCCTTGATCCATGCCCATGAGAGAACTAGTCCTAGGTTTTTCACCATTAACCAACTTTCCCTTTTTTAAGCAAAACCAAGACTTGGTGTAAAATCTAACCCTAGCATGAGTTTGTGAGATGGCACATGATATATGGAAGCTATCCAAATTCAAATGACACTATTCCATTGATTTTTAAATTTTATTTGAATTTTTAAAGATTTAAAATGAATTAAATTATCAAAAATTAAATAAAATAGAAAAATCAATGTTTGATATTGAAATTAATCATGGGACACGTGTGTGGCATGACAAGGCTGAATCAAGTGGAAGAAAGTGGGCTCTTTTGTCAAAAATTGAAGTTTCAAGGATAGTTGACTTTTGCCATTTCACAAAAATTTCCCAACTTCTCCAATGCATAACTTGCTCAATTTTTAAGCTTTTCTCATGTTCTTGGACATTTTGGAAAGGTCTTTGAGTCCTTTAACCAATGCCTTTGGTCCCATGTCATTTTGATTTTCCAATATCAAGTTATGGCCTTTGACTTAAAGTCCCTTTTTGTTGACTTTTGAAAATGACCTATAATGTTGAAATTGATAACTTTTTGTGAGAGCATTTCTTGGACTTGAAGTATGAAGATGAGTTGTAGGAAATGTCTTTCTCTTCAAAATGAGCTTTGGATGGAATTTTTCTGATAATCCATGTGAAAGTTATGCCCTGGTCAATTTCAGTTGACTTCTTCAGCTGTCCAAATAAGGAAACTTTTGCATCTTGATGATTTTCTGAGCCAAATTTTGAGAATCATGATCAAGCATTGATCAAATGATGTTTGTGGCTTCAAAATGATATGTTGACCAAAAATTTGAACTTTTGACTGCCAAATGACCATTTTGCCCCTACAGTTGACTGTAGTGCAATTTAAGGTTTTGACTGTGCAATTTTGAGCTGAATGCCTTGAAACTTGATATGAGGATGCTTGACCATGTTTGTAAGCATATGAGACTTGATTGGGCCTTTGAACACTTCCTTTTCTTGATCAGACTCAAAACCCTAATTTTGACTGTTTAGGAGGCCCTTGCACTGTGCAACCCTTGGGGAATCTTGTGACTTGGCTTGGCAATTTCTTGAAGAATATGGGAGGGCAAATTTTGGGGTATAACAAGCCCCAGAAAGGCTGTCTTGAAAAAAATGAATCCAAAGGTTCTTGTCCGAAGTGTAAGGTTGGATTTTCCTTACATAGGACCTGAGATGCATTTTTGGACAGGACAACCCGTCATACCTCACAAAAACTGGCACTTTGAACTTTGGGGGAATCACAATCCCGGCAACTAAACCCAAGTCTTCAAAATCCAAACCCGGCACTCTCTAGCTCCATGGCTGCCATCCTGTCTTCTAAACCTTTATATCTATCATCAGCCAGAGGGTATTGTTGATCAGAGTAGTCTTCATCCTCTTCAGCCTCCTCTTCCTCCATATTGGACTCGGAAGGTACCGCAATCGCACCCCCTTTACTGGTTCCTTCCTCAGAAGTAGGAGGAAATTCAAGCACTCTTCGGGCTTCTCCTTCAAATCTTCTCCCTAAAGTAGCCACCCCGAGTCTCTTTTTCTTCTTTTTCACTGGGTCCTTATTCCCCAGCAAGGTCTTTAGATCCTCCTGACCCTTAGCCAAGGTCATCAGGAGTTGCTGAAACTGTGCATTTTGAGCCTGTAGGTCTTTGACTGTTTGCTCGAGATCCATCCTACTGAAATAAATAGCAGACAGATAAGGAAACCTGGCGTGAGACCTGCTTATGCATATGATGAATGGTATGCTTATGTATGCAATGCATTCAAGGATTTAGAACACACGTCATATTAATAAGAAGAAATTTGTTAGTACATAAATGCCCCATGGGCCACATATTACAAAAATAACTTCTCAAGGTAAAAAGAAGTTGCACATCCTCTTTGGCGCAATGTAGGTGTTGAGGGTCTCTTCCTCATGGAGTCGGCGGATAAGCTCTAGAACCTTCTTCTCACTAGCGTAGAAGTTGGCTTCAAAAGTGTTCCGTTCCTCCTTGAGCTGAATCCAGCTCTTCTGCATTTCTTCCCACGATGTAGGCATGTCAGGATATAGGATGGTGTAGGGAACCTCTCCTTCCTTGACGGGCTCTTTAATCACAGGGAGAACATGAGGATAAGGCATCATTAGACTTTGGGCTCGGGCTCGTACCCATTTGAGATAAGGCTCAAGAGGGATGGAGTTCTTGTGCCCCAGTGTCTTGCTATCAACCTTATTGGGCATCCTCCAAGCTCTGATGAATCTTCGGCGAAGTCCTTGCGCATCGTTGTCGAAGTCAAAAACTAGGTCAGGAATCAACATGTCGTGAGGGCCATCCCTCCGTGCATATCCAAATTGCCTCAAAGCTAGGCAAGGGTTGTAGGTAATGCCTCCTCTGATTCCAAGTAATGGAACATTAGGGAACTCTCCACAATGATCGATGATGATGACATTTTCTCTGGACCGAGAACACCAATGTACATCAGAGTGAGTAAGAGTCATCAACCGTTGGGACCACCTTGAGCCTTGGTCATTCTTCAAGACAGATTGTGGAAGGTGCGAAATAAACCACCTTGCAAGGAGAGGAGTACAGCACATGAGAACACCCCTCTTTCTCATTGTTCGTGTGTAAAATGAGTGAAGAATGTCCCCAAGCAATGTTGGTATTGGATTTCTGGACAAGAAGATTTTGACGACATTGACATCTACCAGCTGGTCAGGATTTGGGAACAAGACCAACCCATAGATAAGGAGTGCCACAATTTCTTCAAAGGCTTGTAGGTCCAATGAATTCCAACATTCTTGTGCCTTTTCAAACAAGAATTTTGCTAAGAATCCTTTGACGCCGCTTCTGGTTTCCCAATGCCCCTTGATGTCAGAAGGCTGTAGATGTAATGCTCGAGCAACATCTTCAGGCTTTGGTTCCTTTTCCGTATCGTTGTAGGGTAGTTGATTAAGGATAGGAATTCTCAGGAGTTGAGAAAACTCCTCCAAAGTGGGCACCAACTGGTTGTCAGGGAAAGTGAAACAGTGGTGAAGGGGGTCAAAGAACTGGAATAGCACCTTCATCATGTCTTCTTCAATGTTGGTGTTGACTAAGCTGAGCAGTCTACCATGCCTTTCACTGAAGGATGAGCTTTTCGGAATTCTTGAGGTGAGCTCCTTGAGTTGAGGAGAGATTCTCACAAGGTTGACTTGGATGGTTTTTCTGCGAGTAATTTCCATGACCTACAAAACAAGAACAAAGATGAAGATCTAAACCCTTGAAATGGTTAGTGAATGCATATGATGCTTTATGATGTTCATGATGTACGCACAAACATATGTATAAGCAAATCACACCAAACCCTAGTTTCAGGCTTGCATGGGGTTTCATAGGTAAGTACCCTCTTGAGTGTAGTTGGCTTAAAAACCTGTCCTATAAATAGTAACCGGGTTTTAAGGAGCTCAATATCACTGGATTGTTTTCATCGTTCATTGTTTTGGTTTAGCCACTTAACTAGCGACCAAAATATCCCAAGAAAACAACCCTCAATGAGTGTAGTATCAAGTATCTACCAACTTCGGACTGCACCAAAGCCGGTCATCTCACTACCCCTAATAAAAGGCCAAGATGGTCAAGTAAGGTTCTAGGTCATTAGTGCTTAGTGACATCACTCAGCGGACCCGTACTCTCCTTGATTGAACTCAAGGGTTACCGATACTCACAAATATGTCGCACTAATATAGCTATTGCTTCGACCGTGTCGGTCTACCCCGCACAGTTTCCACAACGTATTGTTATCTATGAATGTTTCCCAAAATCCGGGTGTAGGATTGCAAACCCAAACAAGAGAGCCAAAATATAAAGCAATCAAACCAAACAATTAGTCATGCAAGAGGGTGATCTAAGCCCTAAGGTTACTCCACTTTTAAATTTCTCCCCGGCAAAGTCGCCAGTTCTGTGATACGGTGGGAGAACTGACTAGGGTTTTGTGTTTGTTTTTGCAAATGTTTCGGTTGAGCAAGAGTCGCCACCGACTTTTTATTTTATCCTAAGGAAAGGTTTAAAAAGCACAGCAAAAACCTTTGAGATATTTCGTGGGTTCGGGGAGTAGATTATAGAAAGGGAAGGTATTAGCATCCTTTCTATCCATGGTTATCCATGGGCTCTTAGGTACTTGCTTAGATCAACTTGCCTTGATTTTCAATTGTTTGAAATGGTGCTTTGTGCGTGATTTTGAAAATGTTTTGAAAAAAGATGCCTTGTCTAGGCTACCCTTGTAACAATTCTTTACTCGAATGTTTTACAAAAGGTGTTTGTCTTTTTGAAAAGATGTTTCAAGGTTTTTGAAAGTTTGTTTTTGAAAGTGTTTGTGAAGTGTGGTTTGAAAAATAGGCAAGTGTTTTTGTTTTGCAAGTTGACAAGTACTTAAGAGCTATCTACCCTAAAGTTCTCAAAGATTTTTTTGCTATATTTTAACCCTTTTAACAATTTTGTTCCACCATTGCATTTGGTGGACAATCTTGTGTTAGGATGTGAAAGGGACGGGCGCGGGTCATCGTTTAGACCATAATTGCAATAGTGCCAAGTGTCTTTGGGCAATGTTTTCTTTTTAGGGACTTGATCATTTTTTAGGCAACTTTTGAAAGCGTCATCGAGGGACTATGATCATTTGAATTGTTTTTGTTTTTCCCAAAGAGACCTAACATGCAATATGGCCCATTTATTGAAGGCAACAAGTGGAATACCCTAGGGGTGCAAGTGTGATTAGTGTTGTCCATTTTCATGCTTGATTATCTTGAAATTAGGTCAAACTATTTTTGTTGTTTTCGATTCGCATACAAACCCTAATTCTAGCATGGTATATTTAGAAAGCAATAAATTGCGAAAAATAAAGTTCCTAAGTTATTACAACACAATATGGGAAGGGGGGTACAAATGTTCAAATGGGGGGTATTTAGACAAGGAATTTAAACCTAGACTATTACATCAATTTGGAATTATACAAGGTAATTAATGTACAATAATTAAATAAAATAAGAATAAATATGCAAGATGCAAAAATGTTTTTTATGTGTATGAAAAAAGTATTTTTTTTATATGTCAAATAAACAAAATAAAAAGTATTATTTTTTTTTGGAGTTTTTATGTTTTTAGGGCAAAACCCTAATTTATCAATTAAAAGGTATTAATTATTTAATATATACAATATTTAATAATTATGTACAAAAATAAAATAAAAATGAAGTATATTTATAAAAAAAGGTATTTTTAATGTCAAATATTAATAAAATAAAAATGTATATATTTTTTCATTTTTTGTCCTAAATATTCTAATAAATATATATGTATTTGTATTATTTACTAAATATATATTATATATACAGAAATGAGAGAGAATTTCTCCATTCCCAAATCTTAACCTAACTTTTTATCAATGTTCAGACCTTAAATTCTCATAGCATATGCAAAATAAATGGAAAGTAAAGATATGTACGGTTTCAGGGGCATGAGTAGAACACTTTTCATTCACAAACCTAGAGCTAACAATGCCTACATTGAGAGATAGAAGTTCATGAATATACCTGTTCAGTTGGAATCGTGTCTGGCAATGGAGGAGCTTTCAGGGCAAGATGATGATTTGTACAGCTTGCTTGAAGTGTGAGGATGCTATTCCAATACTTGGTATGCTTTGAAACCTTCTGTATCAAGCTGCAGAAGTCAACCTGCAAGAGGAAGAAATGAAAATGGCCAAACTGATTAGAGGAGTTACAGTTCACTTCTAATGCTTTGGATAGTTTGGATTGATGGTAAGGAAAGTGTTTGAACTGGTTTTGGCCAAGATGCGCGATGGAAATGAGTTGTGGGATTCAAGTTGCAGAATATGCCCTGTTTTGCCACAAAACTGTGATTTTCTGTGTATGGATGGATGAAGGGTTGTTTGGTCGTGCTTTAGGTCAGTTAGGGAGTGTGAAATGTGAGGACAAAGTTTGCTTAGGTTGGTCTTTGCTGAGATGAGAGTTGTTGTACAAAATGCAAGCTTTCTTCTTACTTAAGCAAAAGTTGTCAAGTTGGTTCTTAGGCCAAGGCAGGTCCCTCCTAATGTGCTGCATACTTAGTCTTGATCAGTGTAATTAGTCTAATAACTTGTGCCAAGAGGATATTCACTGTACTTGCTTGGATTGCTAATTGACATAAAGTTCCACTTTTGCAAAAATGGCCATTATGCTTTTTCTACTTTGGGATTAAACCTTTATGCAATGCTTGAACACATAGAATATGGTCTTGGCACAAAGAGTTTGCATTAAATTTATGAGTGTAAAAGGGATTTAGGGCCTGTAATAAAGAAATGCAAGCTGAGTTCAAAATTGCCTAAGTGTATGGACATGTAATTTGGTCATGAACAAAGTGAGTTTTTCCCATATTGCCAAATTCGATTCTCTCTAACCATGAGGTTGTTTGATGAGTTCTTGGACATTTTGGAAAGCTTGGAATGTGTACTTCAATCCATATTTGAAATACAAATTGAAATTCCAAGTGGAAGTATGTGAAAAATGGTATTGAAGTTAGGCAAAAATCCTGCCTAAAATAGGTCAAATTTTCTCTAAGTTAAGAATGGTTTGGTACCCTTGTTCCGAAAATTGTAACTTGAGATACAAGCCTCTTTTGGGAAAACTTTATGAATCAAAGTTGTATATTTTGCAATAGGCTACAACTTTCATGTTTTGACTTTTGCTTGAATCCAAATGAATCTTGGTGAGAAAGTGGGACAAAGTTAGGAAAAAATTAGGGTTTTTCATAACTTAGAAAAATTCTAAGTTATGAAAAATCTTCATTTCAAACCCTAATTTGCAATTCTTGATTTCTTGATGAACAAGTTTCATGATTTGGCATTTTTTGATGAAAAATGAATCTTGACACTTGATTTTGACCAAAAAGTCAAAGTTTGACTTTTCAGTATACAGTCAAAATTGATCAATTGACTGGGAAATTCAACTGTCAATCTTGTGTATTTGGGATCTTTTGAACTTGTTGAGTATGTCAAGACAATTCCATGGGGTCCTTGAGTCCATATGTGAGCTTGGTTTGCCATTGGCTAGGTCAAACAGTCAAAAATTGCCTTTGTGCAGTCAAAATCCTAAAAATGACCATTTTGCCCTTTTGGTGATCGGATCAAATTTCTTGTGGAATTGTGATCCAAACTTGATCAAATGGTCCATGTGAGTTCATAATGTTGATGTGGGTCAATTTCCATGAGGTTTGACTGTCAATTGACCACAGTTGACTTTTTCCCCAATACAGTTGATTTCTAGGTCAAATGTCCAATTGGCTGGGCAAAATTTGGAATTAAGACTTGAAACTTGATGTGGATAAACTTTGGAGTCCAATATGAAGCATGAAAGTCATCTTAGGCATTTCAGGTCAAAACATCTTTGTGCAAACACAAACCCTAATTTGGGTCAACAGTGCAAGGAGAAGTCTTGAGCAGATGAAACCCTAACTGGATCTTGAGTTCCAAGGGCTTTGTGATGAGAAATGTTGAGAAAATGGGAGGGCAAATTTTGGGGTACAACAGTCGCCACCAACTTTTATTTTATCCAACAAGGAAAGGAGAAAAGCACAGAAAAATTCCTTTTTCGAGATATTTCTCGGGTTCGGGGGGTAGATTATAGAAAGGGAAGGTGTTAGCACCCTTTCTATCCGTGGTTATTCACGGGCTCTTAGGTACTTGCTCAATTGTTTTCAAAATATTGCTTTCTTTGTGCTTGTGGGTTTTGAAAAAGTTTTTATTTGAAAACTTCGATTTAACTCTTGCTTTTGTCCTCAAGAGTGTAATGAAGTATTTTTGAAAACATTGTTCGAAAAATGTAAGTGTGAAAAGTTTTTCTTTTTTGAAAGAGCAAGTATATAAGAACCATCTACCTACTCGAAAAAGGAATCGTTCTATGCTATCTTCCTTTAGACAATGCTATCCCACTATTGATGAGTAGGTAGCACCGTCGTTGGAGTTTGAGGGTCAATTCGAATGTGGGACTTACGGTCACCAAAGCAATGTTAGGATGCCTTAGCGGTAACCCTAATGTCTTAGATCATTTGTTCGAGGCAACAATATCCGAGGCAACCATTTCGAGGCGACTATGATCTTTGGACAAGAGGGTGACCTCTAAAGTGACCTATACTCAATGACCGCGTACGAAGGCAACCAAGTGGGGTGTACCCTAAGAGTGCGCATGTGCGAATGTGTTGTTTTCAGTTAATTTTATCTTTGTACATGTTAATGGTGATCTAAGTTGATTTTAGGTTAAAACATTCAGTCTTGTCATGCATCCCTATTATCAAACATCTAACAGTTATAATTTGTGGAAAATAAATTGCAGAATTTAAATTACAAGGCGTTGGGTATTTACATCGCCAAAGACAAACCCTTTAAAAATAAATAAAGCGGTAAAAAATAAATAAAGGTCCTATTAAACTATTACAAACCGGAATCAGATACATAAATGGATGAAAGGAAATAAATCGCGTGCGGGAAATTAAATCGAGCGCAAAGTTCTAGGGTTTTGACCCTCTTAAGAATACATTTTTTTGTTGTTTTTATTAAGAAATAAATTACCTAAGTTAATTATTAAATTAACAAATAAATTAATTAGTTAATGAAAATAAATTATTTTTGGATTTTTGTTATTTTAAGAATGAAGATAAAAAATTAACTAATGTTAGTAAAAACCTAATTAAATCTAATTGAATTTTAATTATTAAAAAAAAGAATTAAAGTTATTCTAATTAAAACCTAAGTTAATTTATTAGTATTTATTAATAAAAATAAAAATTAAAAGTTGATTTGATAAAAAAATGTTTTTGTGATTTTATTTTATAAAAAAAAGACTGAGTTTTAATTGGTTAGTAATTAAATAAAATATAATAAACAATTAAATAAAAC
Source organism: Vicia faba (assembly GCA_948472305.1). NCBI lineage: Eukaryota > Viridiplantae > Streptophyta > Magnoliopsida > Fabales > Fabaceae > Vicia > Vicia faba. The sequence goes on along the minus strand of OX451739.1, from coordinate 1,468,327,745 downwards.
AAAAAAATAAATAGGAGAGAGTAAGGGGGTTTGGGCCTGAATTTGGAGGTCAGAATAGCAAGCTGAAGGCCCAATTATGTTGGCCTCGTTTGACTGTCCTTGATCCAGCGTGCATGTGCTGACTTGGTCTTTGGTGGTCCATCAATTCTTGGTCATCAGATTTGGCCTTGGGCCATCTGGCAACTGGATGCTTGAGGATGTATGATGGGCTTTAGCTAGGCATATGTACCAAATCACCTGAAAAATAAAATTATGAATAAAAGTGGGGGACCTGGGATTCGAACCCAGGTCCTTATGGTATTTGGAGCGCTTGCTTTGCCACTAGGCCACTTGGTCTTGTTTGTTAATATACTACAAAGAAAATATAATAAAATAAAACAAAGATTTATTGGTCAGAACAAAAATATGCGCGTGTGGTTTTGAGTTGGCCATTGATAGTGTGACACGTCTTCGTCTTCTACCTCACGTCCGTGGCTAAAACCCTGTAAAACCTATAGCCACGGACACAGTCTGTCACTAAAAGTCATGTATACCCCAAAATCTGCTATGAGCCATGAAAATGAAATCTAAGGGGATGGTTGTGCTCGTCTCATCATCCCGGTCACAACCATGCCCTTCTTGATAGCCAATTTTTCCTGAAAGAGAAACACCAAAAAAAAACCACGAAACCCTAGCTATGGTATTTGGCTTTACAAGTCAGATAAACAAAATTAACTAATGCCAAAAGCTTGGAAATATTATGAAGATCACAAATATATCAATGATTCGTTCAAATGATGCAAGAATGGATATTTACAGTGTCAAGAACAGAGCTTGGTATCGTGATACTTACAACGCTTTTGAAGGCCCGAGGACGCGTGCTTTTGATCCAGGAAGGTTGTGTGATCACCCATGAATCGATTGGGACCGGTCTAAGCTTCTGAAATTGCCTCTAAGTATGAATTCGAATTCAAGCTTTTTGTCACTTTTTTCAAGTTTTGTTTTGCTTCTTTCTCCAGCCTCCAACCCTTATTTCGTTCCTTGTGGCTTGCTTATGTATGATACAATGTTTTAGGGTAACAATTATGGTCCAAATCTTCTCCCATCACGGCTTGCATATTTGATTTAATTTATTCTTTAAAGCTTGCCAATTTTATCAAAAATCAATCTTTTTGTACATGATCTTGTTTGATTCGAGTTTGATGATGATCATGATGATAATTAAGACCTGAAATAACCAAAAAGATCTTAGGTAATCAAAGCTTGGATTTTATATGATTTAATTTGATTTAAAATGAAATAATTCAATAAAAAATCAAATAAAATAATAAAAATATGATACGAGCTCATGGCTGAGGCTATGACACGTGGAAAATGATGCAAGCTCAAATCAAGTGGAAAAGAATGGGCCCATTTGACAAAATTTGAAGTTTTGGGGATAGTTGACTTTTGGCAATTTTGCAAAAAAGTCCAACTTCAACAATACATAACTTCTTCAATTTGGAACTTTTGGAGGTGTTCTTTGACTTTTTAGAAAGCTTGAGATGCCCTTTAACCAACCATTTCGGTATAATCTCATTTTGATGTTCCATGCTCAAGTTATAAGCTTTGGCAAAAAAGGTGTTTTTGTTGACTTTCAAAAATGACCTATAATGTCCAAATTTATAACTTCTTGTGAGTGCATTTTCTGATCTTGGGGTATGAAGATGGATTGTAGGAAATTGCATCCTCTTAAAAATGAGCTTTTGAAGGGTCATTTCTCATATAGTATTAGAAAGTTATGCTTGGTCAAAGTTGAGTTGACTTTTCCTACAAAACCCTAATTTAGCAACTTTTGAATCTTGATGAATTTTGAGCAATCCTTGATGAATCATGACCAACCCTTGATCAAATGATGAAATATCCCTCAAAATGAGAATGTTGACAAAAAATCTTGAAGTTTGACTGTATGTAGGCCACAATTGACTTTTGCCCTAACACAGTCGATTTTTGGGCCCTTTGAGCAATTGACTGAGCAAATTTCCTCTGCAAGGCTTTAAATTTGACATGGATGACCTTGAGAACATATTAGGACATTTGGGAGCACTTGAGGTCATTTGGATTCAAGGATCTTGATGCAACACAAAACCCTAATTTGGGGTTAACTGCCTTAGGAGGTAGCTTGTCTGTCCAACTCTTGAGCAACCTTGAGCAACTTGGAGATTTTCCTTGCAATGTTTTGAGAAATGTGAGAGGGAAAATTTTGGGGTACAACATATGCCATGTTGGGGTACTTTGACATCGGAGATCGATTGAGGTGTCCCTGTCGGGCACGTATGTTGTTCGTCAAAGTGAACAACATTATGCCTTTGTTGGTTGGTAGGTCGGGTCCGTACCTCGACTCGCCTACGTGGTCGAGCCTTTCCCTCCGTCGACTGGAGGTGAATATTTAACGCCAAAAGTCCTAAGCAGGTGAGGGACTTTAGCTATAATATTGTTTTAGCTTCGCAGTATTCCAGGGTCGATGTTGTACCCCAAAATTTGCCCTCCCATATTTCTCAAAACATTTCAAGAAAGATCCCCAAGTTGCTCAAGGTAGTCCAAGGGTTGGCCAAACAAGCTCTCTCTTAAGACAGTCTACCTCAAATTAGGGTTTCATGTTGCATCAAGATACATGAGTCCAAGTGATCCCAAATGCTCACCAATATCCTAATATGTTCTCAAGATCATCCATGTCAAGTTTTAAGCCTTACAGAGAAAGTTTGCTCAGTCAATTGCTCAAAGGCCTGAAAATCGATTGTGCTAGGGCAAAAGTCAATAATGGCCCACATACAGTCAAACTTCAAGATTTTTGGTCAACATCCTCATTTTGAAGTATATTTCATCATTTTATCAAGGTTTGATCATGATTCATCAAGAATTACTCATAATTCATCAAGACTCAAAAGTTGCTAAATTAGGATTTTGTAGGAAAAGTCAACTCAACTTTGACCAAGCATAACTTTATCATACTTTATGATAAAGGACCCATACAAATCTAATTTTGAAGAGGATGCCATGCTCTAAAATCCATCTTCAGCTCCCAAGTTCAAAATATACACTCACAAGAAGTTATGAATTTGGACATTATAGGTCATTTTGGAAAGTCAACAAAAACACCTTTTTTGTCAAAGCTTCATACTTGAGCATGGAATATCAAATTAAGATGAGACAAAAAGGGTTTCTTATAGGACATCTCAAGATTTATAAAAAGTCTAACAACACCTCCAAAGAGTCAAAATTGAGGAAGTTATACATTGGTGAAGTTGACCTTTTTTTGCAAAATTGCCAAAAGTCAACTATGCCTAAAACTTCAATTTTTGCCAAATGGGCCCAATCTTTTTCACTTGTTTTGAGTTGGCAACATAGTCCACGAGCTCTAGCCCTTGCCACTTATCCTTATCATGTTTTTATTATTTATTTTTATTTTTATTTGAATTAATTCAATTTAAATCAAAACAAATCATATAAAATTCAAAACATTGAAAACCAAAGATCTTGTGCTTGTTTCAGGTTTTATTATACAGCTAGCATCAAATCAAATTCGTATCAAGGCATGGTGTGAACAAAAAATATTGAAATAGGCCAATTTTGGAAAGTTTTCAAAGTGAATCAAATTAAGAATCCAATTCATTGATGGAGGAAGATTGATATCAGTTATCAACCCCAATCCCTTCCTTGATACATATAGAGGGCGTGCAGACTCAAAACTAGGTTAGAAACAGGCGCAACAAGCATATCAACATTTAAAAAAATCAAGAAAAAGTGCAAGATCGAATTCAGTGTTCCAGGTATCCTCAAGGCCTTCCAGCTATCTCAATCGATTCCTGGGGATGTCAGCAAGCTAAAGCAATCCAGACTAAGCATTTTCAAGCCATGTATCGCACTGTAAGTCCATCATGACCTTGCTTGTTTCTTGAATTCGGTTAGCATGATTTAGGCATTGTTAGCATGAATTAACCACATACTCTAGATCCATGGAACATTTGCAACCTTTTTGCATCGTTTAATTTCATTTATATGTCCTGTGCAAGATTTCACCATTGCTAGGGTTGCTTGTTTCGATTTGGGGTTTTCTTTTACAGGCTAAATTAGACCATGAAAGGGCCACCATTATACTCAGGAGGTCCAGACGAATCCATTGGTGGCCCTAGTTTTTATTTATTTTGCTCATAGCTGATTTTGAGAATACACAGGGCTGTAGTGACGGACAAACGTCCGTAGGTAAAAGTGTTTCACTTTTACCAACGGTGCAGGGAGGGAGATGAAGACGTGGCTTCATCTGATTTGGCCATTTGAATTTCACACTGAATATTTTATTATTCCATTTGTTTTATATGTTATTATTATTGTTCATCATATGTACAAATAAGAACGAGTGGTGCAGTGGCAGCGAAGGCGTGGATATTGCTTCAGGACCTGGGTTCGAATCCCAGGTCCCCCAATTTCTACATGTTATTTTTCTTTTCAGGATCCAATGCGCATACAAGTCCAAGGCTTACCATGTGTCCTCACAATCCATCCAGCCAAGTGTCAGGAGATCAAATCCAAAGACTAACATATGAGAGACCATCATGAGGTCTAGTCAACATAACATACTGGATCCAGGAGGTCAACGTGGACCTCCACCTTTGGGCCCAGATCTAGCTGTTTGCACCCCCCAAAAATACTATTCAGGCCCAATTTCTTTCTCTACTTTATTTTTATTTTATTTCTTTTAATTTATTTATTTATTTACTAACCAATCAAATAATTTTCTTTTTATAAAAAAATCATAAAAAATATTTTTTACCAATTAGATTTAGGTATATTTTTTTATCAATAAATTTATTAATTTAATTAGATTTAATTTTAGGTAAAAACTTTAATTATTTTGTAAATAACTTAAAAATAATTAGAATAAATAGGTTTTATTACTAACTTAATTATATTTTATTTCTTCCTAAAAATAACGGAAAAAAAAACCAAAAATAGGCTATGTAATTATTTTTATTAATTAATTTAATCACTAATTAATTTAGCATTTAATTTTAAAACCTAATTTTTTTATTAAAAAATAATAATTAAAAAACAACAAAAACATTTTCTCTTTTAATTAGGATAGAAGGGTCAAAACCCTAGTTTGCATTCGTTCTAATTTTTCTCGCACGCTTTATTTTTATTATTTATCATATTGATGTATCTGCTCATAGTTTTTAATATTTTAATTAGGACGTTTATTTATTTTTATCGCTTTATTTTCAAAGGGTTTGTTTTTGGCTATGTAAATACCCGAAGCCTTGTAATAGTGTAGTTTAATTTCCGCACTTTAAATTCCGCAAATATTTAACTATTAGATGTATGATATAGGGATGCATGACAAGAATGTATGACTAATTTTAAAACAGTTAGATAATCTTAAACATGTGCAAAGATAAATAATCTGAAATTGAATCACTCGCACATGCGCACTCCTAGGGTACACTCCCACTTGGTTGCCTTCGGTAAACGGCCATTGAGTATAGGATACTTTAGTGGTCGTCCTTTTGTCCAAAGATCAAAGTTGCCTCAGAAAGGTTGCCTCGGATATTGTTGCCTCGGACAAATGATCTAAGACATTAGGGTTATTACTAAGACATCCTAACATTACTTTAGTGACCGTACGCCCCTTTTCGAATTGACCCTCAAACTCCAACGATGGTGCTACCTACTCACTAATACTGGGATAACATTGTCTAAAGGAAACAAATACAAAACAATTCTTTTTCTCGAGTAGGTAGATTAGCTCTTAAGTACTTGCTCAAACAAAACAAATTTTTGTTCCACACTTACACTCCTTTACAAAAAAAGTTTTCAAAAAACAATTCATTACACTCTTGAAGGCAGAAGCAAGAGTTAAATCGAAGTCAAAACAAAAACTTTTCAAAGCACACAAACACAAAGAAAACAATTTTGAAAATGATGAGCAAGTACCTAAGAGCCCGTAGGTAACTACGGATAGAAAGGGTGTTAATACCTTCCCTTTCTATAAATCTACCCCCCGTACTCAGAAATATCTCGAAAAAAGAATTTTTCTGTGCTTTTTTCCTTTCCTTGTTGGATGAAATAAAAGATGGTGGCGACTCTTGCTTACCGCGACATTTTGCAAACACAAACGCAAAACGCAAACCAACAAATTCCTTAAAAAATAGGGAAACACGTCCCGGTTCTGGACAGCGTATCACAGAACTGGCGACTCTGCTGGGGATTTATAAATGGGGTGTACCTTAGGATTAGTTCATCATATTGTTTTCAATTGCTTGATCTGTTTGCTTTATCTTTGTGGGCTTTGTATCCGAGTTACTATAGATCCTAACCTGGATCTGGGGACACCTTTTAGGTAAGTAGTAATAGACTGTGAGGGAACTGTACGACATAGACCGATACAGTTGAAGCAGTAGCTACGTTGGTGTGACACATTAGTTGGTACCGATATCCCTTGTGGAGGAACAAGGAGAGTATGGGGCTGCTAATGAGTCATTAAGCATCAACTGACCTTAGAACCTATAATTGACCAACTTGGCCATAGAAAAGTAGCAGTATGCTACACTCATTGAGACCATACTCTCGTGATGATTCCGGCCGCAAGAAAAGGTTGCTAAACTGGAATTATGACCGATCGAAGATGGTTAGTGATATTGAGAACCTCTAGAACCTGGTTATTATTACTAGGACAGGTTGAACCAACTAAACTGCAAGAGGGTAGTACCTAAACTCCATGCCAGCCTGAAACTTAAGGGTTATTGTGTGACTTGTTTGCCCTTACCATGTTTGCTATCTGTGATACCTGTGGTGTGTTTTATCATGACATCATGCATCATGACATCGCATGCATATTTCATTAGACTAACCATTTCAAAGACCGAGGGGATTCATCTTTGTTCTGTTTTGTAGATCATGGCATCTATGCGCAGAAATACCATTCGAATCAACTTCGTGCAGATACCTGCTCAGCTTAGAGAGTTGGTTTCAAAAGTTCCTGATACTTCTTCCTTTGTTAGAAGACATGGTCATCTCCTCAGCCTGGTCACTTCCAAGTTGGATGAGCAAATGATGAGCGTGTTGTTCCAGTTCTTTGACCCGTTGCATCACTGTTTCACCTTCTTGGACTATCAGTTGGTCCCTTCCTTGGAGGAGTTCTCTGATTTACTTGGCATATCTATTCTAGAGCAGACACCCTTTACAGGTTTGGAGATAGCTCCTAGGCCAGAGGATATTTCTTCATCCCTCCATCTGACAATGGCTGATGTAGTATCTAACTGGGAGACTCGGAGTGAGATTAAAGGTTTCTTGGCTAAGTTCTTGATTGATCAAGCTCAACAGTTCTGGGATATTTTGGACTTTCAAGCATTTGAAGACATCCTGGCTCTCCTCATTTATGGCTTAGTTCTGTTCCCAAATTCAGATTCTTTTGTTGATGTGAACGCAGTCAAGATTTTCATGTCTCGTAACCCAATGCCTACACTCTTGGGTGATATTCCGCATGCTCTTTATACCCGTACTGTTTGGAAAAGGGGAACCCTCATGTGATATACACCGCTGCTGGCGAGGTGGTTTATTTCTCACCTCCCTAAATCTGTATTGAAGAATGAGGAAGGTATGGGTTGGGCTTACAGAATCATGTCCCTTGCTCATACGGACATCCTTTGGAGTACTAAAGATATGAAAAAGGTAGCTGTCATCGATCGGTGTGGGGAATACCCCAATGTTCCATTGCTTGGAATTAGAGGAGGGATAACCTATAATCCTTGTTTGGCCTTACGACAGTTTGGACGAGCTCGAAGGGACGGTCCTCATGAGCTGCTGCTTCCACACATTGTCTTTGACTTTAAGGGGGATGTTGAGGGACATTGCCGCAGATTTATACGAGCTTGGGACAGGATGAACAAGTCTGATCCACATGAGCTAGGAATGAAGACTTCTCTCCCGATGCAACCGTATCTCCAGTGGGTTCGAGCCCGTGCTCAAAAGCTGGGAATGACATACGAAGCTGTTTTGCCGGTGATTGTGGAGCATACTGATGAAGAAGGGGTTCCTTATACAATCCTCCATCCTCATATACCTACTGATCTGGGGGCATTGAAGAGGTATTGGATCCAGTTAATGGAAGAAAGGGATACCTACAGAGAGAAGTATCATGAGCAGGAATGGAAGACCCTGAAGCTTATAAGGCAGCTAGAGACTGAGAGGACAATCAACGATTATGTCAGCACGAAAGGAAAACGACCATGGGAATTCTGATATCTTTTATTGTTTCTAGTTTAGATTTGCTTTTCAGTATTTCTTTTTGTAACGCCTTAAAGGCATTTGTTAAACATTGTTTCAAGTTTTAATCTAATAAAAGTGTGTTTTATTTTGGGTTTACAAATTTGAATCTCCCTAAAGTCTTTGAAATAATTTCATACGCATTCCATTCCCATGCACCTCATTACAGGTACCCTTACAGGTTCTTATCTTCTTTGCTGTTTATTTCAGCACAACATGTCTTCTGAAACACCTACTGATCAAGATATTAAGGCTCTTCAAGCTCAGAATGCTCAGTTCCAGGAAATGTTCATGAACTTGGCCAAGAGTCAACAAGATTTGAAGACTCTTATCTTGAAGGAAAAAAAGAAGAAGAAGAAGACAGTCCTCCTGAATATGGGTCACATGTTTGGGAACAGGTTGAGACAGGAAGTTGATTTATCTCACTCATCTGGAGGAGGAGAGAATCAAGAGGAAAGGAAGGGTTCTAGCCCTGTAGTTTCTGACAATGACACAGACTTTGATGAAGACCAGTATCCTCCGGCTAAGGATAGGTATAAGCAACTTGAAGACCAGTTAAGCGCAATGGAGATCCATAAAGTCCCTGTTCTGGACTTCGAAGATTTGGGTTTGGCATCTGGGGTGGTGATCCCACACAAGTTTAAAGCGCCTGTCTTTGCTAAGTACGATGGGGTATCTTGTCCGAAGTTACACCTCCGCTCGTATGTTAGAAAGATTCAACCATATACTGCTGATAGGAACCTCTGGGTTCATTTCTTTCAAGATAGTCTGTCAGGGACTCAACTTGAATGGTTCTATCAACTGGAAGGAGCTAACGTTCGTAACTGGGAGGACCTTGCTGATGCTTTTTACAAGCAATACCAGTATAATGCCGATCTTGCTCCCACGTGTACTCAACTTCAGAGTATGTCTATGGGTGAGAGCGAAGGTTTTAAGGACTACGCTCAGAAATGGAGAGATCTTGCTGGAAGAGTACAACCCCCTCTGGCTGATAGGGAGTTGGTGGATATGTTTCTTGGAACTTTGTCTGGTCCGTATTTCAATCATTTGATCGATAGTTCATCGTCTGGGTTCACTGAATTGATTATGACTGGGGAGAGAGTTGAGGTCGGTATCAAGAGAGGCAAGATATAGAAGGGTGCTTCGTCAAGTACAGAGAAGAAGCCTTTCAAGAAGGAGTCTAGTACAGTTTACAGCTCGAGGAGCTAAAACCGACCTGAACGCCGCCAGACAGTGAATGCGGTGGTAATATCAAGACCAACTGTTGCCCCACAACGCAACACTCAACAAAGAGTGGAGAGACCGCAAAGGAAGTATACTCGGCTCAGTATGACCTTATCTCAAATTCTGCCACAACTGTTGAAAACCAACTTGGTGACTCTGAAGGAGGCTCCAAAGAATCCCAGTACTATATCTCCGCTGTATAATCCGAACGCCTGCTGTGCTTATCACTCCGATAGCCCAGGGCATGATACCAATAACTGCTAGGCTTTGAAGAATAAAGTGCAGGATCTGATTGATGCTAAGGAGATTGAGTTTGAAGCGCCAGAAAAGCCTAATGTCATGACCGCTCCTATGCCCAAGCATGGAGTGAATGCTATGGATGATGACTCATTTGTGACTTCCGTGAAAGACATTTCTACTCCGTTGATGACAGTGAAGAAGAACTTATTATTGGCCGGTTTATTTCCGGGCTGTGGCGAAGGTTGCCACCTGTGTTCCGTCCTGCCTACAGGTTGCCATCTATTGAAGTCAGGTGTCCAACGCCTGATGGATAACAAAGAAATCTTGTTCGAGAAAACTTTGGTTCCATTGATTCCTGTTGAAGATGATTTCATAATCACCATTTCCGCCAATTCTTCCAAGGCTTCCTCGAGAAAGCCTGTTAGGATTACATCTATTCCGAGAGTTGCTCCATTGATCATTACTATTCCTGGTCCTATCCCTTACATTTCGGATAAGGCTGTCCCGTGGCACTATGGGACTGATGTGTATTATCATGGGATTAAATAAGACTTGAAGGATGAAGAGACTGATACTGATGTCAACAATATTGTTGGGTCTAGCAAGGTCACCCGCAACGGAAGCCTTTCCTCTCCTGAGATCTCCCCACCAATTATTCAAAAGCCTGTTGTCATTCTGTTCGCCAGTACATCTGCTACTGTCCCTGTTCATGTTCCAATCATTACCCCTGTCGCCGAGTCATCTAACACTCGGGGCAAAGGGATCACCGGTGAGCCTGCCCGGACGGAGGCACCGAAGAAGATTATTGTTGAAACCTCTAGGCAGGAGATAGAGGAAATTTTGAAGATCATCAAGAAAAGCAACTACAATGTAGTCGAACAGCTGGGGCAAACCCCGTCAAAGATCTCCATGTTATCTTTATTGTTGTGCTCAGAAGCCCATGCGAAGGCTTTAATTGCTTTCCTTAAAATTGCGCATGTGCCGCAGGAGACGTATGCTGACTAGTTCAAAGACCGTGTGGCTAGTTTGATAGCTGATAACGGGTTGGGTTTCTCTGACGTAGATTTGACTGCCAAAGGAAAGAATCACAATGACACTCTGCATGTTTCAATCGAGTGCAGGGGCACTACCCTGGCTCACGTACTGGTGGATACTGGGTCCTCTTTAAATGTTTTACCCAAGAAAGCGTTAGACCAGTTGGACTATGAAGGGTTGGTTCTGAAGCCAAGTAATATTGTGGTTAGGGCCTTTGACAGGTCCAAGAGGATGGTACATGGAGAGGTGGATGTTCCTGTTAAAGTTGGTTCCCAGACTTTCGCGTCTACATTCTATGTGATGGACATCCGACCATCCTATTCCTGTTTGCTGGGTCGCCCGTGGATTCATAAAGCTGGGGAAGTAACTTCTACGCTCCATCAGATGTTAAAGTATCTAGTAAAGGGGAAAATTGTTATAGTACGAGGAGAAGAGGAGTACATGGTAAGCCACCTCAACTATTTTCGGTATGTGGAGATGGACGGGGAGTTCATTGAAACCCCGTGTCAGAACTTTGAAGAAGTCCCCCAGACTCTGGCGTCGACTGAAACTGTTGCTGAAGATCCTCCAATGAAGATGGCTTCCCTCAAGGATGCCCAGGCTGTTATTGAGAAAGGTGGGTGTGTGAATTGGGGCCAACTCCCTGACTTTGCTCACAAAACTGACAAGTTTGGTTTGGGTTTTACTGCAGAAGCTCAAAGGGCAATTCGGCGTGCGCGGATTGGAAGACCTCCCCATGTGTATCACTAATCCGGGAGTGAATGCAATTGAAGATGATGATGAAGAGTCTGAGTTCGACAACTGGATTTACCCGACTACTGACGGTGGATTAAGCAACTGGATGACAAAGGACTTCGTGCCCATTTCTTTTATTACACAGTAATAAGACTTTTGTTTTGAGTTTTGTAATAGACGGTTTAAAACTTTATGGCCCGGTGTCTTACCCGAGACACTGTGGCTTTGTTTGTGAGGGCTTAATATTTTTCATTTCCATATATCATCAATAAAAGCATTGGACGTTTTCTTGCATTACGAATTTTGCGCTCCTTGTTTTTCTGTTCTATCTTGCAAAAACAGCTATTTGTCTTACACACACACTCACATATACAGGTTCACATCAACTCTGGATCCCACTGATAACGACTCTGCTACTGCCAGTTATGACTTCGAAAGTCCGATCAACCAAGCTGAGGACGAAGGTGAGGATGATTGTGAAGTGCCTGGGGAACTTGCTAGATTGTTACTTCAGGAAGAGAGGGCCATACAGCCGCATGAAGAGCCAGTGGAAACAGTAAATCTGGGTACAGAGGTAGACAAGAAAGAGGTCAAGATCGGTGCAAATCTGGAGTCTAGTGTCAAGCAACGGTTGATTCAGATGTTGTGTGACTATGTTGAGATCTTTGCCTGGTCTTACGAAGATATGCCTGGGTTGGATACTGATATTGTGGTTCACCACCTGCCCACCAAGGAAGACTGTCCTCCAGTGAAGCAGAAAGTTCGTTGAATGCGCCCAGAGATGTCCGAGAAAATCAAGGCTGAAGTTATGAAACAATTTGATGCTGGTTTTCTAGCAGTTACTTCTTACCCGCAGTGGGTTGCGAACGTGGTTCTGGTGCCAAATAAATATGGTAAGTGTTGTACCCCAAAATTTGCCCTTCCATATTCTTCAAGATTTGTCAAGATCAACCTCCAAATGGTTCAAAATCTCTTAGGGGTTGCACAGTCCAATTGCCTCCTAACACAGTCAAAATTAGGGTTTTGGTTCTTGCAAGGAAGTTGAGGTTTTCAAGGGTCCAATCAAGTCCCATATGCCTATATACATTGTCAAGCATCTACATGTCAAGTTGCAAGACTCACAGCATTAAATTGCATAGTCAAAAGCCCTAATTGCTTCATAGTCAATTGCAGGGGCAAAATGGTCATTTTGCAGTCAAAAGTTAGAAATTTTGGTAAACATCTTATTTTGAGTCCACAATCATCATTTGATCAAGTCTTGATCATGATTCCACAAGCATGGCTCAAAAATCATCAAGATGCAAAAAGTTGCTATTTTTGGACAGTTGAAAAGTCAACTGCAAATTGACCAGGGCATAACTTTTTCATGGTTCATAATAAAAATTCCATCCAATGCTCATTTTGAAGGGCATGACATTTCCTACAACTCATATTCACATTCCAAGTCCAAGAAATGCTCTCATAAAAAGTTATCAATTTCTACATTATAGGTCAATTTCAAAAGTCAACAAAAATGCACTTTAAGTCAAAGACCATAACTTGAGATTGGTGAATCAAAATGACATGGGACCAAAGGCATTGGTTATAGGACTTCAATACCTTTCCAAAATGTCCAAGAACATGTTCATAGCTTCAAAATTGAGCATGATATGCATTGGAGAAGTTGGGAAATTTTTGGGAACTTTCAAAAGTCAACTTTGCCTAAAACACTTCATTTTTGCTAATGGGCCTCAAATTCCTTCTTGAATCTTTGCCCAAGGCTTATGCACGACTCATTAAGATTAATTAGAATTATTTTCTTATTTTTATTAATTATTTGGATTTTTAATTGATTAATAATTCATTTAATTAATTTAATTATAGGAAAATATCAAAACATGGTTTTCAAATCTTTTTATGAGGCAAATGAGATCAGGGCAAGCTGGCAATTCGTGTATACATCAAGGATATCCAAATATCCATGATTGGCAAGGTTTTATCAAAGAAAAAGGTTGAAAAAGATTTGATTGGCAATCACATAATGAAACTTGAATACAATGGATTTTTGGGCCTAAAGTTGACCTAATTCTCTTCACATACAAATGCTGAACCTAACCCTAAAGAAAAGAACGTGCAAGCTGCTGTGAAACAAGAGAATCAAATTCCAAAAAATCAAGAAAAAGTGTGAAACTGAATTCTCACTTGCAGCATAATTCAAGCCCTTTTCTTGTTTCCATCACGTTACTGACATTGCCAGGAACTTGTTGCCATCAAGAACAAGCCCTAACACTCCAGGAATCGCTCACAACAAGTCCCACGATTTAGCTTATCTTCCAAAATTGCATATCATTATTCATGCGTTGTTAATCTATTTTTTGGGTTGATTTGTGTTAATAGGAACCTCCTGAAGCTGTTGGCATAATTCAATTTGATTGTAGTGCTCTGAATCGAAAACCACCATTGAAGAACATTAGCGTTTCGAAGCTTGGATTTTAGGGTTTTTTACATACTGAAAAATTGGACCATGAAACGTACATGGTTGAATTCGTCAAGGCCAGACGAATTCAACCCAATCATTGCGCCCTTTTTATATTGCCTGTAGCCCTAATCGTTATTTTTGACACTTGCAGTTTGTGGGGGTTTAAAACCCCCGCTATTTGTTTATTTTTATTACAGGCCAAGCGAGGAAGATGATATGTGGAAGCACGTGATTGGGAGATTCAAACTTGGCGCGCATTTTTTGAGTTCCAGCATAGTTATCATTATTAATATATATTATTTGTTGGTTATTATGTTTACAAAGACAACGCGATGGTGGAGTGGTTGGTGACGTGCTCGTTCAGCACTGGGACCTGGGTTCGATTCCCAGGTCCCCCATATAATTGTTAACCTTTTTTCTAATGCGTTCCAATGCAGCGCCTGTCCAATATTCCAGCATGAACCTCACTCATCCAGCGTGCCATGTGTCCCAATCAGCCATCCAAAGGCCATGGGAAGAGGAGTACCATGTTCCAGGTCAAGCGTGCTCTGGACAATCAAAGAAAGTCAACGTGGCTTTTTGTGTTAATGGACCAGATTCAACAAAAAAAACCTCCCACATGGGCCATCACACCCCCCTGGTTTGCTATTTTTTCTTTTTTATTTTCTTTTAATTTTCTTTTAATCATTCTTAATTATTATAATTAACCTAACATCTTAATTTTTATAATAAATTCATAAACTCAAATATTTTATAATATTTATTATCATGTATTAATTTCATCATTAATTTATTTTTGTAAATAAATACTAACAATTAACTTAGTTTAATTTAGGTTTAATCTTAATCTTTTTCTCAATAAATAAAATCTTGTAGAATTAGGGTTTTGACAATTTTCGTTCATATTTTTTTGTTATTATCATTTATTAATTATTATTATTTTTGTACATAAAAAATGTAAATTAATTAATTTAGTTAATTAGGCTAACTTTGACCTTTTTTTATTAATAATTAAAATAAAATTAGAATTAGGGTTTTCTTTTGACTTTTAATTTCTTTTATTTTATTTTTATTAAATACAAAAAAAAACATAAAAAAACATTTTTCTTTTTTGATTAAATAATTAATTAGTATTAAGTTTAATTTTAATTAAATGCAAAAGGACCAAAAAGTCATATTTTCTTAAAAGGGTCAAAACCCTAGGACGTCTTGATTTAATTTTTTTCGCACGTTATTATTTATTTGATTACTTATGTAACTGTTTCCGGAATGTAATAGTAATTAGGATTTACCGCTTTCTTTACTTTCCACACTTTATCAAAACGGGGCTTTGTTTTTTGGCGATGTATAGACCCGCGCCTTGTAATAGCGTAGCTTTACATTCCCGCACTTTAATTTTCCGCACTCCTAACTGTTAAAAAGCATGAAAGACTGAATGACAAATTAAAAACAATTCGTAGCTCACAATTGCATGATCAAAGATAAACATAAACTGAATTGAACACACAAGCACATGCCACTCCTAGGGTACGCCTCACTTGGTTGCCTCAACGTGGTCATCAAGTATAGGGTGTCTTAGAGGTCGCCCTCCTGTCTAAAGATCCAGTCGCCTCGAAACGGTTGCCTCGGATAAAAGGATCTAGGACATTAGGGTTACTTATAAGGTGTCCTACTATTGCTTCGGTGACCACAATGTCCCTAATAATCGAATTGACCCGAACACCTCCAACGGTGGTGCTACTTACCTCTCAATGGTGGGATGGCACTATCTTAAGGATTCTTACACAGCCTAATTCCTTAGGGTAGGTAGATGACTCATGGGTACTTGCTCTCTTCAAAAAACAAACCAAACATCTTTTCACACTGACACTTTCAAAAGTTTTCAAAACAAATTTTTCATACACTCCTGAGGACAGATACAAGAGTCACTTAGAAATCTTTCAAAAAAGAAACTTTTTTCAAACCCACTCATATTTGAAAAGCAAACATCTTTTGAAAACATAAGAGCAAGTACCTAAGAGCCCGTGGATAACCACGGATAGAAAGGGTGCTAACACCTTCCCTTTCTATAAATCTACCTCCCGAACCGAGAGACATTCTCAATAAGGAATTTTGCTGTGCTTTTGTCCTTTCCATGTTGGAGAACATAAAAGACGGTGGCGACTCTTGCTTACCGCGACATACGCGATCCAGCTTTAAACAGTCAGTTCTATTTCCACCGATCACAGAACTGGCGACTCTGCTGGGGAAACTTAAAGTGAGGTGTACCTTAGGATAGATCATACTTATGTTTTCAATTGCCTGATTTGATTGCTTTAATATTGTGGGCCTATTTTGGGAGTTCTATAGATCCTAACCCAAATCTGGGGAATACCTTTTAGGTAGCAACAAACTGTGAGGGAACTGTGCGGGGTATACCGACACAGTTGAAGCAGTTGCTACGTTGATGTGGCACTTTGGTGAGTACCGGTAACCCTTGAGTCAAGTCAAGGAGAGTACGGGCCGCCGCGTGGTGTCGTGAAGCATCAACTGACCTTAGAAACCTTACTTGACCATCCTGACCTCTTTAGGGTAGTGAGATGACCGACTTTGGTGCAGTCCGAAGTTGGTTGATACTCGATACTACACTCATTGAGGGTCGTTTTCTTGGAATATTTTGATTGCCAGTTCAGTGGCTAAATCAAAACAATGAACATAGAAAACAACCCAATGATATTGAGATCCTTAGAACCCGGTTACTATTGATAGGACAGGTTTTTGAGCTCACCAACTTCAAGAGGGTAGTACCCCAAACTTCATGTTGGCCTGAACTCTAAGGGCTGTCTTGTGTGACTTGTGTGCCTTATCATGTTTGCCTTTTGTAAATACTTGTGGTGTGTTTTTTATCATAACATCATAGCATCATACAACATCATATGCATCCACTAACCACTTCAGGGGTTCGAATCTTCATCTTTGTTCTTGTTTTGTAGGACATGGAAACTATCCGCAGAAAGATAATTCAGATCAACCTTGTAAGGATCCCTCCTCAGCTTAAGGAGCTTACATCCAGGATTCCCGAGAGCTCTTCTTTCAGTGAGAAACATGGCAGACTCATCAGCTTGGTCAACACCAACATTGAGGAAGATATGATAAAGGTTCTCTTCCAGTTCTTTGACCCTTTGCACCACTGCTTTACTTTCCAGGATTATCAACTGGTGCCTACCTTGGAAGAGTTTTCCCAGCTTCTGAAGATCCCTATCCTTAGTCAAGTACCCTACAACGGTACGGAAAGGGAACCAAAACTTGAAGAGGTTGCTAAAGCATTACGCCTACAACCATCTGACATCAAGGGACATTGGGAAGTTAGAAGTGGTATCAAAGGATTCTTGGCAAAGTTCCTGTTTGAGAAGGCCCAAGAATGTTGGAATTCCCTTGACCTACAAGCCTTTGAAGAAGTTGTGGCTCTCCTTGTCTATGGGTTGGTGTTGTTCCCGAATCCCGATCAGCTTATAGATGTCAATGCCGTCAAGATCTTCATGTCCAGGAATCCTATACCTACGTTGCTTGGGGACATCCTTCACTCATGTTACACTCGAACCATGAGAAAAAGAGGTGTTCTCATGTGCTGCACTCCTCTCTTGGCAAGGTGGTTTATTTCGCACCTTCCACAATCAGTTTTGAAGAACGAGCGGGGTTTGAGATGGTCACAATGATTGATGACTCTTACACATGCTGATATACATTGGTGTTCTCGGTCTAGAGAGAATGTCACTATCATTGATCGTTGCAGAGAGTTTCCTAATGTTCCTTTACTTGGAATCAGAGGAGGCATTACTTATAACCCATGTCTGGCTTTGAGACAGTTCGGATATGCTCGGAGGGATGGCCCTCATGACATGTTGATTCCTGACATAGTTTTTGACTTCGACAATGATGCACAAGGACTTCACCAGAGATTTATCAGAGCTTGGAGGATGCCTAACAAGGTAGATAGCAAGACACTGGGGCACAAGAACTCCATCCCGTTGGAGCCTTATATCAAGTGGGTACGAGCCCACTCCCAGAAGCTGGTGATGCCATATCCTCATGTTCTCCCTGTGATCAAAGAGCCAGTGTTGGAAGGAGAGGTCTCATACACCATTCAACATCCTGACATGCCAACGTCCTGGGAAGAAATGCAGAAGAGCTGGATCTAGCTTAAGGAAGAACGAAATTCTCTTGAATCTAGTCTACATGCCAGTGAGAAGAAGGTCTTGGAGCTCACCCGCCTACTGCACGAGGAAAAGACTCTCAATACTTACATAGCTCCAAAGAGGATGCGCATTGTCTTTTGGGATTAAATTATTTTGTAATGTTTTGCCCATGAGGCCTTGATGTACTGAACATATTATTTCTTAATAATAACGTGTGTTCCTTTTTGTCTACAACAAATTTGAACTTTCGAACCCTTGAATGCATTGCATAAATAGCATATCATGCATCATGTGCATAACAGGTACTTTTTCTTACATGTTGCTTAATCTTCTTCGCTGTTTATTTCAACAGTCTCATCATGAATCCTGAATCATCTACTGAGCAATCCATCAAGGCCCTCCAGGCCCAGAACGCCCAGTTCCAAGAGTTGATCATGAGTTTAGCCCAAGGTCAAGAGGAATTGAAGGCTCTGCTGGTGAAGAAGAAGAAGAAGAGAACTGTACTGTTCAACACTGGACGGAGGTTTGGTAATACACTGCAAAATGAGGCTGATCAAGCTGCTTCTTATATAGGGAAAGGCAGTCCCCAAGCGGGAAGGGTTCCTAGTCCTGTGGTCTCTGACAACGAGACGAATTTCAATGATGAGCAGTACCCTCCCGCTGAACACAGGTACAAGCAGTTAGAGGATCGTCTGAGTGCCATGGAAATTCAACAGGTGCCTGCGTTGGATTTTGGAGATCTGGGTTTATCTTCTGGGGTGGTGATCCCACACAAGTTCAAGGCACCCTCTTTTGCGAAGTATGACGGGGCTTCCTGCCCTAAGCTACATCTCAGATCTTATATGCGGAAGATCCAACCGTATACTGCAGACAAGAACTTATGGATCCATTTCTTCCAGGATAGCCTTTCAGGGGCTCAACTCGAGTGGTTCTATCAGTTGGATGGAGCCAGTATTCGAAACTGGGAGGACTTGGCTACTGCTTTTTATAAGCAGTATCAGTACAATGCCGACCTTGCTCCTACACGTACCCAACTCCAGGGTATGTCGCAAGGATCGGGAGAAGGTTTTAAATAGTACGCGCAAAAGTGGAGGGACCTGGCTGGCAGGGTGCAGCCACCGTTGACTGACCGTGAACTCGTGGTCATGTTCTTGGGGACCCTGTCTGGGCCGTTCTTCAACCACCTGATTGGTAATTCTTCTGCAGGGTTTATAGACCTCATCTTGACTGGTGAGAGGATAGAAGCTGGTATGAAATCGGGGAAGATACAGAAAGGTGCATCCTCAAGTTCTGAAAAGAAGCCTTTCAAGAAGGAAGCTAGTGCTGTGTATGGTCCCAGAAGACAAAATAAACCGGAACGCCGCCAAGCTGTCAACGCGGTGGTAATTTCAAAGCCTGCTGCCGCTCCTCGGCAACCTAACCAACCAAGGGGTGAAAGACCCAGAAGAGAATACACTCGGCTTAGTATGACCTTGTCTCAGATCTTGCCGCAACTGCTATCAACCAACTTGGTAACTGTCAGAGAAGCTCCGAAGGTGGTAAACACAACCTCTCCGAAGTACAATCCCAACGCCCGCTGTGCTTATCACTCTGATAGCCCGGGGCATTCTACTGATGATTGTTGGGCCCTGAGGAATAAGGTTCAGGACCTTATCAATGCTAAGGAAATACAGTTTGAGGCGCCCGAAAGGCCCAACGTTGTGACTGCTCCTATGCCCCAGCATGGAGTGAATGCTGTTGAGGAAGACCTATATGTAGTCTCTGTGGATGAGATTGTTACTCCATTGTTGACCGTCAAGAGGAACCTGTTGCTAGCCGGTTTATTTCCGGGTTGTAGCAAAGGCTGCCTTCTATGTGCTGTTTCACCCGCTGGTTGTCCGTTGCTGAAGTCAGATGTCCAAAACCTGATGGATAGCAAAGAGATCTTGTTCAAGAAGACTGCTGTTCCTATTTTCCCCACTGAAGAAGTGTCCGTTGTCACCATTTTCAACAATCCTATCAAGGCTCCCTCAAAGAAGCCTGTCAAAATCATGTATGTTGCACCTATCATCATCACTGTCCGGGGCCCCTCCCCTATAAATCTGACAAGGCTGTCCCGTGGCACTACGGGGCAGATGTTTATGTGCTCGGAATAAAACAAGAGTTCAATACTAGTACCAGTGTCAGTAACATCACCGGTCCTGCTAAAGTTACTCGCAGTGGCAGGCTCTTCTCGCCTGATATCGCACCTCCAGCTATTCAGAGACCTCTTGTTATCACACCTGCCAGTGCGCCTGTTTCCCCTCCTGATCAAGTTTATACCCCTGCTGCCGAGTCGTCTGACACTCGGGGCAAGGGGATGGCTACTGATGTGCCTGCCCAGATGGAGGCACCGAAGACTATTAATGTTGAAGCCTCCCAGCAAGAGATGGAAGAGATTCTCAAGATTATCAAGAAGAGTGATTTCAACATCGTTGAACAGCTGGGGCACACCCCCTCTAAGATCTCTATGCTATCACTGTTGTTGTGTTCAGAGGCCCATGCCAAGGCCCTGATTTCCTTCCTAAAGACGGCCCATGTGCCACAAGAAACGTCTGCTGATCAATTTACTGATTGTGTGGCCAACTTAACCGCTGATAATGGTCTGGGTTTCTCTGACGCTGATCTGACTGCCAAGGGAAAGAACCACAACGATGCCCTGCATGTTTCCATTGAATGCAGGGGCACTACTCTTGCCCATGTGTTGGTAGACACCGGTTCTTCGTTGAACGTATTGCCCAAGAAGGCCTTAGACAGGTTGGATTGTGAGGGTTTGGAGCTGAAGCCTAGTAACATTATTGTCCGAGCCTTTGACAGGTCGAAGAGAATGGTACATGGTGAGGTTGACATTCCGATTCGGGTTGGTTCTCAAGTCTTTGATTCAACATTCTATGTGATGGACATTCGTCCATCCTATTCTTGTTTGCTGGGTCGTCCTTGGATCCACAAGGCTGGAGCTGTGACCTCCACTCTACATCAAAAACTCAAGTACCCGGTGAGAGGGAAAATCGTTACAGTGCAGGGGGAGGAAGAATATATGGTCAGCCATCTTAACTCGTTCCGGTACATAGAGATGGATGGGGAGTTCATTGAGACCCCCTTTCAAAACTTTGAAGAAGTGCCTCCAACATTGGCAGCAGCAGAGACTGTGACCGAAGATAGTTCTCCTTTGAAGATGGCTTCCTTGAAGGATGCCCGGGCTGTGGTTGAGAAGGGTGAGTGTGCAAACTGGGGCCGACTTCCTGATTTTACTCCGAAGACTGACAAGTTTGGGCTGGGTTTCACTGCAGAGGCTCAGAGGGCTGTACGTAAAGCAAGGATTGGAAGACCTCCCGTATTCATCACCAACCCAGGAGTGAATGCTATTGAAGACAATGCGGAGGAATCTGAATTTGACAGTTGGATCTACCCAACGACCAACGGTGGACTAAGCAACTGGACTGCTAAAGACTACATACTTGTTACTTTTGTTACTCAGTAATGAATTCCTTTGTTTTGTAACGAACAATAATTTGAAACTTTATGGCCCGGTGTCCTACCCGGGGCACCGTGGCTTCATTTGTGAGGGCTTATTATTTGTCATTTCCATATATCATGAATAAAAGCATTGGACGTTTTTCGCATTTCAAAATCTTGTGCTCCCTTTCTTTCTTTATATATTGCAAAACAACTATATTTACACACACTCACTTATACAGATTTCAATCCACTCTGGATGTCACTGGTAACGACTCTGCTACTTCCAGTTATGACTTCGAAAATCCGATCAACTTAGCCGAAGACGAAAGTGAAGATGATTGCGAAGTGCCTGGTGAGCTTGCAAGACTGTTACTCCAGGAAGAGAGGGTCATTCAGCCACATGAAGAGCCAGTGGAAACGGTAAATCTGGGTACTGAGACAGACAGAAAGGAAGTCAGGATTGGTGCCAACCTAGAGCTCAGCGTGAAAAAACGGTTGATTCAGATGCTGCATGATTATGTGGAAATCTTTGCCTGGTCCTACAAAGACATACCTGGGTTGGATACCGACATTGTGGTTCATCACCTTCCTACCAAGGAAGAATGCCCTCCGGTTAAACAGAAGGTCCGCCGTATGCGTCCAGAGATGTCCGAGAAAATCAAAGCTGAGGTTATGAAACAATTTGATGCCGGGTTTCTAGCAGTGACTTCTTACCCTCAGTGGGTTGCCAACGTGGTTCCAGTGCCGAAGAAGGATGGTAAGGTCCGAATGTGTGTTGACTATAGGGATTTGAACAGGGCGAGCCCCAAGGATGACTTCCCCCTGCCTCACATCAACGTTCTGGTTGACAATACTGCTCAGCACAAGGTGTTCTCCTTCATGGATGGTTTTTCAGGTTATAATCAGATCAAAATGGCTCCTGAAGATATGGAAAAGACTACCTTTGTTACTCAGTGGGGCACCTTCTGCTACAAGGTCATGCCTTTTGGGTTGAAAAATGCTGGGGCAACCTACCAACGTGCCATGGTTGCTTTATTTCATGACATGATCCACCATGAGATTGAAGTATACGTTGATGACATGATTGCAAGGTCTCAAACTGAGGAGGAACACCTTGGCCATCTACAGAAGTTGTTTGACCGATTAAAGTTGTACAAGCTAAGATTGAATCCATACAAATGCACATTTGGGGTAAGATCTGGAAAATTGCTAGGCTTCATCGTGAGTGACAAAGGTATTCAAGTGGACCCTGCCAAAGTAAAAGCCATACAAGAGATGCTTGTTCCCAAGACAGAGAAAGAAGTCAGAGGCTTTCTAGGACGGCTGAACTACATTGCCCGATTCATCTCGCACCTAACTGCTACCTGTGAACCAATCTTCAAGCTACTGAAGAAAGATCAAGTAGTACGTTGGAATGATGAATGTCAGGCCGCTTTCGACAGAATCAAAGAGTACCTCCAAGAACCACCCATTCTTATGCCACCGGTTGAAGGGAGACCTCTAATACTATACTTGACAGTATTGGACAACTCAATGGGGTGTGTGCTGGGGCAGCATGACGAGTCTGGCCGAAAAGAGCACGCTATTTATTACCTTAGCAAAAAGTTTACTGACTGTGAGACCCGATACTCACTACTCGAGAAAACTTGTTGCGCTTTGGTATGGGCTGCTCGCCGGCTGAGACAGTATATGTTGACTCACACTACTCTGTTGATTTCAAAAATGGATCCAATCAAGTACATATTCGAAAAGCCTGCCTTGTCCGGAAGAATAGCAAGATGGCAGATGATCTTGACAGAATACGACATCCAGTACACGACTCAGAAAGCAATCAAGGGAAGTGTATTGGCAGACCATTTGGCACACCAGGCAGTGGACGATTACCAGTCAATGAACTTTGAATTTCCTGACGAGAACATCATGGTAGTGACTGATTGTGAAGTACCTGGACCAGATGAAGGACCTGAGGAAGGATCCCGATGGTCTATGCACTTTGATGGAGCCTCCAACGCTTTGGGTAACGGTATCGACGCTGTGATCATATCCCCAAAAGGCACTCATACTCCACTTACTGCCCGGCTATGCTTCAACTGCACCAACAACATGGCGGAGTATGAGGTGTGTATCATGGGTCTTCAAGCTGCAATTGACTTAAGGATCAAGTTTCTGAGTGTCTTCGGAGATTTCGCTCTCGTGATCAATCAGATCAAAGGCGAGTGGGATACGAAACACCCAAATCTCATTCCTTACAAAGAGTGTGTGTTGACGTTGATCCCCCATTTCACGGAGATAACTTTTGAACACTTCCCAAGAGAGGAGAATCAGTTGGCGGACGCGCTGGCTACGATGTCTTCTATGTTCAAAGTCAAATGGGACAACGAAGCTCCCCAGATCATTATTTGGAAATTGGACGAACCTGCATATTGCTGTGATCTTGAGGTTGAAGAGGTAACTGAAAAACCTTGGTATCATGAGGTGAAGAGGTACCTGGAAGCTCAAGAGTACCCCGAGGGTGCATCTGTCAATGACAAGAAGTTTCTGAGAAGGTTCGCAGCAAAGTTCTTCCTCAGTAACGGTATTCTCTACAAGCGAAACCATGATTCAACCTTACTGCGTTGTATGGATAAGACTGAAGCAGAAAAGATCATGGCAGAGTTACATGAAGGTACCTTCGGAACGCACTCCAGTGGGCACACTATGGCAAAGAAAATCCTTCGGGCAGGATATTTCTGGTCCACAATGGAAGCTGACTGTTACCAACATTCTCGAACGTGTCATAAATGCCAGATCTATGCTGATAAGGTGCACATTCCTCCGGTTCCTCTGAATGTTTTGACAGCACCCTGGCCTTTTGCAATGTGGGGCATTGATATGATCGGCGAGATCAGACCTACGACATCCAACGGGCATCGCTTCATCCTGGTGGCGATCGATTACTTTACAAAGTGGGTTGAAGCAGCTTCCTACGCTACAGTAACCAAGAACGTCGTGGCGCGGTTCATTCGACACAACCTGATCTGTCGATACGGCGTCCCGGAAAGGATCATTACGGACAATGGTACCAATCTTAATAACAAGATGATCACTGAGCTCTGCGAGCAATTCAAGATACAGCACCACAACTCTTCTCCTTATCGGCCGAAGATGAATGGGGCTGTAGAAGTGGCTAATAAGAATATCAAAAAGATTGTGCAGAAGATGACAGTGACCTACAAAGATTGGCATGAAATGTTACCGTTTGCTCTTCACGGGTACCGTACCTCAGCAAGAACGTCAACCGGGGCAACTCCTTTTTCCTTGGTCTATGGCATGGAGGCAGTCTTGCCGATTGAAGTCCAGATACCCTCTCTCTGGATAATGAAGGATGCAGGCTTGAGCGAAGATGACTGGATCCAGACTCGACTTGATCAGTTAAACCTAATTGACAAAAAGAGACTCACTGCTATTTGTCATGGTCCAACGTACCAAAAATGGAGGATCAGGGCATTTAACAAGAAAGTCAGACCACAAGAGTATCAAGTCGGAGACCTGGTAATCAAGCGCATCATTCTTCCTCAAAGTGATCCCAGGGGCAAATGGACCCCTACGTACGAAGGGCCATTTGTGGTTAAACATGTCTTCTCAGGAGGAGCCATGATTCTAACTACCATGGACGGTGACGACCTTCCTCACCCTGCCAATGCAGACATAGTAAAAAGATACTACGCATGAATAAAAGACCCGCTAGGTTGACACACCTAGGCAAAATAAGGGCTTCCCGGCGAACCAAAAGGGTTCGGGCAAAAATAAGGGATGAAACGAAAAAAAATCTGTACACCCGGCAAGTCGAAAACCTGAAAAGGCGGCTTGGGCAAAAATGGGTATCCCGGTGGACTGAAAACCCGAAAGGGCGGTCCAGGCAAAAGTTAGGGATTAAAGCGTAATACTATGTCTCATTGAATCACCTTGCATCCAGAATCCGGTATCAACCATCAGGTTCAAACGGCACCGATCAATCAACTTCATCTTCAACTGAGCAGCCAAGTGATGAGACGCTTGAAGACATAAAGGCGATAGCAGAGTTGAAACCCAGTGGGATTATTTTTTCACATAGCTGTTTTGTTTTTCTTTTCACAAAATTGTATAAACTCTGTTTGTTCGGCGGCGTTCTCTTACTAGGACGTCAGCCTCTTGTACATAAACGCCTATTCACAGGCAAATTCAAAAAAATCAATACAAACTCACTTTTCAAATAAATTGCCAATTATTTTCCTTTTTCTGTTTTGTTTTGCAAAGAACGTCCAATGTTCATTTTTGATATATGCATTTGACACTAATTGTTAACTCATAAATATTTGCATGCGAAACAAAGGACTAATTACGAGTGACATCAGAAAACAGGGGCAATAATGAGTTGTCTAAGCAATCTAGTTGCTCTGTCCACCAAGGTACCAAGGTAGGTCCGGCTGAAGAACGTAACCAAGATACTTCCACTCCCCGCAGAGTAAGACAAGATTCAGCAATACTCTCCCCTGAGCAGAGAAGGCACAGTATCTCCAGCAAGTCAGCGATACTCTCCCCAAGCAGAGTTAGCCTACTGTCAGCCTTAAAGAAGTTGGGTAGCCCCAGAAAATCTCAATATTCCCCAGCGGAGTATACAGATGTTCCTAAGAAAGCACCCCCGGCAGTCTTAGTATAAGATTGTTCCCCGGCAGAATACAGACATCCGGGGGAGCCACTTCCCAATGCAGTCCAAAAGTTTCCCCAGAAAAGTTGAATCAATCTCCCCAGTAGGTTTCGGGAAGCTTATCCCCAGTAGATTCTGGAAGCTTATCCCCTACAGAGTACGAACGCCTCTCCCCGGTTTTATTCAAAGGTTATTCCTCACCAGAGCTTATAACTGGGTTATCCTCAGCTAATTACCATGGAAAGAACGTCCTCGAAGAAGTTCTTCCTATCCCCCAGCGGAGTTCATCAAATCTTCCAACAGAGCTTATCAACGGAATCCCCAGCGGAGTTATCATCAAAACCTCAGCGAAGTATCTCTTCCCACAGAGTATTTCCCCGCAGAATAATCTCTTCAACAAAGTTTATTCCTCAACGGAGTCATCTTCCCCTACCGGTTTATTCTCGCAACCGTCATCCCCAGCGGAAACGAAGAACTCTACTCTTCAACATCAGCCCAGGATTTGACTTCCCGGCATCCGTCAAGGATTTATTTTCCTAGACAAAAATACATTCATAAACATCACATCTTCATACATTATAGCATGCACTTACGCATCATGAACATACAATCTTATTTATTTTGAGAATGTCATGCATTTCATACATCATGACATTGCATACAACTAATGTTTTGCCTTTTCAGGAAAAAGGTCAATACAAAGATGATTACTATCAACTGTCGCAATTTCGGACTCGATTCCTGTATCTAGCCAGGGCATGTCTGAAGAGTTTGAAGATTCGATTCCTGTATCCAGCCAGGGCATATCTGTTGACGACTAATTCCAGATTCGATTCCTTTATCCAGCCAGGGCACGTCTGAAGAGTTTGAAGATTCGATTCCTGTATCCAGCCAGGGCATATCTGTTGACGACTAATTCCAGATTCGATTCCTGTATCCAGCCAGGGCACGTCTGAAGAGTTTGAAGATTCGATTCATGTATCCAGCCAGGGCATATCTGTTGACGACTAATTCCAGATTCGATTCCTGTATCCAGCCAGGGCATGTCTGAAGAGTTTGAAGATTCGATTCCTGTATCCATCCAGGGCATATCTGTTGACGACTAATTCCAGATCCGATTCCTGTATCCAGCCAGGGTACGTCTAAAGAGTTTGAAGATTCGATTCCTGTATCCAGCCAGGGCATATCTGTTGATGACTAATTCCAGATTCGATTCCTGTATCCAGCCAGGGCACGTCTGAAGAGTTTGAAGATTCGATTCCTGTATCCATCCAGGGCATATCTGTTGACGACTAATTCCAGATTTGATTCCTGTATCCAGCCAGGGCACGTCTGAAGAGTTTGAAGATTCGATTCCTGTATCCAGCCAGGGCATATCTGTTGACGACTAATTCCAGATTCGATTCCTGTATCCAGCAAGGGCATGTATGAAGAGTTTGAAGATTCGATTCCTGTATCCAACCAGGGCATATCTGTTGACGACTAATTCCAGACTCGATTCCTGTATCCAGCCAGGGCACGTCTGAAGAGTTTGAAGATTCGATTCCTGTATCCAGCCAGGGCATATCTATTGACGACTAATTCCGGACTCGATTCCTGTATCCAGCCAGGGCATGTCTGAAGAGTTTGAAGATTCGATTCCTGTATCCAGCCAGGGCATATCTGTTGATGACTAATTCCGGACTCGATTCCTGTATCTAGCCAGGGCATGTATGAAGAGTTTGAAGATTCGATACCTGTATCCAGCCAGGGCATATCTACATAAAGAGTTTGAAGATCAACCCCTGTAACAGGCCAGGTAATTATCTTTCTTTCTCAGGTACGCAAGTTCTCGCTAAGGAATCTCTTACGCGATCGACACCTAGATGGCATCTATAAGCCCATCCACATACCAACAGTCTCCAAATGGCATCTATAAGCCCATTCCCGACAAGGCTCTGTCACAGCTCCAGATGGCATCTATAAGCCCATCCTCCTATCCATCATCCCTCCAAATGGCACCTGTAAGCCCATTCCCTCCATCACGCTGCTGATACTCCACTATGCGAGTGCAAATTTCTGGGCACTTTAGTGTTCAATCATCTTCCACCTTCGGATCACGAAAGGCACGCAAGCCAATCTACATCCTCAGGTTTAAGAAGATTGAACAGGGGAAACTGTTGTACCCCAAAATTTGCCCTCCCATATTCTTCAAGATTTGTCAAGATCAACCTCCAAATGGTTCAAAATCTCTTAGGGGTTGCACAGTCCAATTGCCTCCTAACACAGTCAAAATTAGGGTTTTGGTTCTTGAAAGGAAGTTGAGGTTTTCAAGGGTTCAATCAAGTCCCATATGCCTATATACATTGTCAAGCATCTACATGTCAAGTTGCAAGACTCACAACATCAAATTGCATAGTCAAAAGCCCTAATTGCTTCACAGTCAATTGTAGGGGCAAAATGGTCATTTTGCAGTCAAAAGTCAGAAATTTTGGTCAACATCTTATTTTGAGTCCACAATCATCATTTGGTCAAGTCTTGATCATGATTCCACAAGCATGCCTCAAAAATCATCAAGATGCAAAAAGTTGCTATTTTTGGACAACTGAAAAGTCAACTGCAAATTGACCAGGGCATAACTTTTTCATGGTTCATCAGAAAAATTCCATCCAATGCTCATTTTGAAGGGGATGACATTTCCTACAACTCATATTCACATTCCAAGTCCAAGTAATGCTCTCATAAAAAGTTATCAATTTCTACATTATAGGTCAATTTCAAAAGTCAACAAAAATGCACTTTAAGTCAAAGACCATAACTTGAGATTGGTGAATCAAAATGACATGGGACCAAAGGCATTGGTTAGAGGACTTCAAGACCTTTCCAAAATGTCCACGAAAATGTTCATAGCTTCAAAATTGAGCAAGATATGCATTGGAGAAGTTGGGAAATGTTTGGGAACTTTCAAAAGTCAACTTTGCCTAAAACACTTAATTTTTGCTAATGGGCCTCAAATTCCTTCTTGAATATTTGCCCAAGGCTTATGCACGACCCATTAAGATTAATTAGAATTATTTTCTTATTTTTATTAATTATTTGGATTTTTAATTGATTAATAATTCATTTAATTAATTTAATTATAGGAAAATATCAAAACATGGTTTTCAAATCTTTTTATGAGGCAAATGAGATCAGGGCAAGCTGGAAATTCGTGTATACATCAAGGATATCCAAATCTCCATGATTGGCAAGGTTTTATCAAAGAAAAAGGTTGAAAAAGATTTGATTGGCAATCACATAATGAAACTTGAATACAATGGATTTTTGGGCCTAAAGTTGACCTAATTCTCTTCACATACAAATGCTGAACCTAACCCTAAAGAAAAGAACGTGCAAGCTGCTGTGAAACAAGAGAATCAAATTCCAAAAAATCAAGAAAAAGTGTGAAACTGAATTCTCACTTGCAGCATAATTCAAGCCCTTTTCTTGTTTCCATCACGTTACTGACATTGCCAGGAACCTGTTGCCATCAAGAACAAGCCCTAACACTCCAGGAATCGCTCACAACAAGTCCCACGGTTTGGCTTATCTTCCAAAATTGCATATCATTATTCATGCGTTGTTAATCTATTTTTTGGGTTGATTTATGTTAATAGGAACCTCCTGAAGCCGTTGGCATAATTCAATTTGATTGTAGTGCTCTGAATCGAAAACCACCATTGAAGAACATTAGGGTTTCGAAGCTTGGATTTTAGGGTTTTTTACATACTGAAAAATTGGACCATGAAACGTACATGGTTGAATTCGTCAAGGCCAGACGAATTCAACCCAATCATTGCGCCCTTTTTATATTGCCTGTAGCCCTAATCGTTATTTTTGACACTTGCAGTTTGTGGGGGTTTAAAACCCCCGCTATTTGTTTATTTTTATTACAGGCCAAGCGAGGAAGATGATATGTGGAAGCACGTGATTGGGAGATTCAAACTTGGCGCGCGTTTTTTGAGTTCCAGCATAGTTATCATTATTAATATATATTATTTGTTGGTTATTATGTTTACAAAGACAACGCGATGGTGGAGTGGTTGGTGACGTGCTCGTTCAGCACTGGGACCTGGGTTCGATTCCCAGGTCCCCCATATAATTGTTAACCTTTTTTCTAATGCGTTCCAATGCAGTGCCTGTCCAATATTCCACCATGAACCTCACTCATCCAGCGTGCCATGTGTCCCAATCAACCATCCAAAGGCCATGGGAAGAGGAGTACCATGTTCCAAGTCAAGCGTGCTCTGGACAATCAAAGAAAGTCAACGTGGATTTTTGTGTTAATGGGCCAGATTCAACAAAAAAAACCTCCCACATGGGCCATCACACACCCCTGGTTTGCTATTTTTTATTTTTTCTTTTCTTTTAATTTTCTTTTAATCATTCTTAATTATTATAATTAACCTAACAGCTTAATTTTTATAATAAATTCAGAAACTCAAATATTTTATAATATTTATTATCATGTATTAATTTTATTAATTTCATCATTAATTTATTTTTGTAACTAAATACTAACAATTAACTTAGTTTAATTTAGGTTTAATCTTAATCTTTTCCTCAATAAATAAAATCATGTAGAATTAGGGTTTTGACAATTTTCGTTCATATTTTTTTGTTATTATCATTTATTAATTATTATTATTTTTGTACATAAAAAATGTAAATTAATTAATTTAGTTAATTAGGCTAACTTTGACCTTTTTTTATTAATAATTAAAATAAACTTAGAATTAGGGTTTTCTTTTGACTTTTAATTTCTTTTATTTTATTTTTATTAAATACAAAAAAAAAACATAAAAAAACATTTTTCTTTTTTGATTAAATAATTAATTAGTATTAAGTTTAATTTTAATTAAATGCAAAAGGACCAAAAAGTCATATTTTCTCAAAAGGGTCAAAACCCTAGGACGTCTTGATTTAATTTCTTTTCGCACGTTATTATTTATTTGATTACTTATGTAACTGTTTCCGGAATGTAATAGTAATTAGGATTTACCGCTTTCTTTACTTTCCACACTTTATCAAAACGAGGCTTTGTTTTTTTGGCGATGTATAGACCCGCGCCTTTTAATAGCGTAGCTTTACATTCCCGCACTTTAATTTTCCGCACTCCTAACTGTTAAAGAGCATGAAAGACTGAATGACAAATTAAAAACAATTAGTAGCTCACAATTGCATGATCAAAGATAAACATAAACTGAATTGAACACACAAGCACATGCCACTCCTAGGGTACGCCTCACTTGGTTGTCTCGACGTGGTCATCAAGTATAGGGTGTCTTAGAGGTCGCCCTCCTGTCTAAAGATCCAGTCGCCTCGAAATGGTTGCCTCGGATAAAAGGATCTAGGACATTAGGGTTACTTCTAAGGTGTCCTACTATTGCTTCGGTGACCACAATGTCCCTAATAATCGAATTGACCCGAACACCTCCAACGGTGGTGCTACTTACCTCTCAATGGTGGGATGGCACTATCTTAAGGATTCTTACACAACCTAATTCCTTAGGGTAGGTAGATGACTCATGGGTACTTGCTCTCTTCAAAAAACAAACCAAACATCTTTTCACACTGACACTTTCAAAAGTTTTCAAAACAAATTTTTCATACACTCTTGAGGACAGATACAAGAGTCACTTAGAAATCTTTCAAAAATGAAACTTTTTTCAAACCCACTCATATTTGAAAAGCAAACATCTTTTGAAAACATAAGAGCAAGTACCTAAGAGCCCGTGGATAACCACGGATAGAAAGGGTGCTAACACCTTCCCTTTCTATAAATCTACCTCCCGAACCGAGAGACATTCTCAATAAGGAATTTTGCTGTGCTTTTGTCCTTTCCATGTTGGAGAACATAAAAGACGGTGGCGACTCTTGCTTACCGCGACATACGCGATCCAGCTTTAAACATTCAGTTCTATTTCCACCGATCACAGTAAGGTTCGAATGTGTGTTGACTACAGGGATCTGAACAGGGCGAGCCCCAATGATGATTTCCCTCTGCCTCATATCGACATTCTGGTTGACAACACCGCACAACATAAGGTCTTCTCCTTTATGGATGGTTTTTCTGGTTACAATCAGATTAAGATGGCTCCCGAAGACATGGAGAAGACAACCTTTGTCACGCAGTGGGGTACCTTTTGCTACAAAGTCATGCATTTCGGGTTGAAGAATGTTGGGGCAACGTACAAGCGCGCCATGGTCGCTTTGTTCCACGACATGATCCATCATGAGATTGAGGTATACGTTGACGACATGATTGCAAGGTCTCATACTGAAGAGGAACATCTTGACCATCTTCAGAAGTTATTTGACAGGTTGAAGTTGTACAAGCTGAGGCTAAACCCGAACAAGTGCACCTTCAGGGTGAGGTCTGGTAAGCTGTTGGGCTTTGTCGTTAATGATAAAGGTATTCAAGTGGACCCTGCAAAGGTGAAGGCTATACAGGAGATGCCGGCTCCCCGAACAGAAAAAGAAGTCAGAGGCTTTTTGGGACGATTGAACTACATTGCCCGATTCATTTCACATTTGACCGTTACTTGTGAGCCAATCTTCAGGCTGCTGAAGAAAGATCAAGTGGTAAGATGGAACGATGAATGTCAGGCCGCTTTCGAAAGGATCAAGGAATATCTCCAAGAGCCACCTATTATGATGCCTCCAGTTG
This sequence comes from Vicia faba, assembly GCA_948472305.1. NCBI lineage: Eukaryota > Viridiplantae > Streptophyta > Magnoliopsida > Fabales > Fabaceae > Vicia > Vicia faba. Next base: position 1,468,294,767 of record OX451739.1, on the reverse strand, counting down.
AAGTGAGACCTCTGATCTTATACTTGACAGTACTCGATAATTCAATGGGGTGCGTGCTGGGGCAGCATGAAGAGTCAGGGAGAAAAGAGCATGCTATTTATTACCTTAGAAAAAAGCTTACCGACTGCGAGACCCGATACTCGTTGCTTGAGAAAACTAGCTGCGCTTGGCATAGGCTGCTCGCCGGCTGAGACAATATATGCTGACTCACACTACTCTATTGATATCAAAGATGGATCCAATCAAGTATATCTTCGAGAAGCCTGCCTTGTCCGGAAGAATAGCAAGATGGCATATGATCTTGACTGAGTATGACATCCAATACACAACCCAAAAAGAAATCAAGGGAAGTGTGTTAGCAGATCATCTGGCACATCAGGCAGTGGATGATTACCAGTCTATGAACTTCGAGTTCCCGAATGAGAATATCATGTTGGTGACTGACTGTGAGACACCTGGACCGGATGAAGGACCTGAGTGTTGTACCCCAAAATTTTCCCTCCCATAATCTTCAAAGTTTTGCCTCAAAGGGTTCAAAGTCTACTCAAGGGCTACACAGTCAAACCATCCTCCTAAGCTAGTCAAACTAGGGTTTTGGTTCTTGCAAGGAAGTTGAAGTTTTAAAGGGCTCAATCAAGTCCCACATGCTCATATACAGTGTCAAGCATCCATATGTCAAGGTTCAAGACTCACAACATCAAATTGCACAGTCAAAAACCCTAATTGCTCCACAGTCAACTGCAGGGGCAAAATGGTCATTTAGCAGTCAAAAGTCAAAATTTTTGGTTAACATCTCATTTTGAAGCCACAATCATCATTTGGTCAAGTCTTGACCATGATTTCACAAGAATGGCTCAAAAATCATCAAGGTGTCAAAAGTTTCTATTTTTGGACAGCTGAAAAGTCAACTGCAAATTGACCAAGGCATAACTTCTTCATGGTTTATCAGAAAAATTCCATCCAATGCTCATCTTGAAGGGAAGGACATTTCCTACAACTCAACTTCACATTCCAAGTCCAAGAAATGCTCTCACAAAAAGTTATCAATTTCAACATTATGGGTCATTTTCAAAAGTCAACAAAAATGCGCTTTAAGTCAAAGACCATAACTTGAGATTGGTAGATCAAAATGACATGGGACAAAGGACATTGGTTAGAGGACTTCAAGACCTTTCCAAAATGTCCAAGAACATGTTCATAACTTCAAAATTGATCAAGATATGCATTGGAGAAGTTGGGAAATTTTTGTGAAATGGCCAAAATCAATTATCCTTGAAACTTCATTTTTGACAAAAGGGGCCCACTTTTTCCACTTGATTCAGCTTGGCCATGCTTCCCACGTGTCCTAAATTTTATTTCAAAATTTAAAATTAATTTTTTCATTTTTATTTGATTTTATTGGATTAAATTCATTTTAAATCCTTTAAAATCAAATAAAAATCAAAAAGGTTAATTAAGGGACATATTTGGCTTTGATTAGCTTTGAATCACCATTATACACATCCCAAATTCGTGCCAAGGCCTAATCAAGCAAGAATTCAAATTTTGGTACAAAGATGGAAAGTGTTTCAATGGAGGTTTATGGAAAATCTTAAGCATGAATGCAAGGCATTATTGGCCATAATTCTTATCAAAACACATTACATAACATGTATACAGGTGAACACAAGCACATTCACGACCTAAGAGCTCCAAAAACGGCCATACAAAATTGCAAAATTGTCACACAAACTTGAAAACTGAAAACCTCCTTACAGCAAGTTTTAAGCCCCAATTCCCATCAAAACACACTCCTGGCATCTCAAGGAAACTTTTGCAATCAAAAGCCAATCCAAACGTGCCCAGAATCTCAACACTCAGGCCCAAACGGTTTGCTTTTTCTCTTGAATTCTATGTGATCATTCATGCGTTTTTTTGACATTTTTTGAATTGATTTACATTCATACTAACATCCTGAAGCTTTTGGTATTACTTGATTGAGCAATAGCATCCCATATCAAAAGTTGCCATGGATGGACATTAGGGTTTCAGAGGTTTGGAATTAGGCGTTTGCACATACTGTAAAATTAGGAAATCAAACTGTCATGGTTGAATTCGTGATGTCCAAACGAATCGCTTCATAACCTCGCGCTCAATTTATGGTCAAGCATGGCCTAATCGCTATTATCCATAAGTCTGTGTTTTGGGGGGGTTTAAAACCCCCGCTATCTCTTTTGTTACAGGGACGAACGAAGAAGAAGATTGCGTGGCGAGATATGACTGGAGGGTTTGAATTCCAGCGCGTTTTTTTAATTTTTATATCATTAACGTTAGTTTTGTTTTATATTATTTGTTATCTATTCTATGTACAACGCGCGCAAACAGCTGACGTAGTCAAGGCATTCGCTGGTAAGCATTGGGACCTGGGTTCGAATCCCAGGTACCCTCCAATTATTTCTATTATTTTGTTTCACATGTTTCCATGCAGTGCACACTCCAGGGCTCACCATACACCCAACGCCCTGGCTTGCCACATAATCCAGGAGATCAATCCAGTGGCCAGAATCTGCAGTCCACCATGAGCATTAGTCAACTATTCCCTACGCAACCACCAAAGTCCAAGGGGCCTGGAATTGAATGGGCCAATTTGCTTGCAATGCACCTCCAAAAAGGGCCAACACCCCCTTGGTTTGAATCACATTTCTTTTTTTCTTTTTTTCATTTTTCTTTTCTTCTTTTTATTTTAATTGTTTTTATTTTATTTTATTTAATTCACCAAAATTAATCTTAATAATAACACAAAACCAAAAAATCAGAAATCATTAAAAAATAAAAATATGTTTATTTAATTTTTTAATTCTTTAAATAGTTTTGTAAATAAATTCCAATAAAACAATTAGTTTAAATTTAGGTTTTTAACTTTAATGTCTTTTTCTAATAATTAAAAAAAAACATAAAAATTAGGTTATTAGTATCTTTATTCTTTTCTCAATAAATAACTTTTTCTCCTTATTATTATTATTAATTAAATTTGTAAATACTCTTGTAATTAAACAATTAGTAAATTAGGCTTAAACTTAAACATTTTTTTTTAATAATTAAAAACAAACTTAGAATTAGGGTTTTTATTTAATTTATAATTTCAATTAATTTTCTTTATTTCCCTTAAATACAAAAACATCAAAAAATAAGTTCTTTTCTTTAATTAATTTGTAATTTCATATTTAATTTCTTTAAAGGGTCCAACGCCCTCGCACCTTCGATTATAATTTCTTTTCGCGCGTTTGCTTCTATTTTTTCATTTTAAATTTATGTAATTGCCCCAAAGCTTTGTAATAGTAATTAGGACATTTACTTTCCACACTTTTATTCCAAATCGGGTCTTTGTTAATTTGGCGATGTATAGACCCGCGCCTTGTAATAGTGTAGGACCTTTATTTTCCGCATTTTTATTTCCGCACCTTTTAATTGCTAACTATCACATGAAAGAATGTATGCCCAAATCAAATCAAAGTGTAGCTCACTCAATGCATGACAAGATAAAAATATAACTGAAAATGACACACAATTCACACACCACTCCTAGGGTACGCCTCACTGTTGCCTTGCCCCTCGAAACGTGGTCGTCGAGTATAGGACGTTTTAGTAAGTCCTTATGTCCATGAACATGGCATAAGGGTAGCTTCTAAGGTGTCCTACTATTGCTCTGGTGATCACACTGTTGCCTTGCCCCTCGAAACGTGGTCGTCGAGTATAGGACGTCTTAGTGAGTCCTTATGTTCCATTGATCTAGTTGCCTCGAAACAAGTTGCCTCGGAACAGTTGCCTCGAAACGGTTGCCTCAGAATAAAAAGATCAATGGCATAAGGGTAGCTTCTAAGGTATCTTACTATTGCCCGGTGACCACACTGTCCCTAACCCTCGAATTGACCCGAACACCTCCAACGGTGGTGCTACCTACCTCTCAATGGTGGGATGGCACTACCTTAAGGACATTTACACAGCACAATTCCTTAGGGTAGGTAGATGACTCGTAGATACTTGCTCTAATTCAAAACAAATAAAAAAAAAACTCTTTTCACACCGACACTTTTCAAAAAGCTTTCAAAACAATTTTTCAAACACTCTTGAGGACTGATACAAGAGTCGATCTGAAACTTTCAAAGAAACTTTTTTCAAACCCACTCACACTTTGAAAAGCAAACAAACATTTTGAAAACACAAATGAGCAAGTATCTAAGAGCCCATGGATAACCATGGATAGAAAGGGTGCTAACACCTTCCCTTTCTATAAATCTACCTCCCGAACTGAGAGCTAATCTCAATAAGGAATTTTTCTGTGCTTTTGTCCTTTCCTTGTTGGAGAAAATAAAAGACGGTGGCGACTCTTGCTTCCGCGACATTTCGCGAAACCAGCTTTAAACAGTCAGTTCCAGATCCACCGATCACAGAACTGGCGACTCTGCTGGGGAAACTTATAAAGTGAGGTGTACCTTAGGATAGTTCATAACTGTGTTTTCAATTGCTTTGACCTGTTTGCTTTAAATTGTGGGACTGTCTCGGGAGTTCTATAGATCCTAACCCGGATCTGGGGATACCTTCTTAGAAAGTAGCAACAAGGCTGTGAGGGAACTGTGCGGGGTATACCGACATGGTTGAAATAGTCTACTACGTTGATGTGGCACTTTGGTGTGTACCGGTAACCCTTGAGTTCAGTCAAGGAGAGTATGAGGCCGCCGCGTGGTGTCGTGAAGCATCAACTGACCTTAGGAACCTTAATTGAACTATCTTGGCCTCTTTAGGGTAGTGAGATAACTGACTTTGGTGCAGTCCGAGGTTGGTTGATACTCGATACTACACTCAATTAAGGGTTGCTTTCCTGGAATATTTCGGTCTCCAGTTCAGTGGCTAAATCGAAACGATGAACAATGAAAGCAATCCAGTGATATTGGGACCCTTAGAACCCGGTTACTTCTAATAGGACAGGTTGAGCCCACCAACTTCAGGAGGGTAATACCCAGACCCCATGCTGGCCTAAACTCTAAGGGCTTGTCTTGTGTGACTTGTGTGCCTTATCATGTTTGCCTTTGTAAATATTTGTGGTGTGTTTAATCATAGCATCATGACATCATACATCATCATATGCATTGGCTAACCATTTCAGGGGTTCGAACCTTCATCTTTGTTCTTGTTTTGTAGGACATGGAAACTGTTCGCAGAAAGACAATTCAGATCAGCCTTGTAAGGATCCCTCCTCAGCTTAAGGAGCTTATATCCAGGATTCCCAAGAGCTCTTCATTCAGTGAGAGACATGGAAGACTTATCAGCTTGGTCAACACCAACATTGAGGAAGATATGATAAAGGTACTGTTCCAGTTCTTTGACCCTCTGCATCACTGTTTCACTTTCCTGGATTATCAACTGGCGCCTACATTAGAAGAGTTCTCCCGGCTTCTGAAGATCCATATCCTTGATCAGCTACCCTACAATGGTACGGAAAAAGAACCCAAACTTGAAGAGATTGCTAAGGCCTTACACCTATAACCATCTGACCTCAAGGGACATTGGGAAGCTAGAAGTGGTATCAAAGGGTTCTTAGCCAGGTTTCTGTTTGAAAAGGCCCAGGAATGTTGGAACTCCCTTGACCTACAAGCTTTTGAAGAAGTTGTGGCCCTCCTTGTCTATGGTTTGGTGTTATTCCCTAACCCAGATCAGCTTATAGATATCAGTGCTGTCCAGAACTTCATGTCCAGAAATCCTATACCTACGTTGCTTGGGGACATCCTTCACTCATGTTACACTCGAACCATGAGAAAAAGAGGTGTTCTTATGTGCTGCACTCCTCTCCTGGGAAGGTGGTTTATTTCGCACCTTCCGCAATCAGTTTTGAAGAATGAGTGGGGTTTGAGATGGTCACAACGATTGATGACTCTTACACATGCAGATATACATTGGTGTTCTCGGTCCAGAGAGGATGTCACTATCATTGATCGTTGCGGGGAGTACCCTAATGTTCCTTTACTTGGAATCAGAGGAGGTATTACTTACAACCTGTGCCTGGCTTGGAGACATTTTGGTTATGCTCGGAGGGACGGCCCTCATGACATGTTAATTCCTGACATAGTTTTTGACTTCGACAACGATGCACAAGGACTTCGCCAGAGATTTATCAGAGCTTGGAGGATGCCAAGTAGAATAGACAGCAAGACCCTGGGGCACAGGAATTCCATCCCGTTGGAGCCTTATCTCAAGTGGGTACGCGCCCGCTCCCAGAAGTTAGTAATGCCTTATCCTCATGTTCTCCCTGTGATCAAAGAGCCAGTCTTGGAAGGAGAAGTGTCCTACGCCATTTAACATCCTGACATGCCCACATCCTGGGAAGAGATGCAGAAGAGCTGGATCCAGCTTAAGGAAGAACATAATTCTCTTGAGACCAGTCTACATGCTAGTGAAAAGAAGGTCTTGGAGCTCACCCGCCTATTGCACGAGGAGAGGAATCTCAACACCTACATAGCTCCAAAGAGGATGCGTAGTGTCTTCTGGGATTGATTTGCTTTTGTAATATTTTGCCCATGAGGCTTTGATGTACCAAACGATTATTTCCTTAATGATAACGTGTGTTCCTTTTTGTCTACAACAAATTTGAATTTTCGAACCCTTGAATGCATTGCATAAACACATCACATTCATCATGTGCATAGTAGGTACTCTTCTTTTCAGGTTGCTTACTGTTCTTCGCTGTTTATTTCAGCATCATGAACCCTGAATCATCTACCGAGCTGTCTATCAAGGCCCTTCAGGCGTAGAACGCACAATTTCAGGAGCTGATCATGGGTTTGGCTCAAGGTCAATAAGAGCTGAAGGCTATGCTCCTGAAGAAGAGTAAGAAGAAGAAGAGGACTGTGCTATTCAAAACTGGGCGCAGGCTCGGGAACACTTTGCAAAATGAAGCTGAGAGGACTACTCCATCTGTGGGGGAAGGTAGTCACCAAGGGAGAGAGGTCCCTAGTCCTGTGGTCTCTGACACTGAGACAGACTTCAATGACGAACAGTACCCTCCTGCTGAGGACCGGTACAAACAACTGGAGGACAGATTAAATGCTATGGAGATTCAGTGTGTGCCTGGAATGGATTTCGAAGACTTGGGGTTATCTTCTGGGGTGGTAATTCCACACAAGTTCAAGGCGCCTGCCTTTGTGAAGTATGACGGGGCTTCCTGTCCCAAGATGCACCTCCATTCTTATGTAAGGAAGATCCAGCCTTACACAGCAGACAAGAACTTATGGATCCACTTCTTCCAGGAGAGTCTTTCAGGGACTCACCTCGAATGGTTCTATCAGCTGGATGGAACCAACATTCGTAACTGGGAGGATCTGGCCACTGCTTTTTACAAGCAGTATCAATATAATTCCGACCTCGCTCCTACGCGTATCCAACTCCAGGGTATGTCGCTAGGATCGGGAGAAGGTTTTAAGGAGTACGCACAGAAATGGAGAGATCTGGCTGGCAGGGTGCAACCACCATTGACGGACCGGGAGCTGGTGGATATGTTCCTGGGGACCCTATCTGGTCCATTTTTCAATCATCTCATTGGTAATTCCTCTGTTGGGTTTACTGATCTGATCCTGACTGGTGAGAGGATCGAGGCTAGTATAAAATCGGGGAAGATACAGAAGGTTGCCTCCTCAAATACTGAAAAGAAACCCTTCAAGAAGGAGGCAAGTGCTGTGTATGGTCCAAGAAGGCAAGACAAACCTGAACGCCGCCAAGCTGTCAACATGGTGGTTATTTCTAAGCCTGTTACTGCTCCACAACAGTACAACCAACCCAGGGCTGAGAGGCCCAAACGGCAGTATACTCGGCTCAGCATGACTCTCTCTCAGATCCTGCCGCAACTGCTGTCAACTAGCCTGGTAACTGTCAAAGAGGCTCCGAAGATGGTAAACACAGCATCTCCGAAGTACAACCCCAACGCCCGTTGTGCTTATCACTCTGATAGCCCGGGGCATAACACAGATGACTGTTGGGCCCTAAGGAATAAGGTTCAAGACCTTATTGATGCTAAGGAGATACAGTTCGAGGCGCCCGAGAGGCCAAATGTTGTGACCGCTCCCATGCCCCAGCATGGAGTGAATGCTGTTGAGGAGGATTTGTATGTAGCTTCTGTGGATGATGTTGCTACTCCGCTGCTGACTGTCAAGAGGGACCTGTTGCTAGCCGATTTATTTCCGGGATGTAGCAAAGGTTGCCCTCTATGTGTTGATTCCCCTACTGGTTGTTCTTTGCTGAAATCAGGCGTCCAAAACCTGATGGATAGTAAAGAGATATTGTTCAAGAAGACTGCCGTTCCTGCTGCCCCTGTTGAAGAAATTTCAATTGTTACCATTTTCAATAACCCTTCCAAGGCTCCTTCAAAGAAGCCTGTCCAAATTTTGCCTGTTCACAAGATTGCTCCCATCACCATTACTGTTCCGGGGCCCATCCCCTACAAGTCTGATAAAGCTGTCCCGTGGCACTATGGGGCAGATGTTTATGTTCTGGGAGTGAAGCAAGAGTTCAATACTGATACTGGTGTCACCAACATCACTGGGCCTGCTAAGGTCACTCGTAGTGGAAGACTGTTCTCACCAGACATTGCTCCTCCAGTAATTCAGAGGCCTTTGATCATCACACCTGCCAGTGTGCCTGTCTCTTCCCCTAATCAAGTTTCCACCCCTGCTGCCGAGTCATCTGACGCTCAGGGCAAGGGGATTGCTGCTGATATGCCTGCCCGGACGGAGGCACCAAAGACCATTGTTGAGGCTTCCAAGCAAGAGATGGAAGAGATCCTCAAGATTATAAAAAAAAGTGATTTCAACGTCGTTGAACAGTTGGGGCACACCCCCTCCAAAATCTCCATGCTATCACTGCTGCTGTGTTCAGAGGCCCATGCCAAGGCCCTGATTGCTTTCTTAAAGATGGCACACGTACCCCAAGAGACGTCTGCTGATCAATTCACCGACTGTGTGGCCAACTTAACCGCTGATAATGGCCTGGGTTTCTCTGATGCCGATCTGACAGCCAAAGGGAAGAACCATAATGATGCCCTGCATGTCTCCATTGAATGCAGGGGCACTACTCTTGCTCACGTGCTGGTTGACATTGGTTCTTCACTAAACGTGCTACCCAAGAAGGCTCTGGACAGGCTGGACTGTGAGGGTCTAGAGCTCAAACCAAGTAACATTGTTGTCCGGGCCTTTGACGGGTCCAAAAGAATGGTACATGGTGAGGTTGACATCCCAATCAGGGTTGGGTCACAGGTCTTTGATTCAAAATTCTATGTGATGGACATCCGTCCATCCTATTCTTGTTTGCTGGGTCGCCCGTGGATCCACAAGGCTAGAGTTGTGACCTCCACGTTGCATCAGAAGCTCAAGTACCCGGTCAGGGGGAAGATTGTAACAGTGCAAGGGGAAGAGGAATACATGGTCAGCCACCTCAACTCCTTCAGGTACGTGGAAATGGATGGGGAGTTCATTGAGACCCCCTTTCAACATTTTGAAGAGGTGCCACAAACATTGGCAGCAGCAGAAGCAGTGGTTGAAGAGGTTTCTCCTTTGAAGATGGCCTCCTTAAAGGACGCCCGGGCTGTGATTGAAAAAGGTGAATGTGCAAACTGGGGCAAGCTCCCTGATTTTACTCCTAAGACTAACAAGTTTGGGCTGGGTTTCACTGCAGAGGCTCAGAAGGCTGTGCGCAAGGCAAGGATTGGAAGACCTCCTGTGCTCATCACCAATCCAGGAGTGAATGCTATTGGGGATGAAGACGAAGTGGAAGAATCAGAGTTTGACAGCTGGATCTACCCAACGGCCAACGGTGGACCTAGCAATTGGACCGCAAAAGACTTTACACCTATTACTTTTGTCACCCAGTAATGAACTTCTTTGTTTTGGATTTGTAATAAACAGTAATTTGAAACTTTATGGCCCGGTGTCTTACCCGGGGCACCGTGGTTCTGTTTGTGAGGGATTTTGTTTGTCACCTTCATATATCATGAATAAAAGCATTGGACGTTTTTCACATTTCAAATCTTGCGCTCCCTTTCTTTCTTTATATATATTGCAAAACAGCTGTATTTACACACACTCACTCATACAGGTTTCAATCCACTCTGGATCTCACTGGTAACGACTCTGCTACTGCCAGTTATGACTTCGAAAATCCGATCAACTTAGCCGAAGACGAAGGTGAAGATGATTGCGAAGTGCCTGGAGAACTTGCAAGACTGTTACTCCAGGAAGAGAGGGCAATTCAACCACATGAAGAGCCAGTGGAAACAGTAAATCTGGGTACTGAGACAGATAGGAAGGAAGTCAAGATTGGTGCCAATCTAGAACTCAGCGTGAAACAACAGCTGATCCAGATGCTGCGTGATTACATGGAAATCTTTGCCTGGTCTTACGAAGACATGCCTGGGTTGGATACCGACATTGTGGTCCATCACTTGCCTACCAAGGAAGACTGCCCTCCGGTTAAGCAAAAGGTCCGCCGTATGCGTCCAGAGATGTCTGAGAAGATCAAAGCTGAGGTTATGAAACAATTTGATGCCGGGTTTCTCGCAGTGACTTCTTACCCTCAGTGGGTTGCCAACGTGGTTCCAGTGCCAAAGAAAGATGGTAAGGTCAGAATGTGTGTCGACTACAGGGATCTGAACAGGGCCAGCCCCAAGGATGACTTCCCCTACCTCACATTGATGTCCTGGTTAACAATACTGCTCAGCATAAGGTGTTTTCCTTCATGGATGGTTTTTCAGGGTATAATCAGATCAAGATGGCAACTGAAGACATGGAAAAGACTACCTTTGTTACTCAGTGGGGCACCTTCTGCTACAAGGTCATGCCATTCGGGTTGAAAAATGCTGGGGCAACCTACCAACGTGCCATGGTTGCCTTATTTCATGACATGATCCATCATGAGATAGAAGTGTATGTTGACGACATGATTGCAAGGTCCCAAACTAAGGAGGAACACCTTGACCATCTGCAGAAGTTGTTTGACTGTCTGAAACTGTACAAGCTCAGGTTGAACCCGAACAAGTGCACCTTCGGGGTAAGATCTGGAAAGTTGCTAGGCTTCGTCGTAAGTGATAAGGGTATTCAAGTGGACCCTGCCAAGGTTAAAGCCATTCAAGAGATGCCAGTTCCTAAGACAAAGAAAGAGGTAAGAGGCTTTTTAGGACGCCTGAATTACATTGCTCGATTCATCTCGCACCTAACCGCTACCTGTGAACCAATCTTCAAGCTGCTGAAGAAAGATCAGGTAGTACGTTGGAATGATGAATGTCAGGCCGCTTTTGACAGAATCAAAGAGTATCTCCAAGAACCACACATTCTTATGCCACCGGTTGAAGGGAGACCTCTGATACTATACCTGACAGTACTTGACAACTCAATGGGGTGTGTGCTGGGGCAGCATGACGAGTCTGGCCGAAAAGAGCACGCTATTTATTACCTTAGCAAAAAGTTTACCGACTGTGAGACCCGATACTCACTGCTCAAGAAAACTTGCTGCGCTTTGGTATGGGCTGCTCGCCGGCTGAGACAGTATATGCTGATTCACACTACTTTGTTGATTTCTAAGATGGATCCAATAAACTACATATTTGAAAAGCCTGCTCTGTCTGGGAGAATAGCAAGATGGCAAATGATCTTGACAGAATACGACATCCAGTACACAACTCAAAAAGCCATCAAAGGAAGTGTACTGGCAGACCACTTGGCACATCAGGCAGTAGACGACTATCAGTCAATGAACTTCGAGTTTCCAGACGAGAGTATCATGATAGTGACTGATTGTGAAGTACCTGGACCGGATGAAGGACCTGAGGAAGGATCCCGATGGTCTATGCACTTTGACGGAGCCTCCAACGCTTTGGGTAACGGTATCGGCGCTGTGATCATATCCCCTCGAGGCACTCATACTCCACTCACTGCCCGACTATGTTTCAACTGCACCAACAACATGGCGGAGTATGAGGCATGCATCATGGGTCTCCAAGCTGCGATTGACTTAAGGATCAAGTTTCTGAGTGTCTTCGGAGATTCCGCTCTCGTGATCAATCAGATCAAAGGGGAGTGGGATACGAAACATCTGAATCTTATTCCTTACAGAGAATGTGTGTTGACATTGATCCCCCACTTCACAGAGATAACTTTTAAACACTTCCCAAGAGAGGAGAATCAGTTGGCAGACGCGTTAGCTACGATGTCTTCTATGTTCAAAGTCAAATGGGACAATGAGGCTCCCCGGGTCATCATTTGGAAACTGGACGAACCGGCATACTGTTGTGATCTTGAGGAAAAGTTAGTGACTGAAAAACCCTGTTACCATGAGGTAAAGAGATACTTGGAAGCTCAAGAGTATCCTGAAGGTGCATCTGTAAATGATAAGAATTTTCTGAGAAGGTTCGCAGCAAAGTTCTTCCTCAGCAACGGCATCTTGTACAAGCGAAACCATGATTCGACCTTACTGCGTTGTGTGGATAAGACTGAAGCAGAAAGGATCATGGCAGAACTGCATGAGGGTACCTTCGGAACACATTCCAGTGGACACACTATGGCAAAGAAGATCCTTCGGGAAGGGTATTTCTGGTCCACAATGGAAGCCGACTGCTACCAACACTCTCAGACATGTCATAAATGCCAGATTTATGCAGATAAGGTGCATGTTCCTCCAGTTCCTCTGAACGTCCTGACTGCACCTTGGCCTTTTGCAATGTGGGGCATAGATATGATCGACGAGATTAAACCTACGGCATCCAACGGGCATCGCTTCATCCTAGTAGCGATCGATTACTTTACAAAGTGGGTGGAAGCAGCTTCCTATGCCACTGTAACCAAGAACGTTGTGGCACGGTTCATTCGGCATAATCTGATCTGTCGATACGGCGTCCCATAAAGGATTATTACAGACAACGGTACCAATCTCAATAACAAGATGATCACTGAGCTCTGCGAGCAATTCAAGATACAACACCACAACTCTTCTCCTTACCGGCCAAAGATGAATGGGGCTGTAGAAGCAGCGAATAAGAATATCAAGAAAATTGTGCAGAAGATGACAGTGACCTATAAAGATTGGCACGAAATGTTACCGTTTGCTCTACATGGGTACCGTACCTCAGCTAGGACGTCAACCGGGGCAACTCCTTTTTCCTTGGTCTACGGCATGGAGGCAGTCTTACCAATTGAAGTGCAAATACCCTCTCTCTGGATAATGAAGGATGCAGATCTGAGTGAAGATGATTGGATCCAGACACGACTTGATCAGCTAAATCTAATTGACGAAAAGAGACTTGCTGCTATTTGTCATGGTCAGACGTATCAAAAACGGATGATCAGGGCATTTAACAAGAAAGTCAGACCACAAGAATATCAAGTTGGGGATCTGGTAATCAAGCGTATCATCCTTCCTCAGAGTGATCCAAGGGGAAAATGGACCCCCACGTACGAAGGGCCATTTGTGGTTAAACATGTGTTCTCAGGAGGAGCCATGATTCTAACTACCATGGATGGTGACGACCTTCCTCACCCCGCCAATGCAGACATAGTAAAAAGATACTACGCATGACAAAAGACCCGCTAGGTTGACATACCTAGGCAAAAATTAGGGCTTCCCGGCGAACCAAAAGGGTTCGGACAAAATGAAGGGATGAAATGGAAGAAATCTGTACACCTGATAAGTCGAAAACCTGAAAAGGCGGCTTGGGCAAAAATGGGTATCCCGGTGGACTGAAAACCCGAAAGGGCGGTCCAGGCAAAAGTTAGGGATAAAGCGTAATACTATGTCTCATTGGACCACTTTGCACCCAGAATCCGGTATCAATTGTCAAGGTCAAACGGCATCGATCAATCAGCTTCATCTTCAGCTAGGTCATCAAGTGATGAGACGCTCGAAGATATAAAGGCGATAGCAGAGTTGAAACCCAATGGGATTGTTCTTTTCACATAGCTGTTTTGTTTTCCCTTTGTATAAATTTGTATAAACTCTTCTATTCGGCGGCGTTATCCTACTAGGACATCAGCCTCTTGTACATAAACGCCTATTCACAGGCAAATTCAAAAATCAATACAAATTCACTTTTCAGACAAATGGCCAATTGTTTTTTCCTTTTTCCATTTTGTTTTGCGAAGAACGTCCAAGGTTCAATTTGTGATATATGCATTTGACAATAATTGCTAACCCATAAATATTTGCATACGAAACGAAGGATCAATTACAGGTGACATTAGAAATAGGGGCAATAATGAGTTGTCTAAAGCGATCTAATTGCTATATCCACCAAGGTACCAAGGTAAGTTCAGCTGAAGAACAGAACCAAGATATCTTAATTCCCCAGAGAGTGAGCCAACAAGTCAATACACTCTCCCCAAGCAGAGTTAGCCTACTCTATCAAACCTTAAGGAAGTTGGGTATCCCCAGCAGATCTCAATATTCCCCAACAATATACGAGCATTCCTAACAAGCATCCCCGGCAGTCTTGGTCTAAGATTGTTCCCCGGCGGTATACTAGACATTTGGTGGAGCCACTTCCCCGGTATATCTCAAGAATTTCCCCAGGAGAGTCCAGTCCAGAAGTTTCCCCAGGAAAGTTCAATCCATCTCCCCAGCACGAAGCTTATCCCCAGTAGATTCTGGAAGCTTATCCCTTGCAGAGCACGAACGCGTCCCCCGGCTTTATTCAAAGGTTATTTCCCTACCAGGATATAACTGGGTTATCCTCAGCCAAAAGCCACGGAAAGATCGTCCTCGGCGAAGTCTTCTTATCCCCAGCGGAGTCTATTAAAACTTCCAACATAACAACGGTATCCCCAGCGAAGTTATCATCAACATCTCAACAGAGTACCTCTCTTCCCACAGAGTATTGTTCCCCAACAAGATCGCTAGAATAATTTTCCCCCACAGAGTAATCTCCAAATTTATTCCCCAACGGAGTCATCTTCTCCTACCGGTATCCTTGCAGCCATCACTCCCCAGTGGAAACAGAGAATGCTATTCACATCAGCCCAGGATTTGACTTCCCGTCATCCGTCAAGGATTTATTTTCCTAAGACGAAAACATGCATTCATAAACCTCGCATCTTCATACATTATAGCATGCATATACGCATCATGAACATATAATCTCATCACGCATGTCACACATCATGACATCACATTCAACTAACTTTTTGTCTTTTTAGGACAAAAGTTAATACCAAGATGATTACCATCAACGGTCGCAACTAAAGATCCGATTCCTGTATCTTGCCAGGGTGTATCTGTTGACGACTACATTACCAGACTCGATTCCTGTATCCTGCCAGGGCACGTCTGAAGAGTTCGAAGATCCGATTCCTGTATCCTGCCAGGGTGTATCTGTTGACGATTACAGTACCAGACTCGATTCCTGTATCTTGCCAGGGCACGTCTGAAGAGTTCGAAGATCCGATGCCTGTATCTTGCCAGGGTGTATCTGTTGACGACTACATTACCAGACTCGATTCCTGTATCCTGCCAGGGCACGTCTGAAGAGTTTGAAGATTCGATTCCTGTATCCTGCTAGGGTGTATCTGTTGACGACTACATTACCAGACTCGATTCCTGTATCCTGCCAGGGCACGTCTGAAGAGTTTGAATATCCGATTCCTGTATCCTGCCAGGGTGTATCTGTTGACGACTATATTCCAGACTCGATTCCTGTATCCTGCCAGGGCACGTCTGAAGAGTTTGAAGATCCGATTCCTGTATCTTGCCAGGGTGTATCTGTTGACGACTAATTCCAGACTCGATTCCTGTATCCTGCCAGGGCACGTCTGAAGAGTTTGAAGATCTGATTCCTGTATCTTTCCAGGGTGTATCTGTTGACGACTATATTCCAGACTCGATTCCTGTATCCTGCCAGGGCACGTCTGAAGAGTTCTAAGATCCGATTCCTGTATCTTGCCAGGGTGTATCTGTTGACGACTAATTCTAGACTCGATTCCTGTATCTTACCAGGGCACGTCTGAAGAGTTCGAAGATCCGATTCCTGTATCTTGCCAGGGTGTATCTGTTGACGACTAATTCCAGACTCGATTCCTGTATCCTGCCAGGGCACATCTGAAGAGTTTGAAGATCCGATTCCTGTATCTTGCCAGGGTGTATCTGTTGACGACTATATTCCAGACTCGATTCCTGTATCCTGCCAGGGCACGTCTGAAGAGTTTGAAGATCCGATTCCTGTATCTTGCCAGGGTGTATCTGTTGACGACTATATTCCAGACTCGATTCCTGTATCTTGCCAGGGCACGTCTGAAGAGTTCGAAGATCCGATTCCTGTATCTTGCCAGGGTGTATCTGTTGACGACTAATTCCAGACTCGATTCCTGTATCCTGCCAGGGCACGTCTGAAGAGTTTGAAGATCCGATTCCTGTATCTTGCCAGGGTGTATCTGTTAACGACTAATTCCAGACTCGATTCCTGTATCCTGCCAGGGCACGTCTGAAGAGTTTGAAGATCCGATTCCTGTATCCAGCCAGGGCATATCTACATGAAGAGTTTGAAGATCAACACCGGTAACAGGCCAGGTAATTATCTTTCTTTCTCAGGTACGCAAGTTCTCGCTAAGGAATCTCTTACGCGATCGACACCTAGATGGAATCTATAAGCCCATCTCCACAACTAACCATCACAGTTCCAAATGGCATCTATAAGCCCATTCCCGACAAGGTTCTGTCACATCTCCAGATGGCATCTATAAGCCCATCCTCCCATCCATCATCTCTCCAAATGGCATCTGTAAGCCCATTCCCGACATCACACTGCTGATACTCTACTATGTGAGTGCAAATTTCTGGGCACTCTAGTGTTCAATCATCTTCCACCCTCGGATCACGAAAGGCACACAAGCCAATCTACATCCTCAGGTCTAAGAAGATTGAACAGGGGCAACTGTTGTACCCCAAAATTTGCCCTCCCATAATCTTCAAAGTTTTGCCTCAAAGGGTTCAAAGTCTACTCAAGGGCTACACAGTCAAACCATCCTCCTAAGCCAGTCAAACTAGGGTTTTGGTTCTTGCAAGGAAGTTGAAGTTTTCAAGGGCTCAATCAAGTCCCACATGCTCATATACAGTGTCAAGCATCCATATGTCAAGGTTCAAGACTCACAGCATCAAATTGCACAGTCAAAAACCCTAATTGCTCCACAGTCAACTACAGGGGCAAAATGGTCATTTGGCAGTCAAAAGTCAAAATTTTTGGTTAACATCTCATTTTGAAGCCACAATCATCATTTGGTCAAGTCTTGACCATGATTTCACAAGAATGGCTCAAAAATCATCAAGGTGTCAAAAGTTTCTATTTTTGGACAGCTGAAAAGTCAACTGCAAATTGACCAAGGCATAACTTCTTCATGGTTTATCAGAAAAATTCCATCCAATGCTCATCTTGAAGGGAAGGACATTTCCTACAACTCATCTTCACATTCCAAGTCCAAGAAATTCTCTCACAAAAAGTTATCAATTTCAACATTATGGGTCATTTTCAAAAGTCAACAAAAATGCGCTTTAAGTCAAAGACCATAACTTGAGATTGGTAAATCAAAATGACATGGGACCAAGGACATTGGTTAGAGGACTTCAAGACCTTTCCAAAATGTCCAAGAACATGTTCATAACTTCAAAATTGATCAAGATATGCATTGGAGAAGTTGGGAAATTTTTGTGAAATGGCCAAAATCAATTATCCTTGA
Source organism: Vicia faba (assembly GCA_948472305.1). Taxonomy (NCBI): domain Eukaryota; kingdom Viridiplantae; phylum Streptophyta; class Magnoliopsida; order Fabales; family Fabaceae; genus Vicia; species Vicia faba. The sequence goes on along the minus strand of OX451739.1, from coordinate 1,468,277,038 downwards.
AACTTCATTTTTGACAAAAGGGGCCCACTTTTTCCACTTGATTCAGCTTGGCCATGCTTCCCACGTGTCCCAAATTTTATTTCAAAATTTAAAATTATTTTTTTCATTTTTATTTGATTTTATTGGATTAAATTCATTTTAAATCCTTTAAAATCAAATAAAAATCAAAAAGGTTAATTAAGGGACATATTTGGCTTTGATTAGCTTTGAATCACCATTATACACATCCCAAATTCGTGCCAAGGCCTAATCAAGCAAGAATTCAAATTTTGGTACAAAGATAGAAAGTGTTTCAATGGAGGTTTATGGAAAATCTTAAGCATGAATGCAAGGCATTATTGGCCATAATTCTTATCAAAACACATTACATAACATGTATACAGGTGAACACAAGCACATTCACGACCTAAGAGCTCCAAAAACGGCCATACAAAATTGCAAAATTGTCACACAAACTTGAAAACTGAAAACCTCCTTACAGCAAGTTTTAAGCCCCAATTCCCATCAAAACACACTCCAGGCATCTCAAGGAAACTTTTGCAATCAAAAGCCAAACCAAACGTGCCCAGAATCTCAACACTCAGGCCCAAACGGTTTACTTTTTCTCTTGAATTCTATGTGATCATTCATGCGTTTTTTTTGACATTTTTTGAATTGATTTACATTCATACTAACATCCTGAAGCTTTTGGTATTACTTGATTGAGCAATAGCATCCCATATCAAAAGTTGCCATGGATGGACATTAGGGTTTCAGAGGTTTGGAATTAGGCGTTTGCACATACTGTAAAATTAGGACATCAAACTGCCATGGTTGAATTCGTGATGTCCAAATGAATCGCTTCATAACCCCGCGCTCAATTTATGGTCAAGCATGGCCTAATCGCTATTATCCATAAGTCTGTGTTTTGGGGGGGTTTAAAACCCCCGCTATCTCTTTTGTTACAGGGACGAACTGAGAAGAAGATTGCGTGGCGAGATATGACTGAAGGGTTTGAATTCCAGCGCGTTTTTTTTTATTTTTATATCATTAACGTTAGTTTTGTTTTATATTATTTGTTATCTATTCTATGTACAACGCGCGCAAACAACTCACTTGGTCAAGGCATTCGCTGGTAAGCATTGGGACCTGGGTTTGAATCCCAGGTCCCCTCCAATTATTTCTATTATTTTGTTTCACATGTTTCCATGCAGTGCACACTCCAGGGTTCACCATACACCCAACGCCTTGGCTTGCCACATAATCCAGGAGATCAATCCAGTGGCCAGAATCTGCAGTCCACCATGAGCATTAGTCAACTATTCCCTACGCAACCACCAAAGTCCAAGGGGCCTTGAATTGAATGGGCCAATTTGCTTGCAATGCACCTCCAAAAAGGGCCAACACCCCCTTGGTTTGCATCACATTTCTTTTTTTCTTTTTTTCATTTTTCTTTTCTTCTTTTTATTTTAATTGTTTTTCTTTTGTTTTATTTAATTCACCAAAATTAATCTTAATAATAACACAAAACCAAAAAATCAGAAATCATTAAAAAATAAAAATATGTTTATTTAATTTTTTAATTCTTTAAATAGTTTTGTAAATAAATTCCAATAAAACAATTAGTTTAAATTTAGGTTTTTAACTTTAATGTCTTTTTCTAAATAATTAAAAAAAAAACATAAAAATTAGGTTATTAGTATCTTTATTCTTTTCTCAATAAATAACTTTTTCTCCTTATTATTATTATTAATTAAATTTGTAAATACTCTTGTAATTAAACAATTAGTAAATTAGGCTTAAACTTAAACATTTTTTTTAATAATTAAAAACAAACTTAGAATTAGGGTTTTTATTTAATTTCTAATTTCAATTAATTTTCTTTATTTCCCTTAAATACAAAAACATCAAAAAATAAGTTCTTTTCTTTAATTAATTTGTAATTTCATATTTAATTTCTTTAAAGGGTCCAACGCCCTCGCACCTTTGATTATAATTTCTTTTCGCGCGTTTGCTTCTATTTTTTCATTTTAAATTTATGTAATTGCCCCAAAGCTTTGTAATAGTAATTAGGACATTTACTTTCCGCACTTTTATTCCAAATCGGGTCTTTGTTAATTTGGCGATGTATAGACCCGCGCCTTGTAATAGCGTAGGACCTTTATTTTCCGCATTTTTATTTCCGCACCTTTTAATTGCTAACTATCACATGAAAGAATGTATGCCCAAATAAAATCAAAGCGTAGCTCACTCAATGCATGACAAGATAAAAATATAACTGAAAATGACACACAATTCACACACCACTCCTAGGGTACGCCTCACTGTTGCCTTGCCCCTAGAAACGTGGTCGTCGAGTATAGGACATTTTAGTAAGTCCTTATGTCCATGAACATGTCATAAGGGTAGCTTCTAAGGTGTCCTACTGTTGCTCTGGTGATCATACTGTTGCCTTGCCCCTTTAAACGTGGTCGTCGAGTATAGGACGTCTTAGTGAGTCCTTATGTTCCATTGATCTAGTTGCCTCGAAACAAGTTGCCTCGGAACAGTTGCCTCGAAACGGTTGCGTCGGAATAAAAAGATCAATGGCATAAGGGTAGCTTCTAAGGTATCTTACTATTGCCCGGTGACCACACTGTCCCTAACCCTCGAATTGACCCGAACACCTCCAACGGTGGTGCTACCTACCTCTCAATAGTGGGATGGCACTACCTTAAGGACATTTACACATCATAATTCCTTAGGGTAGGTAGATGACTCGTAGATACTTGCTCTAATTCAAAACAAATAAAAAAAAAAACTCTTTTCACACCGACACTTTTCAAAAAGCTTTCAAAACAATTTTTCAAACACTCTTGAGGACTGATACAAGAGTCGATCTGAAACTTTCAAAGAAACTTTTTTCAAACCCACTCACACTTTGAAAAGCAAACAAACATTTTGAAAACACAAATGAGCAAGTATCTAAGAGCCCATGGATAACCATGGATAGAAAGGATGCTAACACCTTCCCTTTCTATAAATCTACCTCCCGAACCGAGAGCTAATCTCAATAAGGAATTTTTCTGTGCTTTTGTCCTTTCCTTGTTGGAGAAAATAAAAGACGGTGGCGACTCTTGCTTCCGCGACATTTCGCGAAACCAGCTTTAAACAGTCAGTTCCAGATCCACCGATCACACTGAGGAAGTGTGATACGGTGGGAGAACTGACTTGAGGTTTTTCGTTTCATCGCAAATGTCGCGGTTTAGCAAGAGTCGCCACCGACTTTTATTTTATCCAAAAGGAAAGGTAAAAAAGCACAGGAAAGACCTTTGAGATGTTTTCTTGAGTTCGGGGGTAGATTATGAAATGGGAAGGTGCTAGCACCCTTTTCATCCATGGTTTTCCATGGGCTCTTAGTTACTTTCTTAGATTACTTGCTTTGCTTTTGAAATTGTTTGAAATGGTGCTTTGTGTTTGGTGTGGTTTTGAAAGTATGTTGAAAAGATGCCATTCGTTTAGGCAATCTTTGTAATGATTCTGGTTCGTGAGAATGTATACAAAGATGTTTGTCTTTTGAAAAATGTTTCAATGTTTTGAAAGATGTTTGGAAATGTTTTAAAAATGTGTGTGTGTTTGTTTTTGAAAATAGCAAGGATTGTTTTGAAATGGAGCAAGCAACATAGAAGCTATCTACCTACTCAAATGTCTTTCCTATGTATTTTTATTCCTTTAACATTGTTGATTTACCATTGATTTGGTAAACAACCCTATCTTTAGATGTTAAACGGGACGGGCATGGGTCATCGTATGACCATGATAGAAATGTTGCCAAGTATCTTAGCATGTTTGGAGGGACCAAGACCATTTTGTTTTAGGCAACCTTTTGATAGCGTCATTGAGGGACTATGATCTTTTGTTTTGTTTTGTTTTTCCAAGATACTTCGCATGCGTAACATGGCCATTTTTATTTAGGCAACCAAGTGGGTGAAACCCTAAGGGTGCTTGTATGCAATGTGTGTCATTTTACATGCTTTTGATTGTCTTGGATTAGGTCATTCTATTTGTTTTGTTTTTGGTCTTATCATGCAAAACCCTAATTTACTACACAAACATATAAAGCGATAAATTGCGTAAATGTAAACTAAGCTATTACAACAATTATTATGGGAGGGGGGATACAAGTTTTTGAATGGGGATATTGCACAAATATAAACCCTAAAATACTATTACAACCCAATTGAATTATGTGCAAATTAAATAAATAAACAAGTATTTAGTTATGCAATAAAAATGTATTTATGCAAAATGTTTTGTATTTGATTTTTGTATGAGAAAAATGATTTATTTAAGCCCTAAAAATAAGAGAAAAAAATATGATTATTTTTGAAAGGGGTGAAACCCTAATTTTCAAATTAAAAGAAAAATAATGCTTTATATTAATTATTTTGTTCATTTTTTATTCAAGAAAATAATAAATAATATTATGCACAATATTAAAAATTAAAATATGTATGAAAATAATAAATTTATGTGTGAAATAATAAAAAAAGTATAGTATTTATTAAATGTATTTACAATTTATTTAAGAAAATAAAGCATATTAACCTAATAAACTATTATTTTATGCCAAAAATAAAATAAAATAAAAAAATAAAATGCAAAAATAAAGAAAATATTTTTCATGATTTTTGTGATTCAGAAAAATAATCAAAAGTGATAAAATATAAAAATGAAAAGAAAATATGAAAAATATACAAAATAAAGCCAGGGGTTGCAAATATCAAGTCAGGGGGTGTGAATAACAAAAATAGCAAGGCCCAGACAGGTCAGCCCTGTCCTCCAGCTCCCTCATGCGCGCGCGTATATGCTTCAAATCTGTATCTTGCTATTGCTTGCACAAAAACAAAAACCCATAACATAAAACATATAGCTTGTAATCTCACGATTCCAATGATATAAAATTTGTAACCTAACTCTAAAAGATCAGGGAGAATTTTATCAGCCCTAAATTGTGACCTAATTTTTTCATGAACTTCAAGCTTCAAATTCTCACTGCTCAGTTAATATAAAAGACAAGTATGCCTATGTACAACTTCACCATGATAAGGGCTACATTTTTGCTTCACAAATCGTGGCTTGAGGATGCCTAAATAGAGAGATAAAGTTTTGAAAAATACCTCCTTCAGCTGGATTTGGATATGACAATGTGGGGACTTTGAGTGAGGCCTGAGGATCGTGTGAGCTTCCTTGAAGTTCCTTCAAGCTATTCCAATGCCTAGCTTGCTTTATGGATGGCCAGAACTTCCTGCACAAGTCAATCTGTAACCTCCAAGTTTGAAAATGGAAATGTCTGAAATAGAGCTCACAGAACCAGGACAAGGGCCTGGATAGCTTTGGTAGGATGTATGGAAGGCGTTTGAAGTGTTGAAACAAGAAACGCACAAGCCAAACATGAAATGGCTAGTGTTTTGAAGAAACTGGCTGTTTGGGCAGAAAAATGAAGTTTTGGAGAGTTTCAGATGTCAAGCATTCATGTATTAGCTTATGATAAGTTTGTGAATATGTATAGAATGATACAAAGTCCACTCTTTCTCAGCTTGTACAAGTTCTGACTTCTTTTGCAACTTTTCTTGCATTTGAAGAAAAGTGACAAGACAAATGCACCATGCTTGTACTAGCTAGTTTTAGGGCTGCAAAGAGTTGGTGTACATTTCTTGTGATCTATGGAAATTTCCCGCACCAAAGGAACAGGTCCATGGCTCAAGGTTGATAAAGTTGCAAAAAGCTTGCTTTATTAAAATGGCATTGTGAACTTTTGGCCATTTATGGAATTATTTCTTGTACAATGCTCCAAAAGCAAAGATAAAGCCCTTATCCTCTGAGTTTGCATTTAATCATGGAGTGTAGAATGAGTTTAAGACCTTTAATGCAAGGTACAAGCATCCTTGATCAGATTTGCAACTTGACACTTTGTAAAAAAGGCTTGATCAAAAGTGACAAAATGCCAATTTCTCTTCTTCGATTCTCCCTAACCACAAATGATCTTGGAGAGTTCTTGGACATTTTGGAAATCTTGCAACATGCTCTAAAATCCATCTTTGAAATGCATTTTGAGATACCTCTTGGAACTAGGTGAAAAATGTCCATGAAGTTCGGTCAAAAACCTGCCTAAATTAGGGCAAATTTTCACTAAGTTATTTAGTTCATGGACCCCTATTCACAAATTCATAACTTGATATCCAAGCATCTTTTGGGAAAACTTTGTGAATAAAAGTTGTATATTTCATGGAGGACTACAACTTTCATGTTGGAAGTTTTATTTGAATCAAATTTCATCATGGTGAAAAAGTGGTGAAAAGTTGGGAAAAAATAAGAAAATTTCCATACTTAGAAAAATTCTAAGTTATGAAAATTTTCAAATTCAAAACCCTAATTTCCAAATTTGATTTTCTTGATCAAAAAGTTTAACATTTTGACATATCTTGATGAATTATGACCCTTGGCACTTGATTTTGACCAAAAAGTCAAAGTTTGACTTTTCAGTGTACAGTTGACTTTTGATCACTTGACTGCAAAATTCATTTGCCAATCATATGTACTTGAGATATTTTGAACCATGAAATTAGGTCAAGATGATTCCATTGAGTCCTTGAAATCATGTTTGAACCCAATTGGTCATTGGCTAGGTTAAAAATCAGAAATTGCCATTTCTCAGTCAAAACCCTTATTTTGACCATTTTGCCCTTTTGATGATTTGATCAAATTTCTTGAGGAGTTGTGATCCAAACTTGATCAAATGGTACATATGAGTCTAAAATGTTGTTGTGGATAAAAAATTATGAAGTTTGACTGTAAATTGGCCATGGTTGACTTTTCCCCCAATACAACTGATTTTTAGGTCAACTGTCCAATTGACTGATCAAAAATGTGGTTCAAGGCTTGAAACTTAACATGAGCAATCTTAAGGGTACAAAATGGTGTATGAAAGTCACATGAAGCATTGATGGTCCAAAAATCCTTGCGCAAACTCAAACCCTAATTTCAGGTTATCAGTGCAAGGGGATGTCTTGAGCTGAGTAAACCCTAATCTTGTCTTGAGTCCAAGAAGTCTTGTGAGGAAAGTCTTGATAAATGAGAGGGCAAATTTTGGGGTACAACAACTGCCCCTGTTCAATCTTCTTGAACCTAAAGAGTTATATTGGCGAGTTTTGTCGTTTGTTACTCGAAGGTAAAAGATGATTGGACACTAGAGTGCCCATAAATTTGCACTCGACGAAATGTAGTTGAGGGAATGGGATTAAAGATGCCATTTGGAAAGGTGATAGAATCTTGCTGGAGATGGGCTTGTATATGCCATCCAAGAATGTTTTTTGTAAATCAGAAGAATGAGCATCAGAATGGTATCCGTATCTGGAACGTATCTGAGCTGTATCTTGAATTTGACTCTGAATAAGTGACAGAATGGCAACCGTGTCTAGAGCGTATCTGAACTGTGAGAATCTGAATAAGTAATCTGAATGAGTGAGAGAATGGATTCCATGTTTGGAGCGTATCTAAGCTGAGGAAAATCAGAACAAGTGACAGAATGGCAACCGTGTCTGAAGCATATATGTACTGTATCTGAATAAGAGATCTGAATAAGTGACAGAATAGCTTCCGTGTCTGGAGCGTATCTGAACTGTGAGAATCTGATTAAGAGATCTAAATAAGTGACATAATGACTTCCGTGTCTGGAGGGTATCTGGACTTGAAAATCTGAATGAGTGACAGAATGACTTCCACGTCTGGAGTATATATGTACTATTTCTTGAAGTTGGTGTCTGAATGAGTATCAGAATGGCATCCTTGTCTGGAGCGTATCTGTGCTGTATCTGAAAGCTGGATCTGAATGAGTAACAGAATGACATCCTTGTCTGGAGTGTATCTGTACTGTATCTTGATTTGAAATCTGAATAAGTATCAGAATAACTTCCGTGTCTGGAGTGTATCTATACTGTATCCGAAATCTTTGAACGTTGTCAATAATAGCTGTTAATCTTATCCTGAAAAGGGTAAAATGTTAGCTGAAACACAAAGTTATGTTGTATGAAATGTATGATGCAATAAATGTGTTTTATCAATGTTTATGATATATGGATATAATGTATGCGCATGTAAGCTGATTAGCTGTTTTGCTGAGGAAAATAAATCCTTGATTGCTGTCGGGGAATATAAATCCTTGACTGCTGAGGATAAGAAATCCTTGGCGACTGTTTGGGGACTAAAAATCCTTGATGACTTCTCTGGGGATAAAGGGATCCTTCATGTATTGAATTTGGAGTATTTGATAAAAATGCTGATGCGAGCGATGCCATATACTGCTTGAATAATCTGCTTGGGGAATCTAGAGAATTTGATGATTTCTACTGGGGATTACACAATGAGAATCCTTGTTCTGCTGGGGAATAGAGAAAACTATGATGACTTCTACGGGGAATTAATAAAGAGAATCTTCATTCTGTTGGGGAGTAATTAAAACTCTGTGGGGGAAGAAGGCTTACTGCTGGGGAGTAGGTTCAGGAGTTTGGATTGTCTGCCATTCTACTGGGGAGTTATCAGAAGTTGTTGTCTGGTTGGTTTTCAGGCTTCAAAATAACTTGCTGGGAAATTTGGAGCAACTGAATGGTTTCCGCCGGGGATCGATAGTTTGAAAGTTTTGGCTCCGCTGGGGATTGGGAGTTTGAAGTTTTAACTCTGATGGGGATTAAGGGTTTGAAATTTTAGCCCCGCTGGGGATCTAGATGATGTACTGTAGGGATTTCTCATGGAATAGCCTAAAGACATTTTCCTATCCTTTCAACCTGTCAGTAATTGTTCTTTTCCATTTCTGATTATTTGTAAACAGTAGTTATGTTCAAATGCATATGTTCATCAATGAATCATTGGACGTTTTTGCAAATAAAAACACAAGTGTAAAGAAAAAGGAAAATAGTTTTCTGTACTTTGAAAGAGATATCTTTATATTTACTTTGAATAAGTATTTGTGTACAAAGGAGACAGACATCCTAGTAAGAGGATGGTGTCATAAAAATGAGAAAAATTTATACAAAGTAAGATAGCTATGTGTAAAAAATCCCATGGGGTTCCCATTCCGCTATAGCCTTCGTATCTCCGAATATCTTGTCCATTCGTTGCTTCGTCCGAAGATGATTGGATTGATCAGAAGCTCCAGGTTTTTCAGTGAAGAGATTGTGCTTAAAGTGATCCAATGAGACATAGTCATACGCTTTAATTCCCTAACTTTTTCCTAAACCTCCCTTTCGGGTTTTCGATTCACCGGGAAACCCTTTTTTGCCCAAGTCGCCCTTTCGGGTTTTCAACTTGCCGGGTGTACACATTTTTTTATTTTATCCCTAATTTTTGCCCGAACCTTTTTGGTTCGCCGGGATGCCCTTGTTTTGCCTAGGTGTGTCAACCTAGCGGGTCTTTTATGCGTAGTATCTTTTGACTATGTCTGCGTTCGCAGGGTGTGGCAGGTCGTCGCTGTCCATGGTGGTTAAGATCATTGCCCCACCAGAAAAGATGTTCTTGATTACAAATGGTCCTTCGTAGGTAGGAGTCCATTTGCCCCTGGGATCACTTTGTGGCAAAATGATGCGCTTGATCACTAGATCTCCGACTTGATATACCGGGCGTCTGACTTTCTTGTTGAAAGCCTTGATTATCCATTTTTGATACGCCTGACCATGAAAAACAACAGTAAGTCTCTTTTCGTCAATTAAGTTTAGTTGATCAAGTCAGGTTTGGATCCAATCGTCTTCACTTAAACCGGAATCCTTCATGATTCTTAAAGAGGGGATCTGAACCTCAATAGGTAAAACAGCCTCCATGCCATATACCAAAGAATATGGTGTTTCCCCAGTTGATGTACGAGCCGTGGTACGGTACCCATGGAGAGCAAACGGTAGCATCTCATGCCAATCCTTGTAGGTGACTGTCATTTTTTGTATGATCTTTTTGATGTTTTTGTTCGCAGCTTCAACAACACCATTCATATTTGGCCGATAGGGGGATGAATTGTGATGTTGAATTTTGAACTGCTCGTACAAGGCGGTGATCATAGTATTGTTAAGGTTTGTACCGTTATCAGTGATGATCCTTTCTGGGATACCGTATCGGTAAATAAGATTCTGCTTGATGAAGCGGGCAACCACATTCTTAGTAACGGATGCGAAGGAAGCTGCTTCGACCCACTTTGTGAAATAATCAATGGCCACTAGAATGAAGCGGTGGCCATTGGAGGCTGTAGGATTGATCTCCCCAATCATATCAATCCCCCACATAGCGAAGGGCCAAGGAGCTGTTAAGACATTTAGAGGAACCAGAGGCACGTGCACCTTGTCTGCATAGATTTAACATTTATGACAGGTCCGAGAGTGTTGATAGCAGCCTGCTTCCATGGTAGACCGGTAATAACCTGCCCGTAGAATCTTCTTTGCCATCATATGCCCGCTAGAGTGAATGCCGAAGGTACCTTCATGCAATTCAGCCATAATCCTTTCAGCTTCAGCCTTGTCCATACAACGGAGCAGAATAGAATCATGATTGCGTTTGTACAGGATTCCATTACTTAGGCAGAACTTAGCCGAGAATCTCCTTAAGAACTTTTTGTCATTGAATGAAGCTCCTTCAGGATATTCTTGAGCCTCAAGATGCCTTTTGACTTCATGAAACCAAGGCTGGTCCACTACTTCTTCGATATTAATCTTGTGACAGTGTGCGGGTTCGTCCATCCATTGAATGGTGATCTGGGGAGCCTCATTATCCTAATTAAGTTTAAACATGGATGACATTGTAGCTAGAGCATCTGCTAGCTGATTTTCTTCTCGCGGGAAGTGCTCGAAGGTAATCTGCTTGAAATGTGGTAGCAATGTCAAGACATGTTCTTTGTAAGGGATGAGGTTTGGATGCTCAGTATCCTATTCTCCTTTGATCTGACTGATGACCAAAGCTGAATCCCAAAACACAACTAAGGATTTGATTCCCAAGTCTATGGCAACCTTGAGTCTAAAGATGCATGCTTCATACTCTGCCATGTTGTTCGTACAGTTGAAGCAAAGCCTGGCGGTGAAAGGAGTATGGCAACCTTATGGGGAGATGAGTACTGCGCCGATACCGTTACCAAGTGCATTGGATGCCCCATCAAAGTACAGGGTCCATCGGGATCCTTGTTCAGGTCCATCACATGGTCTGAAATCTTCAACATTGTCCAATGTCATGATGTCTTCGTCAGGGAAGTCAAACTTCATGGATTGATAATCTTCTACAGCTTGATGGGCCAGATGATCAGCTAGCACACTCCCCTTTATAGCTTTTGGGTAGTGTACTGTATATCATATTCTGTCAGAATCATCTGCCATCTAGCTATCCTTCCAGACAAAGCAGGCTTCTCGAAGATGTACTTTATCAGATCCATCTTAGATATCAGCAAAGTGGTATGAGTCAACATGTACTGCCTTAGACGGCGAGCAACCCATACCAAAGCGCAACAAGTTTTCTCGAGCAGTGAATATCTGGTTTCACAGTCGGTAAACTTTTTGCTAAGGTAATAAATGGCGTGCTCTTTTCGGCCAGACTCGTCATGCTTCCCCAGTATGCACCCCATTGAATTTTCTAAGACGGTCAGATACATGATTAGCGGTCTTCCTTCGACTGGTGGCATCAAGACAGGAGGCTCTTGTAAATACTCCTTGATTTTATCGAAAGCAATCTGACAGTCATCATTCCATCTAACTACTCGATCTTTCTTCAACAGCTTGAAGATTGGTTCACAAGTAGATGTTAGGTGAGAAATGAACCTAGCAATGTAGTTTAGGCATCCCAAGAAACCTCTGACCTCCTTCTCAGTGCGAGGAGCAGGCATTTCTTGTATAGCTTTGACTTTGGCAGGATCAACCTCGATGCCTTTGTTGCTGACAATGAAACCTAAGAGCTTACCGGACCAGACTCTGAATGTGCACTTGTTTGGATTCAACCTTAGTTTGTACTCCTTCAACCTGACAAACAACTTTTGCAAGTGATCGAGGTGTTCTTCTTCAGTTTGTGATTGGGCTATCATGTCATCTACGTAGACCTCTATCTCATGATGTATCATATCATGAAACAAAGCTACCATGGCACGCTGATAGGTTGCCCCGACATTCTTCTGTCCGAATGGCATCACTTTGTAGCAGAACGTACCCCACTGTGTGACAAATGTAGTTTTCTCCATGTCCTCAGGTGCCATTTTGATCTGGTTATAGCCTAAGAATCCATCCATGAAAGAAAATACTTTGTGCTGAACTGTATTGTCAACCAGGATGTCGATGTGCGGAAGTGGAAAGTCATCTTTAGGGCTGGCCCTGTTTAAATCTCTATAGTCCACACACATTCTCACTTTGCCATACTTTTTAGGCACGGGAACAATGTTAGCAACCCATTGTGGATAGGAAGTAACAGCCAAAAATCCAGCATTGAATTGTTTCATAACTTCCGCTTTGATCTTCTCTGACATGTCAAGTCTCATGCGGCGGACTTTTTGCTTCACTGGTGGACAGTCTTCTCTGGTGGGTAGACGGTGTACCACAATGTCTGTATCAAGTCCCGACATGTCTTCGTATGACCAGGAAAAGATCTCAACATAATCATGCAACAGCTGAATTAGGTGCGCTTTGACACTCGGCTCTAGGTTGGCACCCACTCGGATTTCCTTCTTGTTTTCCTCAGTGCCCAAGTTGATTGTATCCAACAGCTCCTCATGAGGTAGAATAACCCTTTCCTCTTGTTGTAGTAATCTGGCCAATTCCCCTGGCACCTCACAATCTTCCTCACCTTCGTATTCGGCTTGGTAGATCAGATCTTCAGAGTCACTGAAGGCTATAGCAGTATCGTTACCCATGGGTTCCGGGATGGAAGGGTACCTGCATTTGTGAGTGTGGGTGTGTGTAAGGGTATAGCCATCTTAAAACAACAAAATGTAAAAGAAAGACAATGAGCATAGAAGGTTTATATGAAAAAGCGTCTATGATTCATTGAAATGACATATGAAAATGAAATAAAAACCCTTACAAATGGACCGTTGTGCCTCGGGTAAGACACAAGGTTGAAAAAGTACGAATTGTTTGTGAATTATTACAAGTCCAACAGAAATGTAAAAGATAAATTACTGCGGTATGAAAGTAATTGGGATGAAGTCTTTGGCTTCCCAGTTACACAGTCCTCCGCCGACAGTAGGAAATATCCAACCTTCCAGGCTGCCATCTTCTTCACTGTCCTCTAGTGCATTAACCCCTTGGTGGCTGATCTTCACAGGTGGCCCTCCGACACGGGCGTGGTGCACAGTCTTTTGAGCAGTCGAAGTAAACCCCAAGCCGAATTTGTCTGATTTATAGGGAAAGTCTGGAAGCTGCCCCCAGATGGTGGATCCGACTTCTTCCACTACTGCCTTTGCATCCTTTAGAGAGGACATCCGAGGTGGAGGTCTTGTGATTACAGGAGTTGAGGATACCGCCTTGGTTGCCGCTATTTCCTGAGAAACTTCTTCAAAATGTTGGAAAGGGGTTTCGATGAACTCGCCATCTAACTCCACATATCGGAAAGAGTTCAGATGACTAACCATGTATTCCTCTTCCCCATGGATAATTATGATCTTCCCTTGGACAGGGTACTTCAGCATCTGATGCAAGGTGGAAGTGACAGCTCCGACATTGTGAATCCAGGGGCGTCCCAACAAACAAGAGTAAGAAGGACGGATGTACATCACATAGAATGTTGAATTGAATGTTTGGGTTCCCACCTTGATCGGGATGTCCACCTCTCCATGGACCATCCTTTTAGAGCCGTCAAATGCTCTCACAATTATGTTGCTAGGTTTTAAAGTCAGCCCCTCACAATCCAACCTATCCAGGGCTTTCTTTGGCAAGACGTTCAAAGATGATCCCGTATCAACCAAGACATGGGCTAAGGTCGTTCCCCTACACTCCACCGAGACATGAAGTGCGTCATTGTGTTTTCTCCCTGTGGATGTCAAGTCTGCATCAGAGAAACCCAAGCCATTGTCAGCCGTCAAACTGGCCACACACTCTTGGAATTGATCCCGCAGCCATCTCTTGCGGTACATGAGCCGTCTTCAAAAACTTTACCAAAGCTTTAGCATGTGCCTCAGAGCATATCAGCAATGCTAACATAGATATTTGTGGGTACCGGTAGCCTTTGAGTCAACCTAGAAGTTCGTTAGTGCTTCATGACATCACTCAGCGGCCTCGTATTCTCTTTGATTGACTCAAAGGCTACTGGTACCCATAAATATGTCACACTAACATAGATATTGCTTAGACCGTGTCGGTATACCCCGCATAGTTTCCATAACATATTACTATTTACCTATAATGTTTCCCAAATCCGGGTAGAGGATTCAAACCCAAACAATAGAACCAAAGATGTAAAGCAAACAAGTCAAACAATTGTAAGCAAATAAAGGTGATCTAAACCCTAAGGTAACCCCTCTTTTATAATTTTCCCCAGCAGAGTCGCCAGTTCTGTGATACGGTGGGAGAACTGACTTGAGGTTTTTTGTTTCTTCGCAAATGTCGCGGTTTAGCAAGAGTCACCATCGACTTTTATTTTATCCAAAAGGAAAGGTAAAAAAGCACAGGAAAGACCTTTGAGATGTTTTCTTGAGTTCGGGGGGTAGATTATGAAAAGGGAAGGTGCTAGCACCCTTTTCATCCATGGTTTTCCATGGGCTCTTAGTTACTTGCTTAGATCACTTGCTTTGCTTTTGAAATTGTTTGAAATGGTTCTTTGTGTTTGGTGTGGTTTTGAAAGTATGTTGAAAAGATGCCATTCGTTTAGGCAATCTTTGTAATGATTCTCGTTCGTGAGAATGTATACAAAGATGTTTGTCTTTTGAAAAATGTTTCAATGTTTTGAAAGATGTTTGGAAATGTTTTGAAAATATGTGTGTGTTTGTTTTTGAAAATAGCAAGGATTGTTTTGAAATGGAGTAAGAAACTTAGAATCTATCTACCTATTCAAATGTATTTCCTATGTATTTTTATTCCTTTGACATTGTTGATTTACCATTGATTTGGTAAACAACCCTATCTTTGGATGTTAAATGAGACGGGCGTGGGTCATCGTATGACCATGATAGCAATGTTACCAAGTATCTTAGCATGTTTGGAGGGACCAAGACAATTTTGTTTTAGGTAACCTTTTGATAGCGTCATCGAGAGACTATGATCTTTTGTTTTGTTTTGCCAAGATACTTCGTATGCGTAACATGGCCATTTTTATTTAGGCAACCAAGTGGGTGAAACCCTAAGGGTGCTTGTGTGCAATGTGTGTCATTTTACATGCTTTTGATTGTCTTGGATTAGGTCATTCTATTTGTTTTGTTTTTGGTCTTATCATGCAAAACCCTAATTTACTACACAAATATATAAAGCGATAAATTGCGTAAATGTAAACTAAGCTATTACAACAATTATTATGGGAGGGGGGATACAAGTTTTTGAATGGGGATATTGCACAAATATAAACCCTAAAATACTATTACAACCCAATTGAATTATGTGCAAATTAAATAAATAAACAAGTATTTAGATATGCAATAAAAATGTATTTATGCAAAATGTTTTGTATTTGATTTTTGTATGAGAAAAATGATTTATTTAAGCCCTAAAAATAAGAGAAAAAATATGATTATTTTTGAAAGGGGTGAAACCCTAATTTTCAAATTAAAAGAAAAATAATGATTTATATTAATTATTTTGTTCATTTTTTATTCAAGAAAATAATAAATAATATTATGCACAATATTAAAAATTAAAATATGTATGAAAATAATTAATTTATGTGTGAAATAATAAAATAAAAATGTATAGTATTTATTAAATGTATTTACAATTTATTTAAGAAAATAAATCATATTATCCTAATAAACTATTATTTTATGCCAAAAATAAAATTAAAAAAATAAAATAAAATGCAAAAATAAAGAAAATATTTTTCATGATTTTTGTGATTCAGAAAAATAATCAAAAGTGATAAAATATAAAAATAAAAAGAAAAAATGAAAAATATACAAAACAAAGCCAGGGGGTGAAAATATCAAGTCAAAGGGGTGTGAATAATAAAAATAGCAAGGCCCAGGCGCGCCAAGGCCCAGACAGATCATCCCTTTCCTCCAGCTCCCTCCTGCGCGCGCGTATATGCTTCAAATCTGTATCTTGCTATTGCTTGCACAAAAACAAAAACCCATAACATAAAACATGTAGCTTGTTGTTTCCAGTGATTTCTGGTAAACAACCGCTAGTCTTCCAAACTATCGAATAAACTTACTGACTGTTATTCAATTTCTCTGGTAACTCGCAGGATCGACTAGATTGATCCTAGGACTCATTGGTCATTAGGGTAACTCTCATGATCGAACAAATATTCATGGTTGGTATTTGAGTGTTGTGTAGGTGTTTGACTTATTTCGATTTCTCTCTTAAAGATCTAAAGGTGTAATCAAAATATATGTGCGCGAAACTAAATTGCATGAATAAATGTTAATTGTAAAGACATGTAAAATTGCATAAAAGGCAAGTAAATGGCTTCGAATTATAAAAACAGTTAATGTAAAAGATGCTTTGGAATGTAAAAGATTCGAAATATGAAGAAAGCGTTTAATGCAAGAAATCTGTAAAATGACTTTAAGTAAAAATAGGCGTTCGAAAGATAAAACTTGAAGATAAAGGCATGAAAAGTATGACAGTTTTCTGAAATGTAAAGTGTTTGAAATGTAAAGAAAGCATAAAAATGTAAGGTTTCAATGAAAAGATTTCGAATAAAAAGACTTTAAATAAAAAAAACTTGTAAATGGTATCTGGCAGAAAGATAAAGGAAAGTTCAGGAAATGATAAAGGGTTTTCATTAAATCATAAACATGTGGTGCTATCATATGTACATTGCTCTTGCATTCGTTTCCCTTGCCATGTGGTAATTTGAATGTTTACTGAGTATTTAGTACAATAGATAAGACACACGAAATCCTAATACTAAGACTTCTATTTATACTAATTCGACCATAACGGTCTTGCTATAAGATTATGCCACGTTCAGAACATGCAGAACAATGCCTCTCTCTTGTTTCCACGTGTCTCCAAATGCTCCAACACATAAATTTCAAACTTCGAATGTCCCGTTTGCATTTGAATTTCAAATGTTTTGGTACTTCTCCGCTTCGAACGCACTTCTCAGACACAGCCTTGTTGTCATTTCGAGACTTCTTTAGATATGTTCCCATAATTGCCACTCGAAGCTCCAAGCTTTGATATGCTTATTCGAAACACTGCTTCTGCTATTTCGAAACATGACGCTTTGTTTCATTTCGATCGAAACGTTCAATTCTCTTGGCTTCTAATAATATTATCAAAATCTTCAGCCAACAAAATGCCCATTTAAAATATGTATTTCGATTTCTTTGAGAAATACTTATTTTAAACGTCCACACAAGATTTTGATGCGACCTTCGAATCATCGTAACATTTAATGCATTTGACTCTAGTCACGTCAATCATAACACTTTTTGGATTCCTTAACCGCCTGGAGCCACTTCATAGTATGGTGCAGTTACAAAATAATTATTATCTTTAATCACGCCTATTACCCATGTTAACTTTACGCCACCTCTTCATCAAACCAACCCATGATTTCCACGTATCACAACCTTATTTAGTGGATGCTTAAACTTCCACATTATAAAAACCATCAACTTAGTCTTTTTCTCTTCTTTTCACATTCTGAATCTTTTATCCTTCTTCTCTCGCCAAAAAACCCTAAGCTTTCAACATTCTTCAAAAATGTCTTCTTCTACTTCATCCCAACTCAAAAAGGTTTCCAAGAAGAAAGGAAAGACCGCAGGAACTACAATGGAAAGTAAGGTTATCACTCACCAAGGTCAATCCGTTCTTGCTCCCCAGATGATCTCAAAGGAAAAAGAAATGCTTTATGCATCACAGGTACTCATTCCTACCACCGTTGCTAGTAAGAGGTTAGCTTTAATGGGCCCTCTTACGGTTTTTGAAATTTTAAAAGATACCAGGAAAATTTTCCCAGTTTGCTATAGTTTCAAACCCTTGTTTAACAAAATGGACGCCCCTAAGGCAATAGAATCTTCTGGCTCAAACACCATGGAAAATCCCACTGTTCCTCCTAAGGACCCTTTTGTATTAGACTATGTAAAAAGTAATTTTAAACCGTTTCGATCTTGCCCCACCTCAGACACTGCTTATCAAAACTAGTTCAATAAGGTAGAAGCTAAGAAATCCCAGCAATGGGAAGAATTAGGTATCTACAATTTGATTAAACTGTCGAAGCCTGGTTTCACTTACAGCCACCCTTTGTTATTCGCGTCCCTCTATTTCTGGGACAGTACCTATAATACTTTCCATCTCCCTGGTGGAATGATTACCCCTACCTTCTTCGACATAGCGGCCATCACTGGGCTATCGCCAGTGGGAGAAACATATATCCCTGACAACAAAGAACATTCAAGTATAATCGACTTCGAAGTCAAACTAGCAAGTTTTTCCATGTTTATCAGTCACTACCATGCTGAGGGAGACAATGTGTCTGATATAGAACACATTGCTTTCCTTACCCTATGGCTGTCAAGATACGTCTTCTGCAGTAGATCCCTATAGGTAGCCAGTAGGTTTATTCCTCTAGCTAGGGATTTGCATGAAAATCGAAGAGTGTGCTTAAGTGAACTGCTCTTAGTTGACCTTTATGAAAGCCTAAGGTCAGCTGTTTCGAGCCTAAAATCCCATACTTCCAAGAATATCCTGTTGGCTGGCCCTTTTTGGTTACTTCAGCTATGGCTAAATGCCATGTTCGAACCCTCCTTGTCAACTGCCAACACCATTGATGAACAAGACCCTGAGATAACTGATAGAATAGTCGAAGGCACTAGGCTGCGAAGATTAACTCCAAATGACGACAAAGATGACTTCAAAGTCCTATTCTCGAAGTACATCATGATATTCTCCAAAAGGCATAAGTTCGAAGAGACCATGGCGCCTTTTGCTTCGAGGGCTCATGGACCTTCCTGGTTCACCATGGCTCTCTCAGAAGCTGTCAAGAGCAAGGAGATTCAGGATGTATGGAGAGCCTTTTTGCTACCTAGACTCATTTCTTCAAGAATAACTCCTGCCAAGAATCAGATTTTCCTTTTCGCTTACCAGCCAAATTTTGTTTCGAGACAGTTTGGCTTATGCCAACTAATTCCTGAACCCTTATTTCAAACTGAGAGTGCCATTACCTCTGGGCGAACTTTCAAGGCACGGGAAGCCAAATTACAGCAAGAACAATACCAAGGCTTTGCCCAGTTTGAGTTAATAACCTTCGAACCTACCCATCTCACAGCTAAGGGGTTTCTGGAATGGTGGACCAAGTTTTATCAAACTTATATGTTCGATACTCTTACAATTCAACAGAAACTAATTGATGCCTTCGATGTGCAGGTACCAGCCAAGAAAGGTATGTTTACTCATGCCAAAGAGATTAAAGCTTTCCAAAATTATTTTGAAACTACTTATGACCCCACACGCTTGGAATCCACTGTGCATCAAGCGGCTGAGACCTTGAAGGAAAAATTCAAACAAAAAGTTTCTAAGTTAAAACTTCCTTCAGGGTTGTCACTTGAGGATAGGTATAGGTTGGCATTCGAAATGCATCCACCTAAATTTCCTAGATTACCTACCTCAGAACTGGCTCTGGCTTGGTTTCCCCCATATCCTTGGTGGTTCACTTGCAAAGAGATGTTCAAACATCTTCAAAAGAAACCAAAGCCATCTGAGACTGTGACATGGGCTCGACACTGGCTCCACGATTTCCCAGGACACCTTCGATACGACCTTTCTGCCATGTCGATTAAATCTGATCAAGGCACAGGTGCGAATGCTTGGGAAAATCCCAAACGTTTTTCATTTTCCATATCTTTAACCTTTGCTTTAATTGTTTCGATTTTCAGCCATCAGGATAAAGACAGCCGCTTCGAAGTCGAAAGAAGGGAGCGCCTCTCAAGCCTCTATCGAAACCACTGACAAAGTGACTCCATCCGAAACAACAACCATTGCTGCAACAACCACAACAACAATACCAACAACAACTAGTGTTCCAACTCCAACGGTAATCACTTAGCCTTGATGTTTCGAATTCACTAATGTTTTATGGTTTGCACCTAACTCTTTGTTTAAATCTTTTCAGACCAACAAACTTCCTCCTACTACTCCCAAGAAGCGAAAATCAAACACCACTGGGGAAGACCCCAAGGCTAGAGGAAACTTACCAACTGCTTCGAAGAAGAAGCAGAAGAAGGACATTTCGAAAAGTACCGTTCCAACTAGTGTCTCTGGACTTGATTCCAGGGATGCTGCTCCCTTACCCAAATCCAAAATTCCACCTTCGACCTCCAACGTAATGTTGGAACGCATAGCTAGCAATCTCTCCTCCGAGAGTCCATATGTAAATTGAACTTTAAATCTCTTTGAAAATAATAATTGCTTATTACCTTGGTGCATGTTCTTAACATTCTTTTGCTCCTTGCAGAACATCTTGAATCCAGCTTCCACTACTTCGAACTCACCATCCAAAGCTGCTGCTCCACTCAACTCCTCTCCTCAAGGAGATTCCAGCAACCTTGTACAGAATAAAGGTTCCTCCAATATGGCGGTTCTGGCTGGAACTTCTGAACAGCAGGATGATCAAGGTACCTCTATTCCTCTGAAAGAGACAAACGAAACACCACTTCAAACATCTGCAGAAGATTTGCAAAGAGCTTCTCTTCAAAAGTCCCCTCTTGAAACTCTTCAAGAGGACCCAAAGGACACTCAAACTGAAGGAGAGAAAGCTGATTCTGGCCAAAGAGACGAAGAATCTGCAGAAGAACAGTCTGAGGAGGAGGATGCCAATGATGGTTCGACTGCTGGGACAGAGTCCAATGCAAATAGCAGCGAAAAGGAAGACATCGAAGTGGTGGACTTGGATGATGATGAAGAAGATCATGAGCACGAAACGAATGAAGGGGATGGTGATGCAACCAACAAACCCATGGAGGTTGAAATGGACGTGACTCCCCTACGTGTGGAACTCCCTCAATCGTCTTTGTCTCGAATGACTGACGAGGAGCTTGCACTCCTGAGACGAAATGACCCTATTGGGTACATGAAGGCAAAGCTGGCTCAAAGGGACATCCCACTTGCTAGGGCTGACACAAGTTCGACCAGCTATCCTCTTCCCATAGATGAAAGAATTGTACTTCTTAATAAGATCAGGAAAACAATTCTCAATGTGGATATATTCGAAGTGCTCAAACAAGATAGCACTGCTTGCTATACTATGAAGGAGTTGCTTACAAAGGTCAATCTTGCTACCTGCTCCTTGCCAGTTAGTACTCTCTTGTTCGATCTTCAGTCTTTGCTGGACAACGTAACTGGTTACCTTCTCCAAGATGAATCTGCTGCCAAGAAGGTTCAAGAAAAACGCATTGCAATGGATGCTGCTTATGAACAAGCTTCGAAACTCTCTCAAGAAGCTGAGGATCAAGCTATGCATCTAAAGCAGGCGAAAACTGATTATGAGGCTCGAGCCGAGTCCATACTTCTTTGGGAAAGGCAGATTCTGGAACTTCAACAGAAGGTTAAGGAGGCTAAAGAACAACAAATAGCCTTCGAAACCAATACTGATGGTAACCAATTCAAAGAGCTTCTCAACCAGGGGCTTGCAGAAATGGAAACTGCATAACAACTCAAGGGAGAAGTGGCAACCTTGGAAGGAGCCAGGCGTTTCGCTCAGCAGAGACTTGAATCTTTTCGAAGCACTTTCAACAGATTGAAAAATAATTCTTATTTCTAAATTTCAGTGTTTATTTGACTACATTTTGGTTTCTTATATGTAATATTCGAACAACGCCATTTTGGCATCTCATCTTGCCATTTTGGCCTTTTTATAATATCTTGGTTACGTTGTTACTATTCGAATCTCCTGCAGGCGTGGCTTATATTTCTTTAAATATTTCCCATTAACCTTTAGGATACGCTTATCATCCATCAGTTATTCGATTTCGTATGCATTGTTTGAGAATACTTTTAATATTCGAAAAGGTCCTTCCCAATGAGGTGACCATTTACCTAGTGTTTTATTTTTCTTATCCATGGGCAATATGACTTTCCAAACTAAGTCATTAATAATGAATACTTTTTTCTTCACCCTTTTGTTGTATGTTCTGGCCACTCTTTCTTTTTGTCTCATCAAAATTTCCAATGCATCTAATCTAACTTCGTCCAACTCAACTAATTCATTCATCATCATTTCCCAATATAATGCAGCTGGGATTTCGTTTTGTCTCTGAATTCGAACTGATTGTAGATGAATTTCTACTGGCAGCACTGCATCATGACCAAATGTGAGTTGGAAAGGCGTAGTGTTAGTAGCTTCCTTAGGAGATGTTCTACAGGCCCATAATATTTGGTCCAATGTTTTGTGCCAGTTTCTTGGCTTTTTACCAATATGTTTCTTGATTAATCCTATTATCACTTTATTGGTTGCTTCGACTTGACCGTTTGCTTGAGCATAATATGGCGTTGACGTTAGCAATCTAAACCCCATTTCTTGGGCAAATTCTTGCATCTTTCTACCAGTAAACACAGAGCCTTGGTCTATGGTTATGCTCTCTGGCAATCCGAACCTATAGATAATGTGCTTCTGTATAAACTCAATAATAGCCTCTTGATCAACAACTATTAATGGTATAGCTTCGATCCACTTGGTAAAATAATCTATTCCTACCAAGATATATTTCTGTCCTTTGGACGAAGCATGATTTATTTCTCCTATCAAATCCAATGCCCATCCTCTAAATGGCCATGGTTTGATGATCGAATGCAACTCACTTGCAGGGGCATGTTGAATCCCTGCATGTTTCTGACATTCCTCACATCCTTTAGCAAAGTCTATGCAATCTTTGAGCATGCTAGGCCAATACAAGCCGTATCGAAATAACAGCCATTTCATTTTTTGGCTTGCTTGATGTGCCCCACATGCCCCATTGTGGACTTCTGACAATGCTAAGTATGCCTCACTTTATCCTATGCATTTCAATAATACGCCCTCTTGGGTCTTTTTAAACAATTCGTTCCCCATGAGGAGATATGACAATGCTCTGTATTTTGTCTTTCTGTCCACATTCAGAGTTGGGTTTGCTAAATAACTCATCAGTGGACTTCGCCAATCTGCATCTGACAAAGTATTTATGGCTAATATTTCGAATCCCTGTTTCTCAGCATATCCCAATTTCATACTTTCCAGATCCGATGGTGTGAATCTAGTAGCCATAACTCTACCCCTTAATTCAACTAAATCCTTAAAGTTCCTGGTAGAAACTTTATAACCCGAAGCCAACTGTGCTAAGTCATTTGCTTCTTGGTTCTCTATTCTTGGTATGTGTTAAATATCCATGTATTCAAATTTCCTTAGGAGCCTGTTGACTATGACGAAGTATATCATCAAGTTTTCCTTTATGCACTTATATTCCTTTGTAATTTGTTTGACCACTAATTCTGAGTCTCCCTTAATTTCGACTCTAGTTGCCCCCAATTCCAACAAAGCTTCAAGTCCAACGATGAGTGCTTCATACTCAGCTTCGTTGTTCGAGCAACGAGGACCATCTAATTTATACTTGAATTTTGTTGGAATTCCTTCAGGAGAAATTAGAAGGACTCCAACGCCACTTCCATTCCTGTGGGTTGAACCATCAAAGTACAATTTCCATGGTCGCGTTTCAACGTAACTCATGACAGTCTGCTCAACCAAAGAATGGTCCACAATGAAGTCAGAAATCACTTGACCTTTCACAGCTTTTAAAGGCATGAAAGTCAAAGAATATTCTGTTAAGGCTAAAGCCCATTTACCAACTCTTCTATGCATTATTGGTTTTGAAAGCATATGTTTAATGACATCGAAATAAGATGAAACATAAACATCAACAGGCTTTATATAATACTTGAGTTTCATACAATAGAAATACAAACAGAGACATAGCTTTTCTAAATTGCTATATATGGTCTCTGCATCATTTAGTACTCTACTTAAATAGTATATGGCTCTTTCGATACCATTGCTATCTTCTTGTGCTAACATACTACCTATACTAACTTCAGAGGCAGATATGTACAATCTCATGGGCTTCCCCCATGAAGGTGGAGACAAAATAGGAGGCTGAGAGAGGTATCTCTTTATCCTGTCAAATGCCTCCTGGTGGGCTTCGTTCCATTCGAAGGCTTGGCCTTGCTTTAGACGAAGTAACGGAGAGAAAGCTTGGGTTCTTCCACTCAGGTTCGAAATGAATCTTCTGAGGAAGTTAATTTTCCCTAGCAGAGATTGCAACTCCCTTTTTGACGTAGGTGCTTTCGTCTCCATTATGGCTTTAGTTTTGTTCTGGTTGATTTCAATCCCTTTCTTGTGAACCACAAAACCAAGAAAATCTCCAGCCTGCACAAAAAATGCACATTTAAGGGGATTCATCTTTAAGCCATGTTTTCTCATTCGCTCGAATGATTGGCTCAAATGATGCAAATGTGTTTCTGCAGATATAGATTTGATGACTATATCATCAATATACACTTGCATGAAGGTTTCAATGAAATCATGAAAAATTGAATTCATTGCCCTTTGATAAGTTGCCCCAGCATTCTTTAAACCAAAAGGCATCACCACCCATTCGTAGGTGCCTAAGGCTCCTGGGTAACGAAATGCTGTCTTTGCAACATCTTCTTCAGCAATGAAAATCTGATTATACCCAGAGTATCCATCTAACATACTCAAGTATTCGAACCCTGCAGCAGAGTCTACTAGCATTTCTGCCACAGGCATGGAGTATTCATCTTTAGGGGTTGCAGTGTTTAAATCCCTAAAATCTATGCAAATTCTTAAAGAACCATTTTTCTTAAGAACAGGTACTATATTTGCTAACCATTCGACGTACCTTGTTCTTCTGATGAATTTGCAACGCAGCAACCTTTCGATCTCAGCTTTAATCTTTGTGAGAACCGCTGGTGCGAATCTTCTGGGAGTTTGTTTGATGGGCTTCTTGCCATCTTTGATCGGCAGTCTGTGTTCGACCAACTCCCTCTTTAAACCAGGAATTTCGTCGTAATCCCATGCGAAGCAATCTTTGTTTTTCTTAAGGACTTCGATTACTTCCTTCTTGAGGCCTGGGCTAAGTTTTGCACTTATGTAGGTTATTATTTTCGTTTTTTCATCCCCTAAGTTGACTTCTTCGAGTGGATCTTGTGCCAACATTTTGGCACCTGAGTTTATGGGGTCCCTTTCGAAGCCTAAGGGTTCTTTATCGTAGATGGCATCCAACCTTTGATTCATCTCAAATTCTTTGAAGGGTGAGCATTTCGAGCCATCCCCACTTACTTCGTTCATCTCTACAGTTAATTTATTTATTTCAGCCTCTAAGGCCGCTTTTGATTCGTTCTCAGCCATATAGGCCGAAATCCTTCTGAAAAAGGTGGACTCAGTCATGGATAAGGTTGTCGAAGTCCCAGCCCGCTGGCCGTTTTTGTATAGTGCTTTCGACTCCCTCTTCTTCACTGATTATTGTTCTATCCCAGTAAAGGCCATCATGGCGAAGGGTCATGTAGTAGTGGGCGTTTCTGGTTTCGTTAATCTCGTCATTTGGCACACACGGAGCAATCTTTGCCAGATTTTTATCATAATCCCTCTTCTCAACTAGATTGACTGTTGACATAAAGTAACTCTGGTCTGCTTTGATGTTTTCCACGATTCCATCATCTCTCCACAGAACTAGTCGCTGATGCATTGACGAAGGAACTGCCCCTACGCCATGGATCCACTCCCTTCCCAGCAATAAGTTATAGTTGGCCTTGGCTTCGATCACCATAAACATGGTGGGCCTACAGCTTGAGCCTATTGTCAATTCCAACTGGACCACTCCCAGTGTTTTGCCCACTTTCCCCTCATAATTGGACAGAACCATATTATGGGGCTTGATGTCTCCTTCGCGGATCTCTAATCTTTTCAGCATGAAGTGGGGTATCAAATTGACTGCAGCACCCCCATCCACTAGAACCTTGTTCACACCATGGGCACCAACTTTTGCCCGAATAAATAGTGGCTTAAGATGGTTCTTCATAGCAGGTTCTGGACGTTCGAAGAACGCATTTTTCTCCTCGATAGCCCCATTGTCCATCACATAGTAGCACACAGGCCTATGTTTCATCAAATCTGTGGTATCTTCTTCCTCATATTCATCAATTTTGGTTTCCTGTCCAAATTCACAGGGAAGCACAGATACCACGTTACAGTTTAGGTTGAATGAAGACTCCCCCTCCGATTCGAAGTTATCTGTTATCATATCTTCGTCCTCTTCTGGGCCTGGAGTGTATTCCTTTGGTTCATCCCGTTGTACTTTAGAGAAAAGCCTCCTATTAACTGGAGGTTTGTCTTCAGTTTGATTTTTTGGTTTGTTGGTGCTAGATTCACCTTGGTTCTTTATTGAAGTGACCCCTTTGTTTGCCACAACTTCCCTCTCAGCCTTTCGAATCCTTTGTTGCCTGCGCCACTGGGATCTTGACATGGGGTTCCTTCCTTTGTAATTTTCTAATCTTACCTCTTCCCTTTTTTCTATGTTGAATTGCCTTCTGTACGTCATAGCATGGCGTGCATTTCGTTCGGTGTTTCTCCATCTGTCTTTGCCTTTGTCATTTCTGACTTGCAACCATCTGTCGGTTGGCACTTCAGCAGGGAGTTTGAAAGTCACTCTTCGAGCAGCCTTGGGGTGAGGACTATCAGGCCTTCGTTGTTTGTGTCTGCTGTCGAAACATGGGCCCATCTGGACAGTTTCTTGATGGTTCCAGAAAGGGGCGAAGGGAATCGTTTCGAAGGCTCTGGCCATGCTTTGGTCATACACAGCAGAACACCTTGGGCAAATCAAGCACTTGGTTGCCCCTTTGTAGCAGCGAAACACAAATTCCAGCAAACTTTCTCCAGCCTTAGGATAACACCTGAACAGCTGGTTATCCTGGCGCCAATTGTTGCCAGTTCGAGTCCTCTGTACCCTCTCGAAATTCGCAGCGATTCTCTGATTGCAGAGGATGTTGCACCTAGGGCACAATATCATGCCTGTATCTCCTTTGTGGCATGTCATGAGGTAATCCTTGAGACTAGCATCTCCAGCGTGATTATCCTCCATTTTATACTTCTCTTTTTCTAAGTATTTTTCTACCTCCTCCATCTCAGAGTGAGGCCTCTCCATATCCACCATATTTATCTCAACATCTTCCCCCTTAGCTTCATCATCTCCCCATCCTGTGGGCTTTATATCCTCAATGTGAACCTTCGAACTCTCTGGGGCAAAATATTTGACCAAATAGTCAAATTTTCCACTGGGTTCCCCTAGAGTGTCCCATATTTCCTTCTGAGGGGAAGCTGGCTTCGTGATTTGGACTTTCTCCAATTCCAGCCTCAGGCCTTCAGTGACCTGTGTTAGTTCTTGGTTTTGATTTTCCTAGCCTTCAGTAGCCTGGGTTTCTTTTGCAACAGCTATAGGTGCTGCTTCAATCGAAGTCTCTGGTATCTTCTGGATGTCTTCAGTGACCTCCTTATCGACTTCAACCATCACCCAGCTCTCAGTTTCAGTTCCTTTCTCTCCTGTTGGGGCATCGCTTTGGTCAGTTTCCACCATGTTAATCTCTCCAATGCATGCAGGCTCGGAGTAGTTGGTGTCTGCGACGTCCAAGGGATCTTCGTCCACTTTCATCTTTGCCTTATCAACAAACTTTAGTCTGCCGTCTTTGATTGCATTTTGAATTAGGTCCCTGAAAAGAAAACACTGAGGTTTTGTGGCCTAGGAAACTATGATATTTGCAAAATCCTCTCTTCTTTCTTTAATCTAAAGGAGGTATTTTGACATTTGATGGCACAATGAGTTGGCCATCTTTAACAAGTAAATCAAAAATCTCGTCACATTTAGTGACATCGAAGGTATAAACCTTCTTTGGGAATTTGTCACTTTTCTCATTTTCAACAATCTCTTTCCATTTTGTGGGAACCAATAATTTGCAGGAGTAAGGTGAAGCCTGTTTTAATTCAGCAAGGTCGATTTCGACCTCTTCGAATTCAAATTCAGGATATTCTTCTGCTTCCTCAGTTCCAACATAGGAGATCCTTTCTTTCTTGCTATTCTTAAAGACTCTGGCCTTTTCGGCCTTTAGCCTTTCGACCTATCGAACCCTATCGGCTAACTGAGCCATGTCCCTCAAATATTGAGTGTCTAGTTTCTTTCAAATAGAGTAATCCAAACCACCAGCGGCCATTTCGACTAGCTCATGTTCAGGCACTACTGTGTAACATCTGGATTTAAAAAGCCTAAATCTATTCAAATAATCATCTATGGGTTCGGTGAACTTTCTCTTGACACTGGCTAATTCCTTCAAGCTTATTTTCGACTGTCCCATGTAAAATTGTTCATGGAATAATCTCTCCAAAAGAGCCCAAGTATCAATGGACCCAGGAGGCAAAGTGGTAAACCATGTGAAGGCGTTTTTAGTCAAGGAACTTGGGAAATATTTGATCCTGAGATCTTCATTATTGGCTATATCTCCCGCTTCAGTTAGATATCTGGCTATGTGTTCGACTGTTGACTCATTGGTATCCCCAGCGAACTTTGTAAATTTAGGGACTTTATATCCCCTTGGTAAATCAGTATGCATTATGCAATCTAATATAAGAGAAGCATAATTTGGCCTTCTCATTCCTGTGTTGAGGACATTCTGGGCCATGACTCTCTCTATCATGGTGGTTAGATTATTTTCTGCCAAGATGTTATCGTTTCGAATTCTATGAACGACAGCATCAGCATCTTGATTTCGACCAACCAAGACAACCCCCCTAGGTTATTCTTCTCGAAACTCTGGGGCTTCTAGCCTTTCGACCCTTGCCCCTGGTTCCATAATTTCTCTTTGTGGGCCTGGGATTATTGGGGCTTCTAACCTTGGTGCCCTTGCCCCCAAGTTAACTTCTTCTCTAGGTGGTCTATAAATTGGGTCGTTAGCAACTTGTTCCATAACAGGTATGTTTGCTCGAAATCCCGCCTGATTCTGCCTACGCCTTTCTGGGGGAGCAAAGAAATCTGCTATTCGACTCATGTTGTCAGTGTTTTCCCTGTTTGTCACAGTCACATTTTATACTATTGGGGCAAATATTTCCTGCATAGTTTGTGCTAACACCCCTATCATATTATGGTTACTGTCATCCATCAATTGCCTAAAAGCCAACTGGTTTTCTGTGGTTAAAATAGGCATTGTGCTATAACCCACTGATCCTTGGTTATTTGTCATAAACTGATTCGCCCAAGACCCAGACCCTAATTGTGGTGATAAATTCGATGTGGAATTGTGTAAACCTACCATAAAGGATGTTGGCATTCCATAAGAGGAATTTCTGGTTCTATTACCATCGAAACCGGGTGGTCTAGTTAGTGGAGTGGCGAAATGGGATTGTGTCCCTGATGGTGGAACGAATCCCCCAGGATAACCAACGGTTCCAGTATTTCCTAAGATCGAACTATTAGTTGATATGCCACTTACTCCATTGGTGGCTACATTACTGGTTGAAGATGCGACAGACTGTGCATTCGAAGGGATCACATTAGATGTTCCCATCGAAGTGGACACATTAGTGCCTGTTGTATGTGGGGCATTTTGTTCCCCTTGTTGATTGTCAGAATTAGACATCTTGTTCAAACATTTTCTTCTGGATAAGGTTTGGTTGCTGTTGGTTATCTTACCACTTCTTAGGTTCATAAAACAACAAACTTCTTAGGTTCCAACGTTTTTATAATGGTTATGTCTCAACAATCTTTATTTCTAATGTCCAATTATTGGTCCCACCAGATGTTCCAATTTGTTTCCAGTGATTTCTGGTAAACAACCGCTAGTCTTCCAAACTATCGAATAAACTTACTGACTGTTATTCTATTTCTCTGGTAACTCGTAGGATCGACTAGATTGATCCTAGGACTCATTGGTCATTAGGGTAACTCTCATGATCGAACAGATATTCATGGTTGGTATTTTAGTGTTGTGTAGGTGTTTGACTTATTTCGATTTCTCTCTTAAAGATCTAAAGGTGTAATCAAAATATATGTGCGCGAAACTAAATTGCATGAATAAATGTTAATTGTAAAGACATGTAAAATTGCATAAAAGGCAAGTAAATGGCTTCGAATTATAAAAACAGTTAATCTAAAAGATGCTTTGGAATGTAAAAGATTCGAAATATGAAGAAAGCGTTTAATGCAAGAAATCTGTAAAATGACTTTAAGTAAAAATAGGCGTTCGAAAGATAAAACTTGAAGATAAAGGCATGAAAAGTATGACAGTTTTCTGAAATGTAAAGTGTTTGAAATGTAAAGAAAGCATAAAAATGTAAGGTTTCAATGAAAAGATTTCGAATAAAAAGACTTTAAATAAAAAAAACTTGTAAATGGTATCTGGCAGAAAGATAAAGGAAAGTTCAGGAAATGATAAAGGGTTTTCATTAAATCATAAACATGTGGTGCTATCATACGTACATTGCTCTTGCATTCGTTTCCCTTGCCATGTGGTAATTTGAATGTTTACTGAGTATTTAGTACAATGGATATGACACACGAAATCCTAATACTAAGACTTCTATTTATACTAATTCGACCATAACGGTCTTGCTATAAGATTATGCCACGTTCAGAACATGCAGAACAATGCCTCTCTCTTGTTTCCACGTGTCTCCAAATGCTCCAGCACATAAATTTCAAACTTCGAATGTCCCGTTTGCATTTAAATTTCAAATGTTTCGATACTTCTCCGCTTCGAACGCACTTCTCAGACACAACCTTGTTGTCATTTCGCGACTTCTTTAGATATGTTCCCATAATGGCCACTCGAAGCTCCAAGCTTTGATATGCTTATTCGAAACACTGCTTCTGCTATTTCGAAACATGACACTTTGTTTCATTTCGATCGAAACGTTCAATTCTCTTGGCTTCTAATAATATTATCAAAATCTTCAGCCAACACTTGTAATCTCACGATTCCAATGATATAAAATTTGTAACCTAACTTTAAAAGATCAGGGAGAATTTTATCAGCCCTAAATCGTGACCTAATTTTTTCATGAACTTCAAGCTTCAAATTCTCACTGCTCAGTTAATATAAATGACAAGTATACATATGTACAACTTCACCATGATAAGGGATACATTTTTGCTTCATAAATCGTGGCTTGAGGATGCCTAAATAGAGAGATAATGTTTTGAAAAATACCTCCTTCAGCTGGATTTGGATATGACAATGTGGGGACTTTGAGTGAGGCCTGAGGATCGTGTGAGCTTCCTTGAAGTTCCTTCAAGATATTCCAATTCCTAGCTTGCTTAGTGGATGGCCAGAACTTCCTGCACAAGTCAATCAGCAACCTCCAAGTTTGAAAATGGAAATGTCTGAAACAGAGCTCACAGAACCAGGACAAGGGCCTCGATAGCTTTGGTAGGATGTATGGAAGGTGTTTGAAGTGTTGAAACAAGAAATGCACGAGCCAAAAATGAAATGGCTAGTGTTTTGTGGAAATTGGCTTTTTAGGCAGAAAAAATGAAGTTTTGGAGAGTTTCAGATGTCAAGCATTCATGTATTGGCTTGTGATAAGTTTGTGAATATGTATAGAATGATACAAAGTCCACTCTTTCTCAGCTTGTACAAGTTCTGACTTCTTTTGCAACTTTTCTTGCATTTGAAGAAAAGTGACAAGACAAATGCACCATGCTTGTACTAGCTAGTTTTAGGGCTGCAAAGAGTTGGTGTACATTGCTTGTGATCTGTGGAAATTTCCTGCACCAAAGGAACAGGTCCATGGCTCAATATTGATAAAGTTGCAAAAAGCTTGCTTTATGAAAATGGCATTGTGAACTTTTGGCCATTTATGGAATTATTTCTTGTACAATGCTCCAAAAGCAAAGATAAAGCCCTTATCCTCTGAGTTTGCATTTAATTATGGAGTTTTGAATGAGTTTAGGACCTGTAATGCAAGGTACAAGCATCCTTGATCAGATTTGCAACTTGACACTTTGTAAAAAAGGCTTGATCAAAAGTGACAAAATGCCAATTTCTCTTCTTCGATTCTCCCTAACCACAAATGATCTTGGAGAGTTCTTGGACATTTTGGAAAGCTTGCAACATGCTCTACAATCCATCTTTGAAATGCATTTTGAGATACCTCTTGGAACTAGGTGAAAATGTCCATGAAGTTAGGTAAAAAACTTGCCTAAATTAGGGCAAATTTTCACGAAGTTATTTAGTTCATGGACCCTTATTCACAAATTCATAACTTGAGATACAAGCATCTTTTGGGAAAACTTTGTGAAGCAAAGTTGTAGATTTCATGGAGGACTACAACTTTCATTTCGGAAGTTTTCTTTGAATCAAATTGCATCTTGGTGAAAAAGTGGTGAAAAGTTGGGAAAAAATAAGAAAATTTCCATACTTAGAAAAATTCTAAGTTATGAAAATTTTCAAATTCAAAACCCTAATTTCCAAATTTGATTTTCTTGATCAAAAAGTTTCAAATTTTGACATATCTTGATGAATTATGACCCTTGGCACTTGATTTTGACCAAAAAGTCAAAGTTTGACTTTTTAGTGTACAGTTGACTTTTGATCAGTTGACTGTAAAATTCATCTACCAATCCTATGTACTTGAGATCTTTTGAACCATGCAATTAGGTCAATATGATGCCATTGAGTCCTTGAAATCATGTTTGAACGCAATTGGTCATTGGCTAGGTTAAAAATCAGAAATTGCCATTTCTCAGTCAAAACCCTAATTTTGACCATTTTACCCTTTTGATGATTTGATCAAATTTCTTGAGGAGTTGTGATCCAAACTTGATCAAATGGTACATATGAGTCTAAAATGTTGTTTTGGATCAAAAATTATGAAGTTTGACTGTAAATTGGCCATGGTTGACTTTTTCCCCAATACAACTGATTTTTTAGGTCAACTGTCCAATTGACTGATCAAAAATGTGGTTCAAGGCTTGAAACTTAACATGAGCAATCTTAAGGGTCCAAAATGGTGTATGAAAGTCACATGAAGCATTTATGGTCCAAAAATCCTTGTGCAAACTCAAACCCTAACTTCAGGTTATCAGTGCAAGGGGATGTCTTGAGCTGAGCAAGCTCTAATCTTGTCTTGAGTCCAAGAAGTCTTGTGAGGAAAGTCTTGATAAATGAGAGGGCAAATTTTGGGGTACAACAGGAAGGATCCCGATGGTCTATGTACTTTTATGGAGCTTCAAACGCTTTGGGTAATGGCATTAGCGCTGTGATTATATCTTCTGAAGGCTGTCATACTCCGTTTACCGCCCGATTATGTTTCAACTGCACCAACAATATGTCGGAGTATGAAGCGTGCATCATGGGTCTTCGAGCAGCAATTAACCTAAGGATTAAGTTCTTGAGTGTGTTCGGAGATTCCTCTCTCGTGATCAGTTAGATCAAAGGCGAGTGGGATACGAAACACCTAAATCTTTTTCCTTACAAAGAGTATGTATTGATGTTGCTTCCACACTTCGAGGAGATAAACTTTGAACACTTCCAAAGAGAGGAGAATCAGTTAGCCGACGCGCTAGCTATAATGTCTTCTATGTTCAAGGTCAGGTGGGACAACGAGGCTCCCCAGATTACCATTGAAAGATTGGATGAACCTGCACATTGCTGCGACATTGAGACTGAAGAGGTAGCAGATAAACCCTAGTTTCATGAGGTGAAGAGGTATCTTGAGGCTTAGGAGTATCCCGAGGGTGAATCTGTTAATGATAAGAAGTTTCTAAGGAGGTTCGCGGCAAAGTTCTTCATCAGTAATGGTATTCTCTACAAGCGTAACCATGACTCAACCTTATTGCGATGTGTGGATAAGAGCGAGGCGGAAAGGATCATGACAGAGTTGCATGAAGGTACTTTCAGAACTCATTCCAGTGGACACACCATGGCAAAGAAGATCCTACGGGCAGGATATTATTGGTCTACAATGAAATCTGATTGTTATGAGCATTCTCGGACCTGTCATAAGTGCCAAGTCTATACTGATAAGGTGCACATACCTCCAGTACCTCTGAATGTTTTGATAGCTCCGTGGCCCTTTCAAATGTGAGGGATCGATATGATCAGCGAGATCAGGCCTACTGCGTCTAACGGGCATCGTTTCATCCTGGTAGCAATTGATTATTTTACAAAGTGGGTTGAGGCAGCTTCCTTTACTACTGTAACCAAGAATGTCGTGGCACGGTTTATTCAGCATAATCTGATCTGTCGATATGGTGTACCGGAGAGGATCATTACGGACAATGGTACAAGTCTCAACAATAAAATGATCACCGAGCTCTGCAAGTAGTTCAAGATACAACATGACAACTCTTCTCCTTACCGGTCGAAGATGAATGGGGCTGTTGAAGCGGCTAATAAGAACATCAAGAAGATTGTGCAGAAGATGATGATGACATACAAAGACTGGCACGAGATGTTACCATTTGCTCTTCATGGGTACCTCACCTCAGCGCGGACGTCAACAAGGGCAACCCCCTATTCCTTGGTATATGGTATGGAGGCAGTCTTGCCCATTGAAGTTCAGATACCCTCTCTTCGGATTATGAAGGATGCAGGTTTAAGCGAAGATGACTGGATCCAGACCCGGCTTGATCAGCTGAATTTAATTGATGAAAAGAGACTTACTGCTATTTGTCATGGTCAAACGTATCAAAAGCGAATGATCAAGGCATTTAACAAGAAAGTCAAGCGACAAGAGTATCAAGTTGGGGATTTGGTGATCAAGCGCATCATCCTACCACAAGGTGATCCCAGGGGAAAATGGACCCCTACTTACGAAGGGCCATTTGTGGTTAAGAACATTTTCTCGGGAGGAGTTATGATTCTAACCACCATGGATGGTGACGAACTTCCTCACCCCGTCAATGCAGACATAGTGAAAAAATACTACGCATAATCAAAGACCCGCTAGGTCAACTGGCCTAGGCAAAAATAAGGGCTTCTCGGCGAACCAAAAGGGTTCGAGCAAAAAAATAAGGGAGGAAAATGAAAAAATCTGTACACCCGGCAAGACCTGAAAAGGCAGCTTGGGCAAAAAAGGGTATCCCGGTGGACTGAAAACTCGAAAGGGCGGTCCAGGCAAAAATTAGGGATTAAAGCATAACACTATGTCTCACTGGATCATCTTGCAACCAGACTTCGGTATCAACTATCAAGCTCGGACGACACCAATCAATCTGATCTACCTTCGACCAAGTAGCAAAGTGATGAGATGCTCGAGTACATAAGGGAAATAGCAGAGTTGGAACCCAGTGGGATTGTTCACATAGCTGTTTTCTTTTCACAAACTATATAAATTCTATTGTTCGGCGGTGTTCTCTTACTAGGACGTCAACCTCTTGTACAAAAACGCCTATTTACAGGCCAACTTCAAAGTTAATAACAATTCATTTTACAAAGAAATTTCAAATTTGTTTTCTTTTTTCTGTTTTGTTTTGCAAGAACGTCCGATGTTTATTTTTGATATATGCATTTGAAAATAATTGCCTGTTCATAAATATTTACATGCGAAATGAAAGGCGATTACTCGTAATATCAGGAGCAAGGGAAAATAAGAATTGTCCAGACCTTATAGTTGCTCTATCCACCAGGTACAAGGATAGATTTAGATGAAGAATATGACTAAGGTACATTCACTCTCCACAGAGTAAAGAAAAGACAGTAGTGTCAACTCTCCCCAGCTGAGGCTCGCAACCGCGAATGAGTCGGTAAAATTCTCCCCAAGCAGAGTTTATCTATCATCAGCACTGGAAAATTATCCCCAGTAGACGCTGGAGGATTGTTCCTAGTAGAGCCTAAAAGGTTATCCCCAGTGAAGTCGCAACTAGAAAATTATCCACAGCGGAGTTCATTCCTTTCACAAACAGAAATTGAATTCCCAACAAGTTTCATTATCACCAGCAACGATAATTCATCCCTAGCTGAGTTTATTTCTCCAAATCAACAGGTCCTCTAGGGGTATCTGTCCTCCCCACAGAGTCATTTCCTCATCAGTTTATTCCCCAGCGGAGTTATCCTCTCCCGCAGGTTTATTCTCACAATCATCTTCATTCACTATCCCCAGTGGAAACGAAGAATTCAACTCTTTTCTCCACCAGCAATCCGGGATTTATTTCCCCCAATTAAAAACATCACATTTCCATACATCATGACACATGCATATACGCATCATACAACACAGTCTCATTTATTTTGAGAACATCATTGCCTGATATATATCATGCATTACATACAACTAACCTTTACCTTTCATGAAAGATACAATCAAATTCTCACAAAATTCAAGCTGTGAAGCCTGGGCACGATTGGATAATAGTTTAATCCCCAGTTGAATACGGACGACCGAAGTTCCTAAAATTCAACTTTCCTCTTCAATAGAGATGATTCCTCAGTTGAATACGGATGACTGAAGTTCCTAAAATTCGACAGAGATGATTCCTAATTTGAATACGGATGACCGAAGTTCCTAAAATTCAACAGAGATGATTCCTCAGTAGAATACGGATGAATAAAGTTCCTAAAATTCAACAGAGATGATTCCTCAATAGAATACGGACGACCAAAGTTCCTAAAATTCAACAGAGATGATTCCTCGGTAGAATACGGATGATTGGAGTTCCTAAAATTCAACAGAGATGATTCCTCAGTAGAATACAGACGACCAAAGTTCCTAAAATTCAACATAGATGATTCCTCAGTAGAATACGGACGACCGAAGTTCCTAAAATTCAACAGAGATGATTCCTCAGTAGAATACGGATGACCAAAGTTCCTAAAATTCGACAAAGATGTTTCCTCAGTAGAATACAGATGACCGAAGTTCCTAAAATTCAAACAGAGACGACTCGCTAGCAGAATAACAGACGACAGAGCTCCTAAAATTCTACTTCTCTCAACAAAGATCAGCCTTCCCCAGCGAAATCTTCCCCAACAACAGGTATACAAGCTCTCACTAAGGAATATCTTATGCGATCTACACTCCTTCGGATGGCATCTGTAAGCCCATTCCCTACATCACAAGACAATTACCACTTCATGCGGGTGCAAATTTCTGGGCACTCTAGTGTTCAATCATCTTCCACCTTCAGATCACGAAAGGCAGACAAGCCAATCTAAATCTTCAGGTTTAAGAAAATTGAACAGGGGCAGCTGTCGTACCCCAAAATTTGTCCTCCCATATTTCTCAAAACATTTCAAGAAAGATCCCCAAGTTGCTCAAGGTAGTCCAAGGGTTGGCCAAACAACCTCTCTCTTAAGACAGTCTACCTCAAATTAGGGTTTCATGTTGCATCAAGATACTTGAATCCAAGTGATCCCAAATGCTCACCAATGTCCTAATATGTTCTCAATATCATCCATGTCAAGTTTCAAGCCTTACAAAGAAAGTTTGCTCAGTTAATTGCTCAAAGGCCTGAAAATTGAATGTGCTAGGGAAAAAGTCAACTGTGGCCCACATACAGTCAAACTTCAAGATTTTTGGTCAACATAGTCATTTTGAAGTATATTTCATCATTTGATCAAGGTTTGATCATGATTCATCAAGGATTGCTCATAATTCATCAAGACTCAAAAGTTGCTAAATTAGGGTTTTGCAGGAAAAGTCAACTCAACTTTGACCAAGCATAACTTTCTCATACTTTTATGAGAAATGACCCATCCAAAGCTAATTTTGAAGATGATGCCATGCTCTACAATCCATCTTAATCTCCCAAGTTCAAAATATGCACTCACAAGAAGTTATGAATTTGGACATTAAAGGTCATTTTGGAAAGTCAACAAAAACACCTTTTTTGTCAAAGCTTCATACTTGAGCATGGAATATCAAATTGAGATGAGACCAAAAGGGTTGCTTATAGAACATCTCAAGCTTTCTAAAAAGTCAAAGAACACCTACAAAGAGTCAAAATTGAGGAAGTTATGCATTGGTGAAGTTGACCTTTTTTGCAAAATTGCCAAAAGTTAACTATGCCTAAAACTTCAATTTTTGCCAAATGGGCCCAATCTTTTTCACTTGTTTTGAGTTGGCAACATAGTCCACGAGATCTAGCCCTTGACACTTGTCCTTATCATGTTTTTATTATTTATTTTGATTTTTATTTGAATTAATTCAATTTAAATAAAAACAAATCATATAAAATCCAAAACACTGAAAACCAAAGATCTTGTGCTTGTTTCAGGTTTTATTATACAACTAGCATCAAATCAAATTCGTATCAAGGCATGGTGTGAACAAAAAGATTGAAATAGGCCAATTTTGGAAAGTTTTCAAAGTGAATCAAATCAAGAATCCAATTCATTGATGGAGGAAGATTGATATCAGTTATCAACCCTAATCCCTTCCTTGATACATATAGAGGGCGTGCAGACTCAAAACTAGGTTAGAAACAGGCGCAGCAAGCAGAGCAACATTTAAAAAAATCAAGAAAAGTGCAAGATCGAATTCAGTGTTCCAGGCATCCTCAACGCCTTCCAGCTATCTCAATCGATTCCTGGGGGTGTCAGCAAGCCAAAGCAATCCAGACCAAGCATTTTCAAGCCCTGTATCGCACTGTAAGTCCATCACGACCTTGCTTGTTTCTTGAATTCGGTTAGCATGATTTAGGCATTGTTAGCATGAATTAACCACATATTCTAGATCCATGGAACATTTGCAACCTTTTTGCATCGTTTAATTTCATTTATATGTCCTGTGCAAGATTTCACCATTGCTAGGGTTACTTGTTTCGATTTGGGGTTTTCTTTTACAGGCTAAATTAGACCATGAAAGGGCCACCGTTACACTCAGGAGGTCCAGACGAATCCATTGGTGGCCTAGTTTTTATTTATTTTGCTCATAGCTGATTTTGAGAATACACAGGGCTGTAGTGACGGAAAAACGTCCGTAGGTAAAAGTGTTTCACTTTTACCAACGGTGCAGGGAGGGAGATGAAGACGTGGCTTCATCTGATTTGGCCATTTGAATTTCACACTGAAAATTTTATTATTCCATTTGTTTTATATGTTATTATTATTGTTCATCATATGTACAAATAAGAACGAGTGGTGCAGTGGCAGCGAAGGCGTGGATATTGCTTCAGGACCTGGGTTCGAATCCCAGGTCCCCCAATTTCTACATGTTATTTTTCTTTTCAGGATCCAATGCGCATACAAGTCCAAGGCTTACCATGTGTCCTCACAATCCATCCAACCAAGTGTCAGGAGATCAAATCCAAAGACTAGCATATGAGAGACCATCACGAGGTCTAGTCAACACAACATACTGGATCCAGGAGGTCAACGTGGACCTCCACCTTTGGGCCCAGATCTAGCTGTTTGCACCCCCCAAAATACTATTCAGGCCCAATTTCTTTCTCTACTTTATTTTTATTTTATTTCTTTTAATTTATTTATTTATTTACTAACCAATCAAATAATTTTCTTTTTATCAAAAATTCATAAAAAATATTTTTTACCAATTAGATTTAGGTATATTTTTTATCAATAAATTTATTAATTTAATTAGATTTAATTTTAGGTAAAAACTTTAATTATTTTGTAAATAACTTAAAAATAATTAGAATAAATAGGTTTTATTACTAACTTAATTATATTTTATTTCTTCCTAAAATAACCACAAAAAAAAACCAAAAATAGGCTATGTAATTATTTTTATTAATTAATTTAATCACTAATTAATTTAGCATTTAATTTTAAAACCTAATCTTTTTCTTAAAAAAAATAATAATTAAAAAACAACAAAAACATTTTCTCTTTTAATTAGGATAGAAGGGTCAAAACCCTAGTTTGCATTCGTTCTAATTTTTCTCGCACGCTTTATTTTTATTATTTATCATATTGATGTATCTGCTCACAGTTTGTGATAATTTAATTAGGACGTTTATTTATTTTTATCGCTTTATTTTCAAAGGGTTTGTTTTTGGCTATGTAAATACCCGAAGCCTTGTAATAATGTAGTTTAATTTCCGCACTTTAAATTCCGCAATTAGATGTATGATATAGGGATGCATGACAAGAATGTATGACTAATTTTAAAACAGTTAGATAATCCTAAACACGTGCAAAGATAAATAATCTAAAATTGAATCACTCGCACATGCGCACTCCTAGGGTACACTCCCACTTGGTTGCCTTCGGTAAACGGTCATTGAGTATAGGATGCTTTAGTGGTCGTCCTTTTATCCAAAGATCAAAGTTGCCTCGGATATTGTTGTCTCAGACAAATGATCTAATACATTATGGTTATTACTAAGACTTCCTAACATTGCTTTAGTGACCGTACGTCCCTTTTCAAATTGACCCTCAAACTCCAACGATGGTGCTACCTACTCACTAATACTGGGATAGCATTGCCTAAAGGAAACGAATACAGAACGATTCTTTTCTCGAGTAGGTAGATTAGCTCTTAAGTACTTGCTCAAACAAAACAATTTTTTTTCACACTTACACTCCTTTACAAACAAAGTTTTCAAAAAACACTTCATTACACTCTTGAAGGCAGAAACAAGAGTTAAATCGAAGTCAAAACAAAAACTTTTCAAAGCACACAAACACAAAGAAAACAATTTTGAAAATGATGAGCAAGTACCTAAGAGCCTATAGGTAACTACGGATAGAAAGGATGCTAATACCTTCCCTTTCTATAAATCTACCCCCCGTACTCAGAAATATCTCGAAAAAGGAATTTTTCTGTGCTTTTTTCCTTTCCTTGTTGGATAAAATAAAAGACGATGGCGACTCTTGCTTACCGTGACATTTTGCAAACACAAATGCAAAATGCAAACCAGCAAATTCCTTAA
This sequence comes from Vicia faba, assembly GCA_948472305.1. NCBI lineage: Eukaryota > Viridiplantae > Streptophyta > Magnoliopsida > Fabales > Fabaceae > Vicia > Vicia faba. Next base: position 1,468,236,054 of record OX451739.1, on the reverse strand, counting down.
AAAATAGGGAAACACGTCCCGGTTCTGGCCACCGTATCACAGTCGAGTTAGTGGTTCTCCATTTAATTGCTCAAGGTAATATGCTCCGGTGCCCGTATATCCATGGACGCGATAAGGTACTTCCCAGTTTGCGGCCAACTTTCCTTCGCGGGGATCCTTCTGGTTTCTTCACAAAACTAAGATGCTGACATGAAATTCGCGTTTTATGACTTTGCTGTTGTGGCGTAGGGCTACCTTTTGTTTCAGAGTGGCCTCGCACAGAGCTGCTCCTGATTGAATTTCTTCAAAAAGGTCGAGCTCGTCTCTCAGGGTCTCGTCGTTCATATCCTCGTCGAGGCGCATTTCAGTTCTCCTAGATGGCTCCATGATTTCTACTGGGATGACTGCCTTGGTGCCATAAGTCAGTCAGAATGGTGTCTCACTGGTAGTCGAGTGGGGTGTCGTTCGATAAGCCCATATGACATTGTGTAATTCTTCGACCCATCCCCTCTTGGCTTCGTCTAACCTGCATTTGAGTCCTCGCAAGATAACCCTATTTGCGGCCTCAGATTGCCCGTTAGTCTGGGGGTGTTTGACGGAAGTAAAACATTGTTTGGTGTCGAGTTTGGCAACGACGCTCTGAAAGCCTTGGTTGGTGAACTGGGTTTCGTTGTCTGTGACGAGCGCCTGCGGGATTCCAAACCGAGTGAGTATGTTTTATTTGTAAAAACGGAGAATGTTGTGCGAGGTGATTTTCGTGAGGACTTCGGCCTCTATCCACTTTGTAAAATAATCTACGGCCACAACGAGGAATTTGTTTTGGTATTTCCCTTGTACGAATGGTCTGAGGATGTCCATTCCCCACCAAGAAAATGGTCATGGGGATGATAATGTGTTCATCTCGTGCGGCGAAGCAAGGTGCATGTCGGCGTGTGTTATACCCCAAAATTTGCCCTCTCATTTCTCAAGGATTCTCTCACAAGATCTTCTATGACGTCAAGTTTGCAGCACTGATACATCAATTTAGGCTTAGAATTGGCACAAGGGAAAAATGGTCAATTGCATACTGGAAAGTCAAACTTTGACTTTTTGGTCAACATTACATTCCAAAAACCAAAATTCATCAAGAAGTCAAGAAAGTCAAAAGTCAACTTGAAAAGTCAAGATTTCGAAGACTTAGAAATTTCCTAAGTGCTTTTACACATGATAATTTCATCACTTCATGCCAATTTTTCACCAAGATGCAAGATGATTCAAGGAAAACTTCCAACATGAAAGTTGTAGATCTCAATGAGATCTAAAACATTATAGGGCAGGACTTTTTCTCGAAATTCTTGTATTTTGAGTTATAAATTCCTAAAGTCATGACATTTTCATAAAAACACTTAGAGAAATTTTCAGCAGTTTTGGTCAGGATTTTATCCCAACTTCTTGGCATTTTTTCACATAGTTACAAGATGATTTTATCAAAATGGCCAACATGAAAGTTGTAGAGGATGTTTCAATCTTTCCAAAACATCCAAGAGCATGAATTTATCATACTTGAGCTAGGAGATTCAAGGGCTTGAAGTTGGGCATCCATCCTTGAATTGCAAGTCATTCTATTGAAGAACACATAACAAAACCCTTATGCTATGATGCATAATCTTATGTTGCAGACCTTCTTGCTTACAAATATCTACATAATTTAATATTTACACAAGAGCTTGAGCTATTAGCCAAGTGTTTGAGCCATTGTCCAAAAGATCTTTCCATTTATGGCATAAAGGCACCATTGCTACTCTTGAAAAGCAAGCCTTTTGGTACAAAGTTTGTCTTAAGCCCATACCTTGCTTGTTGCTGATTATACTCCACCATAAATCATGGGAAGTATATCCTCAATACTAGCAACTTTGGTACTTCATCTTGGGACTATGGAGTACTTGACTTAGTTTGATCTTTGTAATCCAACCATACCATAACATGCTGTTTTGAAAACCTAATCAGCTCATATGCACAAACCCCTTTCCTATAAATAGAAGAAGCATTTGCAAGAGAAGGAGGTTAGAGAAAATTAGAGAGAAAAGCCAGAAGTTTTGTTGTAAGCTAGCCATCAAGATCCCATACTCTCCAAAAGCCATAACTGTCCAAAAAAGCTTCCACTCTTGAGTTTTAAAGTCCAAATATTTATAAGTCTCACACCTTGCATGCTTTGTCCAAACATTTAAGTACCTCACATACATCACCTAGAAATTGTTCAAACTCAAGAACAAGATTCTACAATACCTCTGTTTTCTCTTCCAAGTTCAAGAACAGTCAAGACAACAACTCAAGCTCAGAATATAAGATCCAGCTCCAAGGTAAGCTCTTGACTTTAGTTCCTCGTTTCAAGCATCATTAGTAATTCAGTTTTTTGAAGACAAAGTGTAGTAACCTTTGTCCTTGAAGCTAACCTTTTGTTTATCTTCCATTCTTTTCATTATGTGTTGAGAACTAACCCATGTGTGCAGCAAAACAATGTTGAAGTAAAAAAATAACAGTATGAGTCGACACATAGCCTTATGAGTCGATACATACTGCTTTACAGGCCTAAAACAGAAGCAAAAAAATAGTGTATGAGTCGACACAAAGCATGTATGAGTCGATACATGCAGTGTATGATTCGAAACATACCATTATGTATCGACTCGTACTGAGTTAATTTGGTAATACAAGGGCAAGGAAAGTTATGTGTCGATGCATGTGAGCTTGTGTCGACACATAATAGTTCAAAATGCATTTTTTCCTTCTTTTTACACTGTTTTTACATTTCCTTCATTGTTATTTGATATGGTTGTAATATTTAAGTTCCTATTTAATCCCCATTTGTAAATTGTACCCCCATCCCCTAAACGATGTAATAGCGTAAGACTTTATTTTCTGCAATTTAACGCTTAAATACAAATGCTAGTAATTAGGGTTTTGTATGGAAATACTAAAACCAATCAATAGAAAACCCTAATCAAAGACAAAAACAATGCATGTAAATCAATACACTTGCACAAAAACACCCTTAGGGTAATCTCACTTGTTGCCTATCGGAAAATAGTCATGTCCCTCGAACATGGACTTTTTAGAAAAAGACCCTCGATAAAAGATTGTAGTCCCTCGATGACCCTCGATGTTGCCTTTGGTAAATGATCTAGTCCCTGAAACAACATTGCCAAAACGTTATATAGGTTACTTTCTATGACTATACAAACATCCCACGCCCGTCCCTTCACATCCAATGGTGGGGCTTCTTATCAATCAATGGTAAGATAGCAACATCTAAAGGAAAAAGGAAATGAACATGAAAGACTTTTTGAGTAGATAGATTGTTCCTAGTTACTTGCTCCATTTCAAAACAAAAACATCCTTGCTATTTTCAAAACAAACACCAACACTTTCAAAACATTTTCCAAACTTGAAACATTTTTAAAAGCTCAACACTTTGTACACGTTCTTACGAACGAGAACTATTACAAAGTTTTCCTAAACGATGGCGCTTTTCAAAATACTTTCAAAAACTACACAAAGCATATTTTCAAACAAAAGCGAGTGATCTAGCAAGTAACTAAGAGCCCATGGAAAACCATGGATGAAAAGGGTGATAATACCTTCCCTTTTCATAATCTACCCCCCGAACTCAAGAAACAATCTCAAAGGTCTTTCTTATGCTTTTTCACCTTTCCTTTTGGATAAAAGAAAAGTCGGTGGCAACTCTTGCTAACCGCAACATTTACGATCAAACATAAAACTTCCCAAGTTAGTAGTTCCACCCTACTACAATATATTTATTTGAATTTTAATCCCGTGGGAAGAATCTGGAGTCTATTGACTGCTGAGTATACATCCATCCCTACTACAATATCTTTATTTGGAAGATTACTTCCAACGACCTTGGTCCAAACTATGCAGTCGGGGAAGAATTTGATTCCTATCTTTTCCTTGGTCATTAAATTTGTCCTGAAGACTTTCCCATCTGCTGCTACAAAGTATGCAGCATGTGTTACCCATGATTCTGCTGGGAGAATGCTAGGATTCATCATTTTAATCTGGGCCCCAGTGTCCATGTAAGCTATAAGTTTCTTCGGACGGGAAAACTTTGTCGCTAGAACATGAGCTTCAATACACGGGAGTGGTGGAGTAGAAAGAGAGCTTCTTATCTCTTTGAAGGAGTAAACAGGGAAATATTTGTCATCTTCTGATTCAGGAAATGATGCTTCATCAGACGCAGAGTCTTGAAGGGTAAAAATTGTTTCTTCATCAGCAGAACTTTGTTCAGAATACAAAGATTCTAGGTCTCCATCTAGAGGTTGAAGAGAGTTGATCAGTTTTGCGGCTTTGTGGGTATTATTAGGACATTCCTTATAAAAGTGCCCCTTTTTTCCACAAATAAAGCATCTCCTATTTTTCCCCTTTCCTCTGAAAGATTTTATTTTAAAGAACTTCATAGTCTTCTTTTTCTTTCCTTTAAAGGTCCTATGATATTTGGAGTATTTTTGATGATGATGTTTCTTTTTTGTTTCACAACTGCACCTTTTGTCTTTACACTTAATCTCCAGATAAGGTTTTTTGCAGGCCTTGGTGAACTTTGACTTTTGCTGTATAACTTCTTGAAATTGATGATGAAAGCTGCAAATCTTTTCAAGTGCTTCCAACGTCGCCTGATGAATCTGGCCAAGACTCATTGTTGCAATATCCTTTTTAGCCGTTGCTACCATCCTATGGATTTCTTGCTGGAGTTCATGTGGTAGAGACGATACATAGGTATTCTTGAGACTAGGATCGTTGTACCCATTGAGGAGATAAAAACTTTGTGCCATCCTGTGATAATGTTTGTCGAGGTCTTTTATTTTGAAGGAATAACAATTCATATCAAAGAATTCCTGTCTGTTTGTTCTATCGAACATATCCATATCTCCGATAAACTCCTGGTGGAGTACACCAAGGATATTGGTTGTGATTTCTAAACGGTGTAACTCATCTTGTTTGAAAGCCCCAAGATTGTGATACCATTCCTTCATCGTGCCTGTCATTCTACAACAAAATTCTTCAATGACCTTATAGCTATCTGCATTTGTTTTCATCATCTGGGTATCAAGCCATGCTCCGAATTCGAGTAGTCTCTTTCTCCAACGACTAGGTGGTATATCATCAAATGTGAACCAAGGACCGCCATTTGGTTTAGTCCTTTCAGGGACTAGAGTTTCTTCAGGAGATTCTTCAAAAAATGAATCTTCCTCTTTTATATTTGCCATGAAGAGTCTTGGGATGTAGTTTACTTCAGATTGTGATTCTGATGAAAATGATCTTGGTGTTTCATCACTAGACGCTTCTTGACAGGAGTCTTTGTCATCATCCAAGGAGGACTTGTCTTCTTTTTGTACTGATGATTCAGCAAGAGAGTAACTTTTCTGGGGAAATTCATAATTTCCAGTGATTGCCATGGCTTGGAAACCCTTATCAGGAATTTCTTCTTCCTTTTGGAATTTTGGAGGAGGTGTTTCAGGAAAATCCCGAGATTCTGAGGATGAAGCGCTTAAACAGGCAGTCTTTCCTTTTTTCTTGGAGGTTGAGGTAATGGTAGTTCTGGTAGATTTTGGTCTGTAAGTTGTAGGTATGTATTTGACCTGATCTGGTGGTGAAGTAACATATGTAGGGAAGAAGGGAGAAGGTCTTTCTGGTCATTTGAAATATGTAGGGAAACCAGGAGGGTCAAGGAAAAGGTTTTCAATAGGCTTGGACTTTCTTTCGTGTGAAGCTCTTAAGAAATCATCTATTTCTTTTACTTGGCCTTGTAGGTTTCTGATTTCTCTTTCCTTTTGGTCAAAATTTTTTCCAAAAGTTCTTTCTTCTAACATCTGTCGCAAATCACGATCCAACTGAGACACTTGAGCCTTTAAGCTTCTGTAATGCTTCTGCATTTTCTGTGATAGAACCTTGAGATAATCATTTGTCTCGTCTATTTTCTCAGCAATCTTGTCCACTGTTTTGTCGAGATTTTGGAGGATGTCATTTTGAGAAATCATGTTTTCTGATTGCCAATTTAGAACTTCTTCAGCTTGAGTTAAAGGTTTGAGTTTTCCATCGGGTTGTACTTCATTAGGATGGAAAACTCGTCTATTCTCTCACCAGTGATTGGATCCATCTTCCTTTCTAGAGCAGGAAATTGTTGGCTATATTCTGGTGAGGTAGTTGAGTACATAAAGCAAGGGATTAACTCAACATTTTTTGGAGGGTCCAAAACTTTGTAGTAGTCTGACGGTGACCACGTAACTAGAGTAGGATCATTTGGTGGTAGCAGTTTTTCTTTCCTGAGGATCTTAAGAGCTTCCTCATAAATAGGAAAAGGTTTCTTTTTATCATGGATACCTACCCATGGACCGTTATCGGGATCATATCTTCTTTGTGGAGGAGGAGATGGTTTGTACGCCCCGTTGTTTTTTCTTTTCGGAAGGATAATATCTCTGTCATAATCATTATCGTGCATCCAACATTCACATCCTGGGTCACATTTATTGGTATCTACGTCCCAAATAAAATGACCATTTATCTTGTCAGTATAGATAGGTTCTCGTTTACTAGTTACAACATGGATTGGGCACCAATCTTCTTTGAGAATCGGTCGGATCATCATGGTCTGGAAAATAGGAGAAATTGAACTCGATCCTTCATCTGGTTTTTTGAAAATTGTTTTGACCGTTTTGTCAACAGATCTTCTAAAGGTGGCCTCTTGAGATTGTATTTGTCTTCTATCTTGATGGATTTTTTCATAGTTTGTTATCCACTCAAGAGGAATTAACTGATTTAGTTCTTCCCTTGTGATCTTTCTTGGAATCTGAACAATAGAGGGTATATCTTCTTCTCTATTAGTAACTACTAACAGAGAATCAGAAGAACTTCCCGTGAGAGGCAAATCTATCGAATGATTTTGTAGGCGATAGATTATTTGGTGATGGAGAGTAGCAGACGTGGCCTCTAGAACTTGGTCAGATCCAGTGATTTGAACTTGGACCTTTAGTCTTGTAGATAGGGTGCTGTCGTTGAGGCTTACATTATAATTTGGAGAAACAGTAAGAACAACGCTTCCCGCATGAAGTGAGGTCAGAACAGTCCCTATGATAGTATTTTCATAATGGAGATAGCTCGAATCTAGGAGAGCTATTTTGCAGAAGACAGGCTGATTTTTCCTTCCATGGAGAGAGAGGATGAGTCTAACTGCTCCAAAATGTAAAGTTGTGTATCCTTCAGATTTCCAGTGATTTATGAGACTCTGAGGAATCTCTAAATCCACATACTGCTCTTAGTTTGTTGCTCTTAAACTACATTGGTTTAGTCGAGATGACTGGACGTATTCTTTCATATGAGGGAGATTGATAGAGATTAGGTTTCTGATGGATCTGGTAATTGTTCTTTGTTTTTTGAAGATATTATAAGGGCTTAAAAGAGGAGGTACTGTTTCGGAAATTTGAGCATCTTCTGGAACATAAGGATACTCAACAAGGTTTTCTATTTTATGGGTATCAGTCTTTTTACAGAGTTTAGGAAGTGATAGGGAAGAGGTGGTGGTGATAGGATGAGTGTTTTGTTGTGATAACGCCATGGTTAAATATTTTTCTCCCTTACTTACTATATTTATTATATTCATGCCATATGCACCCCTTCTTTCCGTTGAGGCTCTGATACCACACTGTCCGGGAGCCTCACATACTATGAAACCAGCCTTAACTGTATTAACATATTTAATTAAATATTGAATAATAATCAGAATAAGTTTACTATTGAATTAAATATTTTTATAAATAATCCAAAAAAATATTTATATATAAGAATAATTATAATGTTGATTCAAATATTTTTATATATAGAATAATATATTTGATTTGTAAATTGATTTTAATCAATTATATTATATTATATAGTTATTACTAATTGAATTATATAATTTGATTGAATATTTCTTCACTATAATTTGTCAATTTAAGATTTTTATTATTATAAAATATTTTTATCATCATCAAATATTTTAAAACAATGTTATTTTTATAAACGGGACAAACTTTACTATTGATTCATATATTTTTAGAAATAAGGTCGGCAAAATAATGTCTCTTAATTTTTAAAATGATGCAAACAAATCCATTTCGTCTAATCTTTTAATCAAAATTTGTTAAAAATCTACGTGTCACATTTGATCAACTAATTTGACGGAATTAGCATTGAAAAATCTGACGCTAAAAACTATTTCTGGATTTATAATTATTGTTCATCTTCTTCCCCATATTTTTCTGTATTTTAATTTTTAATGGCTCATTTGCAGATCTAATCCCTACTAATTGGAATACTATCTAATTCATTTGAGAAATTGATAAATTCATTCACTTCAACTAAAATAAAATTTCTTCAACAGGACACAAAAGATTTATTTATTTACGGTATACGAAAATCAAATTTCTTCACAGGATACGAAAGATTAGTTTCATCCATTTAAACTGACCGAAGCAAGCTGCTATGATTCTTATCATATAGACTTAATGATGCATATTCTCTTTTCTTCTAAAAATAATCCAAATTAAAAGAATAATTAACTAATAAATGGAAATGAATAGGAGAGAAAGAAGCAACCCAAGTGATTAGAATGGAATGAATGAAAATAAAAGAAAATAGATTGAAATGAATAGGAAAAGTCATAGCTTTCCAATTTAGATTCAATACTCATCTCTATTTCTACAGCTTTTTTCCTTTGTTTTTTTTTGTCTATGATTTTAGGAATTTAGATTTGGATATTTGGATTTAAATTTGAAATTTTTTGTCTATGATTTTAGGGATTTAGATTTGGATACTTGGATTTGAGTTTGGGAGATGGAAGAATTCATAACGCCATGTATCAAACAAACACAAGATTAGATTCAAGCAAGTGCAGAGATAGAACAAACCCAGATGAAAGAAACCAAATACAAGCAGGTGCAAAAATTGAACAAACCCAACAACAGACGAAATCAAACACAAGCAAGTGTTAAAATCGTTGAGATCGAACAAACCCATATATCATGAACAAACTGAACCATTTAAAGTGAATGAACAAGATAGTTTTCCAATTAGTAGGGGTTAGATCTGTAAATGAACCATCAAAAATTAAAATGTAGAAAAATTTAGAGAAGGAGATGAATAATAATTAAAATCCAGAAATAGTTTTTTAGCGTAGGTTTTTCCGACGCTAACTCCGTCACAATACTTGGTCAAATGTGCCACATAGTTTTTTAACAGACTTTGACTAACGAAGTAGACGGAAGGGACTTGTTTACATCGTTTTGAAAATTGAGGGATCAATTTGACACGAAAAAAAGATAAGGAACCAAAATGAATCGGGACCTATAATTAAGGGACCAAAATGAGTATTTTGTCAATAATGTATAAACAAAAATAATATTTATTATTTTTATAGACGAGAAAAATATATTGGTAATTCAAATCCTAATTTATTATTTTTTTAAAACACGAGTACTGATATGGTACGCGCATATGGTACTAATATGAAGTTATTGATAAAAAAATTGAATATTAACGAGAACATAAAGTTAGTGGTCAAAATATTAAATATTAATGAGAACATGAAGTTATTGATCAAACTATTGAATATTAACGGAAACATGAAGTTATTAATCAAAATATTGAATATTAACGAGAATATTAAATTACTGATCAAAATATTGAATATTAATTGTAACATGAAGTTACTGATAAAAATATTGAATAATAACAAAAACATGAATTTACTAATTCAAATATTGAATATTAACGAGAACATAACGTTATTAATCAAACTATTGAATATTAACGAGAACATGAAGTTACTAATCAAAATATTGAATATTAATGGGAACATGAAGTTACTGATCAAAATATTAAATATTAAGGATAACATAAAGTTACTAATAAAAATATTTAATATTAACGAGAATATGAAATTACTGATCAAAATATTGAATATCAATGAGAATATTAAATTACTGATCAAAATATTAATATGAACAGGAACATGAAGTTACTGATCAAATATTGAATATTAACGAGAACACAAAGTTAATGATCAAAATATTGAATATTAACGGGAACATGAAGTTATTGATCAAACTATTGAATATTAACGGGAACATGAAATTATTAATTAAAATATTGAATATTAACAGGAACATGAAGTTATGATCAAACTATTGAATATTAACGGTAATATAAAATTACTGATTAAAATATTGAATAATAATAGAACAACTTTACTATTGATTTAAATATTTTTGACAATAATTCCAAAGCAAAAATTATATATATATATATATATATATATATATATATATATATATATATATATATATATATATATATATATATTAATTCAAATGTTTTTATATATTGAAAGAATTATATGCATCGATTTATTATCTTTTTAAAAAAAAAAAATTTATTCTTATTATATTTTAAGAACAAATATGCGTACCATATCGATACCCGTGCAAACATACAGGTATCCCACTAGTTATGATTTAGAAAGAATAAAGTGTAATCCCTAACAACTATAATCCATGATAGGTAGCAGGAGAAGGGATAACAATGGACAGGGTTGGCGTTAGACCCAACATTATAATTTATGTCTTCATATCTACAATTTAAAAGATATATGTACTTGAGTTCATATAAGTTTGAGTAGTAACGTTAGCATCTTTATCCGTAATCTATATTTTTAATAAAAATAGATCAATCAATTATAAAATATTATATTATTTTAAGTTTTTAAATAATATTTAAGAATTTTTTGAAAATTGTATTGTTAAATTATAAAATAAACTAATACTTACCACCCTCGTAATTATACCTGACACTCCCCCTCTTTTGTGCCACTTTTATGTTAATGCCCTTACTAGAATTGTCAGAAATATTGAAAATTACAGGTGCATATTGGAAATTTCGAAATACTTCAAAAATTTCATTAAAATTATAGTTTTTTTTCAGCAGCTGGGTGGGGGTTATCAAAATTTTAAAATTTCCGGTACCGAAAATTCCATATTTCGGGTTAATAGTTAAAATTTACTAGAAATTTAGAAATTTCTGGTAACTGCTAAAAATTTTCAGTAGTTTCAAATTTTCGATATTGTTGCAGTTCTATTTTCCCCTTTTCCATTACTTTTTCTTGAAAAACTGAATTGATAAAAATGTTATCCGACTTAATATGTACATATAATAACTGTCATACATATATGAAAAAATAAACTATAATGACTTTATGTAAATGTCTTCCCAGTGTCTAAAGTGACCCGCATATGCTGATTCTCACGCTTTTGCATCATCAATACAATTCTGTCTCCAACGGTCAGTGACAGGAGGCAATGGGCAATCGGGTTTCAACTTTACCCGAACCCAATGATTATCGTTGATAAAACCAACAACAATGATTTTATGGTTGCTCGTATACATAGGTGGAGCTAAAGCAAGAGGAAAAATGTGATGTTAAGACTCATGTAAAGGGAAATAAATACAACAATGTATCTAGAAGTAATAAGGTAATCCACATCAGAAATCGTCATCCATTTTCCCCACCCTGCACACCTAAGTGTTCTACTCGTAACACATTCTTAATTGTAGAGACACTGTCATAGAACAACTTGGAAAATAACTGAGAGTGTTGATGAACTTGAGCATCTAATTGCGTCCGAATCAAAGCCCATAACTCTTCGTATCATCTTAATAAAGATGAAATACAATGTAAACCATAATTTCCATCTTTACAAACATCAATAATATCATCTATGTATGAATGTAAGAAAGCAGTAAAGTGTGAAAAATAAACATGTCTTGAAGATTTAGTGGACAATTGGCTACCAATCGACATGCTTGAAGGTTGACTTCTAGTTGGTTCTATGCATGATCTCTTTGTAGTATGACTCCTATGTAAAGCCTCAACATACTCCCACTGGATAGGATCACGATGTACATCACTCTCTTGACAATTCCTACTCTTCCTAACTCCCCTCTTTGGCTTGTTCTTTATCGATGGTGGACACATTGAAGTTGTGGATGGATATGTTAGATCACAATTTTTTTTATTCAACACCCTATGACCTACAATATCCAAAGTACTGAAATATCTCTTCAACTCTTCACACTCTTCTTCTAAATTCCACTTTGTACTACTCTCATCATGACTAACCTTGTGTTCTGCAATGTGAAATTTCATCCAGACTACATGAATTGAATCTAAAGTAACATGGTTCCTAGAATTTAGAAACCGGCAAGCTGACATGCACACGGTAACCCATGTGTTGTTCTAATGAAGCAATCACGTTTCTCTTGGCTTGAACCAACAAATTTTACCCTTTCTAGTTTATTTCTAATGACCTATATACATTATCTTGAGACAAAATTGTGCAACTTGGCATGGAATGAAGTGTTATACTGAGGCTCAATGTTGACAATACTTTTATGAAATAAAACTCTGATTAAACCTAATTGCAACTTCAATATGGTGTTCACAACATCTCAACTTCAGCATAAATCACCCCGACTTGTAGTCATCATATTTTTTATTCTCCAATGAGAAGACTCCACCCTAAAATACATAAATATAAATAGATCTTTCAAACTATTTTTGAAACATAAATAATAATAACATCAAACTGTCATGATCCGTGTACCTGTTTATTGTTGTGTTCCCTAAATGAGTGACTATGTTAGTCCATGCAGCAATAAATCTTTCTTTATAAGGCATTAACCATGTTTCACTCTATTGTACCCCAAAATTTTCCCTCTCACTTATCAAGAATTTGCTCATAAGATCTCCTTTGACTCAAAGACCGCATTAGGATTGATCAGCCCAAGACACCTCCTTAAGCACTGATGACCAAAATTAGGGTTTGAGATTGCACAAGGATATTTGAGCTTCCAATTCCCCATATGACTTTCTAGATCATTATGGACCCCCAAGATCACTCATGTCAAGTTTCAAGCCTTGGATCACATTTTTGCTCAGACAATTGTGCAGTTGACTTAAAAATCAGTTGTATTGGGGGAAAAAGTCAATTATGGCCAATTTACAGTCAAACTTCATAATTTTTGATCCACATCAACATTTTAAACTAATATGTATCATTTTATCAAGTTTAGACCACAAGTCCTCAAGAAATTTGATCAAATCTCCAAAAGGACAAAATGGTCAAAATTAGGGTTTTGACTGGGAAAGGGCAATTTCTGATTTTTGACCTAGCAAATGATCAATTGGTTCAAGGAATGATTTCAATAGTCCAATTGCATTATTTTTACTTAATGACATGACTCAAAACATTGTTCAAGTTCAAATAATTGACAGATGAATTTTCAGTCAACTGATCAAAAATTAACTGTATACTGAAAAGTCAAACTTTGACTTTTTGGTCAAAATCAAATGCCAAAGATCACAATTCATCAAAACATGTCAAAATATGAAACTTATTCATCAAGAAATAAAAAAGTCAAGATTTCATTTTGAAAAGTCAAAATTTCTAAACTTAGAAAATTTTCTAAGTGTTGAAAATTTCTTATTTTTTCATAACTTTGAACAAAATTTTCACCATGATGCAAGATGATTCAAGAAATACTTCAAACATGAAAGTTATAGATCTCTATGAAATCTACAACTTTTCTTCACACAACTTCTTCCAAAAGTGCTTGGATCTCAAGTTATAATTTTATGAACATTTGGTCATGAAACTAAACACTTAGTGAAATTTTGCTCTAATTTGGTCAGGATTTTGACCCAACTTCATGGAACTTTTTCATATAGTTCCAAGGGTAATCTTCAAAATAAATTCAAATATAGGTGGTAGAGCACATTACAAGCTTTCTAAAATGTCAAATAACTCCTTGAGATCATTCTTGAGTAGGGAGAATCGAAGAGATGAAGTTAGGGTTTTATCACTTTAATGACAAGTCATTTTTGTGATGAACCAATTTCAAAATTCAAACTATGATGCATAAACACTACTTTGCATGCCTCAAAATTGTTAGGCACTCCATAATTAATGGTTTACACAGCTGTTAGAGGTCTCACTTCAAGCATTCAATGCATGGACATGCTTTATATCCATTTTTGGAAGAAAGGTTACATTGCCATTTTGATAAAGTGACTTTTTGCACAAAACTTGTTCTTGAGCCTTGCACTTGTTCTCTTCTGATCAAACAAGTCCTATAACTCATGAGAAATGGTTTAGACACTTACAATCACCCAGTCCATGCTTGTACCTCCTTTTGAAACTTGTTTCCCACTTTTCTTCAAAATCAAGTAACCTAGCCAAAAGCTAAAAGGTTGTACTTCTGATTGTCCAAAGCTCTCAAACACTTTTGTTTATACATACACAAACCATTGGCCATAAACAGACAAATTCTCATGCCCTTAAAACACTTAGAACTCAGAAACACATCTCATACTTCCATTTTCACACAAACTGACCAAAAACTTGAAACTCATAATATACTTGTGCGTTTATTGGCCTTTTGGTTTCTAAAGTTTCTAAACATCACATAGAATTGATCCCACACCCCGTTACAGAACTGTAACACCATTAACACCATCCTCCATTTTAAAAAACAGAGCTCTGCACATTGACTTCTCCAAACCATTTCAGCCATCCATTGCTCAAGCTAATCATTGCATTAGCTTCTTGGGACCTCAAGGAAGCTAACCTGATCATCACCATCACTTGAAACAAGCTCAAACTCAAAACACGATTTCCAGTTTTGAGGTAAGTTTTCTTAACTTTGAACTCTTCATACAAGCATCATTAATGATTTGTTTATGAACAAAACATATAGATATCATTACCCTAAAGCTAACCATGTCTACAATTTCCATTAATTTTGCTTGAGCTTAGAGAATTTTAAGATTGAAGTTTATGAGATTTTTAGGGTTAAGATTAGGGCCAATAAAATTCATGCTTATCTTTGATCTATAGTTGTAATGCTTTACATTTTTGAAACCGTAAGGAAATTTGCTACGAGTTTCATATTTATAGTTTTCATTTTTGATGTGAAATGAGCAAGTTACAGTTGGTCTGGATGGAGGTTGAAGATGAAGTAGTCAGGGCGCGTTTTGTATCATATACTTATTGTTTTGCTTATGCTAACGGATATATAGCCACCCCAGTGGTAGAAGCGCGCGCCTATAACCTTTGGGACCTGGGTTCGAGCCCCAATGGTACCCTTTTGTGTTTTTTCACATTTTTTGCAGGCGCCTAGGCCTCATTGGACTTTTATTTTTTTTATCTATTGCTTTCCAACCCCCTGTAGACTATTTGCGCCCCTGGCCCAGTTTATTTTATTTTCTTATTTTTATTTCATTTGTTTTCTTTAATATATTTTCCTAATATTAAAAAATTATAAAAAATACAAAAAATAATAGATTTATATTTTGACTTAGTTTATTTTATTTTTCTCACAAAAAATATTTTATTTAACTATATTTTATTTATTTTTACTAACTAGTCTTGTAAATTTAATTTAAAACTAGGTTATTATTTATTTCTTTTACACCAATTAAAATATATTTATTTTAATGTAAAAAAAGACCAAAAATATTTTATAATACTATAAATATTTTCAAGACAAAAATACCAAAAAAATACTTTTCTTACACTTATTTTCTTTAATCAATTAATGAATTAGGGTTTTATCAATTTCTTTTCTTAGTGAATTAGGTTTACTTTTAAGTTTAATTAATTATTTTCTTTAATTAATTAGGTTAAAACAAATTCACTTTTCTCTAAAAAATCCAAATAAATATCCATTTACTTCACATTTTGCATTTTTGTACATTTATTCATTTTGTACATTGTATTCATTTAATTCCTTGTACATTGATACCAATTCAATATGGTTGTAATAGACTAATTAGGTTTATATTCTTGCAATCCCCATTTACAATTTGTACACCCCCTCCCACAAATGTTGTAATAACATAGTAATTTTTAATTCCGCATTTTATCGCTTTTATATACAAATGCTAGTAATTAGGGTTTGTATGGAAAAGCTAAAACCAATACTTAGAAAACCCTAATTCAAGACAAAATCAAGCATGAAAACAATACACTTGCACACAAGCACCCCTAGGGTTAGTCCACTTGGTTGCCTTATACAAAATGGCCATATTACGCATGTAAGGTATCTTAGCAAAAACAAGTAAATACAAGATCATAGTCCCTCAATGACGCTATCTAAGTTGCCTTTCAAATGATCTTAAGTCCCTCAAATAAAATGCTAAGATTTCTAATCATGGTTATACGGTGACCCACGCCTGTCCCGTTTACATCTAAAGATAGGGTTACTTACCAAATCAATGGTGAGATAACAATGTCAAAGGAAAGAGGAAATGAACATGAAAGACTTTTGAGTAGGTAGAATGCTCCTAATTACTTGCTCAATTTCAAAAAAACAAAACATCCTTGCTATTTTAAAAAGCAAACACCTACACTTTCAAAACATCTTTCAAACTTGAAAACATTTTCAAAAGATCAACATCTTTGTATACATTCTTACGAACGAGAATCATTACAAAGCTTGTCTAAACAATGGCCTCTTTACACAATACTTTCAAAAACCACACAAAGCACAATTTCAAAGAAAAGAAAGTGATCTAGCAAGTAACTAAGAGCCCATGGAAAACCATGGATGAAAAGGGTGCTAATACCTTCCTTTTCATAATCTACCCCCCGAACTCAAGAAACAATCTCAAAGGTATTTCCTGTGCTTTTTCATCTTTCCTTTTGGATAAAAGAAAAGTCGGTGGCGACTCTTGCTAACCGCAACATTTGCGAT
Source organism: Vicia faba (assembly GCA_948472305.1). Taxonomy (NCBI): domain Eukaryota; kingdom Viridiplantae; phylum Streptophyta; class Magnoliopsida; order Fabales; family Fabaceae; genus Vicia; species Vicia faba. The sequence continues at coordinate 1,468,219,236 of OX451739.1, read as the reverse complement.
CAAATGCAAAACCCTTGAAATTCTGGCAACACATACTTAATGTCACAGTGAATGTTATGACACCGTATCTGACAAATTGTACACACACCAAACAGTAATTTAAAAGACAATAAAGAACACAATCAATTGTTAACCCAATTCAGTGTATAACAACACCTACTCTGGGGGCTACCAAGCCAGGGAGGAAATTCACTATAAGAGGTATTAATTTAGGAATAAACCAACCAGTTTATCTCTTTCACTTAAGACCTACCCAATGTAACTTCAATCTAAGTCCTACTTAAACCTGAGTTCCTACTCACTCCTCCTCAATCACAGCAGTGATACTAATCTACTGATTAATAAGATTATAAAGACATTCTTCAATACACACGCTTGATTTTGCTTCAAAGCTTTAATCAAGAGACACAACACTCGTGCTTCAAAGCTTTGAGTGATAAATAACCCTTACAACCAAATCCTACTCCAAGTCACTTATCAAGTGATAATTGCTTGGCTCACAGTAGTTACTAAAACTATCACAACTATACAATGCCTTATTGATCTTCTCTAAAAGTGCTCCTCACCATTAGGCTTCATGATAAATATATAAGCAATCTATTCTTCATTTTAGGGATTCCATAAAAATAGCTAGGGTTAACCAAAGTTAACCTAAAGACTTGGTATTGGGCTTTCATCATAACAGATTAGGGTTAAGAAAGGTTAACCTAATATCCACGTCAATATACTTCAACTCAGAATAGCACACCAGATTCCTGAAAAATCTCAGGAACAATAAATCAGCACAACAACTTGATCAGTACAGGATGTCTTAACATTGGTTATGACATAGTGTATCTTGCTCCCTGATTTTGGTAGAACTCAGTATATATGATCATAACTTAATCATCATGATATTCACTCATACTGAGTTGTTCCTGTAGAACATTCCTTCTGCAGAATTTGACTTTATCCCAGAATGTTATGACATCAGTCATGACATTCGCAAATATGGTTTTACCAAAAAATAATGCCAACAAGAAAACACTTACAAACCCCCCCTTTGGAAATTTTTTGGCTAAAATCCCTAAACAATCAAAGATTAGAATGCAGCATAATTTTTAACAAAAGCTAATCTAACTACCAATATCCAATTCTACCAAAATTACCACACAATTACTTCTCCCCCTTTTTAGCCATAAAGAGGACAAAAGATCTAGTACTTCAAGTTATACAGTCATCAAAAGGAAATCCAAAAAAAAAACATAGAAACAGAGATAAGGTATCAAATAGCAGCAGCAAGTTCCAGCATCAATCTTCAGGTACTGTCATCCCCTGAGGAAGCACTATTTTCAGCAGCATCTTCTGGTGAGCTTCTTGCAGAACCATTATTATGTTCTTCATCAGCATCCTCTTCCCTTATTTGTTCTTCATTCTCCTCCTGTTCTAGACTAGTAATCAGCTCTTCAAGAGTCTTTTTTCTTGCATTAAGCTCTCTGCAGGTTTCTTTTAGAACAACTATAGCATCAGCTTTCTTGGAATGAGCTTTGACATTTGATGTCTCAGCAGATGTCATAACAATGTCAGGGACATGTGTTCCCTGAAACAACTTATAGTGAAAACCAAGTGCAGGGGCTCTTTTGCACACAGAGTCCTTTTCAACCAGAATATCAGGATACTGGTCAATGATTATGCCATACAGGATAGAGGGAAAAGCAATGGGGCCTTTAATAGCACAACTCTCAACATGTCTCATTGTTTGATCAAAGATGTAGTTGCCATAATCAAAGTTTGTTCTGGTTCCAACAGTATAGATAAATCTTCCCAAACCAGTGGAGATGGTGGATTTGTGGTTGGTGGAAACCCAGTTAGCTGCACCAATTTTGTGCAGTATGGTAAACTTCATACTCAACTTGCTTGCAGTTAGCTTCCCTTTCAAGGGCCAGTGCTTGACTTGCTTGGCAGTGATGGTTTGACAAACCTGGTTGTCGGTAACTTCAAGCTCAGGTTGAGCATCATCAAGCCTCCCTAGGTATTTGTTTATCACAGTAGGAGAGAAATTTACCTCCCTTCCTCTTACATAAACACTCTTAAAATCAGCTGACTTTCCATCAGCATAACCACCAGACAAATTTACTATGAATTCTTTGACAAGAATCTCATAGCAGTTGGAAAACTTGACCACTGTTTTCATCAGGCCAACAGCCTTGATGAGATCCATGACTTCCTTACACTCAATAGCACTTCTATTCAGCTCCCTCTCTAAGGAAATCCTTTTCAGAAACACATACTTCCACCTGCTTGTATTTTCTGGATGGTGAAAGGAGATGTTGTCAATGGCAACTTCAGGAACCTTAGGCAGTTTGCTAGAAGAGGGTTTCTTCCTGAGAGGAATGTCTGGAACATTGCTCTCAACATCAAAATCAAAGTCTGATTCCTCATCAGATTCAGAGGGTTCAAAAGCCTTTCTTTTCTTGGCTATAGGTTATCTCAAGGGTTTTGAGAGACTACCAACAGACACTCTAGCTTTTACCTTACCCTTCCCTTTTGAAGTTCCAGATTTTTGATCCTTCTCAACTTCTTCTCTAGCCTTGTTCTCAGGCCTAGCTTTCTCATGAACAACTTCACTAGCCTTCTCTTTGGAGGGGCTTTGGGCAGCATTCTGCTTTTCTTTTCTACTCATCATCCTTCTAGCTATGCTAGGGTTGATATTAGCAATTAAATCATTGTCAGAAAATTCTTCATCAACATCAATGACAGGAGGTTCAACATCCTTGTCAGTAGGGGTCTGGTGATCATCAGGTTTCTCTGGAGATTTCTCAATATTGTCATCAGGTGTCTCAACATTCTGAGTGACATTGGGATCACTTTCTAAATTAGGGCTAGCAGTTTCTTGGTTCAATGGTACAAATATACCAGGAACAGAGTGATTCTCATTAAGAATCCTAGTGAATAGTCTGGCAATAGCTTGATGCACATAAGCAGAACCTTCCCTGTTAGCTATCTCTGGAGGAACAGAGGATGATGGTTGAGAAGATTTACCAGAGGGAGAAGCTTGTGATCTTCTTGCATGTCTGGTTCGCAGCTTCTTGACCTTAGTAGGATCAACTACCATTTCACGAAGTGGAGTTACCTCAAGAACATCAGCATCCATGGAGTTTACGATTGCCCTAGGTTCGGTGTCAGTGGGTGAGGAAGATGCAGTTGCCTTTGATGAAGATGATGACACAGATTGTTGAGACATCTTGAGAGATTGAGAAAACAAGTGACAGCGTGTGTGAAATCTTCTTTTGAGGGAATGGAGAGTGATGCAGCAAAATGAGAAGAGGGAGATATAAATATGTCTATTCCTCTTCTTAAACTTTTGGAAAGAAAGAGGGAAACAAATGATTAGCCCAATCAGAATAGACTTGATTAACATATCTCTTTCAACCCTTGTATTAAGCAAAATTAATTGCTACATCTCTTCATATTGGTAAATGCCCAGCTTGCCCCTTAAATTCTCAAACAGACTAGCATCAAGTGCCTTGGTAAAAATGTCATCCAGTTGTAGTTCAGTGGTAACATGTTCCAGCTTAATCACCTTCTCCTCCACAAGATCTCTGATGAAGTGATGTCTAATGTCAATATGCTTAGTCCTGCTGTGCTGTATATGATTCTTGGATATGTTAATAATACTTAAATTTTCACAGTACAATGTCATGACATCTTGTGTGACATTATACTCAGTCAACATCTGTTTCATCTAGATCATTTGAGAACAGCTGCTACCAACTGCTATGTATTCAACTTCAGCAGTAGATAGAGACACACAGTTTTGTTTCTTGTTGAACCAAGAGACAAGATTATTTCCCAAAAAGAAGCATCCTCCAGAGGTGCTCTTTCTATCATCAGCACTACCAGTCTAATCAGCATCACAATAACCAGACAGAATTGGTTCACATCCATGAGAGTACAACATGCCATAATTGTAAGTTCCACTCACATACTTCAAAATTCTTTTCACCTGGTTGATGTGACTTACTTTGGGTTCAGCCTGGTATCTTGCACATACTTCAACTGTAAAGGCAATGTCAGGTCTGCTGGCTGTTAAGTATAGAAGACTTCCTATCATGCTTCTGTACAAGCTTTGATCCATATTTTCCCCACTTGTGTCTTTGGACAACTTAAATGAGTAGGTGCAGGAGTCCTTTTATGACTGGCATTCTCCATCCCAAACTTCTTGACAATATTCTTTGCATACTTGCTTTAAGACAGAAAAATTGAGTCTTCCATCTGTGTGACTTATAGTCCAAGAAAGCAGGTCAATTCTCCCATGAGGCTCATTTCAAATTCAGCTTGCATTTGGTTAGCAAAATGTTTAACCATTTTATCTGACATTCCTCCAAACACTATATCATCAACATAAATTTGAGCTACCATTATCTTTCCTCCTTCATTCTTGACAAAAAGAGTTTTATCCAAACCTCCTTTCCTGTATCCTTTGTCAGTGAGGAACTTTGTCAATCTTTCATACCAAGCTCTAGGAGCTTGTTTCAGACCATATAATGCTTTCCTCAATTTGTAGACATGATCAGGACAGTTTGGATCCACAAATCCTTTAGGCTGTTCCACATACACTTCCTCATTTAAGTACCCATTTAGGAAGGAACTCTTCACATCCATCTGAAACAACTTGAACTTAAGGAGACAAGCAACTCCCAAGAGAAGTCTGATTGATTCCAGTCTGGATACAAGAGCAAAAGTCTCATCAAAATCAACCCCTTCAACTTGAGTGTATCCTTGAGCAACAAGCCTTGCCTTATTCCTGGTGACAACTCCTTCAGCATCTGACTTGTTCTTGTAGATCCACTTTGTGCTAATGATGTTTGTTCCTTCTGGTCTAGGAACTAACTCTCATACTTCATGTTACTTGAACTGGTTCAATTCATCTTGCATTGCTCCAATCCAGTATTCATCAGTCAAAGCCTCTTTAACATTTTTTGGTTCAATCTTTGACACAAAACAAGAGTTTGTGATGATTTCTCTAGATCTTGTAGTGACTCCACTGTTAGGATCTCCTATGATGAGTTCCTTAGGATGATCTTTCTGAATTTTGATGGAAGGATCTTTGTTAGCTTCCTTTGATTCAGACTCTGATGGAGTAGGATTAGGCACATCATCCTTTTTAGACACTTGTGTTGAAGTCTCAAAGAATGTCTCAACATCATCTGGGACATTTGTTTCCTCATGGTGATCATCAATTATGACATTTATAGACTACATCATAAATTTGGTCCTGGAATTGAACACCCTATATGCTCTGCTGTTGGTAGAGTATCCTAGGAATATTCCTTCATCACTTTTAGGGTCCATCTTTCTCCTTTGTTCACGATCTGTCATAATATAGCATTTGCTTCCAAAGACATGGAAGTACTTCACTGTAGGCTTTCTTCCTTTCCATAGTTCATAAAGGGTGGATGATGTTCCTTTTCTCAAGGTGACCCTGTTGTGGACATAACAGGTTGTATTCATAGCTTCAGCCCAAAAATGAATAGGAAGCTTCTTGGCATGTATCATTGCTCTGGAAGATTCTTGTATAGTCCTGTTTTTCCTTTCCACAACTCCATTTTGTTGAGGAGTTATAGGTGAAGAGAACTCATGATTTATTCCTTCTAAGGAACAGAACTCATCAAACTTACTATTTTCAAATTCCTTAACATGATCACTTCTGATTCTGACAATGCATCCTTCTTTTTCTCTTTGAATTCTTTTGCACAATTCTTTAAAAACATCAAATACATCAGACTTTTCCCTAATGAAGTTTATCCAGGTGAATCTAGAAAAATCATCCACAACAACATAGGCATATCTCTTTCCACCAAGACTTTCCACCTGCATGGGACCCATCAGATCCATATGTAGAAGTTCTAGCGCCTTAGAGGTGGTCAGATGTCTTGTCTTTGGATGTGACATTCTAGTTTGCTTTCCAACCTGACATTCACCACAGACTCTCCCTTCATCTTTCTGAAGCCTTGGAATCCCTCTGACAGCCTCCATGGATATGATCTTTTTCATCCCTCTAAGATGTAAATGACCAAGTTTTTGGTGCCACAGTTTCACTTCCTTTTCTTCTTTGGCTATAGAGCACACAGAAGAGTAGTTAGTGTTCTCAGACTCCCATAAGTAACAGTTGTCTTTTGATCTGACTCCTTTCATTACAACTTCTTATTTATCATTAGTTACAAGACATTCAGACTTGGTGAATTTGACCTTGAATCCTAGATCACATAGTTGACTGATACTTATGAGATTAGCAGTCAAACCATTTACCAACAACACTTCATTTAGGTTTGGAACTCCAGGGCAGTCCAAGTTTCCAACTCCTTTGATTTCTCCTCTAGCACCATCTCCAAAAGTGACATAACTAGTAGTATGAGGTTTGACATCATTCAGCAGATTCTTGATTCCAGTCATGTGTTTAGAGCATCCACTGTCAAAGTACCAGTCTTCCTTGGCAGAAACTCTAAGGGAGGTGTGAGCTATCAGGGCTGCAGTCTTTTTCTTCCATTGTTGAGTATATGGTGCCTTGTTAGTCTTAGGTTTGACATATGAGGTCTGATTAGGATATCCATATAATCTGAAGCAGAATGGCTTTATGTGACCAAACCTCCCAAAATAATGACATCTCCATCTTTGATACTTTTTCTTCATATTTCTCTGTTCTTGATGTTGAGTCCTATGTTGTGACATCTGCTTTGACATTTGTTTATCAGGCCTGGTCTTCTTCTTGTCAACATCAGATTTCTTTGCAGCCACAAATCCTAGACCAGACATGTTTCCTGCATTTTGTCCAGCCTGAAGGATTTCTTCCAACTTGTCAGTTCCATTTGTTAACATCTTGACAGACTTAGTCATCTGATCAAGTTTGGAGTTCAACATTAGAACTTCACCTTTGAGATGACTTATAGTAGCAGTGTCTGCCTTCTTCTCACCCTCCAACTTCATTATGAGCTTTTTCTGTTTCTCATTTTGCTGACAGACTTCAGCACTTCTGATACATAGCTTCTTGTAGGAGTCAACAAGTTCTTCAAATGTCACTTCCTCATCACTAGAATCATTATCAGAGTTACAAACACCAGACAGTGCAGTAACTAGTTTAGAAGATTCTTCTTCAGAGTTACTTTCTGAGTCACCATCAGACCAAGTAACAGACATTTATTTCTTTTGTTTCCTTAGAAAGTTAGGACATTCAGCTCGAATGTGCCCATATCCTTCATATCCATGGCATTAGATTCCTTTGCTTTGATTTCCCTTTTCTTCAGACTTAGTTCTTCTGCTGGAGTCATAGGATCTGCTAATGTTAGAGGAAATGTTCTTGACATTTGACCTTGACTTTGGGTCCATTCTCTTGATGAGTTTGTTGAGCTGCCTTCCAAGCATAGCTATAGCTTCTGATATATTCTCTTCATCACTCTCCTTGCATTCATCTTCAGTATTGGATACAAGGGCTATGATCTTGTTTTTCTTGTCAACATTGTCACTGATCCCCATCTCAAATGTCTGAAGTGACCCAATGAGTTCATCAACCTTTAAGTTGCAGATATCCTGAGCTTCCTCTATAGCAGTCACTTTCATTGCAAACCTTTTAGGCAAGGATCTGAGAATCTTTCTCACCAGCTTTTCTTCTGACATCTTTTCTCCCAATGCTCCTGAGGTGTTGGCAATTTCCAAGATGTTCATGTGAAACTCATGAATGGTCTCATCTTCCTTCATCCTTAGATTCTCAAATTTGGTAGTGAGCATCTGAAGTCTTGACATTTTTACTTTGGATGTACCCTAATGGGTGGTTTTGAGAGTGTCCCAAACATCCTTGGCCAGTTCACATTGATGTACTAGTCTGAATATGTTTCTATCAATTCCATTGAACAAGGCATTCAAAGCTTTAGAGTTACCCAGGGATAACTCTTCTTCTTATTTGCTCCATTCTTCCTCAGGTTTCAGACTAGTCGTCCCATCTTTCCCAGTTATGGTGGGATGGTTCCATCCTTTGTCAGCAACTCTCCAAGCTTTCTTGTCCAATGACTTCAAGAAGGCAATCATACGAGGTTTCCAGTAGTCGTAGTTTGATCCATCCAGAATAGGTGGTCTGTTCCCAAATCCTCCATCCTTGTCCATAGCGCCAGAAAATAATATCCCTAGATCTCACCCAGAAAGACAGGCAGGGTGCCCGCTCTGATGCCAATTGAAATTATGGCAACATATACTTAATGTCACAGTGAATGTTATGACACCATATCTGACAAATTGTACACACACCAAACAGTAATTTAAAAGACAGTAAAGAACACAATCAATTGTTAACCCAGTTCAGTGTATAACAACACCTACTATGGGGGCTACCAAGCCAGGGAGGGAATTCACTATAAGAGGTATTAATTTAGGAATAAACTAACCAGTTTATCTCCTTCACTTAAGACCTACCCAATGTAACTTCAATCTAAGTCCTACTTAAACCTGAGTTCCTACTCACCCCCCTCAATCACAGCAGTGATACTAATCTACTGATTAATAAGATTATGAAGACATTCTTCAATACACACGCTTGATTTTGCTTCAAAGCTTTAATCAAGAGACACAACACTCGTGCTTCAAAGCTTTGAGTGATAAATAACCCTTACAACCAAATCCTACTCCAAGTCACTTATCAAGTGATAATTGCTTGGCTCACATTAGTTATTAAAACTATCACAACTATACAATGCCTTATTGATCTTCTCTAAAAGTGCTCCTCACCATTAGGCTTCGTGAGAAATATATAAGCAGTCTATTCTTTATTTTAGGGCTTCCATAAAAATAGCTAGGGTTAACCAAAGTTAACCTAAAGACTTGGTCTTGGGCTTTCATCATACAAGATTAGGGTTAAGCAAGGTTAACCTAATATCCACGTCAATATACTTCAACTCAGAATAGCACACTAGATTCCTGAAAAATCTCAGGAACAATAAATTTGCACAACAACTTGATCAGTACAGGATGTCTTAACATTGGTTATGACATCATGTATCTTGCTCACTGATTTTGGTAGAACTCAGTATATATGATCATAGCTTAATCATCATGATATTCACTCATACTGAGTTGTTCCTGTAGAACATTCCTTCTGCAGAATTTGACTTTATCCCAGAATGTTATGACATCAGTCATGACATTCGCAAATATGGTTTTACCAAAAAATAATGCCAACAAGCAAACACTTACAACCCTCAAGTCAATTCTCCCACCGTATCATAGAACTGGCGACTCTGCTGGGGAGAAAACTAAAAGTGGGGTTACCTTAGGGTTAGATCACATTTACTTGCTTACATTATTTGACTTGTATGATTTACATTATGGTTCTTTGTTTGGGTTTGAATCCTCTACCCGGATTTGGGATACCTTATAGGTAAGTAGCAATACATTGTGGAAATTGTGCGGGGTATACCGACATGGTCTAAGCAATAACTACGTTAGTGTGACATATTTATAGGTACCGGTAGCCCTTGAGTTAATCAAGGAGAATATGGGGCCGCTGAGTGATGTTATGAAGCACTAATGAACTTTTAGAACCTTTACTTGACCAACTTGGCCTTTAGGATGTAGTGAGATGACCAACTTTGGTGCAGTCCAAAGTTGGTAGATACTCGATACTACACTCATTGAGGTTTGGTTTCTTGGGATATTTCGGTCGCCATTAAAGAGGTTTGTGCTGAAAAAATGACCAAGGAAACAAACCAGTGATATTGAGCTCCTTAGAACCCGATTACTATTACTAGGACAAGTTTGAGCCAACTAAACTTCAAGAGGGTACTTACCTATGAGACTCCATGCAAGCCTAAACCTAAGGACTTGTTTTCTTTGTTTATATATACATACTTATACATAACATCATGAACATCATAACATCATATTCATTCACTAACCATTTCAAGGATTTTGGGATTTATCTTTGTTCTGTTTTGTAGGATATGGATTCTCTTCGCAGGAAAACTATTCAAGTCCATTTTGTGAGGATCCCCCCACAACTTAAGGATCTAGCTTCAAGGATTCTGGAAAAATCTCCATTCACCGAGAGACATGGTCGCCTACTCAACTTAGCCACCTCCAACACTGATGAGGACATGATGAAGGTGCTCTTTCAGTTCTTTGATCCCTTACACCATTGCTTCACATTTCCCGATTATCAACTTGTGCCTACTTTTGAGGAATTCTCCCGACTCTTGAGGATTCCCATTCTCAATAACTACCTTTCAACAGTATGGAAAGAGACCCAAAGCCAGAAGAGATTGCTCAAGCTCTACACTTGCAATCATCTGATCTCACAACTCATTGGGAAACAAGGAGTGGTGTCGAGGGTTTCTTAGCAAAATTCTTGTTTGAGAAAGCCCAAAACTGTTGGAACTCTTTGGATCTGCAAGCTTTTAAGGAAATTGTGGCTCTCCTCATCTATGGATTGGTTTTGTTTCCAAATCCTGACCAACTCATAGATGTGAACACCGTCAAAATATTCATATCCTGCAATCCGGTGCCTACATTGCTAGGGGACATCCTACATTCTTTTCACACTCGCACAATGAGGAAAAAAGGTGTCCTTATGTGTTGTACTCCTCTCTTGGCAAGATGGTTTATTTCGCATCTTCCCCAATCTGTATTAAAGAATGAGCAAGGTTTAAGGTTGTCACAAAGGTTGATGATGCTCAAACATTCAGACATCCACTAGTGTTCCTGATGCATAGAGAATGTTACTATTGTCGACCGTTGTGGAGAGTTCCCTAATGTCCCTTTACTTGGCATTAGGGGAGGTATCACCTACAACCCCTACTTAGCCTTAAGACAATTTGGTTACGCCCGGAGGGATGGCCCGTACAAGATGCTGATTCAAGGTTTGGTATTTGACTACGAAAACGACGATCAAGGTCTTCGCCAGAGATTTATCCGAGCTTGGAGGATTTTGAACAAGGTAGATAGCAAGACATTGGGGCACAAGAATTCCATCCCTCTTGAGCCTTACCTCAAATGGGTACGAACCCATGCTCAGAGTCTTATGATGCCTTATCCCTCTATTCTCCCGGTAATCATTGAGCCTGTCATAGAAGGAGATGTTCCATACACTATTCTACATCCTGACATGCCCACCTCTATTGAAGACCTACAAAGGGATTAGATACAATTCAAGGGGGAGCGGGACACTTTCGAAGCCCAATTCTACGAAAGCGAGAAGAAGGTTTTGGAACTCACTAGACTACTTCATGAGGAGAGGAACTTGAATGCCTACATTACACCAAAGAGGATGCATACTACCTTTTTATCTTAGAGTTTTTGTATTTATTTTGCCCAAAAAGGCATTGATGTACTCAAGCTTTAATCTATTAATATAACATGTGTTTCCTTTTTGTCTAAAATAATTTTGAACCTTTAAAATCCTTGAAATCAATGCATACGCATTTACCATTCATCATAACATAAGCAGGTTTCTAGCAACAAGTCTCCTCATCTTTCTACTGTTTATTTCAGTAAGATGGATCTCGAGCAAACGGTGAAGGACCTCCAAGCTCAAAATGCACAATTTCAACATTTGTTCTTAACTCTAGCCAAAGGACAAGAAGAGTTGAAGACCTTGTTGGTTGAGGAGAAGAAAAAGAAAACAAAGAAGATAACTGGAGTTCTAAACATGGGAAGAAGATTCCAAGGGCAAACAAGAAGGTTCCTAGACTTTGCAACGACATCCGGTGAGAAAGACAATCAATATGGGAAGGGCAAGGAAACAGTTGTCCAGTCAGAATCAGAAGAGGAAGAGGAAGAAGAAGACTATTCTGAAGAACAATATCCTCCAGCCGACGACAAGTATAAGCATCTAGAAGAACAGTTTAGTGTAATGGAAATCCAAAAAGTTCCTGGATTGGACTTTGAGGAGTTAGGCTTAGTGTCGGGGATTGTCATTCCTCCAAAATTCAAAGCACATGTGTTCGCCAAATATGACGGAGTCTCATGCCCAAAATTGCATCTCCGGTCCTATGTGAGGAAGATCCAGCCTCATACCGCTGATAAGGGTTTATGGGTGTTGTACCCCAAAATTTGCCCTCCCATATTCTTCAAGGTTTATCAAGAATCATCTTCAAATGGTTCAAGATTGATCAAGGGTTGCACAGTCCAAACATCTCCTAAGCCAGTTCAAAACTAGGGTTTTGGTTCCTTCAAAGAATTTGAGGTTTTAATGGTCCAATCAAGTCTCACATGCCTATAAACATTGCCAAGCATCTACATGCCAAGTTTCAAGGCTCACAACATCAAATTGCACAGTCAAAAGTCCCATTTGCTTCACAATCAACTGCAGGGGCAAAATAGTCATTTTACAGTCAAAAGTAAAAAATTTTGGTCAACATCTTATTTTGAGTTCACAATCATCATTGGATCAAATCTTGATCATGATTCCACAAGAATGGCTCAAAAATCATCAAAGATGCAAAAGTTGCTATTTTTTGGACAGCAGAAAAGTCAAACTGTAAGTTGACCAGGTGATCCGCTGTCGCGCGCGGGTCAAAAACGAGTTAAATTGCAAATTGTAGTAACGACGGTAACGGTAACTCGAGTATCGTCTCTCAAGGACTCTTGGGTTTTACTAACTAAAATCGAAATTGGGGGGTTGTTTGGTTCGAGTTTAGGCAAATAAGCTAATTATAAAAAGTGATTATAAAATAAGCTGTTTGGAAATAAGTGATTATAGAATAAGTCGATCTACTGTTTTGGGTTCCTACTATCATCGATTATTATAATTCTAATACCCGAAGCGGATTGTCTATTCCTATTTGGATACAAACTCAATGACAAGCGCGGTGAAGTTTGTGAGATGTACGATCCTATTGTCCGAATTAAGCAAACATGACTGATCAGACACAACAACGGATTAAGCAAACGTGATGAGTCTATGTTAGGATCATACAATCAACCAAATTGAATCAATATATTTTATGCAATCGAATTAAGCATACAATAACACAAAATATCATTGAAAGGAATTAAACTTAAATTAACATTATAATAATCTCAAGTATTGGAACCTGAATTACAGTAGATCAACCCAAAGGAATTAGTTCTCCATAGTCATTCGTCCTAGCTTTTCCAAATCGTGAATGGAATTTCGTGCACAGTGAATTCCAATGCCCTGCTACAGTACCACGGCTGCTACCCTAAGGGGAAAGAGAGCGACCCGTTTTACAACCCAACTGGGTCAAACAAACGACCCAGGCCCAAAACTAATTGACCCGAAACTTAACTAAAACTAGTGCTGCAACTTCAACAATTTTTTCAACCTTGCTACAGTCCGAATTGGCTCTCGACTTCTTCATGAAAGTTGTAGGTCTTTTTCTTAGCTTTCCAACCAATATTAGAACGCCTCAATCCGAGTCCTGTAGCTCCAGTTATGAATTTTTTATTGAAAGCTGCACATGCTGAAAAATAAAATACGAAAATTAATTAAATGCAAAAATAAGATAAATTAGCAAAACAATTTAAAACATAAAAATAAACACAATAAACTAAAGAAATGCATTAGTACAATCGTGGAAAGATGTGCATCAAAATGCACTGATCAAAATCCCCCACACTTGACTTTTGCACTCCGAGCAAAATGCAATCAAAAGAAACACAAAAGCATCGTCAGTTACTCATCCTAGGCTACAAATCTTCTTCGGGTAGGTTTGCATCAACAGGTACTAATCTTGCACACTAAAAACATCGTAAGAACACTAACCACAGATAAGCAGACATAAGCCTCCTAAATACACAAACCAATTTCAAATCATATTATTATACCATAGCCTAACTTACTCATCCTTTTTGCTCTTTTTCATTCAGGCGCAATCACATTAAGCCCGTTATCTCCACACACTAATAGCAGGACGACCGGTTAGTGACTCTGATCCTTTTGCACGGGGTTCCGGTACTTACGTGGCAAAACCCTTTACTTACTCAGATGTAGTTGCGGGGGATCGGACCGTAATCCTTCCTACCAAGTTCAGCACCAGAAACCGCTGAACCAACTAACAAAGAGTTTTGAAAACTTTCTTCTCTTTTTTTTTTGAAGATTACACAACCGTTGGGTTAAGTGACCGGGTGAGGGTCACCAAACTTAGAAGGTGTATTCTCTTTTTATTTTCTCTTTCTTTTTTTTTTCTTTTCGGAACATTCACTTATATTCATCGGTTTTCCTGCGTAAAGTGTGTGAGAGATGGTGCTGACTGCTGAAATAAACTACTCAAGAGCTGTCAAAGATTGAGAAATTAAGGCTAAAACATAATAACAAATTCAAATAAATTTCCATATGTAGGAGACTTACGGTGTTAGAACGATACCGATTTTGTGAATCTTTCCCACGTCTCCGCAAACCCGACTCAAATCAGTCTATAGCCTAAAACTTTCAAGAAGATGCATTTTTTATTGGTTGAAATTAAAATAAAATAAAAACTAACAAACAAAAACAAATAAAACACACGATTTCCTCCCCCACACTTAAACTAAGCATTGCCCTCAATGAAAGGACATTACTAATAAAGTAGAGAGAAGGAAAGAAGGACTTCCTGATCAAGTTGCAGTGTAGCTAGGTGCTTCCAAAGAAAGCTCCTCTATGCTGACATTTTCAGGCACCGAACTTTCATGAAATAACTTCAGCCGCTGCCCGTTAACCTTGAAAATTTTGTCAGTACCTGCACTTTTTATTTCTACTGCACCATGAGGGAAAACATTAGTGACAACAAAGGGGCCAATCCATTTGGATCGAAGTTTCCCAGCCATAAGCTTAAGGCGGGAGTTAAACAGTAAAACCTGTTGGCCCACAGAAAATTCCTTCCTAGAAATCATTTTATCATGGAAGTGCTTAGTTTTTTCTTTATAAATCCTAGAGCTCTCATAAGCCTCTAATCTAAGCTCTTCCAACTGTTGTAATTGGAGTTTTCTTTCTATACCTGCTTGTTGCATCTCCAAATTACAACTTTTCACCGCCCAATAAGCACGGTGTTCTAACTCAACAGGAAGATGACATGCCTTACCAAAAACAAGTCGATAAGGAGACATCCCAATGGGTGTCTTGAAAGCTGTCCTTTGAGCCCAAAGTGCGTCTTCTAGACGACGGCTCCAATCTTTCCTGTTTGGCTGCACCATTTTCTCTAAAACCTGTTTGATCTCCCTGTTTGAGATCTCAGCTTGCCCATTAGTCTGTGGGTGATATGCAGTAGAGACTCTGTGCACAACTCCATACTTCCGGAGTAAAGCTTCCATGGTGCGGTTGCAGAAATGAGTGCCTTGGTCACTTATGATAGCTCGCGGTATTCCAAACCTGCAAAAGATATTAGACCTGACAAAATCTGCAACAACTCTAGAATCATTAGTCCTAGTGGGGATAGCTTCCACCCACTTTGAAACATAGTCAACAGCAAGTAAAATATAAAGGAAACCAAATGATACAGGAAAGGGACCCATGAAGTCAATTCCCCATACATCAAATACCTCACAGAAAAGCATCGGCTGCTGAGGCATTTCACTCTTGCGAGTGATGTTTGTACCTGCTATCTGACACTCTTTACAAGTGCGGTAAGTCTCAAAAGCATCCTTAAAAATAGTTGGCCAGTAGAAACCTGAATCAAGGACTTTTCTTGCAGTCCTTTGAGGACCGAAGTGTCCGCCGACTTGAGATGCATGAGAAAATTTCAAAATAGATTCAATCTCATTGTCGGGGACACATCTCCTGATTACCTGATCACTACCAAACTTCCATAGATACGGATCATCCCAGACATAATATTTGGCATCACTCTTGAGTTTTTGGATTTGTGATCGAGATGCACCTGTGGGAAAAACACCAGCAACAAGAAAGTTAACAATGTCAGCAAACCAAGGTGTAATCCCATGCAAAAGAAACAACTGCTCATCAGGAAAGTCATCCTGAATAGGAAAAGGGTCTTCATCTCTCTCTATCCTGCTTAAGTGGTCAGCCACTAAGTTCTCAGCTCCACTTTTGTCTTTTATCTCGACATTAAACTCCTGGAGCAACAACATCCACCGAATCAATCTCGGTTTTGCATCCGGCTTCTTCAACAAGTACTTTAAAGCTGCATGGTCAGTAAAAACAACAACCTTGGAACCTAGCAAATAAGATCTGAATTTGTCAAGAGCAAAAACAATAGCTAGCAGTTCTTTTTCAGTGGTAGTGTAATTTGACTGTGCAGAATCTAAAGTCCTAGAAGCATAGTAAATAACATGGACAGCCTTGTCAACTCTTTGTGCAAGGACAGCCCCAACAGCATAATTCGAAGCATCACACATAAGCTCAAAAGGACGTGTCCAGTCAGGGGGCTGAATGATGGGAGCGGAGGTCAATGCTTTCTTCAAGAAGTCAAACGCTTGTTTGCATTTGTCATCAAAATCGAAAGTGACGTCATTCTTCAACAAGTTCGACAGCGGAAGAGCTATCTTGCTGAAATCCTTGATGAAACGCCTGTAAAAACCTGCATGACCAAGAAAAGAACGAATCTCGCAAATGCAAGAAGGGTAAGGCAGTGTAGAAATCACATCAATCTTAGCAGGGTCAACAGAAATTCCTTTTTCAGAAATAATGTGACCAAGGACAATTCCCTGCTCAACCATAAAATGACACTTTTCATAATTCAACACAAGGTTAGTCTCGATGCATCTTTCTAAAATCAAGCTTAAACTGTTCAAGCATGCATCAAAAGAAGAACCATAGACAGTAAAGTCATCCATAAACACTTCCATGCAATTTTCAATAAAATTAGAGAAAATACTCATCATGCATCGTTGGAAAGTGCCAGGAGCATTGCAAAGGCCAAAAGGCATCTTCCTGTAAGCAAATGTACCGAATGGGCACGTGAAAGTGGTCTTTTCTTGATCTTCAGGTGCAATATGAATCTGAAAGTAACCTGAAAAACCATCAAGAAAACAATAATGTGATTTACCAGCTAGCCGTTCAAGCATCTGGTCAATGAACGGCAAAGGAAAGTGATCCTTTCTAGTAGCCTGGTTCAGTCTCCTGTAATCAATACAAACTCTCCAGCTGTTCTGGACTCTAGTGGGAACAAGTTCATTCTTTTCATTTTTTACCACTGTGAGTCCAGATTTCTTAGGTACAACCTGCACTGGACTTACCCACTTACTGTCAGAGATAGGATAAATGATACATGCTTGCAAGAGTTTGGTTACCTCTTTCTTTACAACATCAAGAATCAAAGGATTAAGCCTCCTTTGGGGCTGCCTTACTGTTTTTGCTCCATCCTCAAGTAAAATCCTGTGCATGCACATCGAAGGACTAATACCTGGAAGGTCGGCTAATGTCCACCCGATTGCTTTCTTGTGCCTCTTCAATACCTGCAAAAGTCTGTCTTCTTGATTGAAATCAAGGTTAGAAGAGATAATCACAGGAAGTTTTTCATTATGCTCCAAGTAAGCATATTTCAGGTTCCCAGGGAGCTCTTTTAGCTCTAAGGACGGGGGCTGCTCGATGGATGGAATGCTTGGGGCAGCTGGGATGTCAAGAGCATCGACGACAAAAACAGCCTCATCGGTAACAACTTCACCTGTAGGAAATGTATCAGGCTGCAAGGAAGCATCAATCTCAGTACAAAGAACACAAACGTTAGTGTCAGTGCAATCAGGACATGAATAAGTATCATCAAAATCAGAGAGAGATGGAAAATCAAGTGCAAATAATTCAGAACAACTATCATCAACTAGTTCAGAAATCAACTCAATGTGAAAAACGGAATGCTCCTCCAAGGGATGTTTCATGGCGTCAAAAATGTTGAATTTTGCGACAATGTCACCAAATTCCATGGACATGGTTCCATCGTCAACATCAATCTTCGTTTTTGCCGTTTTCATGAACGGTCTGCCTAAAATTATGGGAGCTCTGCTTGTCTTGGTTTCGCCTTCCATGTCTAGAATGTAAAAATCTGCAGGAAAAATCAAATCGTTAACTTGAACAAGGACATCTTCGACAACCCCGGCGGGTCGAGCGTTGCTCCTGTTTGCCAATTGAATAATTAAACCTGTATGCTGCAAAGGGCCAAGACAAAGGTTATTATAAACAGAAGTAGGCATAACATTAATGCCCGCTCCCAAATCAAGCATGAAATTCTCAAATTTACTATCTCCGATGGTACAAGGAATAGAAAATGTTCCCGGATCCTTCTGCTTTTGTGGCAGCACCTGAGTAGTGAGGGCTGAAACATTTTGCTCACTTACAGCCTTGTCAGATGATTGTTTGGGCTGAATAAAGGCAGAAATATTTCGTCCTAAGTTCACTCTTTCACTTCCCTTAATCCTCCTCTTGTTAGTACACAAATCTTTCAGAAACTTTGCATACTTAGGAACCTGTTTTATAACATCAAGTAGCGGAATATTTACCGCCACCTTTCGAAACACATCCAAAATCTCTCTTTCTTTGTCTCCCTCCTCAATTCTTTTATTTTTCAGAACTCTATGTGGGAAGGGGACAGGTGGCACATACTCCTTTTCTCTAATTTTTTCAGTTTCAACCATAACAGAAGAAGGAGAAGAAAGTGCAGAAGGAGAAGGTTCAGATGGAGAAAGTTCAGAAGTTACCTCAATGACTTTTTTATTTTTTTCAGGGCCTGTTTCTGTAACCTTTCCGGATCTCAAAGAAATAGCGCTCACATTAGCATTACCATTCGGATTGACAACAGTTTGTGCTGGAAGTTGGTTCGAACCTTGAGCTTGCATATTATTTATTTGAGTAGCAAGTTGTCCCATCTGTGTGGTCAAGGTCTGAATGCTAGTGTCGGTTCTTTGTTGGAACTGAAGGTTGTTCACGACCATTTATTTAACAAGATCTTCCAAGGACGGTCCGGAAGCAGTAGCTGGAGGGGTGTGATGTGGCTGGGGTAGTGGAACAGTGAGTTGTTGTTGTTGTGAGGGCTGCTGATTTCCATATCGAAGGTTGGGATGATTCCTCCAATTGGGGTGATATTTGTTGGTGGACAAGTCAGGGGTGTTGTTGTACCTGTTCTGGTTGTAAAGGTTGGCTGCATAAGCTTGAGGCAGCTCGGTAACAGTATCATCTTTCAGAAGAGGACAAGTATCAGTGGGATGATCATGAGCTGTACAAATGCCACATACAGTTGCTGTTTGAGGTTTCGCTACTGCAAGTTGTTTAACTAAAGCGGTCAGCTCATCAATTCTGGTTTCTAAAGCTCTGTTCGAGGAACCTTGAATTTGATGTACACCCTTGGTCTGGACAGAATTAGTTCGAGTGGTGAACTGCTGGGAATTTAAGGACATATTTTCAATGAGGGCCCTGGCAGCAGCTGGAGTTTTGTCAACAAGTGCTCCACCACTAGCAGCATCAAGAATGTTTCTATCCATAGGTAACAACCCCTCATAAAAGTACTGAATGAGAAGTTGCTCGGTAATCTGATGTTGAGGGCAGCTTGAAACTAACTTCTTGAACCTATCCCAATACTCAGCCAATGACTCGTTATCTTGTCTAATGCCACAAATCTCCTTTCGAATTGAAGCAGCTCTAGAGGCAGGAAAATATCTCTCCAAGAACACTCTTTTCAGAGCATTCCAGCTTGCGATTGAATTCGGTTCGAGATCATATATCCAATCCTTCGCTGCACCCTGCAAAGAAAAAGGAAAAGCACGAAGTTTGATATGATCTTCAGTGATCCCTTCAGGCTTCAATGGTGTAGAGCACACCACCTGGAATTCCTTCAAATGTTTATGCGGATCCTCACCTGCAAGACCATTAAACTTTGACAACAAGTGTATTAAACCCGATTTTAATTCAAAAGGAACAGCAACAGCATCATATTCAATACACAAGCCATTATAATTCACATCAGGGGCTGCAAGTTGTCTTAAAGTTCTATTGTCAGCCATTTCAAAAACAAATTCAGAATCAGAAGCAAACAAGTTATGCAAATAGTCGGACTCAGAATCAGACTCAACTATGGTCGGTGAAGGTGAACTATTGCTAGCCTGGCCTGCTCTACGAAGTGTGTGCAAGGTTCTTTCTACCTCAGGATCAAAAGCAACAAGTTCAGGACAAGAGGACCTAGTAGCCAGGACTAGTGCACAGCAATGCAGCAACAATCGTGAAAATGCCAACTATGTCCCTAAATAGCAAAAACAAACACAAAGAAAGAAAACAATTAAATTTTTTTCAAAAAAATAAACTGAACACGAAATTCATCTAATGGGTGAAAAATAGAATTTTGATAATTTTTTCGAATTTTTTCGACTCTATGAAATCAGTAAATAAATCATTAAAAATAGAAAAATGATGAATTTGGGAAATTGAGACTAAAGTCCCGTAACTACTCTGTAGTAAGGGACAAATGATCAGTAAATTTTTTCCCCTCCACTGGTCGAAACAGATTTCAAATCGGATTCAATTTTCAAAAAAACCGAATTTTTTACTACTATGACGCAAAAAACGCGAATTGGCTTAAACCGAAGGAAATCTAGAACCTAGGCACGAAAACACTAAACCTATGACTCTAAAATTGGTTAATAAAATCAAGAATCCCCGACAACGGCGCCAATTTGATCCGCTGTCGCGCGCGGGTCAAAAACGAGTTAAATTGCAAATTGTAGTAACGACGGTAACGGTAACTCGAGTATCGTCTCTCAAGGACTCTTGGGTTTTACTAACTAAAATCGAAATTGGGGGGTTTTTTGGTTCGAGTTTAGGCAAATAAGCTAATTATAAAAAGTGATTATAAAATAAGCTGTTTAGAAATAAGTGATTATAGAATAAGTCGATCTACTGTTTTGGGTTCATACTATCATCGATTATTATAATTCTAATACCCGAAGCGGATTGTCTATTCCTATTTGGGTACAAACTCAATGACAAGCGCGGTGAAGTTTGTGAGATGTACGATCCTATTGTCCGAATTAAGCAAACATGACTGATCAGACACAACAACGGATTAAGCAAACGTGATGAGTCTATGTTAGGATCATACAATCAACCAAATTGAATCAATATATTTTATGCAATCGAATTAAGCATACAATAACACAAAATATCATTAAAAGGAATTAAACTTAAATTAACATTATAATAATCTCAAGTATTGGAACCTGAATTACAGTAGATCAACCCAAAGGAATTAGTTCTCCATAGTCATTCGTCCTAGCTTTTCCAAATCGTGAATGGAATTTCGTGCACAGTGAATTCCAATGCCCTGCTACAGTACCACGGCTGCTACCCTAAGGGGAAAGAGAGCGACCCGTTTTACAACCCAACTGGGTCAAACAAACGACCCAGGCCCAAAACTAATTGACCCGAAACTTAACTAAAACTAGTGCTGCAACTTCAACAATTTTTTCAACCTTGCTACAGTCCGAATTGGCTCTCGACTTCTTCATGAAAGTTGTAGGTCTTTTTCTTAGCTTTCCAACCAATATTAGAACGCCTCAATCCGAGTCCTGTAGCTCCAGTTATGAATTTTTTATTGAAAGCTTCACATGCTGAAAAATAAAATACGAAAATTAATTAAATGCAAAAATAAGATAAATTAGCAAAACAATTTAAAACATAAAAATAAACACAATAAACTAAAGAAATGCATTAGTACAATCGTGGAAAGATGTGCATCAAAATGCACTGATCACCAGGGAATAACTTTTTCATGGTTCATCAGAAAAATCTCATCCAATGCTCATTTTGAAGAGGATGACATTTCCTACAACTCATATTCACATTCCAAATCCAAGAAATGCTCTCACAAAAAGTTATCAATTTCTACATTATAGGTCAATTTCAAAAGTCAACAAAAAGGCACTTTAAGTCAAAGACCATAACTTGAGATTGGTAAATCCAAATGACATGGGACCAAAGGCATTGGTTAGAGGACTTCAAGAACTTTCCAAAATGTCCAAGAACATGTTAATAGGATCAAAATTGAGCAAGATATGCAATGGAGAAGTTGGGAAATTTTTGGGAATTTGCAAAAGTCAACTTTGCCCAAAACACTTCATATTTGCTAATGGGCCTCAAATTCCTTCTTGAAACTTTGTCCAAGGCATATGCACGACCCATTGAGCTCAAATTGATTTATTTTCTTATTTTTAATTAATTAATTGAATTTTTTATTAATATTAATTCATTTAATTGATTTAAAATGTAGAAAATATAAAGATATGGTTTTCAAATCTTTTTATGAAGCAAATAGGCTCAGGGCAAGCTGGAAATTTCGTGCATCCATCAAAGAGACAAAAATCTCCATGTTTGGCAAGTTTTGGCAATCAAAAATATTGAAAATTATTTGATTTTCAATCAAATATTGAAATCATAATGCCATGGATCCTTGACCAAGATTGAACCCTAATTCCATTCCAATACATATACTGAAGCAAAACCTAATTCTATACACGTGCAAGCTGCTGCAGAAAACCATATGCAATATTAAAAAAAAATCCAAGAAAAATCAAAACTGAATTCCACCTTCCAGGCCCTTTCAAAGCAATTTAAGGAGTCTAATACCTTGCTAGAATTCCCAGAAGCGTGTAGCAATCACAAACAAGCCTTAACACTCAAAGAATCACTCGCTTCAGTCATACGGTTTGCACACTTTTGCCATAATCGAAACTCCCAATTCATGAACATTTGATGTGATCTATGGCCTGTTTTATGTT
Source organism: Vicia faba (assembly GCA_948472305.1). Lineage (NCBI taxonomy): Eukaryota > Viridiplantae > Streptophyta > Magnoliopsida > Fabales > Fabaceae > Vicia > Vicia faba. The sequence goes on along the minus strand of OX451739.1, from coordinate 1,468,196,562 downwards.
GCTTGCATCCATACAAAGCTATTGGTATTGATTAATTGGATTATCATGCACTGAATTATGAATTGCCATTAACGATTTTTAGGTTTTTTGAGTTTCCAGATTAGGGCTTTTCAGCATAGGAAAAATCAAGCCTTCTAAGACCCATGGTTAAACTCGTTGGGACATGACGAACACAATGAACATATCGCGCCATATTTATATAACCCAGAATCCTAATCGCTATTTTTCCTTTTTCAGTTTGCGGGGGTTAAAAACCCCCGCTATCTCTTTATTCTTTTGCAGGAAAACGAAGAAGATGAAGGACGTGTTCCATCCTGGTTGGCCTATTCAAAGAAGCGCGTGCTTTTGGTTTGTTTACAACATATGCATTAACTTTTTTATATTATATTCATTAACTATCATTATAACAAATGCGTTCAGTTGGTTCCGTGGTAAATATGCTGGCATGTGACTATTGGGACATGGGTTCGATTCCCAAGTCCCCCAAAAGCTCCATATTATTTTTTCTAATATGATTGCATGCAGCTTCTTAAACGTGTCCCACCATACATATCCAAATCCCATACGCCAAGTGTCTTTAATCATCAATCCAGTGATCAAAAGGTGAGGAGCACCATGCTTCCAGTCAACAAGCGTTCTTGAGGATCCAGAAAGTCAACAGGCTTGTGTGCTTCTTGGGCCTCAGTTTGCTAATTCACCTCCACATTGGGCCATCAAACCCCCCTGGTTTCTATCTCTCTTTTATTTTCTTTCTTTCTATTTTCTTTTAATAATTATTAGTACTATTATTTAATTAATCCATAAATTATTTTTCATCATAAAATCAGAAACTTAAAATATTGTTTATTTTTATTAATTATTAATTTCACTTTAATTATTATTTTTGTAAATAAAATACTAATAAATTGATTTAGTTTAATTAGGTAATTTTAATTTCTTTTTACAATAAATAAAATTAGCTTAGAATTAGGGTTTTGTTTACTAACTTTTTAATTCCTTTTATTTTATTTTCATTAAAACATAAAAAACACAAAAAAAAAATACTTTTTCTTTAATTAATTAATTAATTAGTTATTAGGTTTAATATTTAATTTAAATGCCAAAAAAGGACAAATTACTTTCTTTTCTCAAAAAGGGTCAAAACCCTAAGGACGTCCCGATTCAATCTTTCGCGCTATTATTTATTTTAATTCATTATATTTATGTATCTGCTCCGAGGATGTAATAGTTAATTATGCTTTTATCGCTTTCATTTACTTTCTCGTACTTTATTTTCCAAACGGGTTTTGCTTTTGGCGATGTATAGACCCGCGCCTTGTAATAGCGTAGATTTACCTTTCCACACTTTATTTTCCGCACTCTTAACTGTTAAAAAATGCATGAAAGACTTGTATGACAAATAAAATCAATCCGTAGCTCACAAATGCATGTTCAAAGATAAACATAAACTGAAAAACAACACACATGCACATGCCACTCTTAGGGTACGCCTCACTCGGTTGCCTCGAAGTGGTCGTCAAGTATAGGGTGTTTTAGAGGTCGCCCTCCTGTCTAAAGATCCAAGTTGCCTCGAAACGGTTGCCTCAGATAAAAAGGATCTAGGACATTAGGGTTACCGCTAAGGCGTCCTACTATTGCTTTGGTGACCACACATGTCCCTTATCATCGAATTGACCCGAATAACTCCAACGATGGTGCTACCTACCTCTCAATGGTGGGATAACACTATCTTAAGGACTCTTACACAGCCTAATTCCTTAGAGTAGGTAGATTTCTCCTGGGTACTTGCTCTTTCAAAAAACAAACAAAACATCTTTTCGCACCTACACTTTCAAAAAGTTTTCCAACAAATACTTCATACACTCTTGAGGACTGATACAAGAGTTACCTAGAAATCTTTCAAACGAAACTTTTTCAAAACCCACACACACTTGAGAAGCAAACAATTTTTGAAAACATAGAGTGAGCAAGTACCTAAGAGCCCGTGGGTAACCACGGATAGAAAGGGTGCTAACACCTTCCCTTTCTATAAATCTACCTCCCGAACCGAGAGACATCTCAAAGAAGGAATTTTGCTGTGCTTTTGTCCTTTCCATGTTGGAGAACATAAAAGACGGTGGCGACTCTTGCTTACTGCGACATTTCACGAACCAGCTTAAAAAACAGTCAGATCTATTTCCACCGATCACAAAACTGGCGACTCTGCTGGGGACTTATAAGTGAGGTGTATCTTAGGATTAGATCATACTTATGTTTTCAATTGAATGTTTTGTTTGCTTTATTATTGTGGGTTGCATCAGAGTTTCATAGATCCTAACCCAGATCTGGGGAATACCCTTTTAGGTTGTGTGATCGGTGGATCTGGAACTGACTGTTTAACGCTGGATCGCGTATATCGCGGAAGCAAGAGTCGCCACCGTCTTTTATTTTCTCCAACATGGAAAGGACAAAAGCACAGAAAAATTCCTTAAAGAGATTGCTCTCGGTTCGGGAGGTAGGTTATAGAAAGGGAAGGTGTTAGCACCCTTTCTATCCATGGTTATCCATGGGCTCTTAGATACTTGCTCATTGTGTTTTCAAAAATGGTTTGTTTGCTTTTCAACTGTGGGTTTTAAAAAAGTTTCTTTGAAAATTCCAGTTCGACTCTTGTATCGGTCCTCAAGAGTGTTTGAAAAATTGCTTTCGAAAGCTTTTGAAAAGGTGTCGGTGTGAAAAGTATTTTTGATTTGTTTTGAAATTTAGAGCAAGTATCTAGAGTCGTCTACCTACCCTAAGGAATTCGTCTGTGTAGATGTCCTTTAAAGTAGTGCCATCCCACCATTGAAAGGTAGGTAGCACCACCGTTGGAGGTGTTCGGGTTAATTCGAGGTTCGGGACATGGTGATCACCGGAGCAATAGGAAGACACCTTAGAAGCTACCCTCATGCCAGGTTCCCGGATCATGAGGACTTACTAAAACATCCTCTACTCGACGATCACCTTTCGAGAGGCAAGGCAACAGTGAAGCGTACCCTAGGGGTGGTGTGTGACTTGTGTGTCGTTTTCAGATATTTTGTCTTGTTCATGTCAAGGTGATCTATGCGTTTGTTTTTATTTAGATATTCATTCTTGCATGCAATTATTAACAGTTAAAAAAGTTGCGGAAATTAAAGTTCCTAAACTATTACAAAGGCGCGGGTCCACATCGCCAAATTAAAATCCAGGACCCGATTTGACAAAAAATAAAGAACTAAAGTGCGAGAAATATAAAATGTCCGAGTTACATGGCTTTGGGAGAATTACATAAATATTTAAAAGAAGGAATAAAGATGCGCAAATTGAATTGAAATTGAAAGCGAGGGCGTTGGACCCTTTTTAATGAAATTATATTATATTGAGCAAATTAATTAAATTAAAATAAAAAAAGAAATTATTTTTGAGGTTTTTTGTATTTATGGTTTTTTATGAGAATTAAATCAAATTAAAATATTAATTAACCCTAATTCTAGTTTTTTTTTTCATTTATTAAGAAAAGCATTAAACTTTAACCTAAAATTAACCCTAATTAATTAATTGCAAGTATTTACAAAAATAATAATTAATAATTAATAATTAAAAGAAAAAGAATGAAAAATACTTAAAACCCTAATTCTACACTTTTTAAGTTTATTATGAAAAATATTTGAATTAAACCTAATTTTAAAAAGCTAAATCAATTAATGATATTTATTTACAAAAAAAATAACATTTAAATAAAAATATTTATTTTTGTCTTTTTCTGATTTTTGTATTGTTTTTATATTTTATGAAAATTAATTTATGAAATTAAAGAAAACAATTGAAAACAATTAAAAGAATAAAAAGGAAAATCAAATAAAAAAATAAAAATGTGCAAACCATGGGGGGTATTCAGACCCAAAGGGAGGTTTTTTGTGAGAAATCTGGCCCATTAGACAAAAAGCCTTGTTTGGCTTTCTGGCATCACGTGCGTGTTCATTGACTCCTGAGTACCGTGGTCTGCATTCTTTGGCCATTGGATTGGGTTTCATGGCCATTTGTGTTCTGGCCTCAACGTTCCTTAATCTTCTCAGGATGTCTGTCTCGCCATGTATTGGTGTCATGCATAAGTTTTTCTACTTTGGCCATTTGGCTTTTGGCCTTTGGCTTTTGGCTTTTGGCCATTTGGCCTCAACGTTCCTTAATGAACCTGCATGGGATTCTGTCTAAATCTGCAGTGTTGAATCTCACGAACACATTAAATAAAATCATAAAATGCAAATAAAGCCAATATATGAAGAAATTTAATGTTTAGGCACAATATGGCATGTATGAATGATTATACCCTTTTGATCATGGAGATCAAATCAATCTTACCCTTACTGGAAAATTAGTGACCTGAATGCTTTTATGCCTTACTGGAAAATTAGGATCATGGAGATCAAGCCAGCCTTATCCTTACTGAAGAAGTAGTGAGATGTTGGTTTGTAACTGAGATGACTTGTTTGTAGTGAGAGAGGGATTTGTAATAAGGATTTCAAGGTTTTAGGGTTCTTGAAAGAGTTTGATATTCTAACAGTGTTGTGGCAAGGTTTTTTTCTCTCTCTTCTTTTCTCCTCTTTTTCTGGTTTGTGTGAAAAGAAGGTGATTATATAATGGAAATTAGGGTAAAGCAAATGGGCTTTGAATGTGCAATTTGGCCTCCAATATTCACTTGAATTCGTCACTTTCCAGGCTAAATCGCAGGGACTTAAGTGCATTTTTTGAAGTTGAAATGTGAAAACAAAATGTAGCTGACATCGATAACTAACTCCTGTCCGAAAATCGGCTCAATCGGATAAACGGTGAATTAGTTATGAATTTTTGAAGTTTCAGCTCAGACAAACTTATTTTGGGCTCCAGTGTCGACTCTGACACGTTCTTCAATAAAAAACTGGTATTGATCGGAGCATAATCCGGTCTCGACTTTTGAAGCAAAGTTGTAGATCTATGAGTCAGTGACCTTGTGTAAAAATATGAGCCCAATCCGATAAAAATTGACCGAGTTATGAATTTTCGAAGTTTCGGCCCAGATGAAATAATATTCAGCATTCAGGATTTTCAGCGTGTCACGCACTTTGAGCAAAAAACGAAGGCCTTTTGAATACCGTTTGAACTCAATACCTTCTGTGAAAATGTAGCCAACTCAATTTGTGAAATTTTGGCGCCAGAACCAGCTTGATACGATGAAAATCGACCAAGTTATGATTTTTTGAACATGACGCAAATAAACTTCTGTCACAAATTTTCTGCACGAAAATACTTGATAAATCCACATTTTTGAAGACCTTCTGATCGAAATTGGCTTCCAGCCGTAAGAGATGAAAACGTAGATAATGTCAAGACGGAATTTTGGCCACCGAAACGGGTTCAAAACGAGTCACGATCTTCAAGTTATGAATTTTTTAGCGCGTAAAAACTGCACTTTCAGCACACTTTTTCACTATATTTCTTCAAGAAAACTCACACATTCGGATACCTTCTTTAAAGAATTGACTCTTGAGCCGAACCTGAATTTGAGAATATGTTATCAGAGATATCTTGGCAAAAGAACACCTGAATATAACGCGCCGGGTTGGACTTGTGAATTTTCTTGAAATGTTTTGAGAAATATGGGAGGGCAAATTTTGGGGTACAACAGTTGCCCCTGTTCAATCTTCTTAGACCCGAGGATGCAGATTGGCTGACGTGCCTTTCGTAATCCGAAGGTGGAAGATGATTGAACACTAGAGTGCCCAGAAATTTGCGCTCACATAGTAGTGTGACGGGGGAATGGGCTTATAGATGCCATTTAGAGATTGATGGATAGGATGATGGGCTTATAGATGCCATGCTAAGAGATGATGGGTAGGTGGATGGGCTTACAGATGCCATCTGGATGTTGATCGCATAAGAGATTTCTTAGCGAGAGCTTGCGTACCTGCAAAAGAAAAAATGATTACCTGACTTGTTGCCGGAGCTGGTCTTCAAACTCTTTGTGTAGATGTGCCCTGACTGGTTACAGGAACTGGATCTGGATCTTCAAAAGGTGATGAATGAACCAGGGATAGTTACTACCTCAACAGGAACGGTGAGAGAACCTTGGACGATTACTACCTCAACAGTAATCATTGAGAGAATCTTGGATATCTTCAACCTCAACAGTAACGCTGAGAGAATCTTGAGATGATTACTACCTCCGCAATAACGGGGAGAGAACCATAGGCGACTTCAACCTCGACAGTAATCATTGAGAGAATCTTGGGTATCTTCAACCTCAACAGTAACGCTGAGAGAATCTTGGGCGACTTCAACCTCAACAGTAATCATTGAGAGAATCTTGGGCGACTTCAACCTCAACAGTAATCATTGAGAGAATCTTGGGCGACTTCAACCTCAACAGTAATCATTGAGAGAATCTTGGGCGACTTCAACCTCAACAGTAATCATTGAGAGAATCTTGGGCGACTTCAACCTCAACAGTAATCATTGAGAGAATCTTGGGCGACTTCAACCTCAACAGTAATCATTGAGAGAATCTTGGATAACTTCCTCTTCAACAGTAACGTTGAGAGAAACTTGGGGCGATTACTACCTCCGCAGTAACGGGGAGAGAACCACAGGCGACTACAACCTCAACAGTAATCATTGAGAGAATATGGGATAACTTCAACCTCAACAGCAATCGTTGAGAGAATCTTGGGATGATTACTACCTCCGCAGTATCGGGGAGAGAACCATAGGCGACTACAACCTCAATAGCAATCATTGAGAGAATCTTGGACGAGTATCAGAAGGTAGCCATATCCGGGTCACATCTGAACCATCTCTAGAAAGGTGATCTCTGAATAAACAATAGAACAACTTCCGTGTCTGGAGCATCTCTAAGTTATCTGAGGGGGGGTCTGGAATAAGTGTCAGAACGTCGCCATGCCTGGGTCACATCCGAACCATATCTGGAAGGAAATCTGGAAGAAGTATCAGAACGTCGCCATATCTGGTTCACATCTGAACTATATCTAGAAAGAAATCTGGAAGCAGTATTAGAACGTCGCCATATCTGGTTCACATCTGAACTATATCTAGAAGGAAATCTGGAAGCAGTATCAGAACGTCGCCATATCTGGTTCACATCTGAACTATATCTAGAAGGAAATCTGGAAGCAGTATCAGAACGTCGCCATATCTGGTTCACATCTGAACTATATCTAGAAGGAAATCTGGAAGCAGTATCAGAACGTCGCCATATCTGGTTCACATCTGAACTATATCTAGAAGAAAATCTGGAAGCAATATCAGAACGTCGCCATATCTGGTTCACATCTGAACTATATCTAGAAGGAAATCTGGAAGCAGTATCAGAATGTCGCCATATCTGGTTCACATCTGAATTATATCTAGAAGAAAATCTGGAAGCAGTATCAGAACGTCTCCATATCTGGTTCACATCTGAACTATATCTAGAAAGAGTTGCGATAGTGGATAGTAATCGTCTTTGTATTGACCTTTCCTGAAAATGTAAAGCATCAGTTGTATGCAAGATCATGATGCATGAACTGCATGATTTCAGGATGTCCTCAAAATTGATGAGATTCGTGTAGTATGATGCATATGCATGCTATAATGTATGAAGATGTAATGTTCATGAATGTATTTTTTTTGTCTAGGAAAGTAAATCCTTGACGGGTGCCGGGAAGTCACTCCTGGGCTGATGTTGAAGAATAGGTTTTTGCCTCCGCTGGGGATGATAGTTGCAAGAATACCGGTAGGAGAAGATAACTCCGTTGGGGAATAACTTGGCGAATGAATTACTCTGCGGGGAGAAAAGTACTTTGCTGAGTGTTGATAATAACTTGCTAGGGATACCCTTGTTGTGTTGGAAGTGTTAATAGACTTCGCTGGGGAATAAGAAGAACTGTGTCGACGACGCTCTTTCCGGGGCTTTTGGCTGAGGATAACCCAGTTATATCCTGGTAAGGAAATAACTCTTTGAATAAAGCCGGGGGACGCGTTCGTGCTCCGCGAGGATAAGCTTCCAGAATCTACTGGGGATAAGCTTACCGCTTGGGGAGATGATTCAACCTTTCCTGGGGGAATCTTGATTGGACTCTCCTGGGGGAAGTTTTGAACTGTATCGGGGAAGTGACTCCATTGAATGCTTGATATACCGTCGGGGAACAATCTTTAGGCCAAGACTGCCGGGGATGCTTGTTAAGAATGCATGTATACTGCTGGGGAATGTTGAGATCTGCTGGAGGATACCCAACTTCCTTAAGGTTTGATACTAGCCTTGCTTGGGGAGAGTGCACTGACTTGCTGGCTCACTCTCTGGGGAATTAAGATACACTGGTTATGTTTTACCTTGATACCTTGGAGAACAGAACAATTGGATCGCTTAGACCACTCATTATTGCCCCAGTTTCTGATGTGGGAGAGGAAGATACCGGTGGAGGTGCTTGGTAGTTGTTGATGGACAAACCTTCTTCTGGTAGGCAAGTGACGGGATACTGGGACATAGTCGTACGCTTTGATCCCTAATTTTTGCCTGGACCGCCCTTTCGGGTTTTCAGTCCACCGGGATACCCATTTTTGCCCAAGCCGCCTTTTCAGGTTTTCGACTTGCCGGGTGTACAGATTTTTCATTTCATCCCTTCATTTTGCCCGAACCCTTTTGGTTCGCCGGGAAGCCCTTATTTTTGCCTAGGTGTGTCAACCTAGCGGGTCTTTGATTATGCGTAGTATCTTTTCGACTATGTCCATGTTCTCAGAATGTAAGGAGATGCCCCTGTTGTTGTGTTGCCATGCGACCAGAATATGTTTGATCAGGCAAGATTCGTAGTTGGAGCTCATGTCCAATGCCCCAGGTGACTCATGCGGAGATTTTCCCCAGGCTATTAGGCATTTGAGAGATTCTCTGAATCTTGACTGGACTGCCCCAGATGATGGACGATGATCATGCCCTGCCCCTTGATTGGGGGTGCTTTTGTTCATTAGACATTCGTCGTGCGAACTTCTATGCTGTTCAAACAAATAGTCACATGCAAGCAATGTTATATTAAAAATGCAAAGCTTATGTCTGTCTTGAAATTTTGAAAATGCATTTTCAGTAAAACAAGCAAATTTTGTAAAATGTGATGTCAACTCAGTATTTTACAGTAAGCCTTAAGGAGTCAGGATACCTTTAGTAACAGTATGCTTTCGAACTAACCCATGCTTCAGCTAGGACTTTTGAGGGTTATAACGTGGCCTGGTTCACGGTTTAAGAAACAAAGGATAAAGGCTCAAATTTTATTTGTACCCACCCTCTCTTCATGATGTTCTTCAAACCTAAACTCAGCTAATCGTGCGTTAGACCTTGTTGAGTCTTTGCTTTGATATACCAGTGATGGTTCGGATACTGACGATTTATTTTGATTAGGCAGTCATTTCCTTTTTTGTTGAGGGTTTGTAGGGCCTCTTTCTTTTTGATTTCGTTATCCCTATTTTTTTTGTACTGTTTCTTTTGTGGAGTTACAGTCAGCGGGATGCCCCAGTTTTGTAAGTCTCCTTCATAGGTTTTGACTTATTGGGCTTTTATTTTGATAGATAATGACCGCCTATCTTTAATTATTCGGAACCATCACTGTCTTTTGCTTTGTAAGGACTTCTTTGGTGCTATTCGTTGTGCACTTGGATCAACTGAGAGACTACCCTGCCCCAGGTTATGATTAAGGGTTTTAAATTTCGAAAAGAAAAGCTCCTACTTCTTTGGCTCAGAGGGGTTGACGAGGGATTATCATCCTTATAACTCCAATGTTTAGGGATTGAAGCAATGCCTGTACCTCATCAGCAGGGTCTGTTCAAAAGCATACTGTAAAGATAGCGGTATCGTTTTCGTCATCCTCCCTCAAGAGGCTTAGAATTATTGAGAGTTGACCATCAGAAAAAATATGAAAATAATTTGCATAGAGTGAATACGAATATATTGATTCAAAATAGACATAAGCGATGCATTAATGGAATAACAATGTTTAACATGAATAAATGTCTAAACAATCAAAGAACAACACAACTTGAACATTCGAATGAACAAAAGCCTTTCCATCTCAGGGCTTGTCACTTCAAATGGTAAGCCTTGGAGGGATGGTAGAAAAATTCTGCCTGACCATCTTGTGTGAACTCTAATGCCCCTTCGTCAATCAGGTCCTGGACCTTGTTCTTCAGAGCCCAACACTCATTTGTATCATGTCCTGGACAGGCAGAGTGGTAGGCACACCTTTTATTAGGATCATAAGCGGGATGTGCTGTGTTGGGGTTCTGGGGATGAGCCCTTAATGTGATCAGGTTCAACCTCAACAAGCGTTGTAAAGCTTGGAACAGTGACATGTTGAGCTGGGTGAATTGCCTCCTGGGCTTGTCTGGCTGAAGCTGGTGAAGCTGCTGCTGAGTTTGTGACCTTGAAGCTTTTTGAGGAGCTCTCCCCTTACCTCCTTGGCTCAAAGGTGGTTGGACGATGACTGGCTCTTTTCTCTTAGACGTTTGCCCCAGTTGGTTACCCCGAAGCAGTTGGTTGACGAGAACCCCGAGCTCATCTTGTCTTTGAGCTAACCCTTGAATGGCAGTCACCTGCCCCAGCATCTGGACTTTCATTGCATCCATCTCAGCTTGTAGGTGTTTCAGCCTTTCATCCTCAGCACTGTTCCTGACAAAGGTCCCCATGAGAAGTGTCCTTAGCTCCTCCTGCCCCTTGGATAGATTCAGGAGGATTTCCCCGAACCGAGTCTCTTGAGCAAGAAGGTCCTGGTTATCTTGTTGGTAGGCCATTGCTGAAATAAACAGCGAGAAAGGTAAGTGACCTGCAAAAGGGACACCTGTAATGCAATGATATGCATGATATGTATGCAATGTTTTCAAGGACCTCGCAGGGTAAACAAGGAAATTTGTTAGAATTTGAATCCGATAGCTTGATTGAAGGAACTGCATGTCGTTGAGAGTCCTTCTTCAAGGGTCAAAGGCTCACCATATCCAGTGGGTCATAGCCCCTGACTTTAGTCATCATGTCTGGTTTTGATTTCCAAACAACCTTGGTCAGGGGAACCTTCTTCAAGTGTCAAAGCTCACCATATCAAGTGGGTCATAGCCCCTGACAGCTTTGGCTAGAGGAAAATAAATCCTCTTTTCCCCTTGCTAGATGTTTGATTTATCATGACCTGCATCACAAGCCCTTGAGATCCTTGAAATGGGTTAGGATGTATGCAATGGTATGATGATGCATGGGGTAATACGGATAAACCCTGTTATGAGCCCTTATTAAGGACTATAAACAAAACCTGCAAGCAAACTCAGTAAACCCTGTTATGAGTCCCAGTTAAGGACTATAAACAAAACCTGCAAGAAACTCAAGTGTCAGATAACAAGCATGCAAGTAATCAAGTACGAAGGCACACAAATCACACAAGAGAAACCCTTAGAGTTTAGGCCAACATGAGGTCTGGGTATTACCCGCTTGAAGTTGGTGGGCTCAACCTGTCCTATTAGAAGTAACCGGGTTCTAAGGGTCCCAATATCACGGGACTGCTTTCATTGTTCATCGTTTCGGTTTAGCCACTGAACTGGCGACCGAAATATTCCAGGAAAGCAACCCTCAATTGAGTGTAGTATCGAGTATCAACCAACCTCGGACTGCACCAAAGTCAGTTATCTCACTACCCTAAAGAGGCCAAGATAGTTCAATTAAAGTTCCTAAGGTCTGTTGATGCTTCACGACACCATGCGGAGGCCCCGTACTCTCCTTGACTGAACTCAAGGGTTACCGGTACACACCAAAGTGCCACATCAACGTAGCAGACTGTTTCAACCGTGTCGGTATACCCCGCACAGTTCCCTCACAGCCTTGTTGCTACTTTCTAAGAAGGTATCCCCAGATCCGGGTTAGGATCTATAGAACTCCCAAGACAGTCCCACAATTTAAAGCAAGCAAAGAAAGCAATTGAAAACATAGTTATGAACTATCCCTAAGGTACACCTCACTTTATAAAGATATCCCCAGCAGAGTCGCCAGTTCTGTGATCGGTGGATCTGGAACTGACTGTTTAACGCTGGATCGCGTATGTCGCGGAAGCAAGAGTCGCCACCGTCTTTTATTTTCTCCAACATGGAAAGGACAAAAGCACATAAAAATTCCTTAAAGATATTGCTCTCGGTTCGGGAGGTAGGTTATAGAAAGGGAAGGTGTTAGCACCCTTTCTATCCATGGTTATCCATGGGCTCTTAGATACTTGCTCATTGTGTTTTCAAAAATGGTTTGTTTGCTTTTCAACTGTGGGTTTTAAAAAAGTTTCTTTGAAAATTCCAGTTCGACTCTTGTATCGGTCCTCAAGAGTGTTTGAAAAATTGCTTTCGAAAGCTTTTGAAAAGGTGTCGGTGTGAAAAGTATTTTTGATTTGTTTTGAAATTTAGAGCAAGTATCTAGAGTCGTCTACCTACCCTAAGGAATTCGTTTGTGTAGATGTCCTTTAAAGTAGTGCCATCCCACCATTGAAAGGTAGGTAGCACCACCGTTGGAGGTGTTCGGGTCAATTCGAGGTTCGGGACATGGTGATCACCGGAGCAATAGGAAGACACCTTAGAAGCTATCCTCATGCCAGGTTCCCGGATCATGAGGACTTACTAAAACATCCTCTACTCGACGATCACCTTTCGAGAGGCAAGGCAACAGTGAAGCGTACCCTAGGGGTGGTGTGTGACTTGTGTGTCGTTTTCAGATATTTTATCTTGTTCATGTCAAGGTGATCTATGCGTTTGTTTTTATTTAGACATTCATTCTTGCATGCAATTATTAACAGTTAAAAAAGTTGCGGAAATTAAAGTTCCTAAACTATTACAAAGGCGCGGGTCCACATCGCCAAATTAAAATCCAGGACCCGATTTGACAAAAAATAAAGAACTAAAGTGCGAGAAATATAAAATGTCCGAGTTACATGGCTTTGGGAGAATTACATAAATATTTAAAAGAAGGAATAAAGATGCGCGAATTGAATTGAAATTGAAAGCGAGGGCGTTGGACCCTTTTTAATGAAATTATATTATATTGAGCAAATTAATTAAATTAAAATAAAAAAATAAATTATTTTTGAGGTTTTTTGTATTTATGGTTTTTTATGAGAATTAAATGAAATTAAAATATTAATTAACCCTAATTCTAGTTTTTTTTCATTTATTAAGAAAAGCATTAAACTTTAACCTAAAATTAACCCTAATTAATTAATTGCAAGTATTTACAAAAATAATAATTAATAATTAATAATTAAAAGAAAAAGAATGAAAAATACTTAAAACCCTAATTCTACACTTTTTAAGTTTATTATGAAAAATATTTGAATTAAACCTAATTTTAAAAAGCTAAATCAATTAATGATATTTATTTACAAAAAAAATAACATTTAAATAAAAATATTTATTTTTGTCTTTTTCTGATTTTTGTATTGTTTTTATATTTTATGAAAATTAATTTATGAAATTAAAGAAAACAATTGAAAACAATTAAAAGAATAAAAAGGAAAATCAAATAAAAAAATAAAAATGTGCAAACCATGAGGGGTATTCAGACCCAAAGGGAGGTTTTTTATGAGAAATCTGGCCCATTAGACAAAAAGCCTTGTTTGGCTTTCTGGCATCACGTGCGTGTTCATTGACTCCTGAGTACCGTGGTCTGCATTCTTTGGCCATTGGATTGGGTTTCATGGATATTTGTGTTCTAGCCTCAACGTTCCTTAATCTTCTCAGGATGTCTGTCTCGCCATGTATTGGTGTCATGCATAAGTTTTTCTACTTTGGCCATTTGGCTTTTGGCCTTTGGCTTTTGGCTTTTGGCCATTTGGCCTCAACGTTTCTTAATGAACCTGCATGGGATCCTGTCTAAATCTGCAGTGTTGAATCTCACGAACACATTAAATAAAATCATAAAATGCAAATAAAGCCAATATATGAAGAAATTTAATATTTAGGCACAATATGGCATGTATGAATGATTATACCATTTTGATCATGGAGATCAAATCAATCTTACCCTTACTGGAAAATTAGTGACCTGAATGCTTTTATGTCTTACTGGAAAATTAGGATCATGGAGATCAAGCCAGCCTTATCCTTACTGAAGAAGTAGTGAGATGTTGGTTTGTAACTGAGATGGCTTGTTTGTAGTGAGAGAGGGATTTGTAATAAGGATTTCAAGGTTTTAGGGTTCTTGAAAGAGTTTGATATTCTAACAGTGTTGTGGCAAGGTTTTTTTTTGTCTCTTCTTTTCTCCTCTTTTTCTGGTTTGTGTGAAAAGAAGGTGATTATATAATGGAAATTAGGGTAAAGCAAATGGGCTTTGAATGTGCAATTGGGCCTCCAATATTCACTTGAATTCGTCACTTTCCAGGCTAAATAGTAGGGACTTAAGTGCATTTTTTGAAGTTGAAATGTGAAAACAAAATGTAGCTGACATCGATAACTAACTCCTGTCCGAAAATCGGCTCAATCGGATAAACGGTGAATTAGTTATGAATTTTTGAAGTTTCAGCTCAGACAAACTTATTTTGGGCTCCAGTGTCGACTCTGACACGTTCTTCAATAAAAAACTGGTATTGATCGGAGGATAATCCGGTCTCGACTTTTGAAGCAAAGTTGTAGATCTATGAGTCAGTGACCTTGTGTAAAAATATGAGCCCAATCCGATAAAAATTGACCGAGTTATGAATTTTCGAAGTTTCGGCCCAGATGAAATAATATTCAGCATTCAGGATTTTCAGCGTGTCACGCACTCTGAGCAAAAAACGAAGGCCTTTTGAATACCGTTTGAACTCAATACCTTCTGTGAAAATGTAGCCTACTCAATTTGTGAAATTTTGGCGCCAGAACCAGCTCGATACGATGAAAATCGACCAAGTTATGATTTTTTGAACATGACGCAAATAAACTTCTGTCACAAATTTTCTGCACGAAAATACTTGATAAATCCACATTTTTGAAGACCTTCTGATCGAAATTGGCTTCCAGCCGTAAGAGATGAAAACGTAGATAATGTCAAGACGGAATTTTGGCCACCGGAACGGGTTCAAAACGAGTCACGATCTTCAAGTTATGAATTTTTTAGAGCGTAAAAACTGCACTTTCAGCACACTTTTTCACTATATTTCTTCAAGAAAACTCACACATTCGGATACCTTCTTTAAAGAATTGACTCTTGAGCCGAACCTGAATTTGAGAATATGTTATCAGAGATATCTTGGCGAAAGAACACCTGAATATAACGCGCCAGGTTGGACTTGTGAATTTTCTTGAAATGTTTTGAGAAATATGGGAGGGCAAATTTTGGGGTACAACAGGTAGCATAAGCCGTGAGGGACCTGTCCGGCGTAGACCGACACGGGTGAAGCAGTGGCTACATTGGTGTGACACCTTGGTCTGTACCGATATCCCTTGTGTTGCAACGAGGAGAATATGGGTCTTCTGAGGAGTCATTAAGCACCAACCGACCTTATAACCCTAAATTGACCCAACTTGGCCATAGAACAGTAGCAGTATGCTACACTCATTGAGGCTAAACTCTCGTGATGGTTCTGGCCGCAAGAAAAGATTGCGACGCTAGAGTTATGACCGATTGAGGGTAGTCGATGATATTGAGATCCTCTAGAACCCGGTTACTTTTGATAGGACAGGTCTTAACCAACGAAACTGAAAGAGGGTAGTACCTGAACTTCATGCTGGCCTAAACTCTAAGGGCTTTCTGGTGTGACTTGTGTGCCTTAACACTTGACTACTTGCATGCTTGTTATCTGACACATGAGTTCATTGCAGGTTTTGTTTACAGTCCTTAATTGGGATTCATTACAGGGCCTACTTACATCGCTCCATGCATAGCATAACATCATACCATTGCATACATCCTGCATAAGGACTAACCCATTTCAAGGAACTCAAGGGCTTGTAATGTAGGTCATGATGAACCAAAGGTCTAGCAAGGGGCAAAGGGGATTTATTTTCCTCTAGCCAAAGTTGTTCAGAGATCAAAACATGATGACTTGAGTCAGGGGCTATGACCCACTGGATATGGTGAGCCTTGACTCTTGAAGAAGGACTCTCAACAACATGAAGTTCCTTTAATCAAGCTACCAGATTCTAACAATTTCTCTTGTTTACCCCGCGAGATCCTTGGAAACATTGCATGCATACATACATGTCATTGCATTACAAATATCCTTTTGACAGGTCACTTATCTTCTTCGCTGTTTATTTCAGCAATCATCATGAATCCTGAATCATCCAATGAACAAGCTATCAAGGCCCTCCAGGCCCAGAACGCCCAGTTCCAAGAGTTGGTGATGAGCCTAGCCCAGGGTCAACAGGAGTTGAAGACTCTGATACAGAAGAAGAAGAAGAGGACTATTTTGTTCAACCCTAGACGCAAATCTGGGAATGGATCACAAAATGAGGCTGATCTGGCTACTTCCTCTGTAGGGAAAGACAGTCCCCAAGAGAGAAGGGTTCCTAGTCCCGTGGTCTCCGACAACGAGACAAATTTCAATGATGAACAGTACCCTCCAGCTGAGGACAAGTACAAACAGCTGGAAGACCGTTTGAGCGCCATGGAAATACAGAAGGTTCCCGGCCTGGACTTCGAAGATCTAGGTTTATCCTCTGGGGTGGTGATCCCTCACAAATTCAAAGCACCTGCTTTTGCAAAATACGACGGGGCATCCTGTCCTAAGCTGCATCTCCGTTCATACGCAAGGAAGATCCAACCATATACTGCATACAAGAATTTATGGATCCATTTCTTCCAGGAAAGTCTTTCAGGGACTCAACTCGAATGGTTCTATCAGCTGGATGGAGCCAGTATTCGTAACTGGGAGGACTTGGCTACTGCGTTCTACAAGCAGTATCAGTATAATTCCGACCTTGCTCCTACGCGTACCCAACTCCAGGGTATGTCACTAGGGACGGGTGAAGGATTCAAGGAATATGCGCAAAAGTGGAGAGACCTTGCTGGAAGGGTGCAACCACCTCTGACTGACCGGGAACTCGTTGACATGTTCTTGGGGACCCTGTCTGGGTCGTTCTTCAACCATCTGATTGGAAATTCTTCTGCTGGGTTTACAGATCTGATCTTGACTGGGGAAAGAATCGAAGCAGGCATCAAAAGTGGGAAGATTCAAGAGGCCACACCTCCTGATACTCATAAAAAGCCTTACACGGGGAAGAAAGAGTCCAATGCTGCATATAGCCAAAAGAGTCGTCGTGACCAACATGCAGGGGCAGTCATGATCTCTGGTTCTGCGTCATGCCGACAACCACAAAAGGGAAATTAGCGAAGGCCAGACGAGCCTAAAAGACAGTTCACCAACATCAACATGCCATTGTCACAAGCATTGCAGCACATGTTAAAGATGAATCTGATTGCGGTGATCAACCCTCCTGCGAATCCCAAGACCTCTTCTCCAAATTACAACCCAGATGCGAGGTGTGCTTATCATTCCGGTAGCCCGGGGCACGATACTGAGGATTGTTGGGCGCTGAAATACAAGATCCAGAATATGATCGATGCCAAGGAGATCGAATTCGAGCCTGCTGAGACTCCCAATGTGATCATTGCTCCCTTGCCAAAACATGGCTAGGATTGAGAAAACTTTTGTTCATTCGAATGTTCAAGTTGTATTTTTCTTTGATTGTTCAAACATTTTATTCATCTCAAACTATCTTATTTCGTTAATGCATTACACGTGTCTGTTTTGAAGTAATGATGTTTACTATGCTTAAAATTGCTTTCATTTTTTGATGTTCAACCCTCGGTTAATAATTCTAAGCCTCTTGAGGGAGGATGACGAAAACGATACCGCGATCTTTACAGTATGCTTTTTAACAGACCCCGTTGATGAGGTACAAGCATTGTTTCAAATCCTAAACAGTGGAGTCATAAGGAGGATAATCCCTAGTCAACCCCTTTGATCCAAAGAAGTAGGAGTTTTCTTTTCACAAAAAAATTAAACCCTTAATTATAACCTGGGGCAGGGTAGTTCTCTCAGTTGATCCAGGTGCACGACGAATAGCATCAAAGGAGTCCTTCCGAAACAAAAGACAGTGATGGTTCCGAATAATCATAAAGACAGGCAGTCATTATCTCAAAATAAAAGCCCAATAAGTCAAAACCTACGAAGGAGACTTACAAAACTGGGGCATCCCGCTGACTGTAATCACAAAAGAAATAGTTCAGGCAAAAAAAACAGGGATAACGAAATCAAAAAGAGAGGTCCTACAAGCCCTTAACACAAAAGGAAATGACTGCCTATTCAAAATAAACGGTCAACATCCGAACCATCACTGGAATATCCGAGCAAAGACTCAAACAAGGTCTAACGCACGATCAGCTGAGTTTAGGTTTGAAGAACATCACGAAGAGCGGGTGGGTACAAATAATTTGAGCCTTTATCCTTTGTTTCTTAAACCATGAACCATGCCACGTTATAACCCTTGAAAGTCCTAGCTGAAGCATGGGTCAGTTCGAAAGCGTACTGTTACGAAAGGTATCCTGACTCCTTAAGGCTTGAGGTAAAATAACGAGTTGACATCACATTTTACAAAACTTGCTTGTTTTACTGAAAAATACATTTTCAAAAACTTCAAGATAGATATAAGCTTTGCATTTTTAATATAACATTGCTTGCATATGACTATTTGTTTGAACAACATAGAAGTTTGCACGACGAATGTCTAATGAATAAAAGCACCTCCAATCAAGGGGCATGGCATGATCATTGTCCATCAGCTGGGGCAGTTAAGTCAAGATTCAAAGAATCTCTCAAAAGGCCAACCAGCTTGGGGCAAATCTCCGCCTAAGTCACTTGGGGCATTGGGCATGAATTCCAGCGAAGAATCTGGCACGATCAAACGAAGATCTTCTGGTAGTCTGACAACTCCACACTACTGACAGTGACAACTCCCTACACTCTGAGAACGTGAACATAGTCGAAAAAAATACTACACATAATCAAAGACCCGCTAGGTCGACTGGCCTAGGCAAAAATAAGGGCTTCTCGGCGAACCAAAAGGGTTCAGGCAAAAATAAGGGATGAAAATGAAAAAATCTGTACACCCGGCAAGTCGAAAACCTGAAAAGGCGGCTTGGGCAAAAATGGGTATCCCGGTGGACTGAAAACCCGAAAGGGCGATCCAGGAAAAAATTAGGGATCAAAAGCGTACGACTATGTCCTGTCATCTCGTCACTTGCCTACCAGAAGAAGATTTGTCAATCGGCAGTTGTCAAGCACCTCCACAGGTACCTTCTCCCACAGAAACTGGGGCAATAAGAAGTGTCTGAACTGTACAAGCTGCTATGTCCACCAAGGTACTGAAGTATATATTCAGCTGAAGAATTCGACCAAGATACCTTCACTCCCCGAGAGTAAGACAAGGTTCGACAATACTCTCCCCATGCAGAGTTGGTCTCCCATCAGCCCCGAAAAGGCACAACATCTCCAGCAAGTCAGCAACACTCTCCCCCGAGCAGAGTTAATCTATTATCAAGTTGGATATCCCCAAAAGATCTCAACATTCCCAGCAGAGTATACAGATGTTCCTAAGCAAGCATCCCCAGCAGTCTTAATATAAGATTGTTCCCCGGCGGAATACCAGACATCCAGTGGAGCCACTCCCCAGTACAGTCCAAAAGTGTCCCCGGGAGAGTTGAATCATCCTCCCCAGTAGATTCTGGAAGCTTATCCCCAGTAGATTCTGGAAGCTTATCCCCAATAGATTCTAGAAGCTTATTACCTGCAGAGTACATACGTCTCTCCCCGACCATATGCAAAGGTTATTCCCCACCAGAGCTTATAACTGGGTTATCCTCAGCTAATTACCACGGAAAGATCGTCCTCGGCGAAGTTATTCCTATCCCCCAGCGGAGTTCATCAAAATTCCTCAACAAAGCTTATCAACAGGAATCCCCAGTGGAGTTCTCATCAAAATCTCAGCGAAGTATCTCTTCCCACAGAGTAATTCCCCGCAGAGTAATCTATTCACCAAGTTTATTCCCCAACGGAGTTATCTTCTCCTACCGGTTTATTCTTGCAACCATCATCCCCAGCGGAAATGAAGAACTCTACTCTTCAAACATCAGCCCAGGATTCAACGAACTCCCGGCATTCGTCAAGGATTTATTTTCCTAGACGAAAATACATTCATAAACATCACACCTTCATACATTATAGCATGCATACGCATCATACACCACAAATCTCATTTATTCTTGAAAACATCTTAATATCATGCAGTTCACGCATCATGACACTGCATACAGCTAACGTTTTGCCTTTTCAGGAAAAGGTCAATCAAAAGATGATTACCATCTACCTTTGCAGTTCCAGATTAACACCGGTAACAAGCCAGGAAAATTATGTGGACGACTGATCATGGGTTAATACCTGAAACCAGACAGGACAATTATCTATTTGATCGTCATCAGGCAACCCTACACCGGTTCCTTCTCAACTTCAGATGTAGTTTTACACGAACTCACCATCAGGCAACCCTACACCGGTTCCTTCTCAATTTTCAGACGAAGTCTTACACGGACTCACCCTCCACAAGTAACCCTACACCGGTTCCTTTTCTTTCAGAAGAAGTCTTACACGGACTTATCATCAAAGTAACCCTACACCGGTTCCTTTTCTTTCAGAAGAAGTCTTACACGGACCTATCTCAAGGTAACCTTACCCCGGTTCCTCCTAAAGTCTTACATGGACTTACCTCAAGATAACCTTACCCCGGTTCATCAAGAAGTTTTACATGAACCTACCCTGCAGTAACCTTACCCCGGTTCCTCCAGAAGTCTTACACGGACTTACCTCAAGATAACCTTACCCCGGTTCATCAAGAAGTTTTACACGAACTTACCCTGCAGTAACCTTACCTCGGTTCCTCCAGAAGTCTTACACGGACTTATCTCAAGACAACCTTACCCCGGTTCATCCAGAAGTTTTACACGAACTTACCCTGCAGTAACCTTACCCCGGTTCCTCCAGAAGTCTTACACGGACTTATCTCGCAGTAACCTTACCCCGATTCATCCTGAAGTTTTACACGAACTCATCCCGAAGAAACCCTACACAGGTTCTCCCTCTCCAGACGTAGTTTTACACAAACTCGTCACCAAGAAACCCCACACAGGTTCTCTCTTTCTAAAGATGAGGTCTCACACGGACTCGTTACCAAGAAACCCTACACAGGTTCCTTCTCCATTCCATATGCAGTTTTACACGGACTCGTCATCAAAGTAACCCCACACAGGTTCCTTCTCCATTTCAGATGCAGTTTTACACGGGCTCATCGTCAGTCAACCCTACACAGGTTTCCTTCCTTCAAAGATGCAGTTTTACATGAACTCGTCATCAGTCAACCCTACACAGGTTTCCTTCCTTCAGATGCAGTTTTACACGGACTCGTCATCAAAAAACCCTACACAGGTTTTCTTTCTTCCAGGATGCAGTTTTACACGGACTCGTCGTCAGTAAACCCTACACAGGTTTCCTTCTCAATTTCAGATGCAGTTGCACACAGGCTCATCATCAGTAAACCCTACACAGGTTTCCTTCTTTCCAAAATGCAGTTTTACACGAGCTCATCAGGAAACCCTACACAGGTTCCCTCTTTTAACTTACAAAATTACAATTCAACAGACAATCTCCAGATAGCATCTATAAGCCCACCCCCCTACCAACAGTCTCCAAATGGCATCTATAAGCCCATTCCCGACAAGATTCAGTCACATTTCCATATGGCATCTATAAGCCCATCCTCCTATCCATCATCTCTCTAAATGGCATCTGTAAGCCCATTCCCGACATCACATTGCTGATACTCCACTATGTGAGTGCAAATTTTTGGGCACTCTAGTGTTCAATCATCTTCCACCTTCGGATCACGAAAGGCACGCAAGCCAATCTACATCCTCAGGTCTAAGAAGATTGAACAGGGGCAACTGTTGTACCCCAAAATTTTCCCTCCCATATTCTTCAAGGTTTATCAAGAATCATCTTCAAATGGTTCAAGATTGATCAAGGGTTGCACAGTCCAAACATCTCCTAAGCCAGTTCAAAACTAGGGTTTTGGTTCCTTCAAAGAATTTGAGGTTTTAATGGTCCAATCAAGTCTCATATGCCTATAAACATTGCCAAGCATCTACATGCCAAGTTTCAAGGCTCACAACATCAAATTGCACAGTCAAAAGTCCCATTTGCTTCACAATCAACTGCAGGGCCAAAATGGTCATTTTACAGTCAAAAGTCAAAATTTTTGGTCAACATCTTATTTTGAGTTCACAATCATCATTGGATCAAGTCTTGGTCATGATTCCACAAGAATGGCTCAAAAATCATCAAAGATACAAAAGTTGCTATTTTTTGGATAGTAGAAAAGTCAAACTGTAAATTGACCAGGGCATAACTTTTTCATGGTTCATCAGAAAAATCCCATCCAATTCTCATTTTGAAGAGGATGACATTTCCTACAACTCATCTTCACATTCCAAATCCAAGAAATGCTCTCACAAAAAGTTATCAATTTCTACATTATAGGTCAATTTCAAAAGTCAACAAAAAGGCACTTTAAGTCAAAGACCATAACTTGAGATTGGTAAATCCAAATGACATGGGACCAAAGGAATTGGTTAGAGGACTTCAAGACCTTTCCAAAATGTCCAAGAACATGTTCATAGGATCAAAATTGAGCAAGATATGCATTGGAGAAGTTGGGAAATGTTTGGGAATTTGCAAAAGTCAACTTTGCCCAAAACACTTCATTTTTGCTAATGGGCCTCAAATTCCTTCTTGAAACTTTGTCCAAGGCCTATGCACGACCCATTGAGCTCAAATTGATTTATTTTCTTATTTTTAATTAATTAATTGAATTTTTTATTAATATTAATTCATTTAATTGATTTAAAATGTAGAAAATATAAAGATATGGTTTTCAAATCTTTTTATGAAGCAAATAGGCTCAGGGCAAGCTGGCAATTTCGTGCATCCATCAAAGAGACAAAAATATCCATGTTTGGCAAGTTTTGGAAATCAAAAAGATTGAAAATTATTTGATTTTCGATCAAATATTGAAATCATAATGCCATGGATCCTTGACCAAGATTGAACCCTAATTCCATTCCAATACATATACTGAAGCAAAACCTAATTCCATACACGTGCAAGCTGCTGCAGAAAACCATATGCAATATTAAAAAAAAAAACCAAGAAAACTCAAAACTGAATTCCACCTTCCAGGCCCTTTCAAAGCAATTTAAGGAGTCTAATACCTTGCTAGCATTCCCAGAAGCGTGTAGCAATCACAAACAAGCCTTAACACTCAAAGAATCACTCGCTTCAGTCATACGGTTTGCACACTTTTGCCATAATCGAAACTCCCAATTCATGAACATTTGATGTGATTTATGGCCTGTTTTATGTTGCTTGCATCCATACAAAGCTATTGGTATTGATTAATTGGATTATCATGCACTGAATTATGAATTGCCATTAACGATTTTTAGGTTTTTTGAGTTTCCAGATTAGGGCTTTTCAGCATAGGAAAAATCAAGCCTTCTAAGACCCATGGTTAAACTCGTTGGGACATGACGAACACAATGAACATATCGCGCCATATTTATATAACCCAGAATCCTAATCGCTATTTTTCCTTTTTCAGTTTGTGGGGGTTAAAAACCCCCGCTATCTATTTATTCTTTTGCAGGAAAACGAAGAAGATGAAGGACATGTTCCATCCTGGTTGGCCTATTCAAAGAAGCGCGCGCTTTTGGTTTGTTTACAACATATGCATTAACTTTTTTATATTATATTCATTAACTATCATTATAACAAATGCGTTCAGTTGGTTCAGTGGTAAATGTGCTGGCATGTGACTATTGGGACCTGGGTTCGATTCCCAGGTCCCCCAAAAGCTCCATATTATTTTTTCTAACATGATTGCATGCAGCTTCCTAAACGTGTCCCACCATACATATCCAAATCCCATACGCCAAGTGTCTTCAATCATCAATCCAGTGATCAAAAGGTGAGGAGCACCATGCTCCCAGCCAACAAGCGTTCTTGAGGATCCAGAAAGTCAACAGGCTTGTGTGCTTCTTGGGCCTCAGTTTGCTAATTCACCTCCACATTGGGCCATCAAACCCCCCTGGTTTCTATCTCTCTTTTATTTTCTTTCTTTCTATTTTCTTTTAATAATTATTAATACTATTATTTAATTAATCCATAAATTATTTTTCATCATAAAATCAGAAACTTAAAATATTGTTTATTTTTATTAATTATTAATTTCACTTTAATTATTATTTTTGTAAATAAAATACTAATAAATTGATTTAGTTTAATTAGGTAATTTTAATTTCTTTTTACAATAAATAAAATTAGCTTAGAATTAGGGTTTTGTTTACTAACTTTTTAATTCCTTTTATTTTATTTTCATTAAAACATAAAAAACACAAAAAAAAATACTTTTTCTTTAATTAATTAATTAATTAGTTATTAGGTTTAATATTTAATTTAAATGCCAAAAAAGGACAAATTACTTTCTTTTCTCAAAAAGGGTCAAAACCCTAAGGACGTCCCGATTCAATCTTTCGCGCTATTATTTATTTTAATTCATTATATTTATGTATCTGCTCCGAGGATGTAATAGTTAATTATGCTTTTATCGCTTTCATTTACTTTCTCGTACTTTATTTTCCAAACGGGTTTTGCTTTTGGCGATGTATAGACCCGCGCCTTGTAATAGCGTAGATTTACCTTTCCACACTTTATTTTCCGCACTCTTAACTGTTAAAAAATGCATGAAAGACTTGTATGACAAATAAAATCAATCCGTAGCTCACAAATGCATGTTCAAAGATAAACATAAACTGAAAAACAACACACATGCACATGCCACTCTTAGGGTACGCCTCACTCGGTTGCCTCGAAGTGGTCGTCAAGTATAGGGTGTTTTAGAGGTCGCCCTCCTGTCTAAAGATCCAAGTTGCCTCGAAACGGTTGCCTCAGATAAAAAGGATCTAGGACATTAGGGTTACCGCTAAGGCGTCCTACTATTGCTTTGGTGACCACACATGTCCCTTATCATCGAATTGACCCGAATAACTCCAACGATGGTGCTACCTACCTCTCAATGGTGGGATAGCACTATCTTAAGGACTCTTACACAGCCTAATTCCTTAGAGTAGGTAGATTTCTCCTGGGTACTTGCTCTTTCAAAAAACAAACAAAACATCTTTTCGCACCTACACTTTCAAAAAGTTTTCCAACAAATACTTCATACACTCTTGAGGACTGATACAAGAGTTACCTAGAAGTCTTTCAAACGAAACTTTTTCAAAACCCACACACACTTGAAAAGCAAACAATTTTTGAAAACATAGAGTGAGCAAGTACCTAAGAGCCCGTGGGTAACCACGGATAGAAAGGGTGCTAACACCTTCCCTTTCTATAAATCTACCTCCCGAACCGAGAGACATCTCAAAGAAGGAATTTTGCTGTGCTTTTGTCCTTTCCATGTTGGAGAACATAAAACACGGTGGCGACTCTTGCTTACCGCGACATTTCGCGATCCAGCTTAAAAAACAGTCAGTTCTATTTCCACCGATCACAATGGGTACACTTCTTCCAAGACAATCTGTCTGGAACTCAACTTGATTGGTTCTATCAGTTAGAAAGATCCAATGTTCATAACTGGGAAGATCTAGCCTCCTCCTTTTACAAATAATACCAATACAACGCTAATCTTGCGCCTACCCGTACTCAACTACAGAGTATGGCCATGGTTTCAAGTGAAGGCTTCAAGGACTATGCACAAAAATGGAGGGACTTAGCAGGAAGGGTCCAACCTCCCCTATCTGAAAGAGAATTAGTAGACATGTTCTTGGGCACCTTGTCTGGTCCCTTCTTTAATGACTTAACTGGGAGTTCATCGACAGGTTTTGCTGAATTGATATTGACCGGAGAAAGGGTGGAAGCCGGGATAAAGAACAGGAAAATTCAAAAAGATGCATCCTCTGCTGCTGTAAGGAAGCCATTCATCGGAAGGAAATAAGTGGTTGCTGTATATCCTCAGAGAAATTAAGATAGGGCCGAACACCGTGCAATGGTGGGGGCTGTTATGATTCCTAAACCTGCGCCTGATCAGCAAAGAAGCAACCAGCCAAGAATGGAAAGTCCAGTCAGACAATTCACCAGAATTAATATGACACTATCTCAGGTATTACCACATCTGTTAAGATCCAACCTAGTGACTTTGAAAGTAGCTCCAAATAATCCTAACACAACCTCTCCTCACTATCATCCTAATTCCCGCTGTGCATACCATTCTGAGAGTCCCGGCCATAACACTAACAACTGTTGGGCTCTAAAGAACAAAGTACAAGACCTCCTTGAGGCTAAAGAGATTGAATTCGATGCGCCAGAAAAGCCCAATGTCATTTCTTCCCCTATTCCCAAACACGACCATAATACCAACGCGATTGAGGAAGATATGTTTGTTACTTCAGTTGATGAACTTATGACCCCACTCCTAACTATCAAAGAGAATTTGTTGAATGCCGGTGTTTTCCCAGGCTGTGATGAAAGCTGTCATTTTTGTTTATCCTCACCAACCAACTGTCCCTTGTTGAAAGTAGGCGTTTAGTGCCTAATAGATAACAAGGAAATTTTGTTCGAGAAGACTTCAATTCCAACAGTTTCTTATAATGATGTTTCCATCGTGACCATTTCCGACAATTCTTCCAGGGTCTCCACCAAAAGACCCGTTAGAATTACATCAGTTCCAAAAGTAGCTCTGTTGATAATTACAATGCCTGGACTAGTCCCATATTCGTCAGACAAAACCGTGCCATGGAATTATGGAGGGGATATCTACTACCATGATATCAAGCAAGATTGGCCAGCTGCCAAAGATTCAAGTTCTGAGAAAGTTGATTCCAATATCAGTAATATCGTAGGGACTAGCAAGATTACCCGAAGCGAAAGGGTGTTCTCTCCAGAAATTGCTCCCTCAAAAGCAATTTCTGGACCCGTAATCATTCCTGTTGTTGTTGCTCCTCCGAAGGTTATTCCCAGTCCTACAATCATCTCTGCTAATACTCCTACTGACAAAACTATTACAATCCCTATTATCACCCCTACTGACATTGCTAATGCCGACTCAACCGAAACTCGAGGTAAAGGTATTCTGATTGAGCCTGTCCGGACGAAGGCACAATCATTGGCTATCCCTGAAACCTCCCGGAAAGAGATGGAGGAAATCTTAAAGATCATAAAAATAAGCGACTACAATGTAGTCGAGCAACTGGGGCAAACTCCATCAAAAATTTCCATGCTGGATTTATTACTATGTTCTGAGGCTCATGCAAAGGCCTTGGTAAAGTTCCTTAAAACTGCCCATGTACCCTAAGAAACATCTTCCGATCAGTTCCAAGACTACGTAGCCAGCTTGACTGCAGATAATGGCTTAGGTTTTTCGGATGCTGATTTAACGCCAAGAGGGAGGAAGCATAATGAGGCATTGCATGTCTCAGTAGAATGCAGGGGCACAACTCTGGCTCATGTCTTGGTTGACACCGATCCGTCTCTGAATGTGTTGCCTAAAAAGGCTCTTGATAGGCTTGACTGCGAGGGATTGACATTGAAACCAAGCAATATAGTAGTGTGGGCCTTTGATGGCTCAAAAAGGATGGTGCATGGGGAAGTGGACATCCTCATAAAGGTTAGAACCCAAACATTTGATTCAACTTTTTATGTAATGGATATTCGCCCTTCATATTCCTGCTTGCTAAGCCGACTATGGATTCACAATGCTGGCGCTGTTACTTCTACGTTGCACCAAATGCTGAAATATCTGATTTAAGGGAAGATCATCACTGTTCATGGAGAAGAAGAGTATATGGTCAGTCATCTAAATTCCTTCAGATATGTGGAGTTAGATGGTGAATTTATTGAAACTCCATTCCAACACTTTAAAGAAGTCCTGCAAACTGTGGCATTAACCAAGGCTATATCTCAAGTTCCCAAGATCACAAGGCCTCCACTCAAGATGTCATCTTTGAAGGATGCCAAGGAAGTGATAGAAGAAGGTGGGTTCACTATCTAGGAACAACTCCCAGATATCCCATACAAATCTGACAAATTTAGTCTGGGTTTCACTTCAGGTGCCCAGAAGGCTATAAGCCGCGCTCGTGCTGGAGGACCACCCTTGAAGATCAGCAACCACTAAGTCAGCGCAGTGGAGGATGATGAAGATAGCTACAACCTGGAGGATTGGATTTTCCCAACTGCCAAAGGAGGGCTAAGCAATTGGGACGCTAGAGATTTTTTCCCGATCACTTTTATCCCACAGTAATTTGTCTTTACATTTTGTTGGATCTGTAATATTAAAACAATTCAGACTCTTAAAACCTTGTGTCTTACCCGAGGAATAATGGTCCATTTGTAAGGGTTATTATCTCATTTCCACATGACATCAATGAATCATGGATGTTTTTGCATACAAACTTTGTGCTCATTGTTTTTCTTTTTACATTTTCATTTCTTTCAAAGAATGCTATACCCTTACACACACTCACACTCACAATGCAGGTTTACATCCACTTGGGATCCCATGGGTAACGGTTCTGCTATGGCCTTCTGTGACTTTGAAAATCTAATCTACCAAGCCGAAGATGAAGGTGAGAAAGATTGTCAAGTACCAGGGGAACTCGCCCGGTTACTACAACAAGAAGAGAGGACCATTCAGCCTCACGAAGAGCCAGTGGATACAATCAACCTAGGTACCGAAGAAGACAAAAGAGAAGTCAAGGTGGGTGCCAACCTGGAACCCAGTGTCAAAGAGCATCTGATTCAGTTGTTGCACAATTATGTTGAGATCTTTTCCTGGTCGTACAAAGACATGTCAGGACTTGATACAGATATCATAGTACATCGTCTACCTATAAGAGAGGATTGCCCACTGGTAAAGAAAAAGGTCTGTCGTATGTGACCTGACATGTCAGAGAAGATTAAAGCTGAAGTCATGAAACAATTCAACGCTGGATTCTTGGTCGTCACCTCTTATCCGCAGTGGGTTGCCAATGTTGTTCCCGTGCCCAAAAAAGATGGTAAGGTACGAATGTGTGTAGACTACAAATATTTGAATAGGGAAAGCCCTAAGGATGATTTCCCACTTCCCCACATTGACATCCTAGTTGAAAATATGGCACAACACAAAGTGTTTTACTTCATGGACGGTTTCTCAGGTTACAACCAAATCAAAATGGCGCCTGAGGACATGGAGAAGACAACCTTTGTCACACAATGGGGGACATTCTGCTACAAGGTTATGCCATTCGAACTGAAAAATGTTGGGGCAACCTATCAGCGTGCCATGGTCGCTCTATTTCACGACATGATACATCACTAAATAGAGGTCTATATGGACGACATGATAGCTAGATCTCAAACAAAAGAAGAGCATCTTGATCATTTACAGAAACTGTTTGAGAGACTGAAGAAGTATAAGCTGAGGTTGAACCCAAATAAATGCACGTTTGGGGTGAGGTCTGGTAAACTCCTAGGCTTTGTCGTCAGCAATAAAGGTATTGAAGTGGATCCCGCCAAGGTGAAAGCGATATAAGAGATGCCTGCTCCTTGGACTGGTAAGGAAGTCAGAGGATTCTTGGGACGTTTGAACTACATTGCCAGATTCATTTCTCACCTGAAAGCTACTTGTGAACCAATCTTCAAGTTACTGAAGAAATATCAAGTAGTCAAATGGAATGACGAGTGCCAAACTGCTTTTGACAAGATCAAAGAGTACCTATAAGATCCTCCTGTTTTGATACCACCAGTTGAGGGAAGACCATTAATCATGTATATGACTGTTTTGGAAAACTCAATGGGGTGTGTGCTGGGGAAGCATGATGAGTCTGGCCGAAAAGAGCATGCTATTTATTACCTGAGCAAAAAGTTTACCGACTGTGAAACAAGATATTCACTGCTCGAGAAAACTTGGTGCGCTCTGGCATGGGCTGCTTGCTGGAAAAGATAGTATATGCTGACCCATACTACTTTGTTGATATCTAAAATGGATCCAATAAAATACATCTTCGAGAAACCTACCCTCTCTGGGAGAATAGCAAGATGGCAGATGATCGTGACGGAATATGACATACAATATACTACCCAGAAAGCAATAAAGGGAAGTGTACTAGCTGATCACCTTTCTCACCAAGCTTTGGAAGACTACCAGTCAATGAAGTTCGAATTCCCAGATGAAGACATCATGATGGTAAATAACTATGAAGATTTCAGACCATATGACGGACCTGAACAAGGATCCCGATGGACCCTGGTTTTTGATGGGGCATCCAATGCACTCAGTAATGGTATTGGTGTTGTGCTCATATCTCCTGAAGGTTGTCATACTTCCATTACGGCAAGACTCTGCTTCAATTGTACAAACAACATGGCAGAATATGAAGCGTGCATATTTGGTCTCAAAGCTGCCATAGATTTGGGGATCAAATCCTTGAATGTATTCAGAGATTCAAATTTGGTTATCAGCCAAATCAAAGGGGAATTGGACACCAAACACCCTAACCTTATCCCTTACAAAGAACATGTTTTGACATTTCTCCCGCATTTTGAGAAGATTACCTTCGATCATTTCCCGCAAGAAGAAAATCAGCTAGCAGACGCACTAGCCACAATGTCATCTATGTTTAAACTTAAATAGGATAACGAGGCTCCCCTTATCACCATTGAATGAATGGATGAACCATCACACTGTCACGAGATTAATACTGAAGAAGTAGTGGACCAACCTTGGTTTCACGAAGTCAAGAGGTATCTCGAAACCCAAGAATATCCAGAAGGAGCTTCAGTAAATGATAAGAAGTTCTTAAGGAGATTCTCTGCTAAATTCTTCCTTAGTAATGGAATTCTTTACAAACGCAACCATGACTCTATGTTACTTCAGTGCGTAGACAAGGTTGAAGCTGAAAGGATCATGGCTAAATTACATGAAGTAACTTTTGGCACCCATTCCAGTGGGCATACGATGGCAAAAAAATCCTACGGGCAGGTTATTACTGGTCTACCATAGAAGAAGATTACTATCAACACTCTCGAACTTGCCACAAGTGTCATATTTATGCTGACAAGGTGCACGTACCTCCGGTTCTTCTGAATGTCTTGACGGCTCCTTGGCCCTTTGCTATATGGGGGATTGATATGATTGGGGAAATCAAGCCAACAACCTCCAATGGACACCAGTTCATCTTAGTGGCCATCGACTATTTTACAAAGTGGGTGGAGGAAGCTTCTTTCGCTTTCGTTACCAAGAATGTTGTCGCCCAGTTCATCAAGCAGAATCTCATTTGTTGTTATGGTATCCCGGAGAGGATCATTACAGACAATGGCACGAATCTAAATAATACTATGATCACCTCCATGTGCGAGCAATTCAAGATCCAGCATCACAATTCTTCCCCTTACCGGCCAAAGATGAATGGTGTTGTCGAAGCTGTGAATAAGAACATTAAAAAGATAATACAGAAAATGACAGTCACATACAAAGACTGGCATGAGATGCTACCATTTTCTCTCCACGAGTATCGTACCACAACCCGCACATCAACCGGGGCAACACCTTATTCTCTGGTATATGGCATGGAGGCTGTCTTGCCTATTGAGGTCCAGATCCCCTCTCTGAGAATTATGAAGGATGCAGGACTGAATGAAGAAGATTGGATCCAGACTCGACTTTATTAACTAAACTTGATTGATGAGAAAAGACATACTGCTGTCTGTCATGGTCAAATGTACAAAAAACGAATGATCAAGGATTTCAGCAAAAAGGTCAGATGCCAAGTGTATCAAGTCGGGGATTTGGTGATCAAATGTATCATACTTCCGCAAGGTGATCCCAGGGGAAAATGGACTCATACATACGAAGGACCGTTTGTAATCAAAAACATATTCTCTGGTGGCGCAATGATATTGACCACCATGGATGGTGACGACCTGCCGCACCCTACAAACGCAGACATAGTCAAAAGATACTACGCATAAGAGACCCGCTAGGTTGACACACCTAGGCAAAGCAAGGGCATCCTGGAAAACTAAAAAGGTTCGGGCAAAAATTAGGGATAAAAAAAAACTGTACACTCGACAAGCTGAAAACCCGAAAGGGAGGCTTGGGCAAAAAAGGGTATCCCGGTGGACTAAAAACCCGAAAGGGAGGTCCAGGCAAAAGTTAGAGAATTAAAGCGTATGACTATGTCTCATTGGATCACTTTACGGACAACCTTTGGCTTGAACTGACAAATTCAGAGGTTCTGATCAATTAAATCATCGTCGGACGAGGCAACAAATAAACAAGATGCTCAGAGATACGAAGGCTATAGCAGAATAGGAACCCCATGGGATTATTGCACATAGCTATTTTTTCTTTGCATCAAAATTTTCATTTTTTATGACGGCATTCTCTTACTAGAATGTTTGTCTCATTGTACAAAATTACTTACTCAAAGTCAATACAAAGATATTCCTTTGGAAGTGCAAAACTATCTATTTTTCTTTACTCTTGTGTTTTGTTTACAAAAACGTCCAATGATTTATTTTTGAACATATGCATTTGAACATAATTACTGTTTACAAATAAACAAAATAGAAAAACAATCACTGATGGCTTTAAGAGATAGGGAAGTCTCTCCAAGTTGTTTCCATAAAATCCCCCGCAGTGTGCAGTTTAATTCCCAGCGAAACAAAGCTTCCAATTATCAATCCCCATTAGAAGTCGTTCAATTTCTCAGGATTTCCTAACAGGATTTTACAAACAATACACGACATTTCCCTGACAACAGAGTTTATTTCTCTAAGTGAAAATTCATAAACACTTCAACTTCACAACATGAAGACTTACACTCCATATCCTCAACAGTGGTCAGGGATTTATTTTCCCCAATCCAACAGCAGTGCAGCAAATTAGCTCACATACGCATACATCGCATCCATATATCATAAACATTGATAACATGAATGCATTATACCATGCATTTCATACCACATGACTTTGCATTTTAGCTAACATTTTACCCTTTTCAGGATAGGGTTAACCGCTACCATTAACAATGTTCAAAGTTTTCAGATACAATTCAGATACGCTCCAGACACGGATGCCATCCTGATACTCATTCAGATTCAACTTTCGGATACAGTTCAGATACGCTCCAGATACGGATGCCATCCTGATACTCATTCAGATTCACTCTCAGGTACATTTCAGATACGCACCAGACATGGATGCCATTCTGAAACTCATTCAACTCTCAGATACACTCCAGACACGGATGGCATTCTGATACTCATTCAGATTCAGCTTCTCAGATACAGTTCAGATACGCTCTAGACACATATGCCATCCTGAAACTCATTCAACTCTCAGATACGCTCCAGACACGGATGCCATCCTGATACTCATTCAAATTCAGCTTTCGGATACAGTTCAGATATGCTCCAGATACGGATGCCATCCTGATACTCATTCAGATTCACTCTCAGATACAGTTCAGATACGCTCCAGACACGAATACCATCCTAAAACTCATTCAACTCTCAGATACGCTCCATACACAGATGCCATTATGATACTCATTTGGATTCAACTTCTCAGATACAGTTCAGATACGCTCTAGACATGGATGCCATCCTGAAACTCATTCAACTCTCAGATACGCTCCAAACACGGATGCCATCCTGATACTCATTCAGAATCAGATTTTAGATACAGTTCAAATACGCTCCAAGACACAGATGCCATTCTGTTACTCATTCAGTTTCAGTTTTTAGATATAGTTCAGATACACTCCAAGACACGGACGCCATTCTGATACTCATTCAGATTCTCTTTCAGATTCAGTTCAGCAATCATTTTTGGATGGAATCTACCGGCCTATCTCCAACAACTTTCCATCATCTCTCCAAATGGAATCTTTAATCCCATTCCCTCAACCATCACATCACCGAGTGCAAATTTCTAGGCACTCAAGTGTCCAATCATCTTCCACCTTCGAGTTACGAATGGCAAAACTCGCCAATCTAACTCTTCAGGCTTAAGAAGATTGAACAGGGGCAGCTGTTGTACCCCAAAATTTTCCCTCTCACTTATCAATAATTTTCTCATAAGATCTCCTTTGACTCAAAGACTGCATTAGGATTGATCAGCCCAAGAGACCTCCTTAAGCACTGATGACCAAAATTAGGGTTTGAGATTGCACAAGGATATTTGAGCTTCCAATGCCCCATATGACTTTCATGGACCATTATGGACCCCCAAGATCACTCATGTCAAGTTTCAAGCCTTGGATCACATTTTTGCTCAGTCAATTGAGCAGTTGACCCAAAAATCAGTTGTATTGGGAAAAAAGTCAACTATGGCCAATTTATAGTCAAACTTCATAATTTTTTATCCACATCAGCATTTTAAACTCATATGTATCATTTGATCAAGTTTGGACCATAACTCCTCAAGAAATTTGATCAAATCTCCAAAAGGGCAAAATGGTCAAAATTAGGGTTTTGAATGGGAAAGGGCAATTTCTGATTTTTGAACTAGCAAATGATCAATTTATTCAAGGCATGATCTCAAGAGTCCAATTGCATCATTTTTACCTAATGATATGGCTCAAAATATTGCTCAAGTTCAAAGAATTGACAGATGAATTTTCAGTCAACTGTATACTGAAAAGTTAAACTTTGACTTTTTGGTCAAAATCAAATGCCAAAGATCACAATTCATCAAAACATGTCAAAATATGAAACTTATTCATTAATAAATCAAAAATTCAAGATTTCATTTTGAAAAGTCAAAATTTCTAAACTTAGAAATTTTTCTAAGTGTTGAAAATTTCTTATTTTTTCATAACTTTGAGCAAAATTTTCACCATGATGCAAGATGATTCAAGAAAAACTTCCAACATGAAAGTTATATATATCCATGATATCTACAACTTTTCTTCACACGACTTCTTCCAAAAGTGCTTGGATCTCAAGTTATAATTTTATGAACATGTGGTCATGAAACTAAACACTTAGTGAAATTTTGCCCTAATTTGGTCAGGATTTTGACCCAACTTCATGGAACTTTTTCATATAGTTCCATGGGGAATATTCAAAAGCAATTCAAATATTGGTGGTAGAGCACATTACAAGTTTCCAAAATGTCAAAGAACTCCTTGAGATCATTCTTTAGTAGGGAGAATCAAAGAGATGAAGTTAGGGTTTTATCACTTTAATGACAAGTCATTTTTGTGATGAACCAATTTCAAAACTATGCTGCATAAACACTACTTTGCAGGCCTCAAAATTGTTAGGCACTCCATAATTAATGGTTTACACAACTGTTAGAGGTCTCACTTCAAGCATTCAATGCATGGACATGCTTTATATCCATTTTTGGAAGAAAGGTTACATTGCCATTTTGATAAAGTGACTTTTTGCACAAAACTTGTTCTTGAGCCTTGCACTTGTTCTCTTCTGATCAAACAAGTCCTATAACTCATGAGAAATGGTTTAGACACTTACAATCACCCAATCCATGCTTGTACCTCCTCTTGAAACTTGTTTCCCAGTTTTCTTCAAAATCAAGTAACCTAGCCGAAAGCTAAAAGGTTGTACTTCTGATTGTCCAAAGCTCTCAAACACTTTTGTTTATACATACATAAACCATTGGCCACAAACAGACAAACGCTAATGCCTTTAAAACACTTAGAACTCAGAAACACATCTCATACTTCCATTTTCACACAAACTGACCAAAAACATGAAACTCATAATATACTAGTGCGTTTATTGGCCTTTTGGTTTCTAAAGTTTCTAAACATCACATAGAATTGATCCCACACCCCGTTACAGAACTGTAACACCATTAACACCATCCTCCATTTTCAAAAATAGAGCTATGCACATTGACTTCTCCAGACCATTTCAGCCATCCATTGCTCAAGCTAATCATTGCATTAGCTTCCTGGGACCTCAAGGAAGCTAACCTGATCATCACCATCACTTGAAACAAGCTCAAACTCAAAACACGATTTCCAGTTTTGAGGTAAGTTTTCTTAACTTTGAACTCTTCATACAAGCATCATTAATGATTTGTTTGTGAATAAAACATGTAGATATCATTACCCTAAAGCTAACCATGTCTATAGTTTCTATTAATTTTTCTTGAGCTTAGAGAATTTTAAGATTGAAGTTTCTGAGATTTTAAGGGTTTAGATTAGGGCCAATAAAATTCATGCTTATCTTTGATCTATAGTTTTAATGCTTTACATTTTTGAAATTGTGAGGAAATTTGCTACAAGTTTCATGTTTACAGTTTTCATTTTTGATGTGAAATGCGCAAGTTACAGTTGGTCTGGCTGGGGGTTGAAGATGAAGTAGTCAGGGCGCGTTTTATATCATATACTTATTGTTTTGCTTATACTAACGGATGTATAGCCACCCCAGTGGTAGAAGCGCGCGCCTATAACCTTTGGGACCTGGGTTCGAGCCCCAGTGGTACCCTTTTGTGTTTTTTTCATATTTTTTGCATTATTATGACTTTTTTGCAGGCGCCTGGGCCTCATTCGGCTTTTATTTTTTTATCTATTGCTTTCTAACCCCCTGTAGACTATTTGCGCCCTTGGCCCAGTTTATTTTATTTTCTTATTTTTATTTCATTTATTTTCTTTAATATTTTTTCCTAATATTAAAAAATCATAAAAAATACAAAAAATAATAGATTTATATTTTGACTTAGTTTATTTTATTTTTCTCACAAAAAATATTTTATTTAACTATATTTTATTTATTTTTACTAACTAGTCTTGTAAATTTAATTTAAAACTAGGTTATTATTTATTTCTTTTACACCAATTAAAATATATTTATTCCAATGTAAAAAAAGACCAAAAATATTTTTTAATACTATAAATATTTTCAAGACAAAAATACCAAAAAATACTTTTCTTAAACTTATTTTCTTTAATCAATTAATGAATTAGGGTTTTATCAATTTCTTTTCTTAGTGAATTAGGTTTACTTTTAAGTTTAATTAATTATTTTCTTTAATTAATTAGGTTAAAACAAATTCACTTTTCTCTAAAAAATCCAAATAAATATCCATTTACTTCACATTTTGCATTTTTATATATTTATTCATTTTATACATTGTATTCATTTAATTCCTTGCACATTATGTTGTACCCCAAAATTTGCCCTCTCATTTCTCAAAAGATCATCCTGGACTCTCAGGTTTGCTTCTATCAAGTTCCAAGTCTTGAATTACAACTTTTCAAGAATATCATCCACAAGGGCAAAATGGTCAAAAGCACATTGAAAAGTCAAACTTGGACTTTTAGATCAAAAATCAAGTTTCAACAATTATATTTCATCAAGAAATGAAATTGGTTCATCAAAAAATCAGAAGTCAGAAGTTACTTTAAAAAAATCAAATTTCTAAACATTTAGAAATTTTTTTAAGTGTCAAGAGAATATGATACTTCAGAACTTCTGAGCCAGCCTCCACACAAGTGCAGTCAGAAGTTGCAAACACGGTTCAGAACATGATGCTTTAATCAGAACATGTAGAAGCGATGCTCTTTAGTCAGAACATGATTCTTCAACATATGAAGTCTATGTTCAACGCTTCAGTCATAACATCACCCTTCGAGTCTCATTCTGGTCTTCTGCGATCAGAACATCACCAAATCCCAAGACCTCATTTAAACAACCTGCTGCACTGCTATAGCACAGTACTTTAACCAGCAGCTAATCCAATCCACGCCTGCATTTTCCTAAATCCCATATTTGCACCAAATACAAAAAGCTGTGATAAAAAAACAATGGAACAGTGTGCCAAAAAAAGTTTAAATCCCATTTTTCCCCCCCAAAACCACAATAAATTCACCTATAAATAAGTTGCTCCATCACACTTTCAAGGGGCTGATTTTTTGAGAGAGAAAATTGTCAAAAGAGAGAAAAGAAAAACTGTGAAACCTTCTTAAAAAAATCCAGAATTCCCAAACAGAAAACAAAACCTTTGTTCTTCCCTTTGAATCAAAGAACTTGGAATTTTCTCTCTTGTTGCTCTTGCTGACTCCAGAACATTTGAAGGCAGCATTTCAAGTTCCAAGCACACGTTCCAGATTCAAGGTAAGTCTTTTTGATTTTGCATATTCTCATTCAGAACATCATTAAATATGTAAATATCACAATATTAATGTTGTCCATATGATTGCATAAGTAGGAAAACTGTGGATCAGAACTTCTTGATTAAGGCTAGGCTCAGAATTAGGATTAGAACTTCTATAAACTGTTGTGCTTTTATCCTCCTGATTTGCTGTTAAGGATTGAATAAATTGCTGATGTGCTTATTAATATGATGAAAGAGTTGAAATGTAACACATAACTTCTGTTTTTCATTCACCATTTTAACACACAAATTTTTTATGATTTTCTCACTGTTTAAGCATGTAGAACTTCTAAGTTCTCTTTACCATTTTAACACACAAAACTTCTGATGTTCACTCATTATTTTAGCGCAATACAGAACTTCTGACTTTTGGCTCACTGTCTGAATACCACCCAAAACCTTTGTTTCCTTTCCCTCTGACGTTTCTTGTAGGACCTCAGAGTGTACCAATCCAGAACTTCTGATTCCACTAACGTTCCTTTCTGAGTCACCACGGGCCTGGCTTCAGAACTTCCGATCCTTATTGTTTTGCTTGCAGCAACACGCTGTTTCTATCTTTCATTTATTTTCATTTTTAACATTATCAATATTAACCCCTTTTTTTATTAATATAAAAAAGACGTAAAAATATTTTCTTTTATTGATTAATTTATTTCTTTTTCTTAATTCATTAAGACAAAAAAACCATTCTCTAAACAAGTCCTTTTTCTCTCTTGCATTGTACATTTCAATATGGTTGTAATAATTAAATAAGATTTAAATTCTTGTAACCCCCCATTTATAAATATGTATACCCCATCCCCTAATGATTGTAATAGCGTAGAATCTTTATATTCCCGCAATTTATTGCTTTCCAAATAAATGCTAGTAATTAGGGCGTGTATGGCAAGACATGAAATTGACAAGTAGGTAACCCTAATCAAGACTAAAATGCATGCAATCAAACACACTTGCACACTAGCACCCTTAGGGTAATCCCACCTTGTTGCCTATCAGAAAAAGTAGTCATGTCCCTCGAACATGAGCATTTTAGCAAAAGACCCTCGATAAAAGATCGTAGTCCCTCAATGACCCTCGATGTTGCCTTCGATAAACAATCTAGTCCTTCATACAACTTTGCTAAAACGTTCCATGGGTTGCCTTCCATGACTATACAAAAACGTCCCACGCCCGTCCCTTCACATCCAACGATGGGGCTTCTTACCAAATCAATGGTAAGATAGCAACATCTAAAGGAAGAGGAAAATAATATCTAAGACCTTTTGAGTAGGTAGATTCGCTCCTAGTTGCTCGCTTGCTCACAACAAAAACATTTTATACACCAACACATCTCTTTGAACTATTTTCGAAACCAACACTTTGTACGCATTCTTATAGAGACGAGAATCATTACAAATTCACATTTTCAAAATACTTTCAAAACCCACACCACAAAGCACATTTCAAAATAAAAGCAAGTGATCTAGCAAGTAACTAAGAGCCCATGGAAAGCCATAGATGAAAAGGGTGCTAATACCTTCCCTTTTCATAATCTCCCC
Source organism: Vicia faba (assembly GCA_948472305.1). Taxonomy (NCBI): domain Eukaryota; kingdom Viridiplantae; phylum Streptophyta; class Magnoliopsida; order Fabales; family Fabaceae; genus Vicia; species Vicia faba. Next base: position 1,468,156,753 of record OX451739.1, on the reverse strand, counting down.
CCGAACTCAAGAAAACATCTCTAAAGGTCTTTCTTGTGCTTTTTCACCTTTCCTTATTGGATGAAATAAAAGTCGGCGGCGACTCTTGCTATCCGCAACATTTGCGATCAAACGCAAAACAAAAAGTCAGTTCTCCCACCGTATCACAGAACTGGCGACTCTGCCGGGGACTTTATAAGTGGGGTTACCTTAGGGTTAGATCACATTTACTTGCTTTTTTGTTTGACTTGTTTGCTTTACATTTAAGGGTTTTTTGCTTGGGTATTGTTAAAGATCCTACACCCAGATCTAAGGGACACTTATTAGGTAAACAACAAAAGATCGTGGAGATTGTACAGCATAGACCGATATGGTTTAAGTGATGGCTGTGTTGGTGTGACACTTTGGTCGGTACCGGTATCCTTCGTGTGGAAACAAAGAGAATACGGGGCCGCCGCGTGGTGTCGTGAAGAACTAACGGACCTTAGAACCTTAGTTGAACAAACTTGGCCATTAGAAAGTAGTGAGATAGCCGACCTCGGTATAAAGCTGAGGATTGGTTGATACTCGATGCTACACTCATTGAGATCAGACTTTCGGGATATTTCAGCCGCAAGAAAAGATTGCCTGAGCTGAAACAATGCCCGATAGAGGATGATCAGTGATATTGAGAATCCTTAGAACCCAATTAATTTTCTAAGACAGGTTTGAAACCAACTAAACTTCAAGAGGGTACTTACCTTTAACCTCATGCAAGCCTTTGAACCTAAGGACTATTATGTCTTTGGTTTGTGTTTGATTTACTCTGTTTGAACATAACATCATGCATCATAACATAACATCCATTCTTATTACACTAACCATTTCAAGGACCAAGGGATTTTATCTTTGTTCTGCTTTGCAGATCATGGCTTCTGCTCGTAGAAACACTATCCGAATCAGCTTTGTGAGAACACCTCTCCAACTCAAAGAAATAATATTAAGGGTTCCTGAAACTTCTACATTCACCAAGAGACATGGTCGACTTCTCAACCTGGTTACTTCAAGCTTTGATGAGAAGATGATGGGTGTACTCTTTTAGTTCTTTGATCCTGAGCACCACTGCTTCACCTTTCCAGACTATCAGTTGGTGCCTACCATGAAAAAGTTCTCTCAGTTATTGAATATACCCATTCTTGACCAGGTACCTTTCACAGGTTTAGAAGAGGTTCCGAAGCCAGAAGTCATCGCCTTAGCTTTGCATCTAAAACGGGCCGACGTGATATCCAATTGGAAAACAAGAAGCGGAGTCAAGGGTTTTCTAGCCAAGTTCCTAATAGACAGGGCCCAACTGTTTTGGGATGATTTGGATTTCCATGCCTTTAAGGAGGTCTTGGCCCTTCTAATCTATGGGTTAGTACTATTCCCTAATCCGGACTTACTCATAGATTTGAATGCTATCAAGATTTTCCTCTCTTGCAACCCTGTGCCTACCTTGCTCAGAGATATCTTGCACGCTCTCCATACTCGTACCATGAAGAGAAGAGGGGTCCTTATGTGCTACTTGCCATTACTGTCGAGGTGGTTTATTTCTCACCTCCCTAAGTCAGTGCTGAAGAATGAAGAAGGTTTGGGTTGGTCGCAAAGGATAATGTCACTTTCTCACACGGATATTCTCTGGTATTCCCGATTTATGGGAGATGTTTCTATTATTGGCTATTGTGAGGAGTTCCCTAATGTCCCAGTACTTGGCATTAGGGGAGGTATAACTTACAATCCTTGTTTGGATCTGCGACAATTTGGTAATGCTCGAAGGGATGGTCCTCATGAGTTACTTATCCAGGGCATTATATTTAACTATGAGGGGGATGTTTAAGGGTATCGCCAGAGGTTCATACGAGCTTGGGGCATGATAAACATATCTGACGCCAAGACTTTGGGGCCGAAGAATTCCATTCCTATGGAACCTTATCTCCAATGGGTAAGAGCTCGCGCTCAGAAACTTATAATCCCTACATAGCCGTCTTACCAGTGATTGTGGAGCCCGTTACTGAAGGGGATATTCCATACACGGTTCTTCATCCTGATATGCCCACTGATCTTGAAGAACTACAAAGGTCTTGGATCCAGTTAAAGAAGGAGTGGGATACTTATAGGGACCAGTTCTATGCCCAGGAGAAGAAGGTTTTAGAGCTCACAAAGAAGCTTCATGAGGAAAGAAGCCTTAATGCTTATCTCGGCACAAAGAGGAAGCATCCATGGGAAACTTGATTTTTTTAGTTTTTAGAATTTTTAATTGTAACGCCTAAGAGGAAATTGTACCTTGAATTCTACTAATAAAATCTTTGTTTCATTTTGGTTTGCAAAGTTTAAATTTACCAAAGTCCTTGAAATCATTGCATACGCATCCCATCCATAGCATTGCATAAACAGGTACCATTACAGGTTTCTCATCTTCTTCACTGTTTATTTCAGTAAAGATGTCTTCTGAACAAAGCATCAAAGATCTTCAGGCACAAAATGCCCAATTTCAACAGATGTTCATAAGTCTGGCGAAAGGGCATGAGGACCTGAAGGCCCTCATCCTGAAAGAGAAAAAGAAGAAGAAGAAGTCCGCTGGTATCCTTAATATGGGTAGAAGATTTGGGGGGCCGCTGAAATAACCAATCGACCTAACCTCCTCGTCCAAAGAAGGGGAAAACCAAGAAAGAGAAGCAAGGGAGGAGAATCCTAGTCCTGAGGTTTCTGACAATGATACAGAATACAATGATGAGCAATATCCTCTCATTAAGGATATATACAAGCAATTAGAGGATCAACTGTACGCCATAGAAGTCTAGAGACTACTTGGGTTGGACTTCGAAGAACTAGGATTGGTGTTGGGAGTGGTCATCCCACATAAATTTAAAGCTCCAGTTTTCGAAAAATATGATGGGGTGTCTTGCCCAAAGCTTCATCTCCATTCCTACGTAAGGAAGATCCAACCCCACACTGCTGATAGAAACTTGTGGGTTCACTTCTTTCAAGACAGCCTGTCAGGGACTCAACTCGAATGGTTCTACCAATTGGAGGGAACCAATGTCTGAAACTCGGAGGATTTGGCTACTACTTTTTACAAGCAGTATCAATACAATGCCGACCTGGCCCCTACTCGTACTCAACTCCAGAGTATATCCATGGGTGCAGGTGAAGGCTTTAAGGACTACGTGCAGAAGTGGAAAGACTTGGTTGGGAGAGTTCAACCCCCTTTATCTGAAAGGGAGTTGGTTGACATGTTTCTTGGGACGTTGTCTGGCCCATTCTTCAACCATTTGATCGGCAGCTCATCGACTGGTTTTACTGAGCTGATATTAACTGGAGAAAGGGTAGAAGTTGGGATCTGGAGCAGTAAAATACAGAGAGACACCTCCTCGAGTTCAGTAAAGAAGCCCTTCATTGGTAAGAAGGAAGCCAGTGCTATCTATAGCCTAAGAGGTCAGAGCAAAACGGAATACCATCCAATGGTAAGTGCTGTAATGATACCTATGCCTGCGGCTTCCCCACAATGCAACAATCACTAAAGGGTAGAAAGACCACAAAGGAAGTTTACCCGGATTAACATGACATTGACAGGTTTTACCCCATCTGCTGAGATCCAACTTGATAACTTTGGAAGAGGCTCCCAAGAATCCTAATACCTCGTCTCCTCGGTACAATCCTAACGCTCGGTGTGCTTACCATTCTGAGAGTCCTGGTCACGATACGAATGACTGCTGGGCTCTAAGAAATAAAGTACAAGATCTGATTGAAGCCAAGGAGATCGAGTTCGACGCTCCAGAGAAGCCCAGTGTCATAACTGCTCCCATACCTAGGCACAACCGTGGAGTTAACACCGTTGATACCGATCTGTTTATGACCTCGGTTGATGAAGTGTCTACTCCCCTTATGACTATTAAGAAGAATTTGTTGTTGGTCAGTTTATTTCCGGAATATGGTGAAGGTTGCCACATGTGTTCATCTCTGCCTTCTGGTTACTATCTTCTAAAGACAGGTGTCCAGCGCCTGATGGATAGCAAAGAAATTTTGTTCGAGAAAATTTTGACTCCTGCTGTTCCGTTCAAAGATGTTGCTATTATAACCATTTCCGCCAATCCTTCCAAGGCCTCCTCGAGAAGACCTGTTAGGATTACACCCGCTTTGAGAGTTGCTCCGTTAATAATCACCTGTCCTGGTCCTGTCCCATACACCTCAGACAAAGCTGTCCCTTGGCATTATGGCGCCGATATCTACTATCATGGCGTTAAACAAGACCTGAAGAATGAAGAGGCTGATCCCGATGTCAGTAACATTGTCAGGACCGATAGGATTACTAGAACTGGAAGGGTTTTTTCTCCTGAGATCTCCCCGAAGACTGCCACTAAGCCTATTGTTATTTCATCTGCTGTTCCTACCAGTACTTCCGTCGCTACTCCTGTTCTTACTCCAATTGTTACTCCTTTCGTAGAGTCATCTAGGACTCGAGGCAAAGAAGCTATAGGTGAGCCTGCCCGGACGGAGGCACCTAGAAAGATTGTCGTGGAAACCTCTAAGAAAGAGATAGAGGAAATTTTAAAAATAATTAAAAAAAGTGACTACAATGTGGTTGAGCAGTTGGGGAAGACCCCCTCGAAGATATCGATGTTGTCTTTGCTGTTATGTTCTGAGGCCCATGCGAAGGCTTTGATTGCATTCCTCAGGATGGTGCATGTGCCACAAGAAACCTCAGCCGATCAATTCAAAGACTGTGTGGCTAGCTTGACTGCTGACAACGGGCTGGGTTTTTCATATGCCGACTTGACACCGAAAGGGAGGAAGCATAATGATGCTCTGCATGTCTTGATCGAATGTAGCGGCACCACTATGGCTCATGTGCTGGTGGATATTGGGTCTTCCCTGAATGTGTTTCCTAAGAAGGCTCTTGATCGGTTGGATCGTGAAGGCTTGACCCTAAAGCCTAGTAACATTGTGGTAAGGGCTTTTGATGGGTCGAAGAGAATGGTGCATGGGGAGGTGGACATCCCTGTCAAGGTAGGCTCTCAAACTTTTAAGTCCACCTTCTACGTGATGGACATCAGGCCATCGTACTCTTGTTTGTTGGGTCGTCCTTGGATCCATGAAGCTGGGGCTGTTACTTCTACACTACACCAAATGTTGAAGTATCCGGTGAAGGGAAGATAGTCACTGTGCATGGCGAAGAGGAGTACATGGTGAGCCACATGAACTGCTTTAGGTATGTGGAGATGGACGGGGAATTCATAGAGACCCCTTGTCAAAACTTTGAAGAGGTTCCCCAGATTTTAGCATCGACCGAGACTACCACCAATACCAAACTTCCTTTGAAGATGGCTTCTCTCAAGGACGTCAGAACAGTGGTTGAATAAGGTGGGTGTACCAATTAGGGACGACTCCCTGATTTTACTCACAAAACTGACAAATTTGGTTTGGACTTTACTTCAGGGGCTCAAAGGGATGTTCGACGCGCTCGGGCTAGAGGACCTCCCCTACACATAAGTAATTGTAAGGTAAACTCTATTGAAGACAGTGAGGAAGACCCTGACATTGACAGCTGGATCTACCCGACTGCCAATGGTGGACCGAATAATTGGACGGCTAGAGATTTTATTCCAGTTTCTTTTATTCTGCAGTAACTGTCTTACTTGTGTTCTGAATTTGTAATGAACCATTTTTAAACTTTTTGGCCTTGTGCTTTACCCAAGGCACAATGGTTCCATCTGTGAGGGTTATTATATGTCATTTCACATGTCATCAATAAAGCATTGGACGTTCCATGCATATAAATTTTGCGTTCTATGTTTTTCTTTTCTGCTTTTACTTTATTAATACGGCTATGCTCTTACACACACTCACGTATCAAACTGCAGATCCATATCCACTCTGGATCCCATTGATAACAATTCTGCTACTGCCAGTTATGACTTCGAAAATCCGATCAACCGAGCCAAGGACGAAGGTGAGAACTATTGTGAGGTGCATGGAGAAATGGCTAGACTATTACAACAGGAAGAGAGGGCTATACAGCCTCATTAAGAGCCAGTTGAGACAATAAACTTGGGCACAGAGGTGGACAGAAAAGAAGTCAAGATCGGTGCAAATCTGGAAGCTAAGATCAGACAGCGGTTGATATAGATGTTGCATTACTACGTTGAGATTTTTGCCTGGTCATATGAAGACATGCATGGGTTAGACACTGACATCGTGGTACACCATATTCCAACTAAAGAGGATTGTCCTCCGGTTAAACAGAAGGTCCGCCGTATGCACCCTGAAATGTCAGAGAAGATCAAGGCAGAGATCATGAAGTAGTTCGATGCGGGGTTCTTAGTTGTCACCTCCTATCTGCAGTGGGTTGCTAACATTGTTCCGGTACCTAAGAAGGATGGCAAGGTACAAATGTGTGTGGATTATAGAGATCTGAACAGGGCAAGCCCCAAGGATGACTTCCCGCTTCCCCACATTGATGTTCTGGTTGACAACACCGCGCAGCATAAAATATTCTCCTTCATGGATGATTTCTCTGGCTACAACCAGATCAAGATGGCTCCTGAAGACATGGAGAAAACGACCTTCGTCACACAGTAGGGCACCTTCTGTTACAAGGTAATGCCTTTGGGGTTGAAGAATGCTGGGGCAACCTATCAGCGATCCATGGTCGCTCTGTTCCACGATATGATTCACCATGAGATCGAGGTTTATGTTGATAACATGATAGACAAGTATCAAACCAAAGAGGAACATCTCGATCATCTACAAAAGTTGTTCGACAGGTTGAAGATATACAAGTTGAGGTTGAACCCGAACAAGTGCACCTTCAGGGTAAGGTCTGGTAAGCTTCTGGGTTTCGTCATCAGTGGAAAAGGTATTCAGGTACACCCCACAAAGGTAAAGGCCATACAAGAGATGACGGCTCCCCGTATTGAGAAGGAAGTTAGAGGTTTCTTGGGACGCTTGAATTATATCGCCAGGTTCATTTCACATCTGAATGCTACTTGTGAGCCCATCTTCAAGCTCCTGAAGAAAGATCAAGTGGTAAAATGGAATGACGAATGCCAGACTGCTTTCGAAAGGATCAAGGAATACCTTCAAGAACCGCCAGTTCTGATGCCTCCGGTTGAAGGAAGACCTTTGATATTGCACTTAACAGTGCTAGACAATTCAATAGGGTGTGTGTTGGGGCAGCATGACGAGTCTGGTCGAAAAGAGCATGCAATATACTACCTTAGCAAAAAGTTTATTGACTGTGAGACAAGATACTCATTGCTCGAGAAAACTTGCTGCGCTTTGGCATGGGCTGCTCTCTGGCTGAGACAGTATATGTTGACTCACACTACTTTGTTGATATCTAAGATGGATCCAATAAAATACATCTTCGAGAAGCCCGCACTCTCCGGAAGAATAGCAAGATGGCAGATGATCTTAACTGAATACGATATATAATATACAACCCATAAAGAAATAAAGGGGAGTGTATTGGCTGATCATTTGGCTCATCAGGCCGTGGATGACTTCCAGTCCATCCATTTTGAGTTCCCGGATGAGAACATTATGTTGGTGATTGACTACGAAGGACATGGACCAGATGAAGGACCTGAGAAAGGATCCCGATGGACTATGGTTTTTGATGGAGCTTCGAACCCACTCAGTAATGGCATTGGCGTTGTTATCATATCCCCTGAGGGCTGTCAGACTCCTTTCACTGCCCGACTATGTTTTAACTGCACTAACAACATGGCAGCGTATGAAGCCTGCATCATGGGTCTCAAAGCCGCTATTGACCTAAGAATCAAGTTCCTAAATGTCTTCGGGGATTCTGCCTTGGTGATAAGTCAGATCAAAGACGAATGGGATACGAAGCATCCGAATCTCATCCCATACAAAGAGCACGTACTGACATTGCTCCCACACTTTAAGGAGGTAATTTTTGAACATTTCCCACGAGAGGAGAATCAGTTAGCGGACGCGCTAGCTACCATGTCTTCTATGTTCAAAGTTAAGTGGGACAATGAAGCTCCCCGAATCACCATTGAAAGGTTGGATGAACCAGCGCACTGCTGTGAGATTGATACTAAAGAGGTGGCAGACAAACCCTGGTTTCATGAGGTAAAGAAGTATCTCGAGACTCAAGAGTATCCCGAAGGGGCATCTGTCAATGATAAGAAGTTTCTGAGAAGGTTCGCTGCGAAATTCTTCCTCAGTAATGGAATTCTCTACAAGCGCAATCATGACTCTACCTTACTGCGGTGTGTAGACAAGAGCGAAGCAGAGAGGATTATGACAGATCTACATGAAGGTACCTTTGGAACCCATTCCAGTGGACATACTATGGCTAAGAAGATCCTACGAGCAGGATATTACTGGTCCACTACGGAAGCCGATTGTTATCAGCACTCTCGAACTTGTCATAAGTGCCAAATCTATGCTGACAAGGTGCATGTGCCTCTGGTTCCTTTGAATGTCTTGACAGCTCCGTGGCCTTTTGCAATGTGGGGCATTGACATGATCTGAGAAATCAGGCCCACCGCCTCCAATAGGCATCGCTTCATCCTAGTGGCCATCGATTACTTCACGAAATGGGTTGAGGCGGTCTCCTTTGCTACTGTCACCAAGAATGTTGTGGCGCGATTTATCAAGCATAACCTAATCTGTCGGTATGGTGTGCCAGAGAGAATTATCACCGATAATGGTACGAATCTCAATAACACGATGATCACCGAAATCTGTAAGCAGTTCAAGATACAACATCATAACTCTTCTCCCTACCGGCCGAAGATGAATGGCGCTGTTGAAGCAGCTAACAAGAACATCAATAAAATTGTACAAAAGATGATGGTGACATACAAAGACTGGCATGAGATGCTGCCATTCACTCTGCATGGGTACCATACCTCAGCACAGACATCGACAAGGGAAACACCCTACTCTCTGGTATATGGCATGGAGGCATTCCTACCCATTGAGGTCCAGATTCCTTCCCTAAGGATTATGAAGGATGCAGGTTTGAACGAAGACGACTGGATCTAAACTCGGCTTGATCAGCTAAATCTAATCGATGAGAAGAGACTTACTGCTATCTGTCATGGTCAGACGTATCAAAAGCGAATGATCAAGGATTTTAACAAGAAAGTCAGGCGTCAAGAATATCAAGTCGGGGATCTAGTGATCAAGCGTATCATACTGCCGCAAGGTGACCCCAAGAGAAAATGGACTCCCACATATGAAGGGTCATTTGTGATTAAAAACATTTTTTCAGGTGGAGCCATGATTCTAACCACCATGGACGGTGACGAATTTCCTCACCCTGTCAATGCAGACATAGTGAAAAGATACTATGCATGATAAAAGACCCGCTAGGTCGACTGGCCTAGGCAAAAATAAGGGATGAAAATGAAAAATCTGTACACCCGACAAGTTGAAAACCTGAAAAGGCGACTTGGGCAAAAAAGGGTATCCCGGTGGACTGAAAACCCGAAAGGGAGGTCCAGGAAAAAGTTAGGGATGAAAAGCGTATCACTATGTCCCATTGGGTCACCCTGCAATCTGACCTCAGTATCAATTGTCAAGCTCAAACAACATCGATCAACCTAATCAGCTTCAGACAAGCAACAAAGTGATGAGACGCTCGAAGACATAGAGGCGGTAGCAGAATTGGAACCCAATGGGATTGTTGTACATAGCTATTTTCTTTTTACACAATATTGTATAACTTCTATTTTTACGGCGACGTTCTCTTACTAGAACGCCAGCCTCCTTGTACGAAAACGCCTATTACATGCCAATTTCAAAAAAATCAATACAAAATCATTTTCATAAGAAACTTTGAGTTTTTCCTTTTTTTTTGTTTTGTTTTGCAAGAACGTCCATTGATTTATTTTTGACATATGCATTTAAATATGATCGCTGCTCATAAATATTTACATAAAGAAACAAAAGACAATTACTCGTAATTCCAGAAACATGGAAAAAAATAAGAAATGTCAAACCCGACAGTCACTCTATCCAGCAGGTACCAGGGCAGAGACAAATTTGGAGCACAATCATCAATACATGCGACCTTGTAACATCTGTATTCCCCACAGAGTAAAGGTAATCAAAGCACTGATATCAGTTCTCTCAAAATGGGAAGTAATCCCCCTAGCCAGGGTTGTCCAGAAACCTGACATCTATATCCCCCGGGCGAATTGCATGATCGCAAGAGGATCATCATAAATTATTATCTCCCCAAGCAGAGTTTGTTTCTCTAGATGCAGAAGTTCAATCCCCAACAGAGTTTAACCAGAGTCATTCCCCCGCAGAGCTATTCTCGAACAAAGTCTCTCCTTGGTAGAATATTCACAAACAGCAAAGAACAAATCTCCGGCACAGTCATTTCCGTTCACCGTCTCCAACAGAAGTAGAAGAACCAGAGTTCTCTACAACAGTCAAAATGCTATATTCTCCAGCAGCAGCCAGGGGTTTATTTTCCTAGATTTGGATATGTCACAAATAACATCTCATGATCATACATCATGACATATGAACGCATATCACATACAACATAATCTCATTTATTTTGAGAACATCATCTCACAACGCATTTCATGCATCGCATATGATTAACCCTGTTGTGTTTTCAGGAAAGACAGTTATCACCAACAATTCCAGCAAATATACATATCATATCTGCAGACAGCTAATAAAAAAATGAGTTCTCGAAACTAAGCGGGTCAACTAATCTACATGATCAAGCGAAGTAACCCTACTACCCAAGTTACTTCTCATAGCCCTACTATCCAGACTTTCATCTCGTAGTAACCCTACTACCCATGTTCCTTCTCATAGCCCTACTATCCAGGCTTTCATCTCGAAGTAACCATACTACTCAGGTTCCTTCCCATAAGCCCTACTATCCAGGCTTTCATTTCGAAGTAACCCTACTACCCAGGTTCCTTCCCATAAGCCCTACTATCCAGGCTTTCATTTCGAAGTAACCCTACAACCCAGGTTCCTTCCCATAAGCCCTACTATCCAGACTTTCATCTCGAAGTAACCCTACTACCCAGGTTCCTTCTCATAGCCCTACTATCCAGGCTTTCATCTCAAAGTAACCATACTACCCAAGTTCCTTCCCATAAGCCCTACTATCCAGGATTTCATTTAAAAGTAACCCTACTACCCATGTTCCTTCCCATAAGCCCTATTATCCAGACTTTCATTTCGAAGTAACCCTACTACCCAAGCTCCTTCCCATAAACCCTACTATCCAGGATTTCATTTCGAAGTAACCCTACTACCCAAGTTCCTTCCCATAAGCCCTACTATCCAAGCTTTCATCTCGAAGTAACCCTACTACTCAGGTTCCTTCCCATAAGCCCTACTATCCAAGCTTTCATTTCGAAGTAACCCTACTACACAGGTTTCTTCTCATAATCCCTACTATCCAGGGTTTCATTTCGAAGTAACCCTACTACCCAGGTTCCTTCCTATAAGCCCTACTATTCAGGCTTTCATTTCGAAGTAACCCTACTACCCAGGTTCCTTCCCATAAGCCCTATTATCCAGGCTTTCATCTCGAAGTAACCCTACTACCCAGGTTCCTTCTCATAGCCCTACTATCCAGGCTTTCATCTCGAAGTAACCCTACTACCCAAGTTCCTTCCTATAAGCCCTACAATCCAGGATTTCATTTCGAAGTAACCTTACTACCCATGTTCCTTCCCATAAGCCCTAATACCCAGGCTTTAATTTCGAAGTAACCCTACTACCCACGTTCCTTCCCATAAGCCCTACTATCCAGGCTTTCATTTCGAAGTAACCCTACTACCCAGGTTCCTTCCCATAAGCCCTACAATCCAGGATTTCATTTCGAAGTAACCCAACTACCCAGGTTCCTTCCCATAAGCCATATTATCTAGGCTTTCATCTCGAAGTAACCCTACTAGCCAGGTTCCTTCTCATAGCCCTAATATCTAGGCTTTCATCTCGAAGTAACCCTACTAGCCAGGTTCCTTCCCATAAGCCCTACTATCCATGCTTTCATTTCGAAGTAACCCTACTACCCAAGTTCCTTCCCATAAGCCCTAATATCCAGGCTTTAATTTCGAAGTAACCCTACTACCCAGGTTCCTTCCCATAAGTCCTACCATCCAAGCTTTCATTTCGAAGTAACCCTACTACCCAGGTAACTTCCCATAAGCCCTACTATCCAGGTTTTCATTTCAAAGTAACCGTACTAACCAGGTTCCTTTCCATAAGCCCTACTATCCAGGCTTTCATCTCGAAGTAACCTTACTACCCAGGTTCCTTCCCATAAGCCCTACTATCCAGGCTATCATTTCGAAGTAACCCTAGTACCCAGGTTCCTTCCCATAAGCCCTACTATCCAGGATTTTATTTCAAAGTAACCCTACTACCCCGGTTCCTTCCCATAAGCCCTACAATCCAGGCTTTCATCTCGAAGTACCCCTACTACCTAGGTTCCTTCTCATAGCCCTACTATCCAGGATTTCATCTCGTAGTAACCCTACTACCCAGGTTCTTTCTCATAGCCCTACTATCCAGGCTTTCATCTAGAAGTAACCCTACTACCCAAGTTCCTTCCCACAAGCCCTACTATCCAGGCTTTCATTTCGAAGTAACCCTACTACCCAGATTCCTTCCCATAAGCCTTACTATCTAGGCTTTCATCTCGAAGTAACCCTACTACCCAGGATCCTTCCCATAAGCCCTACTATCCAGGCTTTCATTTCGAAGTAACCCAACTACCCAGGTTCCTTCCCATAAGCCCTACTATCCAGGGTTTCATTTCGAAGTAACCCTACTACCCAGGTTCCTTCCCATAAGCCCTACTATCCAGGCTTTCATTTCAAAGTAACCCTACTACCCAGGTTCCTTCCCATAAGCCCTACTATCCAGGCTTTCATCTCGAAGTAACCCTACTACCCAGGTTCCTTCTCATAGCCTTACTATCCAGGCTTTCATCTCGAAGTAACCCTACTACCCAGGTTCTTTCCCATAAGCCCTACTATCCAGGCTTTTATTTTGAAGTAACCCTACTACCCAGGTTCCTTCCCATAAGCCCTAATATCCAGGCTTTAATTTCGAAGTAACCCTACTACCCAGGTTCCTTCCCATAAGCCCTACTATCCAGGCTTTCATTTTGAAGTAACCCTACTACCCAGGTTCCTTCCCATAAGCCCTACTATCCAGGCTTTCATTTCGAAGTAACCATACTACCCACGTTCCTTCCCATAAGCCCTATTATCCAAGCTTTCATCTCGAAGTAACCCTACTAGCCAGGTTCCTTCTCATAGCCCTAATATCCAGGCTTTCATCTCGAAGTAACCCTACTACCCAGGTTCCTTCCCATAAGCCCTACTATCCAGGCTTTCATTTCGAAGTAACCCTACTACCCAGGTTCCTTCCCATAAGCCCTAATATCCAGGCCTTAATTTCGAAGTAACCCTACTACCCAAGTTCCTTCTTATAAGCCCTACTATCCAGGCTTTCATTTCGAAGTAACCCTACTACCCAGGTTCCTTCCCATAAGACCTACTATCCAGGCTTTAATTTCGAAGTAACCCTACTACCTAGGTTCCTTCTTATAAGCCCTACTATCCAGGCTTTCATCTCGAAGTAACCCTACTACCCAGGTTCCTTCCCATAAGACCTACTATCCAGGTTTTCATTTCGAAGTAACCCTACTACCCAGGTTCCTTCCCATAAGCCCCACTATCCAGGATTTCATCTCGAAGTAACCCTACTACCCAGGTTCCTTCCCATAAGCCCTACTATCCAGGCTTTCATTTCGAAGTAACCCTACTACCCAGGTTCCTTCCCATAAGCCCTACTATCCAGGCTTTCATTTCAAAGTAACCCAACTACCCAGGTTCCTTCCCATAAGCCCTACTATCCAGGCTTTCATCTCGAAGTAACCCTACTACCTAGGTTCCTTCTCATAGCCCTACTATCCAGGCTTTCATCTCGTAGTAACCCTACTACCCAGGTTCTTTCTCATAGTCCTACTATCCAGGTTCCTTCTCCCTTATCTCCAGGCAATAGTTTGCAATACTGTAAGGCCCAAACCCGACCAGATACGATCAATTTCACATTTCCCCAGTAAGTCGCTGTACAGCCTGGACCCTGACCAGGTATACATTCTACTTTCACCCCCTCAATCAAGAGTTAATTTCTCAGTAGAGTAATGGACAACCGAAGCTCCTAGATTTTACTTCCCAGGGCATAAATTAACATTCCTCGGCAAAGTCTTCCTCAACAACAGGTACAGGAATTCTTGCCAAGGAATCTCTTATGCAACCGATCTTTTCGGGATGGCATCTTTAATCCCATTTCCGACGATTCTCCGTCGCCTTCCAAATGGCATATGTAAGCCCATTCCCGACATCACCAATCAGCATTACTTTATGCGAGTGCAAATTTCTGGGCACTCTAGTGTTCAATCATCTTCCACCTTCAGATCACGAAAGGCAGACCAGCCAATCTACATCCTCAGAATTAAGAAGATTGAACAGGGGCAACTATTGTACCCCAAAATTTGCCCTCTCATTTCTCAAAAGATCATCCTTGACTCTCAGGTTTGCTTCTTTCAAGTTCCAAGTCTTGAATTACAACTTTTCAATAAAATCATCCACAAGGGAAAAATGGTCAAAAGCACATTGAAAAGTCAAACTTGGACTTTTAGATCAAAAATCAAGTTTCAACAATTATATTTCATCAAGACATGAAATTGGTTCATCAAAAAACCAGAAGTCAGAAGTTACTTTGAAAAAAATCAAATTTCTAAACATTTAGAAAATTTTCTAAGTGTCAAGAGAATATGATACTTCAGAACTTCTGAGCCAGCCTCCACGCAAGTGCAGTCAGAAGTTGCAAACACGGTTCAGAACATGATGCTTCAATCAGAACATGTAGAAGCGATTCTCTTTGGTTAGAACATGATTCTTCAACATATGAAGGCTATGTTCAACGCTTCGGTCATAACATCACCCTTCGAGTCTCATTCTGGTCTTCTGCGATCAGAACATCACCAAATCCCAAGACCTCGTTTAAACAACCTGCTGCACTGCTACAGCACAGTACTCTAACCAACAGCTAATCCAGTCCACGCCTGCATTTTCCCAAATCCCATATTTGCACCAAATACAAAAAGTTGTGATAAAAAACTAATGGAACAGTGTACCAAAAAAAGTTTAAATCCCATTTGTTTCCCCCCCCCCCCCCCCCAAAAAAAATCACAACAAATTCACCTATAAATAAGTTGCTCCATCACACTTTCAAGGGGCTGATTTTTTGAGAGAGAAAATTGTCAAAAGAGAGAAAAGAAAAACTGTGAAACCTTCGTAAAAAAATCCAGAATTCCCAAACAGAAAACAAAACCTTTGTTCTTCCCTTTGAATAAAAGAACTTGGCATTTTCTCTCCCGTTGCTCTTGCTGACTCTAGAACATTTGAAGGCAGCAATTCAAGTTCCAAGCACACGTTCCAGATTCAAGGTAAGTCTTTCTGACTTTGCATCTTCTCATTCAGAACATCATTAAATATGTAAATATCACAATATTAATGTTGTCCATATGATTGCATAAGTAGGACAATTGTGGATCAGAACTTCTTGATTAAGGCTAGGCTCAGAATCAGGATTAGAACTTCTATAAACTGCTGTGCTTTTATCCTCCTGATTTGCTGTTAAGGATTGAATAAATTGCTGATGTGCTGATTAATATGATGAAAGAGTTGAAATGTAACACATAACTTCTATTTTTCATTCACCATTTTAACACACAAAATTTCTACGATTTTCTCACTGTTTAAGCACGCAGAACTTCTGAGTTCTCTTTACAATTTTAACACACAAAACTTATGATGTTCACTCACTATTTTAGCGCAATACAGAACTTCTGACTTTTGACTCACTGTATGAATACCACCCAGAACCTCTGTTTCCTTTCCCTCTGACGTTTCTTGCAGGACCTCAGAGTGTACCAATCCAGAACTTCTGATTCCACTAACGTTCCTTTCTGAGTCACCACGCGCCTGGCTTTAGAACTTCTGATCCTTGTTGTTTTGCTTGCAGCAGCACACTATTTCTATCTTTCATTTATTTTCCTTTTTATCATTTTCAATATTAACCCCCTTTTTTTATTAATATAAAAAGACGTAAAAATATTTTATTTTATTAATTAATTAATTTCTTTTTCTTAATTCATTAAGACAAAAAACCATTCTCTAAACAAGTCCTTTCTCTCTCTTGCATTGTACATTTCAGTATGGTTGTAATAGTTAAATAGGATTTAAATTCTTGCAACCTCCTATTTGTAAATATGTACACCCCATCCCCCTAATGATTGTAATAGCGTAGAATCTTTATATTCCCGCAATTTATCGCTTTCCAAATAAATGCTAGTAATTAGGGCGTGTATGGCAAGACATGAAATTGACAAGTAGATAACCCTAATCAAGACTAAAATTCATGCAATCAAACACACTTGCACACTAGCACCCTTAGGGAAATCCAACCTTGTTGCCTATCAGAAAAAGTAGTCATGTCCCTCAAACAAGAGCGTTTTAGCAAAAGACCCTCTGTGATACGGTGGGAGAACTGACTTGAGGTTTTGCGTTTGTGTTCGCAAATGTTGCGGTTTAGCAAGAGTCGCCACCAACTTTTCTTTTATCCAATAAGGAAAGGTTAAAAAGCACAGGAAAGACCTTTTAGAGATATTTTGAGTTTAGGGGGTAGATTATGAAAAGGGAAGGTATTAGCACCCTTTTCATCCATGGTTTTCCATGGGCTCTTAGTTACTCGCTAGATCACTTGCTTTAGTTTGAATGTGCTTTGTGTGGTTTTGAAAGTATTTTGAAAATGTAACTTTGTAATGATTCTCGTTTCTATAAGAACGCATACAAAGTGTTTGTTTCGAAAATAGTTCAAAGAGGTGTTTGTGAGATGTGTTTTTGAAAGTGATTTTGAAAAGGTTTTCCTTTGTAATGGCTCTCGTTTCTATAAGAACGCGTACAAAGTGTTGTCTTTTGAAAATGTTTCAAAGTGAGAGTGTTGGTGTATAAAATGTTTTTGTTGTGAGCAAGCGAGTAACTTAGAGCGAACCTACCTACTCAAAAGGTCTTAGATGTATTTTTCCTCCTCCTTTAGATGTTGCTATCTTATCATTGTTTTAGTAAGAAGCCCCATCGTTGGATGTGAAGGGACGAGTATGGGACGTTTGTATAGTCATAAAAGGCAACATATAGGACGTTTTAGCAATGTCGTTTAGGGACTAGATCGTTTATCGAAGGCAACATCGAGGGTCATCGAGGGACTATGATCTTTTATTGAGGGTCTTTGCTAAAACGCCCATGTTCGAGGGACATGACCATTTTTCCGATAGGAAAAAAAGTGGGATTACCCTAAGGGTGCATGTGTGCAAAGTGTGTTTGATTGCATGCATTTAGTCTTGATTGGGGCTGTCTATTTTGTTGTTTTCATGTCTTGCCATACACACCCTAATTACTAGCATTTACATTTGAAAGCGATAAATTGCAGAAGTGTAAAGTCCTACGCTATTGCAATATTTAGGGGGATGGGGGTACATTTTTATGAATGGGGGTTACAAGTAAAATTAAATCCTAAGTTATTATTACAACCATATCGAAATGGATCAGAATGTGCAAGAAACGTAAATTGCTTATTTATTTAAGAAAATAAATAATTTTTGCTTAAGAAAATATTTTTCTGGTCTTTTGTTTTAAGAAATAAAGTAAAGCATGAAAAAAAAAGTTTTTGGTGTCTGTTGATTAATGAAATAGAAAGTGATAGCAAAAATAATAAAAAAAGAAAAAATAGAATCAGCGTATTGCTGATTAAGGGAGGTCAGAAGTTCTGACTCGGCGCACTGCAAAACAGAAATCCTGTTAGTGAAAAAAAAAGGTAGAGTCAGAAGTTCTGAGTCCACCGGGAGCACATTAGCTTTCAGAAGTTCTAATACCACCGACAAAAGAGTAGGTTTCATAAGTTCTGATACCACTAGCAATAAAGTAGATTTCAGAGGTTCTGATATCACTGGAAGAACTTGGTCTCTCTCTCTCTCTCCATGGTAGTCAGAACATCTGCATTTTGGTCATTTCTCCATAAAACAGAAGATGTGCATATGACAATTATGGCATATTTCATAGCATTTCAGAAACAAGAAATATCAGAACCATAAATCAGAGGCACGTGCAAATCTGCTAATCCTAATTCTGAGTTCTAATTTCTTTCAGAAGTTCTGAAACTGATTTATTCCATACATAGGCAGGCAAATACGTGAAGCCTCAGAATATGTATAACGTCAGAAGCATGATATAGACATTGTATTTTTTTGAACATGCAAATATGATAATGATTAAGCAACGTGATAAGAGTCACCCGAAGCTTACCTTGCAGTTGGAAAAGATTCTGTAAACTGGAGATTGGTCTTGGACTCTGGTGATGTTTTGAGCAACTTCTTCACGTACTCAAAAGGATGGAGGTTTTCAACTTCTGGACTAGCCAAGGGGTGATACTCTGACTTCTTTGAGGTGGAGGTGAATGGAGAGTGTATGGAAATATGAATACAGAAGTTAAAATAGCTTCTAGTATATGAATCAACAGTCGTGGTATCATACCCCAAATTTGCCCTCCCTTTATTTCAACAGTAAAAAATATTTTAATTATTGATTTTAAAATATCATTTTATTTTTATAAAATATTCACTTCCAAACCTGTTTAAAAATATAATGATTTATTTCAGATCATTTGTATTTTTGAATAAATAAATATTCCCATACATTTCATATACTTTAAATTGAGTTTATTTACAAATGAATAACATAGCACAATTGGTAAAGGATGAAGCTTACAAATATAAGGTCACGGGTTTGAATCTCTTGTGTTGCACTTTCAACATTTTTTATTTTTTTCTATTTTTTGTCACTATTTTTCTTTCCTTTTAAATTGGTGTTTCTTATTGGCCATTTGATGTCAATTTGTGTCACACTTTATTTTTTATTGGTCAAATTCGTCTTATTTCCAATTTGGATGGTTTTTTTCATCTATAAATAGGACATGTTTTTCACACTTCTAGATCATCCACAATTTTGTAACATCACTCATACTCACAATTCCACACTCTTTCTTTTCAAAATTTCTTTTCAAAAAACCTTTGGTGTTACAAATTTTTTTAGTGTTATTGTGTTATTTTGGCTAATGATTGTATATGAGGCTCCTTTTTATTTTAATTTGTTTACACCAAATGATGAACATGATGGTGGTTCCTTTTAAATTTATTGGTTGTTTCTACCATATGAATATATTGTTTGATAATTGTTTGTTTAATTATATTTTGTACTAACCTTTTGTAGAGGCCAATTTTTACACATCAATCTCTCATTCACGGTGAAATTTACATTACTACACATTAGAGCAAAAATCGCATTAAATCAATTTATGTTTAGTGATTATGTTCTTATTAATACTACCTTTATATACAAATCTTTTTTTATATACTAATACTCTTATGTAATTACTAATTTTTCTTACATTATCAAACCCAAAATCATAGTACACCATTATCATCATTTCAAGATCATGTGAATAACATCTTGCTTCATATATCCTCATCTTCATTCAACAATATTAATCACCATCCTTAGAAATACATAAATATGTTTGATTTTACTGTAAATAAACTAAACCTTACACCATAGTCAAATTCTCTACCATCGTTCTCATTAACAAAATCTTCTCTTTACAAAACAAAATCCTATAACCTCTAATATCACCTTCACACACCATTCTTCACAACACCAAAACATGCTTCTCACTAATAGCACAACATTGACACATACACACACAAATAATACTAAATTCAAAATTGTGTAAAAACAAAGATGAAGAGAAAACCAGAGAAAAGGTGGAAGAAGATCCGCGACAAATCTTGTCGACACCAGACCATCAACCTCCTCCCTCCACCAGTCTGCATCGTCGTCCCCATTCTGAAACCTTCTCACCTCCCTGGCCTTGCTAGATCCTCCGCCGGTAAATTTTCCTTCATATGCTTCCTTCGTTTTTGTCTTGAATGTATTGATTTAATTGAGAATGAAGCTTGGATATGTATATGTTATTTTCTATGATTTTATTAGTGGACAATTTAATAATCAATTCGAGAGAATAGAGAGGTTGGAAGAAGATGATTTGTCGTTATGTGATTTTGGATTTTATTTCTTCTATTTTAATGTGTTGGTGTTTTTGATTTTTTTTATAATAAATTCCAAGTGTCACTTTGCTATTGGAATTTGTTGTTGGAAAAGTCATACTTTTATAATGTTTATTAATATAAGAGAATATTGGTGAAAGAACAAAGTTGGGATGCCACCGATACGTACATTGACTTGTTCTCCTCTTGCATTTTTTTAGTTTTTTTTATTTCTTAATCATAATTTAAATTAGAGCAATATTAAGGTTTTCTCACCTTGGGCCTAATTTAGGCCCTTTTACATTTAGCACCTCTCATTTTAATTCTCACCTCTTTTTATTTATTAATTTATTTAATTTTAGTAATTAATTTAGTTTAGTTAATTAAAATATTCAAATACAAAAATATCATGTACTTAATTTCAAATTCATTTTTAATTAAGCAAATTCAAATGTTTTACAAATAATACGATGGGTGGATTTTACATCCACCACATCCTTGAATATCGATTGGTCGACACATCGTCTACCGGCTTATTTTTCAAAATAAAACAATTAAAATCCATACAACTCACCAAATTACTACATCTGCAATCGACACATGGCCAATATCTGGCCACGTGATGAGGAGGCTATATCAGACTCCTTTGCTCTACGTCTAAAAAATACTCAAACAAACAAAAAATAATTTTTTGTAATAAATTAATTCAACATTAATTTTCGAAAAAGGAATATGAATATATTTGAATCAACTGCGCACTTGGTCTAACAAAATTCGCTATTCACACTCGTAGGCCACGTATGCGGGAAATTCAAATATATTTCTACAACCCAAAAAAAACACAAACACCGCGAACTACGAAAATGAGACTTTGATTCCTCCTAAGGAGGATACGTAGGCATAATATCAAAAATCGTTGCGAGTCCCGCTAACTAAAATTCAAACCCTTTTTCTTAAATAAATAATTAAAACCCTATTTCCTAAAAACACACCTCTAAACCTAGTATCCTTGTGAACAAGGTAGACAAGGGGTGCCTAACACCTTCCCCTCGTCTAGAACCGAGTCAAACTTAAAATCTCTGAACTTTAGGGTTATTCCTTTATACTCCATTCCTTTAGGATAAAAATTAAGGGTGGCGACTCTATCTAAAAAAACCAGTTGCAACAGCTGGCGACTCTGCTAGGGACTCAACCCTAGGTTTAGAAGCCTCAACTTTAGGTTTTAGGGTTTTTCTTTATTTTTGGGTTTTATTCTTTCCTATTTAATTATTTAGTTTCTTGCTTATTTTTTATTATTCATTATACTTATATATCTGTGGTGGGATTTATAATTTTGCAAAAAAATTATTCTCAAAAACCTTAGAAAGAAGGTTCGTCTATTAGCCAAGGGGTTACATCAACCCTATGAGTTTATGTGACGACTTCGCCTAGAGTCGGTGGAACTCCACAAAAGGAATACCTCTCGAGAGACATCCTCTTGGGAAGTAGGACTTTGTAATGATACCTATGACTCTTTGTACGACCTTTAAACCAGAAACTCATGATAAAGACCTTTCATGACCTAGAGACGAAAGTTTCGGTCTGTAAAGAGACTCCGCTTAAGGGAGGCCCTTGTGCCTTTCCCTCTAGCGCTATTCATGACACCCTTAAGGAAACCACCTTATGAGG
Organism: Vicia faba; assembly: GCA_948472305.1. NCBI lineage: Eukaryota > Viridiplantae > Streptophyta > Magnoliopsida > Fabales > Fabaceae > Vicia > Vicia faba. The sequence goes on along the minus strand of OX451739.1, from coordinate 1,468,134,894 downwards.
AGGGTAGAATATCCGTAGGCTAATACTAAGAACCTACCTTCTAAGGATACCTTTCACAAATCCCACTACAATCTACAATCTGCAAGGGTTATCCCTTTATTCACTACTATCTCTAGCCCGTAGGGCTTCCGTCTTTATCATCATACATGTCCTGTAGGGACTCCTCGTTGTCTTTCATTAGGCCATAATCCTAAAAAATTTCCTGCCTATCTCAATCTCTGAGATAATGTAGGAAATCATCAAATCTATGTCTATTATCATCTTCGTCTGTAAGGAGTCCCTGCCTGTCTCAATTTCTGAGTCAGAGTAGGATATCATCTTCAAACCTGTATAGGATACCCTTACGTCTACCCTCATATTATGTCCACGTTGCATTGCATCTCCATAAAATTTTTATCATACCCTTAAAGCTAAAAAAATATTTTTGCATACCCATGCATTTACATACATCCATATATTTGCATGTCATGCATTTCCACCGTTTCCCTTGATCGCTATCAATCCAGCTAACAAATTGCCCGGTGCTCAAGAGCAAAGTCCAAGATTTTCAAGAAAATCTTAGATTGGTGAAGGAAAGGTCAAACGTTGGAAGATTAAAAGGAGCTTGGTCTTATAAATCTTATTGGAGAGAGAAGGCATCTCTTCACCATGATAACTACAGGCCTCCACAGCGCCTCAAATGCCACTACCATTGATGATTCCTTTACATCAACATTAACTTCCATATAAATGGATTTGGTATGCCCAAGAAAAGTCAAGGGTCACCCCCATGCTCTGTCAAGTCCAAAAACTACGAAGCATCTCCTGAAGTCAGTAGTTCAATGAGAAGGCTTATCTCCGTGATAATTAGGCTTTATCATTTCAAATTGTAATTTCCTTTTTGCTAAGGGTTATTTGTTATAAACTTTGTACTCTTTGGTCAAGTAATTTTAATAAAATAAGCATGCATGTTTTTGAAATCGATTCATTCCACGAACAATCAACAACTTTCCATTTTCACTCTTTCTTTTCCATTTTTAAATTAACAAACTTCGATGGAGAATGATGAAATACAAAATAATCAAATTTTGCTGATGTATGCTTTTTAATAGTAAGGCTTAGCTGATGATATAAGGCATTGTTTCAATTTCTAAACAATGGAGAAATAAGGAGTTAATCCGTAGTCAACCCCCTCGAGCCAGAAGTTAGAGTTCTTTCTATTCTCTAAAAAAACCCTTAATCTTAACCAGGGGCAGGGTAGATTTCAATTAATTCAATGATGCATTTAAAACCCGGGAGAATCGGAACAATCTAAGCAAAGGTTCAAACGTATCCCTTTCCTTGATACATCATCGAGAGAACGATCTAAGCAAAGGTTCAAGCATATCTCTTTCCTCGATACATCATTGAGAGAACGATCTAAGCAAAGATTCGAGCACATCATCTTCCCCGCATTCATCATCCAAGATTGAGGAATCAATAAAAAACAAAAGTCCACACCGTCTTTCTTCCTCAACACATCAATCAAGATCGAAGAAACAATGAAGACGAAGCTTACAACAATCAGCATGGTAGTCACAAATTTTCAAAACCAAAAGCAAAAAAAAAGAATTTCAAAAAAAGGTGAAAGGCCGCTAAGTCAAAGCAAAAAAACTTGACCTGGGCAAAAATTAAGGCATCCCAATGGATCTAAGAAAAGAATTCAAAAACTTGGTCCATGCAAAAATAAGGGATTGAAAACAATAAATTGAAGAACAATCTTGTGACTTCCACCTTAAGAACCATCAAGGCTTCTCATCAACGCTTGGATCTTATCAACGCCTGGATCTTATTAATGCTCATATCTTATCAATGCTTTTCATTGACGCTTGGATCTTTGCCTACGCTTCTCATCATCTACGCGACTACAAAACTTCTCTTGGGGATTAAACACATCCTTTGGATTAATTGAACTTAGGATTGGAGAACATCAAGGAGAATGGGGTGGGCTAAATTAATTTTGAGCCTTATATCTTTTGTTTCTTAAACCACGAACCATGGCCATGTTACAACCTTTAAAAGTCCTAATTGAGGCTAGGTTCACTATGAAAGCATATTCAGCAAGATTTATGTTAAATTGGCTCCTATGTTTGTTAAAATCATTTCTAACTACTTCGCTTCTTCGAATATTCATCTTCTAATCTTCCATTTCTTTTCAAATAATCCATTTCAAGAACGTGCATGTGCATCAAACAGAATTAATTTTTCGAAATGTACAATTTTATCTACAAATCAATACTTAGCATCAAAGAGATTTCAAGAAGGTCTGATCAAAGGCCATCCTTTCCAAGAAGCTCCTAACTGGGGCAAAAGCATCTAAGGGGATCCCTATAAACAAGGGCATAGACTAATGATCATAGGGGTATATCACATGAAGATATTGTTGACAAGAGGTGAGTATTCCGAGGTTCAATCAATTTGGATCAAATTTCAAAGCATTGTTCAATTAGGGGCATACCCTTCAAAGAAACATTCCTTAGTCAAGTCATATCACAACAGGGTATGACTTTGTTTCCTCATGTTAACATGTTTCTCAATGAATTGATGATCAGGGGAAGTTTTCCAAGAATTAAATGTTAGGGCAGTGCGTATCAAGTTCATCCTACTGCACGTAGGGTCCAAATTCTTCAAGCAACTTCGAGTACAAACTTTTCAAAGCTTCAAATACTTAGGGCAACCTATGACAAGTTCATGGCAAGGTCTAAGGTCCTTCTAAGGATACTTCCTCCGGATCTTGGAGATTGAGGGGCATGTCTTTCAAAATTTGAATGTTGAGGAAAACCACTGCGAGGCTCGATCAAAAAAGAAGTTGATACAAAAGGGTCCATCAAAGCCAAGCATTTTTCAGGAGTCTTTTAATCAGGGGCATAATGCAAAATATTGGGGTCATTCACATTATGATCAAACTTTTTCCAAGCTCATATTAAAGATAATCTCCTCCAGGACCCTACCAACAAATTAGGAAAAACAGTTCATACAAAAGCAAGCTCTCTTCATACTTTCACAAACCTCCGGTGGACCTCTCTTCTACGTCAGCAATCTTCGAGTTCGAAACAAGTATCAGGGAATCATGCAAGCACAACACTCAACCATAATGTGACAAGCAACCTTGTTGCATAAACAAACCTCCATGCTTTAATCATCCCCAACCCATCACAGGGGCACCATTCAAAAAATATCCAATTCATAATCATAAAGCATAAGGCTGCATAAATCATGCATTAGGGCTCCTAGATCCAAAACCAAGCCATACCATCATCTCATTCATCTACGCATTCCAACAGTATGGGTCGAGCGTATCTCAAAAAGCCTAACTACGCATTCGCATTTCAAAGTCCAACATCCATTTACATATATCCAAGTCATTCATCATATTTCATGCATCAATCAATCATTACGTACATCAATCAATCATCATATTTCATGCGTCAATCAATCATTACATACATCAATCAATTCATACATCAATCAATCATTACATGCATCAATCAATCATTACATTCCATGCACCAATCAAATTTGCACGCATAGCATGAAACCTCGTTTTATGTGAAGGTAATCATCATCGGAAATCAAGCTACCAATTCTACATAGAATCTCGGCAGTAGTTTCCTCTTGTTGATCACGACAGGTGATTTTTTGGAAAACCTAGGCAGGAGTTAATCTTTTAACATAATCTCGGTAGTAGATTCCCCTGGTTGATCAGGGTAGGTGATTTTCCAGAAAACCTCGAAAGGAGGTAATCTTTCAACAGAATCTCGGAAGTAGATTCCCCGGGTTGATCACGGAAGGTGATTTTAAAGAAAACCTCGGCAGGAGGTAATCTTTCGACAGAATCTCGGCAATAGATTCCTTGGAAATCTTGGCAGCAGATTTCCCACTAAGAGCCTCACATCAAGCATGATGTACGCAAAATCTCAAGATCATTCGCAACATTTGGTGCATCTAACATACAGAAACACCAAAGAGCATTTGATAAATCATCAAAGTTTATTCTGGTTAGAAGAAAAGCGAAGGAAAATCCATGCCTACACCCATGTCCACGCCAATTTCTATGCACATGCCTACGTCTACGACTACGCCAATGTCCTTGTCCCCGTCCATGACCAAGCCTATTTCCACGTCCACACCTACGTCCACGCCTATTTCTACGCACATGCCTACGTCCACGACTACACCAACGTCCGTGTCCATACCTACACATGTGTCTATGATACAAACATTAAGATCTCTCAAACATCTCTCACTAAATCCAAATCCACTTGGAGGTACAGCAATGGGCAGCAAACACTGTCGAGGAGTTGGTGACTACGAGAACCCAATTGGTTTACCAAAAAAAAGATATCTATCAAGAGCATACACATATACTTGGGGTATACACATACAATTGGGGCATACGCATGCATTTGGGGCATAAGCACATAAGTATTCTTGTACATACACATACAAACATTTGGGGTATACATCACACTCGAATAACATATCAGTTTAGGACATTATGCATACATGGCATCTTGCAAAGCTAATCTGGTTAAGATCGCAAATTCTTTTGGGGTTCATTTTCTTCATGTTGATAATGGTTGAGATGACACGACCAATATCATCATGAATTTGGGGTTTATTTTCTTCATGTTGATAATGGTTGAGACGACACGACCAATATCATCATGAATTTGGGGTTCATTCTCTTCATGTTGATAATGGTTGAGACGACACGACCAATATCATCATGGATTTGGATTTTATTTTCTTCATGTTGATAATGGTTGAGACGACACGACCAATATCATCATGAGTTTGGGATTTATTTTCTTCATGTTGATAATGGTTGAGACGACACGACCAATATCATCATAAATTTGGGGTTCATTTTCTTCATGTTGATAATGGTTGAGACGACACGACCAATATCATCATGAATTTGGGGTTTATTTTGCTTCAAATCTAGTATATCTCGTTTGGTTATCGAATTTCGGTTGAGACGATGCAACCAACATCGCCATTCCAATTTCTACATATCTGGTTTCAAGCCTATTTCAATTATCTATCCCCTAGGTTGTGATGGATATGCGAATCTTCAAGGTTATATTATTCATCCCCTAGGTTGCGGTGGATAACGTAATCCCATCCCTGTTGTCTTTTATCCCCTAGGTTGTGATAAATGCACAGGTTCATCCTCGTACTATTTACTCTCTAGGTTGTAGTAAACATAACTAAAATTATGTAAATCCATTGCATCAGTCTCCATGCAGCAATGTATTATCAAGCTTTATATTATTCACCCCCTAGGTTGCGGTGGATAACGTATGCCCATCCTTGTTGTCTTTTATCCCCTAGGTTCTGATAAATGCACAGGTTCATCCTCGTACTGTTTACTCCCTAGGTTGTAGTAAACATAGCTAAATTTGTGTAAATCCATTGCATCAGTCTCCATGCAGCAATGTGTTATCAAGCTTTATATTATTCACCCCCTAGGTTGTGGTGGATAACGTAAGCCCATCCCTGTTGTCTTTTATCCCCTAGATTGTGATAAATGCACAGGTTCATCCTCGTACTGTTTACTCCCTAGGTTGTAGTAAACATAACTAAATTTGTGTAAATCCATTGCATCAGTCTCCATGCAGCAATGTGTTATCAAGCTTTATATTATTCACCCCTTAGGTTGTGGTGGATAACGTAAGCCCATCCCTGTTGTCTTTTATCCCCTAGGTTGTGATAAATGCACAGGTTCATCCTCGCACTACACCAAATTTGTCTTTTAGCAGCACCCCTACTAAAGCGCTTTTTGTAAAAAGCGCTGGTATAGGTTGCGCTAAAACAAAATAAAAAAACACGCTAAAAAAGCGCTCTTAAAGGGGGGGGGGGGGTTACAAAAGCGCTTTCAGAAAGCGCTCTTAGAGGCTGGGGTACGAAGGCGCATTTGAAAAGCGCTCTTATAGTGGGGGGGTATGAAAGCGCTTTCTGAAAGCGCTCTTATAGGGGGCTTATGAAAGCGCTTTCAAAAGCGCTGATATAGGGGGTGGGGTACAAGAGCGCTTTTATCCTCAAAAGCGCTGGTATAGCCTTAGTTACGAAAGCGCTGTCATACCCTCTTTACAATTAAAATTTTTTAAAACAAGAAATCGTTCATTCTCACAAAAGCTTGCATTCTCAGAAAACTCTTGCATTCTCAGAAAACTCACAAAATCGTTTCAAAATCTTGCATTCTCAGAAAACTCACAAAATCGTTTCCAAATCCCTAAGCTTGGAATCGTCTTCAATCGTTTCCAAATCCCTAAGCTTGGAATCGTCTTCTCCGTTCTCAATCGTCTTCTTCGAAAGAAAAAAAGCTTGGAATACTTAAGGATCAAGAGCTTGCTTCATCAAGTCGTCTCCAATATTTCATCATCATCTTCTTCCTAGAGGTGAGTTCATAGTTAAATTTTAGCTTTGAGAGAAAAATCCATGGTTGGGAAGTTAGGGTTTGTGTTGTTGTTGTTATGAACATGAAACTTGATGACGATACATGCTTACTTGTGTGATTTCATGTTGAATGTGTTGTGGTGTTGGTATTATAATTATTTTGGATTATATTGGAATCATGAGATATGTTTGATTGTTGTTGATTCTTGAGAGTTTACATGTGGATTTCACTAATGTTAGAATATGGTTAGCATGTTATGGATTATCGAGTTAACAATAGTTGAATTCTTCTCATCATAGATAAGATGTTTCCTTTTCATGTGATTAATTTGGTTTAGGCCTTATCTGCTATTGGATGTAAATATTGAACTCTTGACTTAGCCTTGAATATTGGTACTCCAAAGTAATCAAAGTTTGTGTGACTTGTGTTGAAACCAAAGATGCATGCAACTTGTGGATAGCCTAAAAACCAAGGATACCTTGCATTTTGTGGGACTAGGGCGATGGCATGAATTTTAAGCATATTCATGTAATAATTTGTGGATAGGATATGCATCACTTTTGGTAGCTTTACAAAATATCTGAGATCATCTACAAAGAAAGTGTGACTTGGAAACTTAGTTTTGTCATGAGCGATACATGTAATATGTCTTTGTTCAATCATGTTTGCAAATTGTCTTCTTAAGCATCTTCAACAATGCAAAATAGTAAAATAGAAATGGAATTTCCTTGTCTTATTCCTCTAGAACAGTTGAAAAAGCTTGTTGCCTTGTCATTAACTAAATTGATAATTTGGTTGAATGAAGTATTGTTGTAATTCAATTGCAAAATATAATATTAAAGCCAAAGTTCTTAAGCATATAGAATAAATAACTCCATTTTGAGTATCAAATGCTTTTTTTTTTATATCAATTTTCATAGCCATGTTTCTTTCAAAAGATTTCTTGTACTATGTCTCATATGAATCCTCTCCGATTCTCTAAGACTATTTTTGGAGCCAATCTAATAAGCTTAACAGTTATGATCTTGCAATAAGTTTAAAGTTTTCTATTGTAAATGTTCCATGAAATTTGGATATCCAAAATAATATTGTTAAAGTTAAAAGTGGGTAGGGTCCAATTTTGTGTAAACAACTGTATAAGTAAGGCTATGACTTATTTATCAATCAATGTAAAACTCAGTATACCTGGTAACTATTCATCAGTAAGATTTGTGATTTTATTTTTCAATGAAAATATGAAAAATATATAATTTTCTCTTACACATATGATATAGACCTCTAGTTATATTTATTAGGATTAGTTCAGTTCATTAAGATTTATTATTTTATTTATTTTTAGTTAGTATTTTTTGAATTTTTAAATTTGAATGTCCTATTTTTAAGAAAAGATTTAGGTTAAAACATAAGCTACCTATTAACTAGTAATTTTAGGAGAAACCAATCACAAACTCCGCCACTGCCGCCTGCATAGGTCTTAAGAACATATTTTCAGTTGGTTACAATACTTCCTTCCTACCACTTCATCAACAAAGGTCATGGCTACGGAATATCCTGAGGCTAACAAGGTTGTCCAGTTTTTCATGATCATTACTGAAAATCGTCAACAAGGAGAGCTTGTAAAACCTTGTGTAAGTCTTTCATTTGTCATGTTAAAACGACAATGTTGTATAGGGATGATGCAAGCTTCTAACATGACAAATGAAAGACTTACACAAGGTTTTACAAGCTCTCCTTGTTGACGATTTTCAGTAATGATCATGAAAAACTGGACAACCTTGTTAGCCTCAGGATATTCCGTAGCCATGACCTTTGTTGATGAAGTGGTAGGAAGGAAGTATTGTAACCAACTGAAAATATGTTCTTAAGACCTATGCAGGCGGCAGTGGCGGAGTTTGTGATTGGTTTCTCCTAAAATTACTAGTTAATAGGTAGCTTATGTTTTAACCTAAATCTTTTCTTAAAAATAGGACATTCAAATTTAAAAATTCAAAAAATACTAACTAAAAATAAATAAAATAATAAATCTTAATGAACTGAACTAATCCTAATAAATATAACTAGAGGTCTATATCATAATGTCTTGCAACAGTGGTTTAAAATTATTATGCCTTACAGTGTAGCTTTTTTGGTGAATATCATTATATTATATATCTTTTTTTGAATTTCTTTTCAATATGCTTGAAATAGATAGATCAATCAATGTCTCTAATATTGCTCTTTAGATATTGTTTAACATCCAACATATGGCTTAGTAGTAGTAAGCTTAGATGCTGAGTTTGTATAGTTAAGAGTGTGAATCTGCTGAAATTAAATGCTGAGTTTGTATAGTGAAGTGAAAATATGGATTAAGGGATAAAATGTGTATAATTGATATTGATATAACTGTAATCATAAATTTTAGTCATTGTATTTTGATATTTGTTGACACATCTACTATACATACAATAAAAATTTTAAACAAGACTATCAAAAATTAAGTTCAAACTTAAAACATCTTTTTATTTAAAATAGATTTCTTACAATTTTAATTTCATATATTTATCTATCGTTAAGTGAGGTACTTACTAACTTTGTGAATTGAATTCGCCATAGGGGTTACTTGTGAAGAGTGAAAGTTTGACCGTTTTTGTTTAGCTTAATTAAGACATGGATAAGACATGGATGAATTCAAACCGATTGTCGAAAGAGTACGAGAAAGGGGTATGGGAATTTGTTGAGTTTGCGGTTGCGCACTCCAAAGACCCGCTTCGAATGCCGTGTCCTTGCTTGGGTTGCTGTTATGCCGGGGGTAAGGTTGACGGGAATCAGTTGGGATCTCATTTACTACGGTTTGGAATTGATAGAAGTTATACATGTTGGACAATGCATGGTGAGAAAAGTACCGGGAATGCTGAGTCGAGTTGTAATAGGAAGTATGCTTCAAACGACGATTGCACAGACACATACGATTGTGATCGAGTCGAAGAGACTGCAGAAGCGCTTGAAGAAGATCTTGCGGATTGTCCCAAAATGTTTGAGAGGTTGGTAAGCGATGCAGAGAAACCGTTGTATGTTGGTTGTTCAAAATTCACAAGATTGTCTGCGGTGTTAAAGTTGTACAACTTAAAGGCGGACAATGGATGGTCGGATAAAAGTTTCACAGAGTTATTAGCCCTTATGAAAGATATGCTACCAGAGGATAATGTTCTTCCCAATCGAACGTATGAAGCCAAAAAGATGTTGTCTTCTATTGGAATGAGCTATGATAAGATACATGCATGTCCAAACGATTGCGTTTTGTTTCGAAACGAGTATGCAGCGTTGAATGAGTGTCCTAAATGTGGTGCCCCTCGATATAAGAAAAAGTTGTCTCCTGCTAAAGTCTTATGGTATTTTCCTATAATTCCGAGATTTAGACGCATGTATCGTAGTGAGACCGATTCAAGACACTTGACTTGGCATGCAGATGAAAGAATTATTGATGGAAAGTTGCGACATCCGGCAGACTCACCACAATGGAGTAAAGTTGATACTGAATATCCTGAATTTGGAAAAGAAGCAAGAAACCTTCGGTTGTCATTGTCTACTGATGGAATGAACCCGCATGGTATTCAAAGTATCTCGCATAGCACATGGCCTGTGATTCTTATGATTTATAACTTACCTCCGTGGCTATGTATGAAGCGTAAGTACATGATGTTATCTATGCTAATTTCTGGGCCTAAACAACCAGGGAATGACATAGACGTATACTTGGCACCCTTAATCGAAGATTTAAAGTTTTTGTGGGAGAGAGGTGTGGAGGTTTACGATGGGTATAGGAAAGAAAGTTTCAACTTGAGGGCGATGTTGTTTGGAACAATTAATGATTTTCCAGCATACGGAAATCTATCCGGGTACAGCAACAAGGGTCAAAAGGCGTGTCCTGTTTGTGAAGATGAAACCGATACGACACGATTGGCGCTTTGTCAGAAGAATGTCTTTCTCGGCCATCGTAGATTCTTAAATTCTAATCATCACTACCGTGGGTGGAGAAAAGCATTCAATGGAGAGGCCGAACATCGTACAGCCCCGCCTTTTTTGTCAGGTGATCAAATTTTTGAAAAGGTGAAAGATGTGAGCACTCAGTTTGGCAAGCCTTTTGCACATTCAATTGTCAAGGGTGGGTGGAAGAAGAAGTCAATTTTCTTTGAACTTCCATATTGGAAGTCGTTGTACGTAAGACATTTCCTGGATGTTATGCATATTGAAAAAAATGTATTTGACAGCGTTATAGGTACGCTACTCAATATACAAGGAAAGTCTAAGGATGGCGTTAACATAAGGAATGACATGGTAAACATGGGGATGAGAACTGAATTGGGGCCCGTGACGAAAGGAAGACGAACATATCTGCCACCTACTGTTTACACTCTATCTAGAAAGGAGAAGAAAACATTGTGTAAGTTCCTCAGTGAAGTAAAAGTTCCAGAAGGCTACTCTTCAGATATTAGAAGACTTGTGTCCATGAAAGACCTCAAGTTAAAGAGTTTGAAGACGCATGATTGCCATGTTATAATGGAACATTTTTTACCAATAGGTATACGTTCTATTCTGCCAGAAAAAGTAAGAAGCGCAATAACTAAGCTGTGTTTCTTCTTCAGGTCTATTTGCAGTAAGGTGGTCGATCCCGCGATCTTACCAACATTGCAAAATGAGATAGTTGTTACTTTATGTGATCTTGAAATGTATTTTCCTCCCTCGTTTTTTGACATAATGGTTCATCTAGTCGTTCATCTTGTGAAAGAGACACAACTGTGCGGACCAGCTTATATGAGATGGATGTACCCTACTGAACGTTATATGAAAATATTAAAAGGGTACGTGAAAAACAGAAGTCGACCAGAGGGTTGTATTGCCGAGCGATACGTTGCTGAAGAAGCGGTTGAGTTTTGTACTGAATATCTGTCAAATGTTCAATCAATTGGACTCCCCAAATCTCATATTGTCGAAAAAAAAGAAGGAAAAAGGCTAATTGGAAATAAAGTTGTGACAGTATCAATGGTCGAACGGGATCAAGTGCACTTGTATGTTCTGCACAATGAGATTGAGGTTGAGCCGTTTGTTGAAATGCACAAAGTTGTTCTCCGAGATTTAAATCCAAATAGAAATGAGAACTGGATAGTACGAGAGCACAATCGAAGTTTCATACCGTGGTTTAGAGATCATATTTATTCAAAGTATCGTTCAGATCCTGCTTCAGTAACAGAAAGGTTGAGATGTTTAGCCTATGGTCCATCTGTAATTGTGCTTTCTTATAGCGCATACGCAATTAATGGATACACATTTTATACCAAAGAACAGGATGATAAAAGTACTATGCAAAATAGTGGTGTTACCTTGGTAGCTGAAGCTATGCACATATCAAGTGCGAATGACTTAAATCCGAAATTTGCAAATTTGTCATATTTTGGGGTTATCGAGCGCATTTTGGTGTTTGATTACGCGAAGTTTCAGATTCCTGTATTTGGTTACAAGTGGGTTGAAAATAATAGTGGCGTACGAATGGATAAGTCAGGATTTTTGCAAGTGGATCTCAATAGGGTAGGGTACAAAGATGAGCCTTTCATTCTAGCCTCTCAAGCTAAACAAGTGTTCTATGTCAATGATCCGACAAGTACGAAATGGTCTATAGTGCTTTTATCTAACAAAATAGTTGATGAAAAAATTGAAGATCAAGGTGATATTGGTGTTGGCATTGAATCTTGTACAAGAAACGATCAAAATGAGAATGAATCTTGTATTAGAAATGATCATAATGAGGGTATTTGGATCAATCCAACCGTCCGCATTGTTAAGAGACGCGTAGTACACAATCCTACCAAGAAAAGAAAGAGACGTTAGTGATAAAGTTAGTGTTAATAGTGTACTAATGTGCTTTAGTTTGTTTGATACAGGTTCAAAATTTGAAGCATTTTTTCTGTGTCAATGTTTCTTGGAATTGGATTAGTATATATTTTGTATGCTATGATGACTTGTTGCAATGATGAAACTTGATTGTTGTTGTTATATGTCGCTATGAGGTCGATATTGATGATGGTACTGTAATGTTAGTTTAATGGTGTACATGTTCAAATATATACATGTTCTCTCTATTTCAATCTTAATATGAGTATCATCTAATATTATTTTTGTCATTTTTGTCTCCTTCATTTTCCTTAATATCTTCACTAATGGTTTTTATTGGTTACTGGTTCATATACCATCTACATATTATCTAGTTGTTCAAGAGTTAAGGGGTAATTCGAATTAAAGGTATTATCTTTTTATTTTGTTTTAAAGTTTTCATTTTTGTTTTTAGTATATCCTCCAACAGTGTTTTGTTTTTATTTTAATATTAAGATGTTTTTTCTAACATTTTTTTTATGTTTTAGGTATCTCTTCAAAGCAAGAAAAATATTACTGGACTGCTTATTTATTATCTATGGGTTTAGTTTCTTTTGTTGTTAAATACTTTATTATTTTTAGTAAAAGGGGTTGAGTTTTGAGGTTAGAATTGTGTAAGGTTTTGTGTCACTTTGTTAGAGTATGAATCCCCTTATCTTTGCCTAAAAGAAATATCATGAACATGCTTTTAATATTGATAGAGTATGCATCCCCTCATCTTTGCCTAAAAGAAATATCATGAAAAAGTAATATTGATTGTATCACATGCTTTTATTTTATTAATATCTTCACGTTGAACAATTAATAATGGATTGATTTTTTTTCTTCTTATAATAACTTCTATGTTGTAATTTTTTGAAATGTTTCTCATATAAAGTTAGTGTTAATAGTGTACTAATGTGCTTTAGTTTGTTTGATACAGGTTCAATGGCTCCAGATAGAGATGCTCCACCTGAAAACCCACCTGAAAACTCACAAGAAAACTCACAAGAAAGAGTTGCTTCGGATACAAATGCTCCACCTGATACTGAAGCAAAAGAGGTTGCACGAGGCATCACTATTATGAAGGGAATCATTCGACATAGAGACCAAGGATTAGTATACCGATTGGAATGGAATTCTGATAAACAACCAATTGGTCCTAATTCTGCAAAGTTGACAAGTTATATTGGTACACTTGTCCGTATGCATATTCCGGTCTCCGTAGCTACCTGGAAATCGAAAACGAAAAATTTAGAATTGGAGGAGAAAAAACAAGCGATTTGGGAAGAGCTTCAGGTATATATCATATATGGTTAATTGTTGTTATTATCTTGACGATAAATTGTTTAAATTACTTATACTAACACACTATGCGTACGTTTTTTTGCAGAGGACTTTTGAGATACCAGATGAACGTAAAAGCTACATACTTAGTTTGGCCGGCAAAAGATATAGAGGGTGGAAAAGGTTTTTGACAAACACCTATCTTAAGGATAAAGATGGAAAATTTCTTGAAGAGGCACCGGGACGGCCAACAAAGTATGCGACCTTCATTGATGAAGCAGATTGGGCTGAGTTTTTAAAGCAAAGAGATGAAGCTTTTCAGAAAAAGAGTGCCACGAATAGTAAGAGAGCATCCAAACCCGCGTATCCATACAAAAAAGGGCGTTTGGGATATGCACGCTTAGAGGATAAAATTGTAAGTAAATAGAAATGTGTTTTAATTAATTGTCTACATGTGCATGTTTTAATTGACGATTTTATCGTTTGTGTCAATGCATAGTTAGAGGAGACTAAAAGTGAGGAAGCTTCACTTCCTGTACATGTGTTGTGGAAGGAAGCTCGTGTGGGCAAGAATCAAGCTGTCGATCCCGATGTTCAGAGAGTTTATACTGAATGTGTAAGTATAATACTGTGTCTTTAATTAAATCAAATGTTTTTTAATATATAAATGATTTTTTATCTCCACTAATAATTATTTAAATGTAAATGAATTACAGGAGACCTTGTCGCAATCGGCATCCACCGGTGAGGAGAGCGTACTTAGTAGAGTACTAGATGCTCCCGAGTATCCCGGTCGGGTGAGGGGTAAGGGTCATGGTGTGACTCCAACCTCTTTTTATAAGAGTTCTAGGAGAAGATCAAATCTTACCAATGAAGAAGTGTTGCAAAAGTTGCAGGAATTGCAAGCACAGGTCTCTGAATTGCAAAGAGATAAAGATATGTATATGAGAGAAAAATGCAACACTTCATCGGTGAGAGAAACTAGTGATAAGGCTAGTATCAACTATCAAAAGAAATTTCCCGAGGTAATTATAAGTTTTTTTCCTTACAAACTGTTCTATTTTATTAATGATAATGACTTTATATTTTCTATTTGTTTAGGGCATTTCATCTTGCCAACTATACTTATCGTCACCGAATTATCGACTAGTTGGCAAGGGAAAAGTGCACAACACTTCGGGAGATTTACTTCACCACAGACCCCTCCCGGATGGACACCTGAAAGTATCGGTGGATGTTGTATTAGATCGTGATGCGATTCTACCGGTACCTGACATGGTCTCAGAGACGACATTGCTGCGAGATGCAATAGGATCATTTGTTGCATGGCCCTCGGAGCTCATTACCATTAGTGATGAGGTATACTGAAAACGATTATGAATCATTTAGTTTTCGAATGTCAATTCTAAACCGTTTATTAATTATTTTTTACATTTTAATTTTAGACTGCTCCTATAAAACCCGCAATTAAGGGTAAAGGGATTTTACAGGAGGAGGAGTCTGTTGCATCACTAAAAGAGGTACATTTAAAGTGTTAATATATAGTCTGAATCTAAATCTGCATGATTTTATATTTTACCTAACTTATATGATTTTTAGGCATCCGCTCGGGAGTCACAACAAGTGACGCAGCAGGTTCGTAGCTTACCACCCACTGGTCCTCCGAAGCAAGCGGCAAAAAAAGGCGGTGCTTTTGTGCCTCGATACCGTTCGACACTCGCAACAATGGTTGATATGTCCGATTTGAAGGATGGTGGTTTACGTGAAATCAACATGGATGAAAGTGTCTTCGGTATTGAATTCCCGTCACATATTACATTTGATGACTTGGAAGAGATTTTTAGGCATGATCAACTAGGCGTCAGTAATATGCACTCATACATCCGGTAATATTCACTCATCCGATATATTATTTAATTAGTCCCACAATATAATTTATTTACACATTTCAATGAAAATAATCTAATGTTTATTATGTTTTTATTTAAGGTTGTTGTATGACAGAGTGTTGCGCGGGACTGCATTGTCTAACAGATTCCGTTTCGTGTCTTCCGCCCATTACAGCGGAATGACAATTGCTTCGGAACCGGAATCAGTTAGACAGCGCTTAGTAGATAGATTCATGTCCACCGGCAATACAGAAAGTCTGCATCTTTGGGCGTATAATACCCGACCAGTAGGGTTAGTTTCTCATTCTTGGTTCATCTAATCTCTGTTTCTTTTGTGTATAGCAAAATTTTCATATAACCTATTGTTTTAATTTATAGAGCACACTGGTTGCTGCTTGCTATCAACCCGATAAGAGAAGTCGTGTATTATCTGAATTCGGTAAATGGTGAATGGACCAATTATCCGGCTATGAAGGAAATCGTTGATTTGTAAGTGGGATCGTTCTAAATATATATTCGTGTATATTTATATATTTTCTTATTTGTGGGATTGATCTAAACATATGCTTTTATATATTTAATAATTAGATCAATACAAGTGTTCCGTAGTCAACGGGACGCACAGGTATCCCGGACTAAATCAAACAACATCACTTGGATCCAAGTGCAGGTACATTACTTTTCACAATTTTGCTTATAATATTTATGCTACTTGGTAAAACAAGACAACTATAGAATCTTATTTGTTTTATTATGTAGTGTCCGCAACAGCGAAACAGTTATGATTGCGGATACTTTGTTTTGAGGTTCATGAAAGAAATCCTTCAGGCGAATCAATTAGAGATTCCGCTCACGGTATGAATTTATAACTTAAGATAATTTCATATAATTTATTACATTTAACTAAATATATCATTTATATTATGTTTTTGTTTTGTAGTACCTTGACGAATTCCGTGCTGCTGGGTACCCGAAGCTTAAGTTGGAAGAAATTAAGGAAGATTTGTGTCAATATTATATTAAGCAATTTTTCATGTAGGATTTGTGTCGATTTGAACTATAATATTATTGATGTAATGATGTATATATATAATTTTGGATATTATAATGGTATTATATTAGTATATATATTGTCTTACTGATGGCTGAAATAATAGCGTCGAAAATATATTACAGGTCAAAAATATATTACAGGTCGAAAATATTACAGGTCGAAAACATTACAGGTCGACTGGGAGGATTAAATTATAGGCTGTACATAAAAATACCTCATTTAGAAACGACAGCGCTTTTAAAAAGCGCTCTTAAAGGTCCACCTACTAAAGCGCTTCTTAGTAAAAGCGCTGCCAAAGACCAGTAAAAAAGCATAAAAAATTAAAAAAAAACGCAGCATACAAAAGCGCTTTTGGAAAAGCGCACTTATAGGGGGGCCTATCAGAGCGCTTTTTCCATAAAAAGCGCTCTCATAGGGGGGCCTACCAGAGCGCTTTTACAAAAGCGCTTTTGTATGCTGCGTTTTTTTTTTAATTTTTTATGCTTTTTTACTGGTCTTTGGCAGCGCTTTCTGGGAAAAGCGCTCTTAAAGGGGGGTCTACCAGAGCACTTTTTCCAGGAAAGCGCTCTTATAGGGGGTCCTACCAGAGCGCTTTTTCCAGGAAAGCGCTCTTAAAGGGGGGGGTCTACCAGAGCGCTTTTAGAAGCGCTTTTGTTACCTACGCCAGCGCCAGCTATTAAAGCGCTTTTAAGCGCTTTTAAAGGCCAAAATAAGCGCTTTAAAAGCCCTTATATGGCGTAGTGTCGTAATGTTTACATCCTAGGTTGTAGTAAACATAACTAAATTTGTGTAAATCCATTGCATCAGTCTCCATGCAGCAATGTGTTATCAAGCTTTATATTATTCACCCCCTGGGTTGCGGTGGATAACGTAAGCCCATCCCTGTTGTCTTTTATCCCCTAGGTTGTAATAAATGCACAAGTTCATCCTCGTACTGTTTACTCCCTAGGTTGTAGTAAACATAGCTAAATTTGTGTAAATCCATTGCATCAGTCTCCATGCAGCAATGTGTTATCAAGCTTTATATTATTAACCCCCTAGGTTGCGGTGGATAACGTAAGCCCATCCCTGTTATCTTTTATCCCCTAGGTTATGATAAATGCACAGGTTCATCCTCGTACTGTTTACTCCCTAGGTTATAGTAAACATAATGAATTATGTGTAGTCTATTGCATCAGTCTCCATACAGCAATGTGTTATCAAACTTTGTTTTATTTGTCCCCTAGGTTGCGATGATTATACAAAATCTGCGTCACAAACTTACTATATCAGTCTCCTAGCATTAGTAAATCAACTTTTAAACTCGTACCATTTACCTCCTAGGTTATGGTAAATAAGAAAAAACTTACGATCTCTCAGATACCGACGAGTTATCTGCATTGTCGAGTCTTGATTCTAACCCACTTTGGTCCAAACGCTGGTAACATGATACATCATCATCTATGCCTATTATTCACACTCATAAGAATGTTGTACAACGTATTCTTATATTAGCTCGGACAAATCTTGGGGTTTTCTAATATTTAATAAACTTTCGATTAAACGCGCGATACCTGCGTATTCTCACACTATTCAATCGAAAGATGATTAAATAGGGGCAGCTGTCATACCCCAAATTTGCCCTCCCTTTATTTCAACAGTAAAAAATATTTTAATTATTGATTTTAAAATATCATTTTATTTTTATAAAATATTCACTTCCAAACCTGTTTAAAAATATAATGATTTATTTCAGATCATTTGTATTTTTGAATAAATAAATATTCCCATACATTTCATATACTTTCAATTGAGTTTATTTACAAATGAATAACATAGCACAATTGGTAAAGGATGAAGTTTACAAATATAAGGTCGCGGGTTCGAATCTCTTGTGCTTTTATTTTTTTCTATTTGTTGTCACTAATTTTCTTTCCTTTTAAATTGGTGTTTCTTATTGGCCATTTGATGTCAATTTGTGTCACACTTTATTTTTTATTGGTCAAATTTGTCTTATTTCCAATTTGGATGGTTTTTTTCATCTATAAATAAGACATGTTTTTCACACTTCTAGATCATCCACAATTTTGTAACATCACTCATACTCACAATTCCACACTCTTTCTTTTCAAAATTTCTTTTCAAAAAACCTTTGGTGTTACGAATTTTTTTAGTGTTATTGTGTTATTTTGGCCGATGATTGTATATGAGGCTCCTTTTTATTTTAATTTGTTTACACCAAATGATGAACATGATGGTGGTTCCTTTTAAATTTATTGGTTGTTTCTACCATATGAATATATTGTTTGATAATTGTTTGTTTAATTATATTTTGTACTAACCTTTTGTAGAGGCCAATTTTTACACATCAATCTCTCATTCACGGTGAAATTTACATTACTATATATTAGAGCAAAAATCGCATTAAATCAATTTATGTTTAGTGATTATGTTCTTATTAATACTACCTTTATATGCAAATCTTTTTTTATATACTAATACTCTTATGTAATTACTAATTTTTCTTACATTATCAAACCCAAAATCATAGTACACCATCATCATCATTTCAAGATCATGTGAATAACATCTTGCTTCATATATCCTCATCTTCATTCAACAATATTAATCACCATCCTTAGAAATACATAAATATGTTTGATTTTACTGTAAATAAACTAAACCTTACACCATAGTCAAATTCTCTACCATCGTTCTCATTAACAAAATCTTCTCTTTACAAAACAAAATCCTATAACCTCTAATATCACCTTCACACACCATGCTTCTCACTAATAGCACAACATTGACACATACACACACAAATAATACTAAATTCAAAATTGTGTAAAAACAAAGATGAAGAGAAAACCAGAGAAAAGGTGGAAGAAGATCCGCGAAAAATCTTGTCGACACCGGACCATCAACCTCCTCCCTCCACCAGTCCGCATCGTCGTCCCCATTCTGAAACCGTCGCACCTCCCTGGCCTTGCTAGATCCTCCGCCGGTAAATTTTCCTTCATATGCTTTCTTCGTTTTTGTCTTGAATGTATTGATTTAATTGAGAATGAAGCTTGGATATGTATATGTTATTTTCTATGATTTTATTAGTGGACAATTTAATAATCAATTCGAGAGAATAGAGAGGCTAGAAGAAGATGATTTGTTGTTATGTGATTTTGGATTTTATTTCTTCTATTTTAATGTGTTGGTGTTTTTGATTTTTTTAAAAATAAATTCCAAGTGTCACTTTGCTATTGGAATTTGTTGTTGGAAAAGTCATACTTTTATAATATTTATTAATATAAGGGAATATTGGTCAAAGAACAAAATTGGGATGCCACCGATACTGACTTGTTCTCCTCTTGCATTTTTTTAGTTTTTTTTATTTCTTAATCATAATTTAAATTAGAGCAATATTAAGGTTTTCTCACCTTGGGCCTAATTTAGGCCCTTTTACATTTAGCACCTCTCATTTTAATTCTCACCTCTTTTTATTTATTAATTTATTTAATTTTAGTAATTAATTTAGTTTAGTTAATTAAAATATTCAAATACAAAAATATCATGTACTTAATTTCAAATTCATTTTTAATTAAGCAAATTCAAATGTTTTATAAATAATACGATGGGTGGATTTTACATCCACCACATCCTTGAATATCGATTGGTCGACACATCGTCTACCGACTTATTATTCAAAATAAAACAATTAAAATCCATACAACTCACCAAATTACTACATCTGCAAGCGACACGTGGCCAATATCTGGCCACGTGATGAGGAGGCTATATCAGACTCCTTTGCTCTACGTCTAAAAAATACTCAAACAAACATAAAATAATTTTTTGTAATAAATTAATTCAACATTAATTTTCGAAAAAGGAATATGAATATATTTGAATCAACTGCGCACTTGGTCTAACAAAATTCGCTATTCACACTCGTAGGCCACGTATGCGGGAAATTCAAATATATTTCTACAACCCAAAAAAAACACAAACACCGCGAACTACGAAAATGAGACTTTGATTCCTCCTAAGGAGGATACGTAGGCATACGATCAAAAATCGTTGCGAGTCCGCTAACTAAAATTCAAACCCTTTTTCTTAAATAAATAATTAAAACCCTATTTCCTAAAAACACACCTCTAAACCTAGTATCCTTGTGAACAAGGTAGACAAGGGGTGCCTAACACCTTCCCCTCGTCTAGAACCGAGTCAAACTTAGAATCTCTGAACTTTAGGGTTATTCCTTTATACTCCATTCCTTTAGGATAAAAATTAAGGGTGGCGACTCTATCTAAAAAAACCAGTTGCAACAGCTGGCGACTCTGCTAGGGACTCAACCCTAGGTTTAGAAGCCTCAACTTTAGGTTTTAGGGTTTTTCTTTATTTTTGGGTTTTATTCTTTCCTATTTAATTATTTAGTTTCTTGCTTATTTTTTATTATTCATTATACTTATATATCTGTGGTGGGATTTATAATTTTGCAAAAAAATTATTCTCAAAAACCTTAGAAAGAAGGTTCGTCTATTAGCCAAGGGGTTACATCAACCCTATGATTTTATGTGACGACTTCGCCTAGAGTCGGTGGAACTCCACAAAAGGAATACCTCTCGAGAGATATCCTCTTGGGAAGTAGGACTTTGTAATGATACCTATGACTCTTTGTACGACCTTTAAACCAGAAACTCATGATAAAGACCTTTCATGACCTAGAGACGAAAGTTTCGGTCTATAAAGAGACTCCGCTTAAGGGAGGCCCTTGTGCCTTTCCCTCTAGCGCTATTCATGACACCCTTAAGGAAACCACCTTATGAGGAGGGTAGAATATCCGTAGGCTAATACTAAGAACCTACCTTCTAAGGATACCTTTCACAAATCCCACTACAATCTACAATCTGCAAGGGTTATCCCTTTATTCACTACTATCTCTAGCCCGTAGGGCTTCCGTCTTTATCATCATACATGTCCTGTAGGGACTCCTCGTTGTCTTTCATTAGGCCATAATCCTAAAAAATTTCCTGCCTATCTCAATCTCTGAGATAATGTAGGAAATCATCAAATCTATGTCTATTATCATCTTCGTCTGTAAGGAGTCCCTGCCTGTCTCAATTTATGAGTCAGAGTAGGATATCATCTTCAAACCTGTATAGGATACCCTTACGTCTACCCTCATATTATGTCCACGTTGCATTGCATCTCCATAAAATTTTTATCATACCCTTAAAGCTAAAAAAATATTTTTGCATACCCATGCATTTACATACATCCATATATTTGCATGTCATGCATTTCCACCGTTTCCCTTGATCGCTATCAATCCAGCTAACAAATTGCCCGGTGCTCAAGAGCAAAGTCCAAGATTTTCAAGAAAATCTTAGATTGGTGAAGGAAAGGTCAAACGTTGGAAGATTAAAAGGAGCTTGGTCTTATAAATCTTATTGGAGAGAGAAGGCATCTCTTCACCATGATAACTACAGGCCTCCACAGCGCCTCAAATGCCACTACCATTGATGATTCCTTTACATCAACATTAACTTCCATATCAATGGATTTGGTATGCCCAAGAAAAGTCAAGGGTCACCCCCATGCTCTGTCAAGTCCAAAAACTACGAAGCATCTCCTGAAGTCAGTAGTTCAATGAGAAGGCTTATCTCCGTGATAATTAGGCTTTATCATTTCAAATTGTAATTTCCTTTTTGCTAAGGGTTATTTGTTATAAACTTTGTACTCTTTGGTCAAGTAATTTTAATAAAATAAGCATGCATGTTTTTGAAATCGATTCATTCCACGAACAATCAACAACTTTCCATTTTCACTCTTTCTTTTCCATTTTTAAATTAACAAACTTCGATGGAGAATGATGAAATACAAAATAATCAAATTTTGCTGATGTATGCTTTTTAATAGTAAGGCTTAGCTGATGATATAAGGCATTGTTTCAATTTCTAAACAATGGAGAAATAAGGAGTTAATCCGTAGTCAACCCCCTCGAGCCAGAAGTTAGAGTTCTTTCTATTCTCTAAAAAAACCCTTAATCTTAACCAGGGGCAGGGTAGATTTCAATTAATTCAATGATGCATTTAAAACCCGGGAGAATCGGAACAATCTAAGCAAAGGTTCAAACGTATCCCTTTCCTTGATACATCATCGAGAGAACGATCTAAGCAAAGGTTCAAGCATATCTCTTTCCTCGATACATCATTGAGAGAACGATCTAAGCAAAGATTCGAGCACATCATCTTCCCCGCATTCATCATCCAAGATTGAGGAATCAATAAAAAACAAAAGTCCACACCGTCTTTCTTCCTCAACACATCAATCAAGATCGAAGAAACAATGAAGACGAAGCTTACAACAATCAGCATGGTAGTCACAAATTTTCAAAACCAAAAGCAAAAAAAAAGAAATTCAAAAAAAGGTGAAAGGCCGCTAAGTCAAAGCAAAAAAACTTGACCTGGGCAAAAATTAAGGCATCCCAATGGATCTAAGAAAAGAATTCAAAAAATTGGTCCATGCAAAAATAAGGGATTCAAAATAATAAATTGAAGAACAATCTTGTGACTGCCACCTTAAGAACCATCAAGGCTTCTCATCAACGCTTGGATCTTATCAACGCCTGGATCTTATTAATGCTCATATCTTATCAATGCTTTTCATCGACGCTTGGATCTTTGCCTACGCTTCTCATCATCTACGCGACTACAAAACTTCTCTTGGGGATTAAACACATCCGTTGGATTAATTGAACTTAGGATTGGAGAACATCAAGGAGAATGGGGTGGGCTAAATTAATTTTGAGCCTTATATCTTTTGTTTCTTAAACCACGAACCATGGCCACGTTACAACCTTTAAAAGTCCTAATTGAGGCTAGGTTCACTATGAAAGCATATTCAGCAAGATTTGTGTTAAATTGGCTCCTATGTTTGTTAAAATCATTTCTAACTACTTCGCTTCTTCGAATATTCATCTTATAATCTTCCATTTCTTTTCAAATAATCCATTTCAAGAACGTGCATGTGCATCAAACAGAATTAATTTTTCGAAATGTACAATTTTATCTACAAATCAATACTTAGCATCAAAGAGATTTCAAGAAGGTCTGATCAAAGGCCATCCTTTCCAAGAAGCTCCTAACTGGGGCAAAATCATCTAAGGGGATCCCTATAAACAAGGGCATAGACTAATGATCATAGGGGTATATCACATGAAGATATTGTTGACAAGAGGTGAGTATTCCGAGGTTCAATCAATTTGGATCAAATTTCAAAGCATTGTTCAATTAGGGGCATACCCTTCAAAGAAACATTCCTTAGTCAAGTCATATCACAACAGGGTATGACTTTGTTTCCTCATGTTAACATGTTTCTCAATGAATTGATGATCAGGGGAAGTTTTCCAAGAATTAAATGTTAGGGCAGTGCGTATCAAGTTCATCCTACTGCACGTAGGGTCCAAATTCTTCAAGCAACTTCGAGTACAAACTTTTCAAAGCTTCAAATACTTGGGGCAACCTATGACAAGTTCATGGCAAGGTCTAAGGTCCTTCTAAGGATACTTCCTCCGGATCTTGGAGATTGAGGGGCATGTCTTTCAAAATTCGAATGTTGAGGAAAACCACTGCGAGGCTCGATCAAAAAAGAAGTTGATACAAAAGGGTCCATCAAAGCCAAGCATTTTTCAGGAGTCTTTTAATCAGGGGCATAATGCAAAATATTGGGGTCATTCACATTATGATCAAACTTTTTCCAAGCTCATATTAAAGATAATCTCCTCCAGGACCCTACCAACAAATTAGGAAAAACAGTTCATACAAAAGCAAGCTCTCTTCATACTTTCACAAACCTCCGGTGGACCTCTCTTCTACGTCAGCAATCTTCGAGTTCGAAACAAGTATCAGGGAATCATGCAAGCACAACACTCAACCATAATGTGACAAGCAACCTTGTTGCATAAACAAACCTCCATGCTTTAATCATCCCCAACCCATCACAGGGGCACCATTCAAAAAATATCCAATTCATAATCATAAAGCATAAGGCTGCATAAATCATGCATTAGGGCTCCTAGATCCAAAACCAAGCCATACTATCATCTCATTCATCTACGCATTCCAACAGTATGGGTCGAGCGTATCTCAAAAAGCCTAACTACGCATTCGCATTTCAAAGTCCAACATCCATTTACATATATCCAAGTCATTCATCATATTTCATGCATCAATCAATCATTACGTACATCAATCAATCATCATATTTCATGCGTCAATCAATCATTACATACATCAATCAATTCATACATCAATCAATCATTACATGCATCAATCAATCATTACATTCCATGCACCAATCAAATTTGCACGCATAGCATGAAACCTCGTTTTATGTGAAGGTAATCATCATCGGAAATCAAGCTACCAATTCTACATAGAATCTCGGCAGTAGATTCCTCTTGTTGATCACGACAGGTGATTTTTTGGAAAACCTAGGCATGAGTTAATCTTTTAACAGAATCTTGGTAGTAGATTCCCCTGGTTGATCACGGTAGGTGATTTTCCAGAAAACCTTGAAAGGAGGTAATCTTTCAACAGAATCTCGGAAGTAGATTCCCCGGGTTGATCACGGAAGGTGATTTTAAAGAAAACCTCGGCAGGAGGTAATCTTTCGACAGAATCTCGACAATAGATTCCTTGGAAATCTTGGCAGCAGATTTCCCACTAAGAGACTCACATCAAGCATGATGTACGCAAAATCTCAAGATCATTTGCAACATTTGGTGCATCTAACATACAGAAACACCAAAGAGCATTTGATAAATCATCAAAGTTTATTCTGGTTAGAAGAAAAGCGAAGGAAAATCCATGCCTACACCCATGTCCACGCCAATTTCTATGCACATGCCTACGTCTATGACTACGCCAATGTCCTTGTCCCCGTCCATGACCAAGCCTATTTCCACGTCCACACCTACGTCCACGCCTATTTCTACGCACATGCCTACGTCCACGACTACACCAACGTCCGTGTCCATACCTACGCATGTGTCTATGATACAAACATTAAGATCTCACAAACATCTCTCACTAAATCCAAATCCACTTGGAGGTACAACAATGGGCAGCAAACACTGTCGAGGAGTTGGTGACTACGAGAACCCAATTGGTTTACCAAAAAAAAGATATCTATCAAGAGCATACACATATACTTGGGGTATACACATACAGTTGGGGCATACACATGCATTTGGGGCATAAGCACATAAGTATTCTTGTACATACACATACAAACATTTGGGGTATACATCACACTCGAATAACATATCAGTTTAGGACATTATGCATACATGGCATCTTGCAAAGCTAATCTGGTTAAGATCGCAAATTCTTTTGGGGTTCATTTTCTTCATGTTGATAATGGTTGAGACGACACGACCAATATCATCATGAATTTGGGGTTTATTTTCTTCATGTTGATAATGGTTGAGACGACACGACCAATATCATCATGAATTTGGGGTTCATTCTCTTCATGTTGATAATGGTTGAGACGACACGAACAATATCATCATGGATTTGGGGTTTATTTTCTTCATGTTGATAATGGTTGAGACGACACGACCAATATCATCATGAGTTTGGGATTTATTTTCTTCATGTTGATAATGGTTGAGACGACACGACCAATATCATCATAAATTTGGGGTTCATTTTCTTCATGTTGATAATGGTTGAGACGACACGACCAATATCATCATGAATTTGGGGTTTATTTTGCTTCAAATCTAGTATATCTCGTTTGGTTATCGAATTTCGGTTGAGACGATGCAACCAACATCGTCATTCCAATTTCTACATATCTGGTTTCAAGCCTATTTCAATTATCTATCCCCTAGGTTGTGATGGATATGCGAATCTTCAAGGTTATATTATTCATCCCCTAGGTTACGGTGGATAACGTAAGCCCATCCCTGTTGTCTTTTATCCCCTAGGTTGTGATAAATGCACAAGTTCATCCTCATACTATTTACTCTCTAGGTTGTAGTAAACATAACTAAATTTGTGTAAATCCATTGCATCAGTCTCCATGCAGCAATGTATTATCAAGCTTTATATTATTCACCCCCTAGGTTGCGGTGGATAACGTATGCCCATCCTTGTTGTCTTTTATCCCCTAGGTTCTGATAAATGCACAGGTTCATCCTCGTACTGTTTACTCCCTAGGTTGTAGTAAACATAGCTAAATTTGTGTAAATCCATTGCATCAGTCTCCATGCAGCAATGTGTTATCAAGCTTTATATTATTCACCCCCTAGGTTGCGGTGGATAACGTAAGCCCATCCCTGTTGTCTTTTATCCCCTAGGTTGTGATAAATGCACATGTTCATCCTTGTACTGTTTACTCCCTAGGTTGTAGTAAACATAACTAAATTTGTGTAAATCCATTGCATCAGTCTCCATGCAGCAATGTGTTATCAAGCTTTATATTATTCACCCCTTAGGTTGTGGTGGATAACGTAAGCCCATCCCTGTTGTCTTTTATCCCCTAGGTTGTGATAAATGCACAGGTTCATCCTCGTAATGTTTACTCCCTAGGTTGTAGTAAACATAACTAAATTTGTGTAAATCCATTGCATCAGTCTCCATGCAGCAATGTGTTATCAAGCTTTATATTATTCACCCCCTGGGTTGCGGTGGATAACGTAAGCCCATCCCTGTTGTCTTTTATCCCCTAGGTTGTAATAAATGCACAAGTTCATCCTCGTACTGTTTACTCCCTAGGTTGTAGTAAACATAGCTAAATTTGTGTAAATCCATTGCATCAGTCTCCATGCAGCAATGTGTTATCAAGCTTTAT
The DNA here is from genome assembly GCA_948472305.1 of Vicia faba. Classification (NCBI taxonomy): domain Eukaryota; kingdom Viridiplantae; phylum Streptophyta; class Magnoliopsida; order Fabales; family Fabaceae; genus Vicia; species Vicia faba. Next base: position 1,468,107,521 of record OX451739.1, on the reverse strand, counting down.
ATTATTAACCCCCTAGGTTGTGGTGGATAACGTAAGCCCATCCCTGTTATCTTTTATCCCCTAGGTTGTGATAAATGCACAGGTTCATCCTCGTACTATTTACTCCCTTGGTTATAGTAAACATAATGAAATATGTGTAGTCTATTGCATCAGTCTCCATGCAGCAATGTGTTATCAAACTTTGTTTTATTTGTCCCCTAGGTTGCGATGAATATACAAAATCTACGTCACAAACTTACTATATCAGTCTCCTAGCATTAGTAAATCAACTTTTAAACTCGTACCGTTTACCTCCTAGGTTATGGTAAATAAGAAAAAACTTACGATCTCTCAGATACCGACGAGTTATCTGCGTTGTCGAGTCTTGATTCTAACCCACTTTGGTCCAAACGCTGGTAAGATGATACATCATCATCTATGCCTATTATTCACACTCATAAGAATGTTGTACAACGTATTCTTATATTAGCTCGGACAAATCTTGGGGTTTTCCAATATTTAATAAACTTTCGATTAAACGCGCGATACCTGCGTATTCTCACACTATTCAATCGAAAGATGATTAAATAGGGGCAGCTGTCATACCCCAAATTTGCCCTTCCTTTATTTCAACAGTAAAAAATATTTTAATTATTGATTTTAAAATATCATTTTATTTTTATAAAATATTCACTTCCAAACCTGTTTAAAAATATAATAATTTATTTCAGATCATTTGTATTTTTGAATAAATAAATATTCCCATAAATTTCATATACTTTCAATTGAGTTTATTTACACAATTGGTAAAGGATGAAGCTTACAAATATAAGGTCGCGGGTTCGAATCTCTTGTGCTTTTATTTTTTTCTATTTTTTGTCACTAGTTTTCTTTCCTTTTTAAATTGGTGTTTCTTATTGGCCATTTGATGTCAATTTGTGTCACACTTTATTTTTTATTGGTCAAATTTGTCTGATTTCCAATTTGGATGGTTTTTTTCATCTATAAATAGGACATGTTTTTCACACTTCTAGATCATCCATAATTTTGTAACATCACTCATACTCACAATTCCACACTCTTTCTTTTCAAAATTTCTTTTCAAAAAACCTTTGGTGTTACAAATTTTTTTAGTGTTATTGTGTTATTTTGGCCGATGATTGTATATGAGGCTCCTTTTTATTTTAATTTGTTTACACCAAATGATGAACATGATGGTGGTTCCTTTTAAATTTATTGGTTGTTTCTACCATATGAATATATTGTTCGATAATTGTTTGTTTAATTATATTTTGTACTAACCTTTTGTAGAGGCCAATTTTTACACATCAATCTCTCATTCACGGTGAAATTTACATTACTATATATTAGAGCAAAAATCGCATTAAATCAATTTATGTTTAGTGATTATGTTCTTATTAATACTACCTTTATATACAAATCTTTTTTTATATACTAATACTCTTATGTAATTACTAATTTTTCTTACATTATCAAACCCAAAATCATAGTACACCATCATCATCATTTCAAGATCATGTGAATAACATCTTGCTTCATATATCCTCATCTTCATTCAACAATATTAATCACCATCCTTAGAAATACATAAATATGTTTGATTTTACTGTAAATAAACTAAACCTTACACCATAGTCAAATTCTCTACCATCATTCTCATTAACAAAATCTTCTCTTTACAAAACAAAATCCTATAACCTCTAATATCACCTTCACACACCATGCTTCTCACTAATTGCACAACATTGACACATACACACACAAATAATACTAAATTCAAAATTGTGTAAAAACAAAGATGAAGAGAAAACCAGAGAAAAGGTGGAAGAAGATCTGCGACAAATCTTGTCGACACCGGACCATCAACCTCCTCCCTCCACCAGTCCGCATCGTCGTCCCCATTCTGAAACCGTCGCACCTCCCTGGCCTTGCTAGATCCTCCGCCGGTAAATTTTCTTTCATATGCTTTCTTCGTTTTTGTCTTGAATGTATTGATTTAATTGAGAATGAAGCTTGGATATGTATATGTTATTTTCTATGATTTTATTAGTGGACAATTTAATAATCAATTCGAGAGAATAGAGAGGCTGGAAGAAGATGATTTGTCGTTATGTGATTTTGGATTTTATTTCTTCTATTTTAATGTGTTGGTGTTTTTGATTTTTTTATAAATAAATTCCAAGTGTCACTTTGCTATTGGAATTTGTTTTTGGAAAAGTCATACTTTTATAATGTTTATTAATATAAGGGAATATTGGTCAAAGAACAAAATTGGGATGCCACTGATACGTATACTGACTTGTTCTCCTCTTGCATTTTTTTAGTGTTTTATTTATTTCTTAATCATAATTTAAATTAGAGCAATATTAAGGTTTTCTCACCTTGGGCCTAATTTAGGCCCTTTTACATTTAGCACCTCTCATTTTAATTCTCACCTCTTTTTATTTATTAATTTATTTAATTTTAGTAATTAATTTAGTTTAGTTAATTAAAATATTCAAATTACAAAAATATCATGTACTTAATTTCAAATTCGTTTTTAATTAAGCAAATTCAAATGCTTTACAAATAATACGATGGGTGGATTTTACATCCACCACATCCTCGAATATCGATTGGTCGACACATCGTCTACCGACTTATTATTCAAAATAAAACAATTAAAATCCATACAACTCACCAAATTACTACATCCGCAAGCGACACGTGGTCAATATCTGGCCACGTGATGAGGAGGCTATATCAGACTCCTTTGCTCTACGTCTAAAAAATACTCAAACAAACATCAAATAATTTTTTTGTAATAAATTAATTCAACATTAATTTTCGAAAAAGGAATATGAATATATTTGAATCAACTGCGCACTTGGTCTAACAAAATCCGCTATTCACACTCTTAGACCACGTATGCGGGAAATTCAAATATATTTCTACAACCCAAAAAAAACACAAACACCGCGAACTACGAAAATGAGACTCTGATTCCTCCTAAGGAGGATACGTAGGCATACGATCAAAAATCGTTGCGAGTCCCGCTAACTAAAATTCAAACCCTTTTCCTTAAATAAATAATTAAAACCCTATTTCCTAAAAACACACCTCTAAACCTAGTATCCTTGTGAACAAGGTAGACAAGGGGTGCCTAACACCTTCCCCTCGTCTAGAACCGAGTCAAACTTAGAATCTCTGAACTTTAGGGTTATTCCTTTATACTCTCTTCCTTTAGGATAAAAATTAAGGGTGGCGACTCCATCTAAAAGAACCAGTTGCAACACGTGGGGATGGTTTTAGTCAAGGAACAATGGAGTTTTGATGCTAGAATCAAATGCTAAGGTTTTGGTATTTTGGTGTTTACAACTTTTTGGATTCTTGGAATTTTGCAAAGATTCAAGGCCTTTTTCTTTCTTTTGGTGATTCTCTCTCTCTCTCCAAAAACCAACCCTTTTGAACGTGTGATGGAACAAACTATTTATAGATGGATTTGCTGTGGTTTTAGGGAAAAAATGAGTTTTTAAACATTTTTGGCATACTGTCCCTTTGTTTTTAAATCACAGTTCTCATAGGCTAATTTGGTGCAAGAAAAACGCAGGCATGGACTGGATCAGCAGCACTTTGGAGTGTTGTGGCAGCTGGTTGCAGGACTCTGCCATAGCAGGGCAGCAGGTTACTTAAATGAGGTTTTGGTGATGTTCTGATCGCAGAATATTAGATGTGTAACCTCCAAATGCTGAAGGGGCATCTTCTGACCGGAGCGTTGAACATAGCCTTCATATGCTGAAGAATCATATTCTGACTAAAGCATTATGTTCTGACCATAGAGAAACGCTTCTGCATGTTCTGATTGAAGCATTATGTTCTGACCAAAGAGCAATGCTTCTGCATGTTCTGATTGAAGCGTCATGTTCTGACCAAAGAGTAACGCTTCTGCATGTTCCGATTGAAGCGTCATGTTCTGGATCGTGTTTGCAATTTCTGACGGCACTTGCATAGAGGCTATCTCAGAAGTTCTGAAGTATCACATTCTCTAGACACTTAGAAAATTTTCTAAATGTTTAAAAAAATTTGATTTTTTTCAAAGTAACTTCTGACTTCTAATTTTTGACAAACCAATTTCATGCCTTAATGGAATATGATTCTTGGAACTTGATTTTGATTCAAAAGTCATAGTTTAACTCCTTTGGTGTGTAAATGACCAATTTGCCCCTGTGAACGATTCTCTTGGAGAATTTGTAGTTTCAGATTTGCAACTGGATGGAAACAAACTTGAGGGTCCAGGTTGATCCTTTGAGAAATGAGAGGGCAAATTTTGGGGTACAACAACTGCCCATGTTCAGTCTTCTTAAACTTGAAAAGTGAGATCAACGTGTTTGTCGTTCGTGGCTTGAAAGTAGAAGATGATTGAACACTAGAGTGCCCAGAAATTTGCACTTGATGATGTGTCGGTTGATTGTGTAGGGAATGGGCTTAAAGATGACATTTGGAGAAATGATGGAGAGTTTTCAGAGGTGGGCTTATAGATGCCATCCAAAGGTGATTGTTGACAGAATGTCTGAACTTGATTTTTTAACAGAAAACGAATCAGAATAAACCGTTAAGAGATTTATCTGAACCAGTAAGAATCTGGAAACAAATCAGAATAAACCGTTGAGAGATTTATCTGAACCAGTAAGAATCTGGAAATGAATCAGAATAAACCATTGAGAGATTTATCTGAACCAGTAAGAATCTGGAAACGAATCAGAATAAACCGTTGAGAGATTTTATCTGAACCAGTAAGAATCTGAAAATGAATCAGAGTAAACCATTGAGGGATTTATCTGAACCAATAAGAATATGGAAACAAATCAGAATAAACCGTTGAGAGGTTTATCTGAACCAGTAAGAATCTAGAAACGAATCAGAATAAACTGTTGAGAGATTTATCTGAACCAGTAAGAATCTGGAAACAAATCATAATAAACCGTTGAGAGATTTATCTGAACCAGTAAGAATCTGGAAACGAATCAGAATAAACCGTTGAGAGATTTTATCTGAACCAGTAAGAATCTGGAAACGAATCAGAATAAATCATTGAGAGATTTATCTGAACCAGTAAGAATCTATAAACGAATCAGAATAATACGTTGAGAGATTTATCTGAAACATTAAGAATTTGGAAACGAATCAGAATAAACTATTGAGAGATTTATCTGAACCAGTAAGAATCTAGAAATGAATCAGAATAAACCGTTGAGAGATTTTATCTGAATCAGTAAGAATCTGGAAACGAATCAGAATAAACCGTTGAGAGATTTTATCTGAACCAGTAAGAATCTAGAAACGAATCAGAATAAACCGTTGAGGGATTTTATCTGAACTAGTAAGAATCTGGAAACGAATCAGAATAAACCGTTGAGAGATTTTATCTGAACCAGTAAGAATCTGGAAACGAATCAGAATAAACCGTTCAGAGATTTTATCTGAACCAGTAAGAATTTGGAAACGAATCAGAATAAACCGTTGAGGGATTTTATCTAAACTAGTATGAATCTGGAAATGAATCAGAATAAACTATTGAGAGATTTATCTGGACCAGTAAGAATATAGAAACGAATCAGAATAAACCGTTGAGAGATTTATCTGAACCAGTAAGAATCTGGAAACAAATCAGAATAAACCGTTGAGAGATTTATCTGAACCAGTAAGAATCTGGAAATGAATCAGAATAAACCGTTGAGAGATTTTATCTGAACTAGTAAGAATCTGGAAATGAATCAGAATAAACCGTTGAGAGATTTTATCTGAACCAGTAAGAATATTGAAATGAATCAGAATAAACCGTTGAAGGATTTTATCTGAACCAATAAGAATATGGAAATGAATCAGAATAAACCGTTGAGAGATTTTATTTGAACCAATAAGAATCTGGAAATGAATCAGAATAAACCGTTGAGAGATTTATCTGAACCAGTAAGAATCTGGAAATGAATCAGAATAAACTGTTGAGAGATTTTATCTGAACCAATAAGAATCTGGAAATGAATCAGAATAAACCGTTGAGAGATTTTATCTGAACCAGTAAGAATCTGGAAACGAATCAGAATAAACCCTTAATGGATTTATCTGAACTAGTAAGAATTTGGAAATGAGTCAGAATAAACCGTTGAGAGATTTATCTGAACCAATAAGAAATCTGAAAGAAATATTTTGCTATGTGGATGGTCGACCAGTCTTTTCTTGGAAATTGATCTGTATTTGACCTGTTGAAAATATTTGTCTGTTGGAAATTTGTTGATGATAATTTCCTGTCGATTGATTCTTTCCTGTAAAAGGTGAAGAGTTAGTTGTATGCAGTGCTATGATGTATGCAATGCGTGGTATGATGTTGTTTCTCAAAATAAATGAGATTGCACTGTATGTACTTGTGTTGTTATTGTTATGACGTACAAATGCAAATGTATGGAATTAAAGATTATTCGTGCCGTAGTGTTGTTGGAAGTGGGGGAAATAAATCCCTCTTGAAGCACTGATGAGTGAGTTTCCAATCATTAGAGAAATAAACTCTATTTTGGAAGGGAAACGCCAGACATTGCTTGTAGACTTCGTGAAATCCTGCTGGGGAAACTTGAGAAGTTAGGCAACTTACTGGGGAACCTCTGGAGCGGTAGTTGGAAGTCTTGCTCTATCAGGGGTATGAGAGTGCTTGATACCAACAGGCTGCATACTGGGAATACGTCAACGATTCTGTAGTAGGATGTATTTTCTTCCGCTCTTACTGGAGAAGGTACCTGCGGGGATCTTATGGAATGGCCTATAGATATTATCCTATTTCTTAAAGCCGTTAGTAATTGTCTTTCCTTTTTTTGTTCATTTGTAAATAGTAATTACGTTCAAATGCATATGTTCAAAAATAAATCATTGGACATTTCTATAAATAAAACACAGAAATAAAGAAAAATAGATGGTTTTGCACTTCCAAAAGGGATATCTTTGTATTAACTTGAATAAGTATTTTTTGTACAATGAGACGAGCACTCTGGTAGGAGAATGTCGTCGTAAAAAATGAAAATTGATACAAAGAAAAGATAGCTATGTGAAATAATCCCATGGGGTTCCCATTTTTCTATATTCTTCATGTCTCTGAGTGTCTTGTCCACTTGTCACCTCGACGAAGTTGATTGGATTGATTAGAACCGTTTGAGTTGATTGGTCAATACTGTAAATTGTCTGCAAGATGATCCAACGAGAAATAGTCATACGCTTTAATTCCCTAACTTTTTACTGGACCTCCCTTTCGGGTTTTCGATCCACCGGGATACCCTTTTTTGCCCAAGCCTCCCTTTCGAGTTTTCGACTTGCCGGGTGTACAGATTTTTTGTATTTTATCCCTAATTTTTGCCCAGACCTTTTGGTTCGCCGGGATGCCCTAATTTTTGCCTAGGTCAGTCGACCTAGCGGGTCCTTGTTCATGTGTAGTATCTTTTAACTATGTCCGTATTGACAGGGTGAGGAAGGTCGTCACCATCCATAGTGGTCAAGATCATCGCCCCACCAGAGAATATGCTTTTGATCATAAACGGTCCTTCATATGTAGGAGTCCATTTTCCCCTGGGATCACCTTGTGGCAAAATGATACGCTTGATTACCAAGTCACAACCCGATGTACCTGATGTTTGACCTTTTTATTAAAAGCTTTGATCATGCGTTTTTGGTACATCTGACCATGACAGATAGCTGTAAGCCTCTTCTCATCAATCAAGTTTAATTGGTCAAATCGAGTCTGGATCCAATCTTCTTCATTCAAACCCGCATCCTTCATGATCCTCAGAGAGGGGATATGGAATTCAATAGGTAAGACAACCTCCATGCAGTATATCAGAGAATAGGGTGTTGCCCCAGTTGATGTGCGAGCTGTGGTATGATACCCGTGGAGAGAAAACGGTAGCATCTCATGCCAGTCTTTGTATGTGATTGTCATTTTCTGTATGATCTTCTTAATGTTTTTGTTAGCAGCTTCTACAACGCCATTCATCTTTGGCCGGTAAGGGGAATAATTGTGATGCTGGATCTTGAATTGCTCGCACAAGGCGGTGATCATAGTGTTGTTTAGATTCGTACCATTATCAGTGAGGATTCTCTCTGGGATACCGTACCGACAGATGGGATTCTGTTTGATGAACCGGGCGACCACATTCTTAGTAAAGGAAGCGAAGGAAGCTGCCTCAACCCACTTTGTAAAATAGTCGATGGCCACTAAGATGAAGCAGTGTCCATTGGAGGCCGTTGGCTTGATTTCCCCAATCATATCGATTCCCCACATAGCAAAGGGCCAAGGAGCCGTCAGGACATTCATAGGAACCGGAGATACATGCACTTTATCAGCATAAATCTGACACTTATGGCAAGTCCGAGAGTGTTGATGGTAATCTGCCTCCATGGTAGACCAATAATAGCCTGCCCGTAGGATTTTCTTTGCCATCGTATGCCCACTGGAATGGGTACCAAAAGTTCCTTCGTGTAATTCAACCATGATCCTTTCAGCTTCAACCTTGTCTACGCACTGAAGTAATACAGAGTCATGACTGCGTTTGTACAAAATGCCGTTACTAAGGAAGAATTTAGCCTAGAATCTTCTTAGGAACTTCTTGTCATTCACTGAAGCTCTTTCTGGATATTCCTGAGACTCGAGATACCTTTTAACTTCATGGAACCAAGGTTGATCCACTACTCCTTCAGTACCGATCTCATGACAGTAGGCTGGTTCATCCATCCGCTCAATGGTGATTTGAGGAGCCTCGTTATCCCAATTAAGTTTAAACATATATGACATTGTAGCTAATGCGTCCGCTAGCTGATTTTCTTCTCGCGAGAAATGCTCGAAGGTAATCTTCTCAAAATGCGGTAGCAATGTCAAGAAATGTCTTTGTAAGGGATAAGGTTGGGGTGTTTGGTGTCCCATTCCCCTTTGATCTGACTGATGACCAAAGTTGAATCTCCAAATACATCCAAGGATTTGACCCCCAAGTCTACGACAACTTTGAGACCGAAGATGCATGCTTCGTATTCCGCCATGTTGTTTGTACAGTTGAAGTAAAGTATGGCAGTAAAGGGAGTATGACATCCTTCCGGAGATATGAGTACGGCGTTGATACCATTTCCAAGTGCATTGGATGATCCACTAAAGAACAGGGTCCATCGGATCCTTGTTCAGGTCCGTCATATGGCCTGATTTCTTCACAGTTGTCTAATGTCATGATGTCTTCATCCAAGAATTCAAACTTCATGGACTGATAGTCTTCCACAGCTTGGTGAGCGAGGTGATCAGCTAATACACTACCTTTTATAGCTTTCTGGGTAGTATACTGTATGTCATATTCTGTTAGGATCATCTGCCATCTCGCTATTCTCCCAAAAAGAGCAGGCTTCTCGAAGATGTATCTTATTGGATCCATTTTAGATATCAACAAGGTAGTATGGGTCAACATATACTGTCTCAGCCGGCGAGCAGCCCATGCCAGAGCGCAACAAGTTTTCTCGAGCAGCGAATATCTTGTTTCACAGTCGATAAACTTTTGCTCAGGTAATAAATAGCATGCTCTTTTCGTCCAGACTCATCATGATGCCCCAACACCCCCCCATTGAGTTTTCTAAAACAGTCAAATACATGATTAAAGGCTTTCCCTTGACGGGTGGTAATAACACAGGAGGCTCTTGTAAGTATTCTTTGATTTTGTCAAAAGCAACTTGGCATTCGCATTCCATTTGACTACTTGATCTTTCTTCAAGAGCTTGAAGATTGGCTCACAAGTAGCTGTCAGATGAGAGATGAACCTGACGATGTAATTCAGACGTCCCAAGAATCCTCTGACCTCCTTCTCAGTACAAGGAGAATGCATCTCTTGCATCGCTTTAACCTTGGCAGGATCAACCTCGATACCTTTGTTGCTGACAACAAAGCCTAGGATCTTACCAGACCGTACTCTGAATGTGCACTTGTTTGGATTCAGTCTCAACTTGTACTTCTTCAACCTCTCAAACAGCTTCTGTAAGTGATCAAGGTGCTCTTCTTACATTTGCGATTTGGCTATCATATCGTCTACGTAGACCTCTATCTCATGATGTATCATGTCATGAAATAAAGCTACCATGACACGTTGATAAGTTGCCCCAGCATTCTTCAGTCCGAATGGCATGACCTTATAGCAGAATGTGCCCCACTGTGTAATGAAGGTTGTCTTCTCCATGTCTTCATGAGTCATCTTGATCTGGTTGTAGCCAGAGAAACCATCCATGAAGGAGAAGATTTTATGATGCGCGGTATTGTCAACCAGAATGTCGATGTGGGGAAGCGGGAAGTCATCTTTAGGGCTTGCCCTGTTCAGATCTCTATAGTCCATACACATTCTCACTTTACCGTATTTCTTAGGCACCGGAACGACATTAGCAACCCACTGCGGATAGGAGGTGACATCTAAGAATCCCATGTTGAACTACTTCATAGCCTCTGCCTTAATTTTCTCTGACATTTCAGGACGCATACTGCGAACCTTCTGTTTAACTGGAGGGCAGTCTTCCTTAGTTGGTAGGCGATGTACCACAATATTAGTGTCCAAACCAGGCATGTCTTCATAGGACCAGGCAAATATCTCAACGTAGTCGTGCAACATTTGTATCAACCTCTGTTTGATGCTAAGCTCCAGATTTGCACGTATTTTAACCTCTTTTCTGTCTATTTTTGTACCCAAGTTTATTGTCTCAACTGGCTCTTCATGAGGCTGTATAGCCCTCTCTTCCTGCTGTAGCAATCTAGAAAGTTCTCCAGGTACCTCACAATCGTCCTCATCTTCGTCCTCGGCTTGGTAGATTGGGTTTCCAAAGTCACAATTGGCCATAGCAGAACCGTTACCCATGGGACCCCGAGTGGGTGTAGATCTGCATTTTAATATGTGAGTGTATGTAAGAGCATAGCTACTTTTGAAAGAAATAAAATGTAAAAAAGAAAGACAAAGAACATAAAATTTGATGCAAAAATATCCATGATTCATTAATGACATATGAGAATGAAGTGACAACCCTCACAAATGGACCGTTGTGCCTCGGGTAAGACACAAGGTTTTAAAAGTCTGAATTGTTTAAGTATTACAAGCCTGAAAATATTAAAAGACAATTACTCTTGAATAAAAGTAATAGGAATGAAATCTTTGGCCTGCCAATTTTTGAGCCCTCCGCCGATGGTTGGGAAAATCCATTCGTCCATATCACAGCTACCATCACTGTCTTCTACTGCATTGACTCCCTGATTTCTGATACGCAGAGGTGGTCCCCCGGTGCGAGAACATCGAATAGCTCTTTGGGCCTCTGAAGTGAACCCCAACCCAAATTTGTCGGACTTGTAGGGAATATCCGGAAGCTGACCCCAGATGGTACACCCTCCTTTTACAACTATTGCTCGAGCATCTTTCAAAGAGGCCATCTTCAGTGGAGGTCTGGTAATCTTCGGAACCTTTGGAGTAGACTCGGTTTCCGCGACTGTTGCTGGAACCTCCTCAAAGTTCTGACAGGGAGTCTCAATGAATTCACCATCCATTTAAACATACCTGAAAGAGTTCAGATGGCTAACCATGTACTCCTCCTCTCCGTGAACTGTGACAATCTTTCATTTGATCAGATATTTTAGCATTTGGTGTAGGGTAGAAGTAACGACACCAGCACCATGGATCTAGGGTCGACCCAATAGACAAGAGTACCAAGGGCAGATGTCCATCACATAGAAGGTTGAGTCAAAAGTCTGAGTTCCAATTTTTATGGGGATACTAACTTCTCCGTGCACTGTCCTCTTGGAACCATCAAAGGCCCTTACTATGATGTTACTAGGTTTCAAGATGAGCCTCTCACAATCCAGTCGGTCGAGAGCATTTTTGGGCAAGACATTCAATGATGAGCCGGTATCCACCAGAATGTGGGCAAGTGTGGTGCCCCTGCATTCAATGGAAATATGCAAGGCATCATTGTGCTTCCTTCCCTAAGAGGTTAAATCAGAATCGGAAAAGCCCAATCCATTATCAGCAGTTAGACTGGCCACACAATTTTCAAATTGGTCGATGGAGGTCTCCTGGGGCACGTGGGCGGTCTTAAGAAACTTTACCAAGGCTTTGGCGTGGGTCTCAGAACACAAAAGTAAGGACAACAATGATATCTTCGAGGGGGTTTGCCCCAACTGTCCGACAATGTTGTAGTCACTTTTCTTGATTATCTTCTGTATTTCTTCTATCTCTTTTCTAGAAGCTTCAAGGATGATCTCAGGACGTTCTCTTGCTTGGGAAATCACAATCAAAGCCTCTTTGCCCCTTGTATCGGTAACAGGGATAACAATAGGAGTATCACTGGGAGTGTCTGTAGGAGTGGTAGTAGGAATGATCACAGGAGTAGCAACGGTTTTTGGAGAAATCTCAGGTGAGAAGACTCTTCCACTTCTTGTTATTTTGCTGGTCCCAGTGATGTTACCGACATCGGGAACAATACCTCTTGCAACTTCGTCTTTGACAGCCAACTGATCTTGCTTGATGCCATAGTAATAAACGTCAGCCTCATAACTCCAGGGAATAGCTTTATCCGAAGAGTATGATATTGGTCTTGGCATAGTGATGATTAAAGGTGCGGATCTTAGAACAAATGTAATCCTGACGGGTCTTTTGGTGGAGACCCTGGGAGGATTGTCAGAAATGGTGATTATTGAAACATCTTGATAAGAACTTTTGATAAGAGGTAGCTTTTTAAATAGGATTTCTTTGCTAGTCATCAGGCGCTGGACGCCTATCTCTAGTAAAAAACAACCGTTCAGTAGAGACTTGCACAAGTGACAATTTTCATCGCAACCCGGAGACACACCGACTTGCAGTAGATTCTGTTTAATGGTCAACAAAAGAGTAATTAAGTCATTTATGGAGGAGACAAAATGATCATCATCAACGGCGTTGATACCTTGGCCATGTATGGGCATTAGCGCCGTTATTACATTAGGCATTTCTGGGGGATCAAACTCAATCTCCTTCGCGTAGATAAGGTCTTGCACCTTATTCTTTAAGGCCCAACAGTCGTTTGTATCGTGCCCGGGCTTTCAGAATGATAGGCACATCGAGCGTTTGGGTTGTAGTGAGGAGAAGCAGTATTGGGGTTCTTGGGAGCTTCTTTTAAAGTTGCCAGATTGGTCTTCAGAAGGTGTGGCAAAACTTGAGACATGGTCATGTTGATCCGGGTAAATCGTCTCATGGGCGCTTCTGGTTTGCGCTGATAATTTCGCTGCTGATTTGGCACAAGGTTAGAAATCATGACAGCCCCTACCGCCGGGCGACAGTCAGTTTTGTTTTGATTCCTATAGTCATATGCAACATTGACCTCTTTCTTTCCAACAAAAGGCTTCTTCATCACGCTCAAGGATGCATCTCTTTGAATTTTGCCACTTTTTATACCGGCCTCAACCCGCTCACCAGTCATGATTAATTCAGTAAACCCAGCTGAGGAACTCCCAATTAGGTGGTTGAAAAATGGTCCCGACAAGGTGCCTAGAAACATATCCACTAATTCTCTGTCGGATAGAGGGGGCTGGACCCTGCCTGCGAGATCCCTCCACTTTTGAGCATAGGTTTTTAAACCTTCACATGTTCCCATAGACATGCTTTGCAATTGCGTCCTAGTCGGAGCCAAATCAGCATTATACTGATATTGTTTATAGAAAGCGACGACCAACTCTTCCCAATTGCGAACATTGGTCCCTTCCAATTGATAGAACCAATCCAACTGCGTCCCATATAAGCTCTCTTGGAAGAAATGCACCCACATATTATTGTCAGCCGTGTGGGGTTGAATCTTTCTGACGTATGACCTTAGATGTAGTTTTGAGCAGGAGACACCGTCGTATTTGGAGAAAGTGGGGACCTTGAATTTTTGTGGGATGAAGACCCCTGAGATGAGTCCTAATTCTTCAAAGTCCAAACTGGGTATCCTCTGAATCTTCATAGCATTCAAACGATCCTCTAGCTGTTTGTATTTATCATCAGCAGGAGGATATTGTTCCTCAGAGTAATCAGGCTCTTCCTCTTCCTCTGATGTTGGGTCGTTGTTCACTTCCTGGGTTTGATTATCTCCTTCACCTGATGATGTCGCAAAGTCTAAAGTTCGTCTGGCTTTACCTTTAAACCTTCTTCCCATGATCACAACACCGGTTGATTTCTTCGCTTTCTTTTTCTTCTCTTTGGCCAGCAGAGTGTTCAACTCCTCTTATCCTTTTGTCATAGCCAAGAGCATTTGTTGAAACTGGGTGTTCTGCGCCTGAAGATCTTTCACAGTCTATTCAACATCCATCTCACTGAAATAAACAGTAGAAGGATAAGGTGACCTGTTATGAGAAACCTGTATGATGTTATGATAAAGGAAGATGCAATATGCAAATGCTTTCAAGGAAAATTAGAGATTTAAATTTGTTCAAACCAAAAAAAGAACACACATTATATTAAAATCCAAGTTTGAATACATCATGCCTCCCTGGGCTTACAATGAAAGAAACAAAATACAACAAAGTTCCTAAGACAAAAAGATTGAACGCATCCTCTTTGGAGCAATGTAGGCGTTCAAGTTTTTCTCTTCATGAAACATCTTGGTGAGCTCCAGAACCTTCTTCTCACTGGCATAAAACTGGGCTTCAAAGGTGTCTCGCTCTTCCTTCAACTGGACCCAAGCTTTCTACAAGTCTTCGAGAGATGTAGGCATGTCAGGATGAAGAACGACGTATGGGACGTCTCATTTAACAACAAGCTCCATGATGACAGGAAAGATGGAAGGGTAAGGCATCAAGAGATGCTGAGCACGAGCCCGTACCCACCTAAGGTAAGGCTCGAGAGGGATAGAGTTTTTGTGTCCCAAATTCCTACTGTCCACCTTGTTCATCATTCCCCAAGCACGTGTAAACCTCCGGCGGTAACCTTGGTCTTCTTTGTCGTAGTCGAACACCAGACCTTGGATAAGCATCTCATGAGGGCTGTCTCTTCGGGCGTACCCAAACTGTCGAAGAGCTAAGCAGGGGTTGTAGGTGATACCCCCCCTAATACCAAGCAGAGGTACGTTATGGAATTCCCCACAGCGGTCAATGATAGAGACGTCTTCCAAGGATCTCGAACACCAACAGGTATCAGAGTAGGTGAGAGACATCATCCTTTGGGACCATGTCAGTCCTTGCTCATTCTTCAACATTGACTGAGGTAGGTGTGAAGTGAACCACTTTGCGAGTTGGAGGATACAACAAAAAAGAGTACCTCTTTTCTTCATGGTGCGAGTATGAAGGCAATGCAAGATGTCTCCCAGTAAGGTAGGTACGAGATTGCGAGAGAGAAAGACTTTGATGGCGTTAACATCTATGAATTGGTCCGAGTTGGGGAACAGAACCAAACCATAAATGAGAAGAGCCAGGATGTCTTCAAAAGCTTAGAAATCCATGTCGTCCCAGAATGAACGAGCCTTCTCCAATAGAAACTTGGCTAGGAAACCTTTGACCCTGCTTCTTGTCTCCCAATTGGCTATAACGTCGGCTCTCTTCAGATGCAAAGCTTCGGCTATGACTTCAGGTTCTGGAATCTCTTTTAGCCCGGTGAACGGTATCTGATCAAGCATGGGCACCCCTAAGAGTATAGAGAACTCTTCCAGTGTAGGTACCAACTGATATTCCAGGAAAGTGAAACAATGATGCACGAGACCAAAGAATTGGAACAACACACACATCATCTCTTCTTGGAAATTGGATGTAGCCAAACTGAGGAGTCGACCATACTTCTTGGTAAAATGTGAATCCCCGGGCACTCTTGAGGCTAACTCTTGAAGCTGAGGATGTGCTTTTACAAAGTTGATTCGGATGGTGTTCCTTCAGATGGAATTCATGACCTGTAAAACAAAAACAAAGATAAACTTCTAAATCCTTGAAATGGTTAGTGAGGATGCATATGATGTTTATGATGTTATGTACAAGTAAATGTATACACACAAAGTAAATAAGTCCCTATGTTTTAGGCTTGCATGAGGTTTTATAGGTAAGTACCCTCTTGAAGTTTAGTTGGCTCAACCTATCCTAGTAATAATGATCGGGTTCTAAAGGATCTCAATATCACTGACCTTTCTCTTAGGCGTTGTCTCAGCATAATCAATATTTTCTTGCGGCCGAGATATCCCAAAAGTCTAGCCTAAATGAGTGTAGTATTGAGTATCAACCAATTTTAAGCTCTACACTGAAACCAGTTATCTCACTACGTCATAATGGCCAAGTTTGTTCAATTAGGGTTCTAAAGTCCGTTAGTGCTTCATGACGCCACTCAGCAGCCCTGTATTCTCCTCGATTCACCACGAGGGATACCGGTACCCACAAATGCGTCACACTAACATAGCCATTGTTTCAACCATATCGGTCTATGTCGTACAGTTTCCATAATCTATTGCTATTTACCTAAAAAGGTGTCCCAGATCCGGGTGGAGGATCAAAGCAAGCCCAAACAAGGAATAAAATGTAAAGCATACAAATAAAACAATGAAAGCAAGTAAAGGTGATCTAACCCTAAGGTAACCCCACTTTTAAGAATTTCCCCAGCAGAGTCTCCAGTTCTGTGATACGGTGGGAGAACTGACTTGAGGTTTTGCGTTTGTGTTTGCAAATGTTGCAGTTTAACAAGAGTCTCCACTGACTTTTCTTTTATCCAATAAGGAAAGGTGAAAAAGCACAGGAAAGACCTTTTAGAGATATTTTTGAGTTCGGGGGGTAGATTATGAAAACGGAAGGTATTAGCACCCTTTTCATCCATGGTTTTCCATGGGCTCTTAGTTGCTCGCTAGATCACTTGTTTTTGTTTGAATGTGCTTTGTGTGGTTTTGAAAGTATTTTGAAAATGTAACTTTGTAATGATTCTCGTTTATATAAGAATGCATACAAAGTGTTTGTTTCGAAAATAGTTCAAAGAGGTGTTTGTGAGATGTGTTTTTGAAAGTGATTTTGAAAAGGTTTTCCTTTATAATGGCTCTCGTTTCTATAAGAACGCGTACAAAGTGTTGTATTTTGAAAATGTTTCAAAGTGAGAGTGTTGGTGTATAAAATGTTTTTGTTGTGAGCAAGCGAGTAACTAAGAGCGAACCTACCTACTCAAAAGGTCTTAGATGTATTTTTCCTCCTCCTTTAGATATTGCTATCTTACCATTGTTTTGGTAAGAAGCCCCACCGTTGGATGTGAAGGGACGAGTATGGGACGTTTGTATAGTCATAGAAGGCAACATATGGGAAGTTTTAGCAATGTCATTTAGGGACTAGATCATTTACCAAAGGCAACATCGAGGGACTACGATCTTTTATTGAGGGTCTTTGCTAAAACGCCCATGTTCGAGGGACATGACCATTTTTCCGATAGGCAATAAAGTGGGATTACCCTAAGGGTGCATGTGTGCAAAGTGTGTTTTATTGCATGCATTTAGTCTTGATTAGGGTTGTCTATTTTGTTATTTTCATGTCTTGCCATACACACCCTAATTACTAGCATTTACATTTGAAAGCGATAAATTGCAGAAGTGTAAAGTCCTACGCTATTGCAATATTTAGGGGGATGGGGGTACATTTTTATGAATAGGGGTTGCAAGTAAAATTAAATCCTAAGTTATTATTACAACCATATCGAAATGGATCAGAATCTGCAAGAAACGTAAATTGCTTATTTATTTAAGAAAAGAAATAAGTTTTGGTTAAGAAAATATTTTTCTGGTCTTTTGTTTTAAGAAATAAAGTAAAGCATGAAAAAAAAGTTTTTGGTGTCTGTTGATTAATGAAATAGAAAGTGATAGAAAAAATAATAAAAAAAGAAAAAATAGAATCAACGTATTGCTGATTAAGGGAGGTCAGAAGTTCTGACTCTGGCGCACTACAAAACAGAAATCCTGTTAGTGAAAAAAAATAGGTAGAGTTAGAAGTGCTGAGTCCATCGGGAGCACATTAGCTTTCAGAAGTTCTGATACCACCGGAAACAGAGTAGGTTTCAGAAGTTCTGATACCACTAGCAACAAAGTAGATTTCAGAGGTTCTGATATCACTGGAAGAACATGGTCTCTCTCTCCATGGTAGTCAGAACATCTGCATTTTGGTAATTTCTCCATATAACAGAAGATGTGCATATGACAATTATGGAAGATTTCATAGCATTTTAGAAACAAGAAATATCAGAACCATAAATCAGAGGCAAGTGTGAATCTGCTAATCCTAATTCTGAGTTCTAGTTTCTTTCAGAAATTTTGAAACTGATTTATTCCATACTTAGGCAGGCAGATACGTGAAGCCTCAAAATATGTATAACGTCAGAAGCATGATATCTACATTGTATTTTTTTGAACATGCAAATCTGATAATGGTTAAGCAACATGATAAGAGTCAGCAGAAGCTTACCTTGTAGCTGGAAAAGATTCTGTAAATTGGAGATTGGTCTTGGACTCTGGTGATGTTCTGAGAAACTTCTTCACGTACTCAATAGGATGGAGGTTTTCAACTTCTGGAACAACCAAGGGGTGATACTCTGACTTCTTTGAGGTGGAGGTGAATGGAGAGTGTATGGAAATATGAATACAAAAGTTAAAATAGCTTCTAGTATATGAATCAACAACCGTGGGGATGGTTTTAGTCAAGGAACAATGGAGTTTTGATGCTAGAATTAAATTCTAAGGTTTTGGTATTTTGGTGTTTACAGCTTTTTGGATTCTTGGAATTTTGCAAAGATTCGAGGCCTTTTTCTTTGTTTTGGTGATTCTCTCTCTCCGAAAACCAACCCTTTGAACGTGTGATGGAACAAACTATTTAGAGATGGATTTGCTGTGGTTTTGGGGGGGAAAACAAATGAGTTTTTAAACATTTTTGGCATACTGTCCCTTTGTTTTTAAATCATAGTTCTCATAGGCTAATTTGGTGCAAGAAAAATACAGGCGTGGACTGGATCAGCAACACCTTGGAGTGTTGTGGCAGCTGGTTGCAGGACTGTTCCATAGCAGGGCACAGGTTACTTAAACGGGGTTTTGGTGATGTCCTGATCGCAGAATATCAGAAGCGTAACCTCTAAATGCTGAAGGGGCATCTTCTGACCGGAGTGTTGAACATAGCCTCCATATGCTGAAGAATCATATTCTGACTGAAGCATTATGTTCTGACCAAAGAGCAAAGCTTCTGCATGTTCTGATTGAAGCATTATGTTCTGACTAAAGAGCAACGCTTCTGCATGTTCTGATTGAAGCGTCATGTTCTGACCAAAGAGCAACGCTTCTACATGTTTCGATTGAAGCGTCATGTTCTGGACCATGTTTGCAATTTCTGACGGCACTTGCATAGAGGCTATCTCAGAAGTTCTGAAGTATCACATTCTCTAGACACTTAGAAAATTTTCTAAATGTTTAAAAAAATTTGATTTTTTCAAAGTAACTTCTGACTTCTGATTTTCGACAAACCAATTTCATGCCTTAATGGAATATAATTCTTGGAACTTGATTTTGATTCAAAAGTCATAGTTTAACTCCTTTGGTGTGTAAATGACCATTTTTCCCCTGTGAACGATTCTCTTGGAAAATTTGTAGTTTCAGATTTGCAACTGGATGGAAACAAACTTGAGGGTCCAGGTTGATCCTTTGAGAAATGAGAGGGAAAATTTTGGGGTACAACACCCTCGATAAAAGATCGTAGTCCCTCGATGATCCTCAATGTTGCCTTTGATAAACGATCTAGTCCCTCACACGACTTTGCTAAAACGTTCCATGGGTTGCCTTCCATGACTATACAAAAACGTCCCGCGCCCGTCCCTTCACATCCAACGATGGGGCTTCTTACCAAATCAATGGTAAGATAACAACATCTAAAGGAAGAGGAATAGAATATCTAAGACCTTTTGAGTAGGTAGATTCACTCCTAGTTGCTCACTTTCTCACAACAAAAACATTTTATACACCAACACATCTCTTTGAACTATTTTCGAAACCAACACTTTGTACGCATTCTTATAGAGACGAGAATCATTACAAAGTCACATTTTCAAAATACTTTCAAAACCCACACCACAAAGCACATTTCAAAATAAAAGCAAGTGATCTAGAAAGTAACTAAGAGCCCATGGAAAACCATGGTTGAAAAGGGTGCTAATACCTTCCCTTTTTATAATCTACCCCCTGAACTCAAGAAAACATCTCTAAAGGTCTTTCTTGTGCTTTTTCACCTTTCCTTATTGGATAAAAGAAAAGTCGGTGGCGACTCTTGCTATCCGTAACATTTGCGATCAAACGCAAAACAAAAAGTCAGTTCTCCCACCGTATCACACATTGATACCAATTCAATCTGGTTGTAATAGACTAATTAGGTTTATATTCTTGCAATCCCCATTTACAATTTGTACACCCCCTCCCACAAATGTTGTAATAGCATAGTAACTTTATATTCCGCAATTTATCGCTTTTATATACAAATGCTAGTAATTAGGGTTTGTATGGAAAGGCTAAAACCAATACTTAGAAAACCCTAATTCAAGACAAAATCAAGCATGAAAACAATACACTTGCACACAAGCACCCCTAGGTTTATTCCACTTGGTTGCCTTATACAAAATGGCCATATTATGCATGTAAGGTATCTTAGCAAATACAAGATCATAGTCCCTCAATGACGCTATCTAAGTTTCCTTTCAAATGATCTTAAGTACCTCAAAGAAAATGCTAAGATTGCTAATCATGGTTATACAATGACCCACGCCCATCCCGTTTACATCCAAAGATAGGGTTACTTACCAAATCAATGGTGAGATAACAATGTCAAAGGAAATAGGAAATGAACATGAAAGACTTTTGAGTAGGTAGAATGCTCCTAATTACTTGCTCAATTTCAAAAAAACAAAACATCCTTGCTATTTTCAAAAACAAACACCTACATTTTCAAAATATCTTTCAAACTTGAAAACATTTTCAAAAGATCAACATCTTTGTATACATTCTTATGAACGAGAATTATTACAAAGCTTGCCTAAACAATAGCCTCTTTACAAAATACTTTCAAAAACTACACAAAGCACAATTTCAAAGAAAAGCCAGTGATCTAGCAAGTAACTAAGAGCCCATGGAAAACCATGGATGAAAAGGGTGTTAATACCTTCCCTTTTCATAATCTACCCCCCGAACTCAAGAAACAATCTCAAAGGTCTTTCCTATGCTTTTTCACCTTTCCTTTTGGATAAAATAAAAGTCGGTGGCGACTCTTGCTAACCGCAACATTTGCGATCAAACGCAAAACCCTCAAGTCAGTTCTCTCACCATATCATACACTCACATACTTAATAAAAAAGGAATATCAGCACAAACACTTTCAAAGTGCTTGAAGTGTTCGCCAAACTCAGTTTTTGTATTTAAATACATGGTGTTGTTCCATAGATCTATGACATGTTTTTGTCTTTATAGTTTGACATACTCTTTACATTTCATGCTCACATTTTTTGAAATATGGAACGAACACAAGAGATGAATTTCATTTAGGAACATAGATTTCATGGCATTCATCCATGCAAGTTCTCGATCCATCACCATAAGCTTTGGTAATAATTTTTCTGAAGAGAACAACTCTTTGAGCTTTTCCAATGACCATGTGAAATTCTTATCCCTTTCATGTTCCAAATATGCAAAGGCAACTGAAAATGTCAACTTCGTTGACGTAACACCAACAATCTCAAGAAGTTGCATCCGATACGTGTACAATCAAAATGCACGTAACCAAACAACTCACTCAACATGTAAAAAAAATTTTAGGATGTGAAAAGGAAATTTCTTACCTATTTGTCTTGTACGTGCAATAAAAAATTAACACCATATGAAACATATTAAACAACTCGCACAAAATAGGGATGTGTCCAGAAGATATCAACTATAATATCTGAGTTGTCCCTATTTCTATTCCAACACATGTATTTCTCTGAATAAGGCTCAATAACATTTACATTTTTGTCTGTTAGGTTTGTGATTTTATGATTGACAATTTTGGTAAAACATGTTTCATGTTGAAAACATGTATCACAACCTGATATTGAGCAAGATGCCATGACATCTTGACCAACTGGTACAACATAGTCCGCTGTTACTATTTTTGACAGATGTTCTGACATGTTACACCAGAACATCATAATACTTCAGCTGTTTAAATCCTTGAATATTTGATTTTAAAATATGATATTCTGGATGATTCTAGTTCTCTATAGGCACATCCAAGCAAGGATATTTTAGGAACAGTTCAAATTTGATTTGGTTTCATAAAAAAAGGATCTTGGAGACTTTTTAGGAAACTTTAAAGATTTATTCCTATTTTCATTGATAAGATCTTGCAGTTGATTTACTTATGGAAGATTGAATTTGATTGAAGAGTCCAATACCATTATGCAAGAGTCTATAAATAAGGACGTGCTAAACCTAAAATAGCAAGCATTCACAATAAGAAATTGTGGGTGCATAAGGGTTTTGGGTTTTGGGAGTCTTTTAGAGTTTTTGTGTTTTTCTTTATATGTCACTCATGTATCTTTTTATAAATTGAGGTAGTCTAATTCTTCTTAGTTAAAAGCTTTTAAGCAAAATGAAGTATTATTCTCACTCATGAGATTTAAGCAAAGAGTTTATTATTGTATTTGAAGTGTAATCTTCTATTTGGTTCTTTTGATATTGTCACTGGTTTATGACTGGTTTTATCACTGAGGTGATTGTGGAAAGTGAGAGGGTGATCTCATATCTAGAAGGTGCCTAGGTAGAAGTTACATAAGGTAGGGATTAGGTGATAAGTTATAAACTAGGGTTGTTTAGATTTGAACTAATACTATCATAGTGGATTTCCTTCTTGGCTTAGTAGCCCCTATAGTAGGTGACGTTGCACCGAAATGAGTTAACAATTAATTATGTTAATTTATCTTCAGCAATTTATTTTTCTGCATAATTCATCTTCTGGAAGGTTCTATATCATGAAAAAATGTCTTAACATTCGTCTTGATATTGTGTTTGGTGTTGGGACATCAGTCTTGACATATATCTTTAAATTGCTAGAATTTCAATTGGTATCAGAGTAGGCACCCTGTTCTGTTTTTGGGTGAGCTCCACGGAGAAATCTTTCTTGTACTATGGAAAAGGAAGGAGGATACCGTAATTGAAAACCTCTGTTAGATGGTTAAAATTATGACTGTTGGAAGTTTATAATGGTAGAATTTTTAAAATCCATGGATAGCAAATCTTGGAAGGTTGTTTTCAAAGGATGGAATCATCCTATTGCAAAGGACAAAGATGAGAATGAGTCCTTGAAGCCAGAAGAAGATTGGTATAAGGAGTAAGATGAATTAGCTCTTGGAAATTCCAAATACTTGAATGCTCTACTCAATGGAGTGGACACGAATGTTTTCAGATTAACAAATTCATGTACTGTAGCTAAAGATGCTTGGGAAATCCTTAAGACAACTCATGAAGTTACATCCAACTTCTCACTACTAGATTTGAGAACCTAAAGATGAATTATGATGAAAGCATTCAAGACTTTCACATGAATTTTCTTGAAATAGAAAATGCATCTAGATCCTTGGGAGAGAAGATGTCAGATGAAAAGCTTGTTAGAAAGATTCTCAGGTCTCTATGTGAGTATAAACTTCGTCGGTAAATATTTTGAATGATGTCAAAACTGAGAAAAGCTTGCACCTCTAAGTATTGGATCGTATCCTTATGTCTTGAGGAACTCCTCTGCATTAGAAATCTTAGGAACCTTTAAAAAATATTTCAAAATTGATACAAGTCATTAAAAACAGTTTTCTGCATGATTTTCACTGCATGTGTCGACACATTTGTATTTTCGGTCGACACATGTAATGCATTTTTAAAGCTTGTAGCTTCCGTAAGTCTTAGGCTGACACATGCATGTTCCAGGTCGACACATACTGAAGCTTTTCTGAAATTGCAGAAATTATTATTTTATGTGTCGATACATCCACTTTTCAGGTCGACACATTTGCTATCGTTTTAAATCCTGTAGCTTCTGTAACTTTTTAGTCGATACGTGGTTCTTTATAGGTCGACACATTCCATTCAAAAATCACTTATGTGTCGAAACATATGATTCTTAGGTCGACACATACTTTTTTAGTTGGTTAATTTTTTAAAATTCTTTTATTCAGAATTTATCCCTCTTTTCTCTAAAATTTCCAAAACTATAATACTCTTTCATGCATCATTCCAACTTGTGAAAACTATAAAATTAACTTATTTCTCTCTTCATATTCAACCTATAACCTATGCATACACACTGACATTATATTGTAACGATGTTCCGTTGGGGTTCCATCTAGACGAGGATTTCATCCAGGAAAAACCTCTGATTTATCCTTCAAGATCATTGGTTAATTTTGGGGGTTTTCGTGCAAAACGTTCGAGAGGTAATTTCGGTAAAGTGAACAACCTTGGAGTGCTTAAAATCTTTGCAAAGAACCTTGAAGTGTTTGAAATCTTTTCAAGGAAGTAACTTGGAGTATCAGATTAAATCAAAGTTTTGTGTTACAGTAGTTTGAGATTGACGGTGCGTGAAAGCTTTTGAGATAAAGAATGCAAATGAGTAGCAAGATCCAAATAGTCATTTCTCATCTACTGTGTCTTGGTCTCTCTCAAGATCAAGGAAAGAGAAGGGGTTGAATCAACAACAAGCTTAAGGTTTGTGGAGTTGCTTTTGAACACTACACTTGTATCAACATTTTTGCATAGTAAGAATTATCCTAATTTCATTGGAATTAGGTGTAGACGTACCCACATGCGAGGACGACAGTGGGGAACTGTGAAGACAAATTCCTCGCGTCGCTTTTATTTTTGCTTTTACTTGCTTTGATATTCATTGATCGATTTATCCAATAGCATTGTGTTATCATTTGAATTGTAATAATTTTTATAATCGATTTCAATTTTTAATTCAAGTGTTGATATAACTTATAATCGTTTTTTATTATAAGTGGTTTTGTGTATCAACACAATCAAAATAAAAATTCTGAAAATTCACTTGCACACCAAGTGTATGATAAATTGACTAAACTAGTTATTTTAATATTACCATTGGAAATAACATTGCTAAGTGAAATGGATTAAATGGTAAATAAGTTTCAAGGTGATTCAAGGTTATTAATTCACATTATAGTTCTCATTCCATACCATTTTTTATTTACGATTTGCATATTCGAGCTTCCCGATAACGTTGGTATAGACGAAAATTTGAAAAGCTTTAGTGTCGTACTTTGATAAAACTTTTCCATAGCCAAATTTTATTTGGATATTTTCAAAGGGGTATTTATTCACCCCTCTCTAGATACCATTTCCATCTTCTAACAAGTGGCATCAAGAGCCCAGTTCATTCTGACTTCGACACTTTTTAGAAAATGGCTTACGAACCTAAAGGGGATTATAAAAGAGCCCAAATTTTCATGGGAGAAAATTATAGTTATTGGAAAACTTGTATGCAAATTCATGTCAAATCATATGACAAGGGTATTTTGGAAGCCATTCTAAATGGTCCAACACCGGTAACATATGTTGTTGATGGTGTTACCTTACTAAAGCTGGAAAACTTATGGAATGAGAAAGATGAGAAAAAGTGGTCTTGTGATTGGAAAGAAAAGAACATCATTGTATCCGTACTCGGTGTTGATGAGTTCTATCACATTTCCAATTTTCAAACCTCTAAAGCTATTTGGGATTCTCTACAAGTTACCTATGAGAGAACTAATAAGGTCAAACAAGATAGAATTAATACACTTAATCAAGAGTTTGAACTCTTTCGCATGAAGCAAGGGAAAACCATTGCTCAAATACAAAAGAGGTTCTCTCATCTTATTAATTGTTTAAATTTACTAGGAAATCCTATTTAAAATTTTATTGCTACTAATAAGATGTTGATATGTCTTACTAGAAATTGGCAACCAAAGGTCACCGCGATCAAGGAAGCCAACAACCTTGCTACACTCGACCTCACCGCATTGTTTGGTAATTTAGAAGAGCATAAGTGTTGTACCCAAAAATTTTCCCTCCCATATTTCTCAATATATGTCAAGTGAGGTCCTCAAATTGCTCATGAAAGTCCAAGGGTTGACCAGACAAACTCTCTCCTAAGGCAGTCTACCTCAAATTAGGGTTTCAGTTTGCATCAAGATGTTTGAGTCTAAAAGATCCTAAATGCTCACCATTATCCTAATATGTTCTCAAGATCATCCATGTCAAGTTTCAAGCCTTACAGAGGAGATTTGCTCAGTAAATTTCTCAAAGGCCTGAAAATCGACTGTGCTAGGGAAAAAGTCAACTGTGGCCCACATACAACCAAAGTTCAATATTTTTGGTCAACATCCTCATTTTGAAATATTATTCATAATTTTATCAAGGGTTGATCATGATTCCTCAAGGATTGCTCACAATTCATCAAAACCCAAAAGTTGCTAAATTAGGGTTTTGTAGGAAAAGTCAACTCAACTTTGACCAAGCATAACTTTCTCATACTTTATCAAGAATGACCCATCCAAATCTCATTTTGAAGAGGATGCAATTCCCTACAATTCATATTCAGATACCAAGTTCAAAATATGCACTCACAAGAAGATATAAATTTGGACATTATAAGTCATTTTGAAAAGTCAACAAAAACACCTTTTTTGCTAAAGCTTCATACATGAACATGGAATACTAAATTGAGATGATACCAAAAGGGTTGCTTAGAGTACATCTTGAGCTTTCTAAAAAGTTCAAGAACACATCTCTAGGGTCAAAATTGAAGGAGTTATGCATTGGCAAAGTTGACCTTTTTTGCAAAATTGCCAAAAGTCAAATGTGTCTCAAATTGCAATTTTTGTCAAATGGGCCCAACTTTTTGTGCTTGCATTGAGTTTGTAACATGGTCCACGACCCATGATCCTTCCCACTTGCCTTGTTTTATTTTTGTCATTTATTTTGATTTTTATTTCAATTAAATCAAATTAAATCAAAATAAAATCATGAAAATATCAAAACTAACCAAAGCTTGAGATTTTGTGCATGTTTGGGTCTCTTATACAGTTGGGAAGAGAATCAAATCGTTCAAGGCTTGTTTGGACATAAAAAGATTGAATTTTTCTTGTTTTGGAAAGATTTGATGCAAGGGTGAATCAATGATCAAATATTCATAATTGCAAGGATTTCATGCAAACTTGTAACCCTAATGCACTCTATGATATATATTGAATAAATCCAAAGCAAAAGAACAAGGATTGAAGGCGTGAGAAGCTGAAAGAAAACTTGCAAAAACTCAACAAAAGTGGTGAATCAAATTCCAATTTCCAGGCTTCTTCAAGTCGTTCCAAGCATACCATTCGCTTGTTGGGCATCTAAGGATTCTATCCCAATCATTATCAAGCGTTTTCGTGCCCATATACGCACTGTAAGTATCCCACGAACTCCATGTTTTCTTGAAATTGAATCTCATAAATCTGGCATTGTTAGCATGATTTGTTTATATATTCTGAATCCTTGAAACATTTGCAAGCTAATGATAATAATTAATTGCATTTTTGTCAACCATACAGAAAGTTGCCATGATTAGGGTTTAGGTTTCGTTTTTAGGGATTTTGCTTGCAGGAACAATTAGCCATGAAGAGTGGTACCATGATGGTCGTGAGGTTGCCACGAGTTGATTGGTACCACCGGAATTGATTTATGATGCGTGCAGTGTATTTTGGAGGTTCACAGGGTTGTACCTACGCCCTTTTGTCTGTAGGTAAAAGTTTCCAAACCTTTAGCAACGGAAGGAGGTAGAAGATGATGGAGTGGCATGGCCTGACTGGCCCATTCAAAAGTTTGCGCATTTTAATATATTATTTTTCTTTTTCCAATATGATGATTGTTTGTCATTAACCATACAAACATGCACGCTAGCTCAGTTGGTCAGGAGGCGCTTCGAAAAGCCAAAGGGCCTGGGTTCGAATCCCAGGTCCCCCATATTATTTCATGATTTTTTTTCTTGCATAATCAGGCACATGTACAGGCAAGGAGACCACCATACACCCTCAATGTTCACCCACCAGATCTCCAGCAAGCTAGATCCAAGGGCCACCCTTTGGAGGTCCACAATGCACCATAGTCAAGCTTGTAACATGGGATTGGAAAGGTCAACATGGTACAAGGAGTTTTGGGCCCAGAAACTGCAAGACACCCTCCTTTTTGCTTTGATACCAGGCCCATCTCTTTTTCTTATATTTTTATTTTATTAATTTATTTTGATTAATTATTTTCTAACATAAATTTAATTCCTTTTTTTTACAAAAACTCATAAAATCAATTTTCAACAATTTAGATTTAGGTTTTATTTTTGTCAAATTTAATTTAATAATTAGTTTAATTTAATTTTAGGGTAATTCTAACCTTTTTGTAAATAACTTAAAATAAATTAGAAAATTAGGGTTGGTTTGATTTAATTTTTTTCTTTTCTTAAAATAACCAAAATGCAAAAATAGGTCAAATTAATTATTTTTCTTGATTTAAATTAATTAGTAATTAGGTTTGTACTTATTTAATTAAAACCTTATTTTCTCAAAATAATCAAAAACAACAAAAAATGTTTTTTTTTCTTTTAATTAGGTTTAGACGGGGTCAAAACCCTAATTTTTTCTCGTTCTCGTTTCATCACGCGTGTTTATTTATTTTTACAATATTAATGTAACTGCTCATGGGATGTAATAGTTTAGTTAGGATTTTTTTTCTTTTATTTATCGTTTTACGGATTTTTGGCTATGTAATTAATCCCCCTCCCCAAAGCCTTGTAATAGCGTAGTTTTAATTTCTCGCA
Organism: Vicia faba; assembly: GCA_948472305.1. Taxonomy (NCBI): domain Eukaryota; kingdom Viridiplantae; phylum Streptophyta; class Magnoliopsida; order Fabales; family Fabaceae; genus Vicia; species Vicia faba. Next base: position 1,468,078,651 of record OX451739.1, on the reverse strand, counting down.
TTTTAATTTTCGCAAATATTAACTGTTAGATGTATGATAATAGGATTGCATGACAAGAATGTATGTTAATTTTAAAATGGTTAGCAAACCCTAAATGTGCAAAGATAATAACTGAAATCAAATCACTCGCACATGCGCACTCCTAGGGTATACTCTCACTTCGGTTTCCTTCGGTAAACGATCATTAAGTATAGGATATTTTAGTGGTTGCCCTCTTGTCTAAACAAAAGATCAAAAGTCTCGTTCAAAAATGTTGCCTCGGAAATGTTGCCTCGGAAATGTTGCCTCGAATATGATCTTAAGACATTAGGGTTATTACTAAGACATCCTAACATTGCTTTAGTGATCGTACGTCCCTTTCAAATTGACCCTTACAACTCCAACAACGGTGCTTCCTATTTCTCAAATAATTAGGATAGTGTTGTCTAAAGGAAACAAGAACATAAACATTCTTTTTCAAGTAGGTAGATGCTAGTAGGTACTTGCTCAAAATCAAACTTTTCCACACTTACACTCTTTTCAAACAAGTTTTCAAAACAAATTCGTAACACTCTTGAGGACTGATACAAGGGTTAAAATGAAGTAAAACAAAAACTTTTCAAAAACACACAAACACATAAGCAATTTTTAAAATGATGAGAAAGTACCTAAGAGCCCGTAGAAAACTACAGATAGAAAGGGTGCTAATACCTTCCCTTTCTATAATCTACCCCCCGTACTCAAAATCTCAAAAAAGGAATTTTTCTGTGCTTTTGTCCTTTCCAGTTAGATAAAATAAAAGTCGGTGGCGACTCTTGCTTACCGTGACATTTTGCGAACACAAACGCAAAACACAAACCAACATTTTCCAAAAACAGTCCGGTTCTGCCACCGTATCACAGAACCGGCAACTCTGCTGGGGAATAAGTGGGGTATACCTTAGGATTAGTTCATCATAAATTGCTTCTCTTTTTTGTTTTGGTTTCTTTACTTTTAAGGGTTTTGTATTGGGAGTTACTATAGATCCTAACCTTGATCTGGGGAACACCTTGTAGGTAAGTAGCAATTAACTGTGAGGGAACTGTACGGTGTAGACTGATACGGTTGAAGAAGTAGCTATGTTGATGTGACACATTGGTTGATACCGGTATCCCTTGTGGAGAAATGAGGAGAATATGGGGCTTCTATGTGTGTCGTTAAGCATCAACTGACATTAGAACCTATAATTGACCAACTTGGCCATTAGGAAGTAGTGAGATAGCCGGCCTCAGTGTAAAGCTGAGAACTGGTTGATACTCGATACTACACTCATTGAGACCATACTCTCGAGATAGTTCTGGATGTAAGAAAAGATTGCGTGAGCTGAAACCATGACCGATGGAGGATGGTCAGTGATATTGAGAACCTCTAGAACCTGGTTACTATTATTAGGACAGGTTGAAACCAACTGAACTTCAAGAGGGTAATACCTAGGCCCCATGCAAGCCTGAAACTTAAGGGCTCTCGTGTGACTTGTTTGCCTTTACCATGCATGTTATCTGCTATACCTGTTGTGTGTTTTATCATGACATCATGCATCATAACATAGCATGCATACTTCATTACACTAACCATTTCAAAGACCGAGGGGATTTATCTTTATTCTGTTTTGCAGATTATGGCTTCCATACGCAGAAACACCATCTGAATTAACTTTGTGCAAATACCTGCTCAACTCAAAGATTTAGCCTCGAGAGTTTCTGATACTTCTTCATTCATTAGGAGACATGGTCAGCTTCTTAGCTTGGTTACCTCAAAGTTTGATAAGCAGATGATGAGTGTGCTTTTCCAGTTCTTCGATCTGGTGCATCATTGCTCCACTTTCCCGGATTATCAGCTAGTTCTCATTATAGAAGAGTTTTCTCACTTATTGGGCATATCCATCCTCGAGCAGATGCCCTTCACAGGTTTGGAAGAGACTCCTAGACCAGAAGACATTGCTTCAGCTCTACATTTGAAACGGGCTAATGTAGTATCTAATTGGGAAACACAAAGCGGGGTTGAAGGTTTTTTAGCCAAGTTTCTGATAGATCAAGCTCAGCTATTCCGGGATAACTTGGATTTTCATGCTTTTGAAGACATCTTGGCTCTCCTTATCTACAATTTGGTTCTTTCCCCGAATCTAGATTCCTTCATAGATGTGAATACGGTTAAGATCTTCCTGTCTCACAATCCTGTGCCTACTCTTCTGGGTGATATCTTGCATGCCCTCTATACTCGTACTGTGCAGAGAAGAGGGACCCTCATGTGTTGCATGTCGCTGCTGGTGAGGTGGTTTATTTTGCACCTCCCCAAGTCTGTGTTGAAGAATGAAGAAGGGTTATGATGGTCTTACAAGATAATGTCCCTTGCCCATACAGACATTCTTTGGAGTTCTAAGGCTATGGAAATCACTATTGTCATTGATTGTTGTGGGGGATACCCTAATGTCCCGTTGCTTGGAATCCGAGGAGGAATAACCTACAGTCCTTGCTTGGCTTTGCGACAGTTTGGTCGTGCTCGGAGAGACGGTCTTCATGAGTTACTTCTTACAGATATTGCATTTGACTACATGGAAGATGTTGACGAGCATCGCCGAAGGTTTATACGAGCTTGGGGCATGGTGAACAGGTTTGACCCTCAAGAGTTAGGACCAAGGACTTATCTCCCTATGCAGCCTTATCTCCAGTGGGTTTGTGCTCGTGCTCAGAAGCTTGGGATGCCTTATGAAGTTGTGTTGCCTGTGATTGTGGAGCCTACCAATGAAGAGGGCGTTCCTTATACAGTCCTTTATCCCTACATGCCCACTGATCTTGAGGCATTGAAGAGATCCTGGATTCAGTTGAAAGAGGAGAGGGATACCTACCGGGAAAAGTACCATGAGCAGGAAAGGAAGATCTTGAAGCTCACCAGGCAGCTCAAGAATGAAAGAACGATCAATGACTACGTCAGCACCAAGAGGAAGCGTCCATGGGATTTCTGATTTTTTTTGTTGTTTCTAGTTTAGATTTTTTTTTCATTTACTTCTTTGTAACGCCTTAAAGGCATTGTTGAACATTTTTACAAGTTTAATCTAATAAAGTTCGTTTATTTCTTGGTTTGAAAATTTAAATCTCCCAAGGTCTTTGAAATCATTACATACGCATCCCATTATCATGCACGCCATTACAGGTACCATTACAGGTTTCTCATCTTCTTCGTTGTTTATTTCAGCAGAAACGTCTTCCGATCAAGCTATCAAAGATCTTCAGACACAAAATGCCCAATTCCAAGAGATGTTCTTAAGCTTGGCTAAAGGGCAAGAGGATTTGAAAGCTCTCATCCCGAAAGAGAAAGAGAAGGAGAAGAAGAAGAATAAGAAGAAGAAGAAGAAGAAGGTTGTTCTTTTGAGTATGGGTAAAAGGTTTGGGGATAGGCTGAAACAACAAGTTGATCTGTCTCTTTCATCCAAAGGAGAAGAGGACTAAGAAGAAGAAAAGGGCCCCAGTCCTGCAGTTTCTGATAATGATACAGATTATGATAAAGAACAGTATCCTCCTACTGAGGATAGGTACAAACAACTTTAAGACCGGCTGAGTGCTATGGAGTGTCAGAAGATCCCTGGTTTGGATTTTGAAGAACTGGGACTGGCATCTGGGGTGGTGATCCCTCATAAGTTTAAAGCTCCAGTTTTTGCTAAGTACGATGAAATATCCTGTCCAAAACTCCATCTCTGCTCGTATGTCTGAAAAATCCAACCTTACACTGCTGATAGAAATTTGTGGGTACATTTCTTTCAAGATAGTCTGTCAGGGACTCAGCTTGAATGGTTTTATCAATTGGAAGGAGCTAATGTCCGAAACTGGGAGGACCTTGCTGCTGCTTTTTATAAGCAGTATCAGTATAACACCGACCTTGCTTCCACTCGTATTTAACTTCAGGGTATGTCTATGGGTGTAAGTGAAGGTTTTAAGGACTATGCTCAAATGTAGAGAGATTTGGCTGGAAGAGTCCAACCCCCTTTGTTTGATAGGGAGTTGGTTGATATGTTTCTAAGGACGTTGTCTGGTCCATTTTTCAATCATCTGATCGGCAGTTCGTCATCTGGGTTTACTGAATTGATTTTGACTGGGGAGAGAGTAGAAACTTGTATTTGAAGTGGTAAGATACAAAAAGGTACTTCATCAAGTGCAGTAAAGAAGCCCTTCACCGGTAAGAAAGAAGCTAGTGCAGTTTACAGCCCGAGGGGTCAAAGCAGACCTGAACACCGTCAAGCAGTAAATGCGGTGGTAATATCAAGACCTATCGTTGCTCCACAATGCAACAATCAACAAAGGGTGGAGAGACCATAAAGACAGTTCACTCGGCTCAATATGACCTTGTCTCAAATTCTACCACAGTTATTGAAGACCAACCTGGTAACTCTAAGGGAAGCCCCGAAGAATCCCAACACCACATCTCTGCTATATAACCCGAATGCCCGCTGTGCCTATCACTCTGATGGCCCAGGTCATGATACAAACAACTGTTGGGCCTTGAAGAATAAAGTGCAAGATTTGATCGAAGCTAAAGAGATTGAGTTTGACGCTCCGGAGAAGCCCAACGTCATAACTGCTCCTATGCCCAAGCATGGTCATGGAGTAAATGCTGTGGACGATGATTTATTTGTGACCTCCGTGGAGGAAATTTCTACTCCTTTGATGACAGTTATGAAGAATCTATTGTCGGCCGGTTTATTTCTAGGCTATGGCGAAGGTTTCCACCTATGTTCAATCCTGCCTGCTGGTTGCCATTTATTGAAATCATGTGTTCAACGCTTGATGGATAACAAAGAGATCCTGTTCGAAAAGACTTTGATTCTGTTAGTTCCAATTGAAGGTGTTGCCATCATAACCATTTCCGCCAATCCTTCCAAGGCTTCCTCGAGAAAGACGGTTAGGATTACACCTATTCCAAGAATCGCTCCGTTAATCATTACTATTCCTGGTCCTATCCCATACACTTCGGATAAGGATGCCCCTTGGCACTATGGGGCCGATGTGTATTACCATGGAGTTAAACAAGACTTAAGGATTAAAGAAGCTGATGCTGATGTCAGTAATATTGTCGGGGCTAGCAAGGTCACCAGAAGTGGAAGACTCTTTTCTCCCGAGAATTCCCCTCCGACTGTCCACAAACCTGTTGTCATTCCATCTGCTAGTACATCAGCTACTATCCCAGTTCATATTCCAGTTATCACCCCTGTTGCCGAGCCATCTGGGACTCGGGGCAAAGGAATCACATGTGAGCCTGCCCAGACGGAGGCGCCTAAGAAGATCATTGTAGAAACCTCTAAGCAGGAGATAGAGGAAATTCTGAAGATTATCAAGAAGAGCGACTATAACGTAGTCGAGCAGCTGGGGTAGACCCCATCAAAAATCTCCATGTTGTCCTTGTTATTATGTTCGGAAGCCCATGCAAAGGCTTTAATTTCTTTCCTCAAAACTGCGCATGTGCCGCAGGAAACTTCTGCCGAGCAATTCAAAGACTGCGTAGCTAGTTTGATTGCCGACAACGGGCTGGGTTTCTCAGACGCAAATCTGACTGCTAAAGGAAGAAATCACAATGATGCTCTGCACGTCTCGATCGAGTGCAGGGGCACTACTATGGCCCATGTACTAGTGGATATTGGGTCCTCATTGAATGTTTTGCCAAAGAAAGCATTAGATCGTCTGGATTGTGAAGGTTTGGTTCTGAAGTCGAGTATTATTGTGGTTAGGGCTTTCGACGGGTCAAAAAGGATGGTGCATGGGGAAGTGGACGTCCCTGTTAAGGTTGGCTCTCAGACTTTTGCATCTACTTTCTATATGATGGATATCCGACCATCTTATTCTTTCCTGCTGGGTCGCCATTGGATTCATAAGGCTAGGGAAGTGACTTCCACACTCCACCAAATGTTGAAATATCCAGTGAAGGGGAAGATCGCTATGGTATGAGGTGAAGAGGAGTACATGGTGAGTCATCTTAATTCCTTTTGCTATGTGGAGATGGATGGGGAGTTCATCGAAACCCCGTGTCAGAACTTTGAAGAGGTTCCCCAGACTCTGGCGTTGACTGAAGTTGCTGCTGACAAACCTCCGATGAAGATGGCTTCCCTCAGGGATGCCAGGGCTGTAATTGAAAAAGGTGGGTGTGCAAATTGGGGTCAGCTCTCTGACTTTGCACACAAAACTGACAAGTTTGGTTTGGGCTTTACTGTAGAGGCTCAAAGGGCTGTTCGACGCGCACGGATTGGAAGACCTTCTCTGCACATCAGTAATCAGGGAGTGAATGCAATTGAAGATGGTGAAGAAGATTCAGATATCGACAACTGGATTTACCCGACTACCAATGGTGGATTGAACAACTGGACGGCAAAGGACTTCGTACCCGTTTCTTTTATTACATAGTAATTGACTTTTGTTTTGAGATTTGTAACAGACAGTTTGAAACTTTACGGCCCGGTGCCTTGCCCGAGGCACCTTGGCTTTGTTTGTGAGGGCTTATTATTTGTCATTTTCATATATCATCAATAAAGCATTGGATGTTTTCTTGCATTACAAATTTTGTGCTCCTTGTTTTTTTCCTTTCTATCTCGCACTTTATCAAAACAGCTATGGTCTTACACACACTCATATATCACAATGCAGATCCACATCAACTCTGGATCCCGTTGATAACGACTCTGCTATTGCCAGTTACGACTTTGAAAATCCGATCAACCAAGCCGAAGACGAAGGTGAGGATGATTGTGAAGTGCCTGGGGAGCTTGCTAGACTGTTACTACAGGAAGAGAGGGCCATACAGCCCCATGAAGAGCCAGTGGAATCAGTAAACTTGGGTACAGAGGAAGACAGGAAAGAGGTCAAGATAGGTTCAAATTTGGAGCCTAGTGTCAAGCAACGGTTGGTACAGATGCTATGCGACTATGTTGAGATCTTCGCTTGGTCTTATGACGACATGCCTGGTTTGGACACTGACATTGTGGTACACTTCCTGCCGACTAAAGAAGACTGTCCTTCGGTAAAGTAGAAGGTTCACCGTATGCGCCTTGAGATGTCTGAGAAAATCAAAGCTAAGGTCATGAAACAGTTTGACGCTGGATTTCTAGCTGTTACTTCTTATCCGCAGTGGGTTTCCAACGTTGTTCCGGTGCCTAAGAAGGATGGTAAGGTATGGATGTGTGTGGACTATAGAGATCTGAACAGGGCGAGCCCCAAAGACGATTTCCCACTGCCTCACATTGATGTTCTGGTCGACAATACCGCGCATCATAATGTCTTGTCCTTTATGGATGGTTTTTCTGGTTACAATAAAATTAAGATGGCTCTCGAGGACATGGAGAAGACAACTTTCGTTACACAATGGGGCACTTTCTGTTACAAGGTAATGCCTCGGAACTTTCGTTACACAATGGCTCTCGAGGACATGGAGAAGACAACTTTCGTTACATTAAGTATAGAATATTTTAGTGGTCGCCCTCTTGTCTAAACAAAAGATTAAAAGTCCCGTTCGGAAATGTTGCCTTGGAAAGGTTGCCTCGGAAATGTTTCCTCGAATATGATCTTAAGACACTAGGGTTATTACTAAGACATCCTAACATTGCTTTAGTGATCGTACGTCCCTTTCGAATTGACCCTTACAACTCCAACGGAGGTGCTTCCTATTTCTCAAATAATTAGGATAGTGCTGTCTAAAGGAAACAAGAACAAAAACATTCTTTTTCGAGTAGGTAGATGCTAGTAGGTACTTTCTCAAAATCAAACTTTTCCACACTTACACTCTTTTCAAACATGTTTTCAAAACAACTTCGTAACACTCTTGAGGACTGATACAAGGGTTAAAACGAAGTAAAACAAAAAAATTTCAAAAACACACAAATACAGAAGCAATTTTTAAAATGATGAGCAAGTACCTAAGAGCCCGTAGAAAACTACGGATAGAAAGGGTGCTAATACCTTCCCTTTCTATAATCTACCCCCCGTACTCAAAATCTCGAAAAAGGAATTTTTCTGTGCTTTTGTCCTTTCCAGTGGGGTAAAATAAAAGTCGGTGGTGACTCTTGCTTACCGCGACATTTTGCGAACACAAATGCAAAACGCAAACCAACATTTTCCAAAAACAGTCTGGTTCTGCCACCGTATCACAATAAGCAAGAACTTAATTGCTTAGACAAACATGAAAAGAAGCTTGAGAAAAAGAAGAAAGAAAAAGAGTTCATTAAATAGGAATTATTAAAGTCTAAGGCTCTCAAGGCTTCAAGCCCAAAGTCCTCAAGAGAATAGCTCACAAATGATAATGACTCTAGTAATGAAGACAATTCAGATGATGAAGAGATATAATTGTTTGTAAAAAGATATAATCGATACATTTGAAATAATGGGGTGAAACACTTCGAAAATAATCTTGTCAAATTTAGAATACAATCCTCTTCCTCTAAATATGAATACAACAAAAAGGATAAGTCAAAGGGTATTTCATATGAATATGGAAAACCATGTCATTATAGACCGGATTGTCCCTCACTTGCTAAGAAGAAAGGAAAGGATCAACGAAATAACTCCAAAAATTCTAGACAAGCCTATGTGGCATGGGATAGTGATTGTGATTTCTCAACAAATGAAGGCTCAAGTGAGAAATGATGAAGAGGAAAATTATTGTTTCATGGAAAATCATCGTCAAAGCAAGAAAAAGGATGTAAGTCATTCTAAATACACAAATATTGAAAATTTATCCTTTAATGAGTTGAAGAATCAATTTGAATACTTACAAAAATAATCTTTATATGCTAACAAAAAGTTTGCCTCGCAAGAAAAAGGTTTTACATACTTGGAGGCCAAGGTGGAAGAAACAAATGAGTAGTTTTAGGCATTAAAGAAACTCATTGTAAATGGTTCAAATTGTGTAAAGTAGGATGAACAATCTTCTATATTTAGATGTGAAACATGTCAAATTTGGAAACAAGAAGTGAGTGATCTTGAAACAAAATTAGACAAAATACATCATTCTACTAACACTATTGCTATTGAACGCTCAAAGATTGAAAATCCTCATAAGAGCTATAACTTGATCAAAGAAAAGTCTAATAGCATAAGTGATTCTCATCATAGATTATTTTGTCACTATTGTTGCAAAAAGGGACACACTATTGAAAGATGCAAGTTTAGGTGCTTTTTGGTTCCTAAAGGAAATTTCCAATGGTTACTCAAAAACAACATTTATTTAATTCACTCTCAAGGACCTAATGAGAATTGGGTACCTACCAATTTTGTTTGATTTTTGTAGGATGAGTATCGTGATGCTATGACGAGAAAGTGGATTCTCGATAGTGGATGTTCAAGACACATGACGGGAGACATATCTCTCTTCTCCAACTTTGTGGCGAAGAAGAAATGGTTTGTATCCTATGGTGATCACAACAAAGGTGTGATACTCGAAAAAGGTAGTATAGGTAATCCCTCAACTATTATTATCTCAAATGTTATGCTTGTTGAAGGTCTTAGACATAGTCTTATTATTAGTCAATTATGCGATAATGGTTATAAGTAACTTTTGTCAAAGATTATTGTATAATTGAACATAATGAAAAGAAAGATTGCATGTTTAAGGGTGTCAGGGTTAGTAATATCTATATGCTTGACTTAAGATAAACTCCTTGAATAATGCCCAATGTCTTGTTACCTTGAGTGAAGACTCTTGGCTATGGCATAAATGTTTGGGTCATGTCAACTTTGATCTACTTAACGAAATTGTTGCAAAAGATTTAGTAATTGGTCTACCAAAAATGAATTTTTCAAAAGATCATCTATGTGATGCATGTCAAAAGGGTAAGCAAACAATGGTGTATTTTAAATACAAAAATGTTGTTTAAATATCAAGACCACTTGAGCTCCTTCACATGGATTTATTTGGTCCCTCATGAACTAAAAGTATAGGTGGTAATTACTACGGTCTCGTAATTGTAGATGATTACTCAAGATTTTTTTGGACATTTTTCTTACATAGCAAAGATGAAACATTCTCGGCTTTCACACGTTTTTCCAAGTTATCTAAAATTAAATTAAATTAAAAAATTGTTGCCATCCCAAGTGATCATGGAGGTGAATTTAAAAATCACGTCTTTGAAGAATATTGTGATAAATTCGGTATTGAACATAACTTTTCAGCTCCTAGGACTCCACAATAAAATAGTGTTGTGGAACGTAAAAACTGTGTTCTAGCGGAGTTGGCAAGAACAATGCTCAATGATTATGGTCTACCAAAATATTTTTGGGCCGATGCTATTAGCACTACTTGTTATGTCCCGAATAGGATACTTATTCATCCCATTCTTGAGAAAAATCCATATGAAGTTTTGAAAGGTAGAAAACCAAATTTATCTCATCTTCATGTCTTTGGATGTAAATGTTTTATTTTAAATAATGGAAAATATAATCTTAGAAAATTTGACGCGAAAGCCGATGAAGGTATCTTTCTTGGATACTCTCTATCTAGTAAAGTATATAGATTTTATAACAAAATATCATTTATTATTGAGGAGTCCGTCCATGTTACTTTTGATGAGACCTCCCCAAATAGTATTGGGAAAGGTAGTTCTTTTCATGGTGTAGGTGCATCTATAGAAGACATACTCAAAGATATCGATAAAGGATTTGATCAACCTAACCTGGTAGATGTTGAGAAGGATGAAGATGACAACCTAGAAAAGAAAAATGATGAAAGTCATGAAGAAAATGATGGTCTTCCATTGGAGTGGAGAACCTCCAAGGATCATCAAATCAAAAATATTATTGGTGATATCACCAAAGGGGTAACGGCTCGTTCTAAAATAAGTAATTTTTGTTATCATCATACATATATATCATAAGTTGAACCTAAAAACTCTAAGGATGCCTTACTTGATGAGCATTGGCTTATGGCCATGCAAGAAGAATTACATCAATTTGAAAGAAATGACGTATGGGACCTTGTTCCTCGTCCACAAAATCATCAAATTATAGGCACTCGATGGGTATTTAGGAATAAGCTTGATGAACATGGTATGTTAACAAGAAATAAGGAGACTTATGCTCTCGTTGCCCGACTTGAGGCTATACGCCTTTTATTAGCATACACATGTTCTAAGAATTTCAAATTATATCAAATGGATGTAAAATGTGCATTCCTTAATGGATACATAAGCGAAGAAGTGTATTTTGCTCAACCTTCCTGTTTTGAAAATTATGAGTTTCCTAATCACGTGTTCAAGTTAAAATGTGCATTGTATCGTCTTAAACAAGCCCCTAGGGCATGGTATGACCAACTTAGTAAATTTTCTCTTAAACAAGGTTACTCTAGGGGAAATGTAGACACCATACTCTTTATTAGACGTCAAGGATAGCATATTTTACTTGTTAAAATTTATGTTGATGATATCATTTTTGGATCAACTAATATACATCTTGCCAAGGAGCTCTCTAAGCTTATGCAGAGAGAGTTTGAAATGAGTCTAATGAGAGAATTAAACTACTTTCTTGGACTAAAAATTAAGCAACTTGATGAAGGAACATTTTTGTGTCAAACAAATTATTGTCTCGAATTACTAAAAAAATTCAAGATGGACAGTGGTAAAGCGATTGACACACCTATGGCAACAAATGGAAACTTGGATAAAGATGAAAATGGTACGGATGTTGAGGTAAAAAGGTATAAAGGTATGATTGGATCTCTTCTTTATCTTACCGCATCTAGGCCGGATATTATGTTTAGTGTTTGTATGTGTGCAAGATATCAACCGGATCCTAAGTAATCACATTTAAAATCCGTTAAGCGCATTCTTAGATACCTAGTTGGTACATCTAAGTTTAGACTTTGGTATTCTAAGGGAAACGATTGTACCTTGATTGGTTACTCCGAATGCGATATTTCCGATTTCAAATTGGATAGGAAAAGTACTAGTGGAACATGTCACATGTTTTCAAAATCCTTGAAAGTTGGCATAGAAAATGTTGTACCCCAAATTTTGACCTAAGATACCATCTCCCATCTGCATCATTACATTGCAAGCGTTCACAAGCGATTTGACCTATTTTATCAATTTTTTAAAGCAGATTTTAAAAATTCATAACTTTTTCAAATTTCGACAATTTTAGTTGTTATTTTACCTATGATTCTCCATGACAACTACAACTTTTCTTTAGAAGTCAAGAGCTGATTATTTTTGAAAACAATGTTTATTTAATTATTTATTATTCTGAGTTTAAATAGTTGGAATTCATTTTCAGTTATTATAATTTAAAGAATTATAAATGATAAAGTAAATAATTGAAAAGAAGTTTATTAATTGATCAATGCTAAAACAATGTTTATTTAATTATTTATTATTCTGAGTTTAAATAGTTGGAATTTATTTTCAATTATTATAATTTAAAGAATTATAAATGATAAAGTAAATAATTGGAAAGAAGAAAAGAATTAATCGGTAAAATAATAGAGTTTTATTCATCTTTATTCTAATTGTTACAATTGTCGTTTAAATACCGTATTTATTTACAAAGTATTTACAATGATAATTGTACAAATGTTTAAAGCGAAATAAAAAACTATCCTAATTTTTCTAAGTTCTAAATCTTCATCTTCTATCCAATACTTCTTTGATGCACCTTTGATTTTATCTGCAAAGAATAATTAAAGAAAAAGTCAGAAATAGATATATAATTAAAAGCAGACAATTAATTTAGAGTTCATCATTAAAAGCAAACGGCCGGAATCAGTTTTACCCTCTTTGCAAATCACGGGATTTCTCCCGGTTCACAAAAAGGGATGAATATTATTGATAAATATGAATGCACAAGCATTTGAAATGCACAAATTCATTTTTGCCAAAATCAACTGCATAGTTCAAAATCAACTGCATATTTCAAAACCAACAGCATGTGTAAAGTTTTAAATTGTCAAAACAAAGTCCAACGTAAACTGTCCAAAATATGGGAGGAGGTCAAAATACAAAGGCTCCTCTATACTGTAACAGATGCAGGAAAGCTAAAGAAGGAAATATGCAGATTAAAACCATATATGCAAGCCAAATATTTCCAATTTCATCATTTCCCAGCCTTTTTGCTTTTTCAGAACTAAAGTACATAACATTATTTTAATGTTTAAGCTGTACTAAGGAGAGAGAAGATAGAAAAGAATTGGGTTTACAGGTTTTGACTTTAGGCAGAAAAGATATAGAAAACAAAACTGCAGTAACACAGTAAAAAAAAGGAGGCATAGAAAAAGATATAAAACAAACTGAATGAAACAGTAGAAGGGCAGCAGTATCAAAAGGAAAATTGACAAAACAACGAAAACCTGAACCATCCAAAGGCAAGGCCAACCAACTGATATAAGAACAACACAACTTCTCAAGCAAAGGCTGAGTTCAAAAAAACCTGTTTTGAAGCCTATTCTCAAAGTACCAAAAACCTCAAGAACCTGCATTCAAAACAACATACAACCTGCTGTCCAAACCCCTGGAGCCATGCCAAAAACTCAAGCATCAAGCCAAGTTAACCTGTCAAGTTAAAACCAGTAAAAACCAACCTGTATTCAACCAAAAGCCATAAACCTTAACCATGTCAAGCCCTCAACCTGCCTGAAGCATAACCTTAAACCAACAATCATGCCAAGTTAAAAAACCAGTAAACACAACCTGCTAAGCCTAATCTACATAAGCCATCACCAACAAACAATACCCTGTCAAACCTGCTGAAAGCCATATCCCAAACAACATCAAAACACAAACAGAAAACCAGTTCCCAAAACCAGTATAACCTGCAACACCAAGCCTAACCAGTAAACCCTGTCAAACTAAAGCCTACAGCATAAACGAGTAAACCTTTGAACCATCAAACAACCTCATAAGCCTAAAACTTGTGAAACCAGTAAGGCCATAACCTGCATAAACCTCCATTCCAAAACCTGTGATGTCAAAAACACACTAACCAACAAAGTCTCTGCATATCAATGTTCAGAAGCATACTTGGAAACACAGGGTCAAACATCACCAAAACCCTCAGAATTTCTTCATCATTGGGCTAGCATTCACGAATCATACGACATCAAGGCAACTCAAAGGCAACTCAAAGGCAACTCAAAGGCAACTCAAAGGAAACTCAAGGCAACAAAGACAAGGAGGAAAAATCAAGCATACAAAGGTAACCATAGGCAAGAAGCAAACAGAAGCACACAAGGCAAGGCATCAAGGCAACGAAGAAGAAAAGTGATATCAACAAAAGGTTCTCAGGTCAAATCATCATCAAACCTAAGGGCCAAAGAAACACAAACCAGGAATCCAAGCAAGCTCAGCATCACGCGTTTCACCCCTCCGCCGGTAAGCCTCCGGAACGCCTCCTTCCTCCTCCTTCGTAAAGGTAGCTTTTCTTTTTTCTCTTTCCTTCCACCATCTCAACAGAAACAATAATGTTAAAGCTAAAGTCAGAATCAAGTGAATGTGAAATCGTAACATGCAAATCATAAAAACCCTAAAGAGATTAAAAATGAAAGTTAACCTTGAATGAACCATCGCTTGCTTAATCGTGGGAAGGAGGACGCAGAGATGGCGTTGGTGGCTCGGGCGAAGGAGAAGCTCAGAAGCGGGCGTTGAGGAAGACGAAGAGGAATGCGTGAAGTGAAGAGAATAGAAACGGCGCTGTAAACCCTGAAGCCTTTCCCAAATGAAACAAAAATTCATAACCCTAAAAACTTTGTTTCAAGTAGATTGGGCCTAACCCGTTTCCTAAGCCTAAAACCCAAACGAATTTCATTAAACCCCCCATCCTGCTTCTAAGTACCCTTGCCTTGGGCCTTATTCCAATCAGCAGGCCCATTTAAGACTTATTGATACAACTCCCTCTTTTCTGTTTTAACATTACCCCTTTACTCTTTTATTTGATTTAGTTTTAATCTACTAACTTTAAAATTTTATTTTAGATTTAACCTAGTAACTTTAAAAATATATAGTTGTTAGATTTAATATTAGGTTGATTAGTTTAATCATTTATAAATTACAAAAAAGTTTCCTCTTTTAATTAGAACCAATTAGTTTAAATTTAGAATTATTGTAATAATTTTAATTTTTATTTAGTTAGTAAACTTTAGAATTTTCAGTTAGTAATTTTATAATTTTAATTTAGTTTTAGTTATTAACTTTAAAATCTTGTTTAGTTTAGTTAGAAACTTTAGAATTTAAGTTTAGTTTACTTAGTAACCTTAGAATTTCAAAATTAGTTTAAATAACCCTCTAATTACATTTTCCTTTTATTCATGATTCTTCTTTGCACGTTTATTTAGTTTCTTATAATTTATCTTGTCACTATTCTCCTTGTTTGTTTCTTTTGTTTTTTTTAATTACTTATATATGATTCTTGCTCGATTACTAGACCTACTTGCTTATGATCAAATCCAAGAGAAAAATGATTAAATTTGTTGACTTCATGTCCTCAAATCCAATCACGCGAATACCTTCATTTCATTAAAACTTAAGATAATTTTTTCCCAAATATTCAATTTTTTTCAAGACTCATACCGTTTAAGTCAAAATTTCGACATTAGGTCGTCGTATCTTCAAAAACCCGTCCGTACCCCTTTTTGGCCAAAACAGTTTATTTTTAGTCAAACAAACAAATTTCAATAAACAGATATTTCAAAAGGTTCCTATAGGATACTATAGATACATTGGGTGCTAATACCTTCCCCTTGTATAACCAACCCCCGAACCATAGACCTCTCTTCAAAAACGCCTTGTATTTTCATTACTTTTAAAAGTATTATTTTACATTGCATAATTTAGGGTTTTATTTCGCTCTTTTCCCTTTTCCCTTGGAAATAATAAAGCGCGGTGGCGACTCTTGCTTTTTGTGAGACGAATTAATTAATAATTCGATCTCCGATTTACCCCGCTACATTTTTTATCGCTACAGAAAACAGCAAGTTTTCGTCGCTTTGTCAACGGCCAAGGCAGAATACATGGAAGGCGGTAGTTGTTGTGCCCAAATTTTGTGGCATAAACAACAACTACTTTTCTTTGATATTAAACTCTTACGCATTCCTATCATGTGTGAAAACACTAGTGCTATTAATCTAACAAAAACTCCTGTATTATATTCACACACTAAACATATTGAGATACGCCACCACTTTCTACGTGACCATGTTTTGTACCCCAATTTTTTGCCCTAAGATTCCTCTATCATCTCATATCAACTCAATCCCAACAAGATCACACTAGGGTTTGGTTCTTCTCCCCATATTTAGGTTTGCTTATGAGGAATCATCAAGTACTTTGAATTGTGTATTATGATCATATATGTTTTGTATAGATTAAATTTTAACTAACAAATGCAATTCATATTGTGATACGGTGGGAAGAACTGACTGTTTTTGGGTAATGCTGGTTTGCGTTTTGCGTTTGTTTTTGCATAATGTCGCGGTAAGCAAGAGTCGCCATCGACTTTTATTTTATCCAACAAGGAAAGGAAAAAAGTACAGAAAAATTCCTTTTTTCGAGATATTTCTCAGGTTCGGGGGGTAGATTATAGAAAGGGAAGGTGTTAGCACCCTTTCTATCCGTGGTTATCCACGAGCTCTTAGGTACTTGCTCAATTGTTTTCAAAATTTCTTTCTTTGTGCTTGTGGGTTTGAAAAAGTTTTTATTTGAAACTTCGATTTAACTCTTGCTTCTGTCTTCAAGAGCGTATGAAGTGTTTTTGAAAACTTTGTTCGAAAAGTGTAAGTGTGAAAAGTTTTTGTTTTTTGAAAGAGCAAGTATCTAAGAACCATCTACCTATTCGAAAAAGGAATTGTTCTATGCTAATTTCCTTTAGACAATGCTATCCTACTATTGATGAGTAGGTAGCACCGTCGTTGGAGTTTAAGGGTCAATTCGAATGCGGGACTTACGGTCACTAAAGCAATGTTAGGATGCCTTAGCGGTAACCCTAATGTCTTAGATCATTTGTTTGAGGCAACAATATCCGAGGCAACAGTTTCGAGGAAACTATGATCTTTTAGACAAGAGGACGACCTCTAAAACGACCTATACTCAATGGCCGTGTACGAAGGCAACCAAGTGGGGTGTACCCTAAGAGTGCGCATGTGCGAGTGTGTTGTTTTCATTTATTTTTATCTTTGTACATGTGTTGGCTCCTAAATTCGACACCCTTGTTTTTATTAATATAAACCATTAATCATGAGGGACGGTTTCGACCAGTTGATTCTGTCGAAATGCCCATCAGGAGATGGCAAGGTACTTAGAGAATTTCTTCTAAGTAGGAATCTTCTTGCCTTCGACGTCGAAGGTGCTTCTCGACGAAGGTGTTCGATGCTCAGAGTGGAACGGTTTGAGATTCAAATGTTTGGGGGGAAAACGGTTCCCAACGGTTACCAAGTGCAACGTGCCAAGATTTGGAGCGTTGAATGCTGTGAGCGTGCCAAGTGGAGTCATCTCGAAGCAGCATAACTGCCCGACGGTTACCTGAGATGTGTTTAGTATAAATATTAGTAGTTCACGTAGTTTTTCGCGTGTGTTCACAATTATATACAAGTCACTCATATAGATTCAAGTACCCAGTGTGAGCGAAAGAATTGTTGAGAATGTATGTGTGAAACACCACTTTAATTAATCAAAGTCATTTATTTTCCAGAACTTTACTATCTCTTCATTTACTTTTCCAGTCGAAGCCTTTATTCAAAGCTTTCTTTTATTCTACCAAGTTTTCTTCTTCATGCAATTTAGATAAAGTATCTTTATTTTCTTGTCATTAACCATCATTAAACTTAGTCAAAACCCCCAAAATCAACCATGTCTTAGGATCAATCTGATCGATCCTGCGAGTCACCAAATAAGTAACCTTTTTGGAAGATCAGCGGTTGTTTACCAATTTCCACGGTAAACAACATGTTAGTGGTGATCTAATTTGATTTTAGGTTAAAACATTCAGTCTTGTCATGCAACCATATTATCAAACATATAACAGTTATAATTTGTGGAAAATAAAATGCGGAATTTAAATTACAAGGCGTCGGGTATTTACATCGCCAAAGACAAACCCTTTGAAAATAAATAAAGCAATAAAAAGTAATTAAAAGTCCCATTTACTATTACAATCTGGGAGCAAGTACGTTATTGGATAAAAGAAAGTAAATCGCGGTGCAAAATTAATTCGGACGCAAGATTAGGGTTTTGACCCTTTAAAGAAGACATCTTTTTGTTGTTTTTATTTTAAGAAAGAAATAACCTAAATTAAGCACTAAATTAAATTAAATAAATTAATTAAATGAAAAATTAATTATGACATATTTTTTTATTTTTGTTTTAAGAAAGAAAAATAAAATAATTAATGTTAGTAATTAAAACCTAATTAAATTTAATTTAATTTTAATTATTTATAAAAAATAGGTTAAAGTTATTCTAATTAAAACCTAAATTAATTTAATTAGTGTTTATTAATAAAAATTAAAATTAAAATTTGATTAAATATAAAAAATATTTTTGTGGTTTTATTTTATAAAGAAAAGAATTTTTTTGATTGGTTAGTAAATGAAATAAAAATAATAAAGCAATTAAAATAAGTAAACAAAATAAATAAATAGAGGGAGTATGGGCCTGAAATTTGTGGTGTTGATAGCAATCTGAAGCCCAATTGCAGCTGGCCTTTGTTGACTTTTGGAATCCAGTGGGCATGCGTGGACTGGGACCATGGTGGACATCCACTCCTTGACCACCAGATCTGGCCTTTGGCCATCTGGCTATTGCATGGATGATGGCACACAGTAGGCTGCAGGTTCATGCGCGTATAGGAATATCTGAAAAGGAAAAACATTGAGAAAGTGGGGGACCTGGGATTCGAACCCAGGTCCTGAAGGAAATTGCTCGCTTGCCTTGCCACTACGCTGCCTTGATCTATTTGTAAGTATATTACACAATAATGATAATATAACAAAACAAAATTAATTGGTCAGAAAAGAATAAAACACGCGCCATTTTTGAATGGCCCAATGAGTGAGTGCCAGCTCTTCGTCCCTGTCCTTCCACTACTGTAATTTTACCTGCGGATTTGAATCTACAGCTAAAAACGCAGCTTATTCCAAAAATCGTTTCCAGGCAATAAGAATGACTTTCAAGGGCATGGTTGTGTTCGTCTTATCCTCCCAGATGCAACCATGCCCATTACATGGACCAATTTTACCTGAAATAAGAATCCCTAAAAACAAAAACACAACCCTAACTATGGTGTTTCAGGGTTACAGCGCCTATAAATCAAATTGATTATTGCCAATGGTTTACAAATAACATGAGGTTTATGAATATGCAATTATCTCATTCAAATGATGCCAGAATAGGCCAAATCGAATCCAAGAACAGAGCTAGGTAGCATGGGACTTACAGCGCGTTATGGGGTCTGAAGAAGCTTGCTTTTGATCCAGGTAGATTGAGTGAACACCCAGGAAGCGTTTGGAACAAGTCTTGGCTTCTGAAAATGCCTCTAGCTATGATTTTGATTTCAAGCTTTTTAGTGAATTTTTCAACCTTTGTTCTGCCTCTGCCTGCAACTTCCAACCCTGATCTCGATTGCTTTTGCTTGCTTATGTATTGTATGGTGTATTAGGTTAGAAATTATGGACTCAATCTTCCCATATCAATGCATACATATTTGATTTGATCCCTTCTTTAAAACTTGCCAATTTTGCCAAATCTCAATCTTTTTGCACATGATATGGCCTGATTCTATTTTGATGATGTTAAAGATTATAATCAAAGCCTGAAACAGCAAAAAAATCTCATGTTATCAAAGTTTTAGATTTTATATGATTTAATTTGATTTAAAATGAATAAATTCAAATAAAAATCAAATTAAATAATAAAAATAAAATATGGGCTCATGTCTGAAGCTAGGACACGTGGGAAACTATGCAAGCTCAAATCAAGTGGAAAAGAATGGTCCCATTTGACAAAATTTGAAGTTTTGGGGATAGTTGACTTTTGGCAATTTTGCAAAAATGTCCAACTTCAACAATGCATAACTTATTCAATTTTGTACTTTTGGAAGTGTTCTTGGAATTTTTAGAAATATTGAGATGTCCTCTACCCAACCCTTTTGGTCTCATATCATTTTTATGTCCCATGCTCAAGTTATAAGCTTTGGTAAAAAAGGTGTTCTTGTTGACTTTCAAAAATGACCTATAATGTCCAAATTCATAACTTCTTGTGAGTGCATTATTTGATCTTGGGGTATGAAGATGGATTATAGGAAATTTCATTCTCTTCAAAATGAGATTTGGATGGGTCATTTCTCATAAAGTATGAGAAATTTATGCTTGGTCAAAGTTGAGTTGACTTTTCCTACAAAACCCTAATTTAGCAACTTTTGAGTCTTGATGAATTTTGAGCAATCCTTGATGAATCATGATCAACCCTTGATCAAATAATTAAATATACTTCAAAATTAGAATTTTGACAAAAAATCTTGAAGTTTGACTGTATGTAGGTCATAGTTGACTTTTGCCCTAGCATAGTCGATTTTTGGACCCTTTGAGCAATTGACTGAGCAAACTTCCTCTGCAAGGCTTGAAATTTGACATGGATGACCTTAAGAACATATTAGGACATTGGGGAGAACTTGAGGTCACTTGTACTCAAGGATCTTGATGCAACACAAAACCCTAATTTGGGGTTGACTGCCTTAGGAGATAGCTTGTTTGTCCAACTCTTGAGCAACCTTGAGCCACTTGGAGATTTTTCTTGCAATGTTTTGAGAAATATGAGAGGGAAAATTTTGGGGTACAACAGCTGCCCCTGTTCAATCTTCTTAAACTTGAGGATGTAGATTGGCTTTCTTGCTTTTCGTGATCCGAAGGTGGAATATGATTGAACACTAGAGTGCCCAGAAATTTGCACTCGCATGAAGTGGTATCAGCCTTGTGATGTCGGGAATGGGCTTACAGATGCCATTTAGAGGTTGCTGGCGGGAGGATGGGCTTAAAGATTCCCTCTGCAGGAATTTCGATCGCATAAGAGATTCCTTAGTGAGAACTTGCATACCTGTTGTTGTGGAAGATTCTGCTGGGGAAGCTTGGTCTTGCTGAGATTTAGGAACTTGCCTGTACTCCAACTGAGAGAACATCTCTGCTGGGTTTTAAGGACTTGTCCGTAATTCAACTGGGGGGAAATTTGTCGAGATTTAGAACCTTATCTGTAATTCAACCGAGTATGATTCAATTGAGATTTAAGAACCTGTCAGTACTTCGACTGAGGAGAATTGCCGAGATTTAGAACCTTATCTGTAATTCAACCGAGACTAATTCAGTTGAGATTTAAGAACCAGTCAGTACTTCGACTGAGGAGAATTGCCGAGATTTAGAACCTTATCTGTAATTCAACCGAGACTAATTCATTTGAGATTTAAGAACCAGTCAGTACTTCGACTGAGGGAAACATCTTCATCAAGATCTAGGACTGTCTGTACTTCAACGGAGGATAATTCTGTTGAGATTTAAGAACTCGTCCAAACTTCGACGGAGGAAAATTTCCGAGATTTAGAACCTTATCTGTAATTCAACCGAGAATAATTCAGTTGAGATTTAAGAACCGGTCAGTACTTCGACTGAGGGAAACATCTTCATCGAGATCTAGGAACTGTCTGTACTTCAACGGAGGATAATTCTATTGAGATTTAAGAACTCGTCCACACTTCGATGGAGGAACATTGTCGAGATTTAGAACCTTATCTGTAATTCAACCGAGACTAATTCAGTTGAGATTTAAGAACCGGTCAGCACTTCGACTGAGGGAAACATCCTCATCGAGATCTAGGAACTGTTTGTACTTCAACGGAGGATAATTCTGTTGAGATTTAAGAACTCGTCCACACTTCGACGAAGGAAATTGTCGAGATTTATAACCTTATCTGTAATTCAACCGAGAATAATTCAGTTGAGATTTAAGAACCGGTCAGTACTTCGACTGAGGGAAACATCTTCATCGAGATCTAGGAACTGTCTGTACTTCAACGGAGGATAATTCTGTTGAGATTTAAGAACTCGTCCACACTTCGACGGAGGAATATTGTCGAGATTTAGAACCTTATCTGTAATTCAACCGAGACTAATTTAGTTGAGATTTAAGAACTGGTCAGTACTTCGACTGAGGGAAACATCTTCATCGAGATCTAGGACTCGTCTGTAATTCAACCGAGGATAATTCTGTTGAGATTTAAGAACTCGTCCACACTTCGACGGAGGAACATTGTCGAGATTTAGAACCTTATCTGTAATTCAACCGAGACTAATTCAGTTGAGATTTAAGAACTGGTCAGTATTTTGACTGAGGGAAACATCTTCATCGAGATCTAGGACTCGTTTGTAATTCAACCGAGGATAATTCTGTTGAGATTTAAGAACTCGTCCACACTTCGACAGAGGAAAATTGTCGAGATTTAGAACCTTATCTGTAATTCAACCGAGACTAATTCAGTTGAGATTTAAGAACCGGTCAGCACTTCGACTTAGGTAAAAGCTTCATAGCTGAGAATTTAACTGCGTCCTTCCTGAAAAGTAAAGGTCAGTCATATGCAATGCATGATATATGTCAAGCAATGATGTTCTCAAAATAAATGAGATTGTGTTGTATGATGCGTATATGCATGTATCATGATGTATGGAAATGTAATGTTTTCAGCTGGGGAAAATAAATCCCAGATAGCTGCTGGAGTAAATTGTTGAATTCTTTGTTTCCGCTGGGGATAGCGAACTGTGAGAATAGACCTGCAGGGGAGGATAACTCCGTTGGGGAATAGACTTGATGAGGAGATTACTCTGTGGGGAAGAGATATTTTGTAGAGGATTCCACTGATAAATTCCGCCGGGAATGAATTACTGTTGCTGGTGATACTGAATCCTGCTGGGGATTGATTTCTTGTTTGTGAAAGGAAAGAACTTCGTTGGGGGATGATCTTTCAACTGTGACTTCATTGGGGATAACCTTTTAGACTCTAATGGGGATAATCTTCCAAAGTCTGCTGGGGATGATTCTCCAAACTCCACTGAGGAAGCTTTTTCAGACTGTGCTGGGAAAAATTTCAAACTCCACTAGGGATATTTTGTATTCTGCCGGGGAATATTCTTATACTCTGTTGGGGAATATTAAGACTGCCGGGGATATTAAGCCTTTTCAGTGCTGATGGTAGATAAACTCTGCTTGGGGAGAATATTACCGATTCATTCACAGTTACAAGTCTCAGCTGAGGAGAGCTATCACTACTGTCTTTTCTTACTCCGCAGGGAGTGAAAGCACCTTAGCCATGTTCTGCAGCCAAATCTACCTTTGTACCTGGTGGATAGAGCAACCACAAAGCTTGGACAAATCTTATTTGCCCCTGTTTCTAATATTACCAATAATCGTCTTTTGTTTTGCATGTAAATATTTATGAGTAGCAATTAATGTCAAATGCATATATCAAAAATGAACATTGGACGTTCTTTGCAAAACAAAACAGAAAAAGGAAAAACAGTTTGAAATTCCTCTGAAAATGAATTGTATTAATTTTGAAGTTTGGCCTATAAATAGGCGTTTTTGTACAAGAGGCTGACGTCCTAGTAAGAGAATGCCACCGGATAATAGAATTTACACAATTTGTGAAAAACTAAGAAAAACAACTATGTGAATAATCCCACTGGGTTCCAACTCTGCTATTGCCCTTATGTCCTCGAGCATCTCATCACTTTGCTACTTGGTTGAAGGTAGATCAGATTGATTAGTGTCGTCCGAGCTTGACAGTTGATACCGAAGTCTGGTTGCAAGGTGATCCAATGAGACATAGTGTTACGCTTTGATCCTTAATTTTTGCCTGGACCACCCTTTCGGGTTTCCATTCCACCGGGATACCCTTTCTTTCCCAAGCCGCCCTTTCGGGTTTTCGACTTGCCGGGTGTACAGCTTTTTTCATTTTTTATCCCTTATTTTTGCCTGAACCCTTTTGGTTCGCCGGGAAGCCCTTATTTTTGCCTAGGCCAGTCAACCTAGCGGGAATTTGGTTATGCGTAGTATCTTTTCACTATGTCTGCATTGACGGGGTGAGGAAGGTCGTCACCGTCCATGGTGGTTAGAATCATAGCTTCTCCTGAGAAAATGTTCTTAACCACAAATGGCCTTTCGTAAGTAGGGGTCCATTTGCCCCTGGGATCACCTTGAGGTAGGATAATACGCTTGATCACTAGGAACCTAACTTGATACTCTTGTCGTCTAACTTTCTTGTTAAATGTATTGATCATCTATTTTTGATACGTATGACCATGACAAATAGCAGTAAGTCTCTTTTCATTGATTAAGTTCAGTTGATCAAGCCGGGTCTGAATCCAGTCATCTTTGCTCAAACCTGCATCCTTCATAATCTGAAGAGAGGGTATCTGAACTTCAATGGGCAAGACAGCCTCCATGCCATATACCAAGGAATAGGGTGTTGCCCCTGTTGACGTCCGTGTTGAGGTGCGGTACCCATGAAGAGCAAATGGTAACATCTCGTGCCAATATTTTTATGTCACTGTCATCTTCTGCACAATCTTCTTGATGTTCTTATTATCCGCTTCAACAACCCCATTCATCTTCGGCCGGTAGGGAGAAGAGTTGTGATGTTGTATCTTGAACTGCTTGCAGAGCTCGGTGATCATCTTATTGTTGAGATTTGTACCATTATCCGTAATGATCCTCTCGGGTACACCATATCGACAAATCAGATTGTGCCGAATGAAATATGCCACGACGTTCTTGGTTACAGTAGCAAAGGAAGCTGCTTCAACCCACTTCGTAAAGTAATCAATGGATACCAGGATGAAACGATGCCCGTTGGACGTTGTAGGTCTGATCTCGCTGATCATATCAATGCCCCACATTGCAAAAGGCCAAGGTGCCATCAAGACATTCAGAGGTACTAGAGGTATGTGCACCTTATCATCATAGACTTGGCACTTGTGATAGGTACGAGAATGCTTATAACAGTCGGCTTCCATTATGGACCAATAATATCCTGCCTGAAGGATTTTCTTTGCCACGGTGTGTCCATTGGAATGAGTTCCGAAAGTACCTTCATGTAACTTTGCCATGATTATTTCTGCTTCGTTCTTATCCACACATCGCATTAAGGTTGAATCATGTTTACGCTTGTAAAGGATGCCATTGCTGATGAAGAACTTTGCTGCGAACCTCGTCAGAAACTTTTTGTCATTAACAGATGCACCCTCGGGGTACTCCTGAGCCTCAAGATACCTTTTCACCTCGTGAAACCAGGGTTTATCTGCTACCTCTTCAGTCTCAATGTCACAGCAATGTGCAGGTTCGTCTAATCTTTCAATGATAATCCGGGGAGCCTCATTATTCCAATTGACTTTGAACATAGAAGACATCGTAGCTAGCGCGTCCGCTAACTGATTCTCCTCTCTTGGGAAGTGTTCAAAGGTTATTTCTTCGAAATGTGGAAGCAACGTCAATACATACTCCTTGTAAGGAATAAGATTCAGGTGATTCGTATCCCACTCGCCTTTGATCTGACTGATCACGAGAGCGGAATCTCCGAAAACACTTAAGAACTTAATCCTTAGGTCAATTGCGGCTCAAAGACCCATAATGCATGCTTCATACTCCACCATGTTGTTGGTGCAGTTGAAACATAGTCGGGCGGTGAATGGAGTATGAGAGCCTTTAGGAGATATGATCACGGCGCCAATGCCATTACCCAAAGCGTTTGAAGCTCCGTCAAAGTACATAGACCATCGGGATCCCTCCTCAGGTCCTTCATCCGATCCAGGTGTTTCACAGTCAGTCACTATCATGATACTCTCATCTGGAAATTCAAAGTTCATATACTGGTAATCGTCCACTGCCTGATGTGCCAAATGATCTGCCAACACACTTCCTTTGATTGCCTTTTGGGTCGTGTATTGGATGTCATACTCAGTCAAGATCATCTACCATCTTGCTATTCTTCCGGACAAGGCAGGCTTCTCGAAGATATACTTGATTGGATCCATCTTTGATATCAATAGAGTAGTGTGAGTCAGCATATATTGTCTCAGCCGACGAGCAGCCCATGCTAAAGTGCAACAAGTTTTCTCGATCAACGAGTATCGGGTCTCGCAGTCGGTAAACTTTTTGCTAAGGTAATAAATAGCATGCTCTTTTCGGCCAGACTCATCATGCTGACCCAGCATGCACCCCATTGAATTGTCGAGTACTGTTAAGTATAAGATCAAAGGTCTCCCTTCAACTGGAGGCATCAAAATGGGTGGCTCTTGGAGATACTCTTTAATCTTTTCGAAAGCAGCCTGACATTCATCGTTCCATCTTACCACTTGATCTTTCTTCAGTAGCTTGAAGATTAGTTCACAAGTAGCAGTCATGTGTGAGATGAATCGGGCAATATAGTTCAAACGTCCCAGAAAGCCTCTGACTTCTTTTTCTGTTTGGGGAGCTGGCATTTCCTGTATAGCCTTCACCTTTGTAGGATCCACTTGAATACCTTTATCACTTACGACAAAACCCAGCAGCTTACCAGATCTCACCCCGAAGGTGCACTTGTTCGGGTTTAACCTCAGCTTGTACAACTTCTACCTGTCAAATAACTTCTGAAGGTGGTCCAGATGTTCTTCTTCAGCTTGAGATCTTGCAATCATGTCATCAACATACACCTCAATCTCATGATGGATCATGTCATGGAACAGAGCGACCATGGCATGCTGATACGTTGCCCCAGCATTCTTTAATCCGAAAGGCATGACCTTGTAGCAAAAGGTACCCCATTGAGTAACAAAGGTTGTCTTCTCCATATCCTCAGGAGCCATTTTAATCTAGTTATATCCGGAGAAACCATCCATAAAGGAGAAGACCTTATGTTGTGCGGTGTTGTCAACCAGAACATCGATATGAGGTAGAGGGAAATCATCCTTGGGACTCGCCCTGTTCAGATCCCTGTAGTCAACACACATTCGAACTTTACCATCCTTCTTCGGCACAGGAACCACGTTGGCAACCCACTGTGGGTAAGAAGTAACTGCTAGAAAACCGGCATCAAACTGTTTCATAACTTCAGCCTTGATCTTCTCAGACATCTCCTGGCACATTCGGCGGACTTTCTGTTTAACTGGAGGACAATCTTCCTTGGTAGGCAGGCGGTGAACCACAATATTGGTATCCAACCCAGGCATATCTTCATAAGACCAGGAAAATATCTTAATGTAGTCATGCAGCATCTGAATCAACTGTTGCTTCACACTAAGCTCCAGATTTTCCCCGATCTTGACCTCTTTCTTGTCTATCTCTGTATCCAGATTTACTAATTCCACCGGCTCTTCATGCGGCTGTATGGCCCTCTCTTCTTGAAGTAACAGTCTTGCAAGTTCACCAGGCACTTCGCAATCATCTTCACCTTCGTCTTCGGCTAAGTTGATTGAACTTTCGAAGTTATAACTGGAAGTAGCAGAGTCGTTACCAGTGAGATCCAGAGTGGATGTAGACCTGTATATGTGAGTGTGTGTAAAATAGCTTTTTTTGCAATATATAATAAAAGAAAAACAAAGAGCGCAAAATTTGAAATGCAAAAACGTCCAATGCTTTTATTAATGATATATGTAGATGACACACATAAAGCCCTCACAAATGAAGCCACGGTGCCCCGGGTAAGACACCGGGCCGTAAAGTTTAAAACATTGTATGTTACAAATTCAAAACAAAAGTCTCATTACTGGGTAATAAAAGAAATTGGGGCGAAGTCTTTTGTCGTCCAATTGCTTAGTCCACCATCGACAGTCGGGTATATCCAACTGTCAAACTCAGACTCTTCAACATCGTCTTCAATGGCATTCACTCCTGAATTGCTGATGAACAGGGGAGGTCTTCCGATCCGTGCACTCCGAATAACCCTTTGAGCTTCTGCAGTGAAACCCAAACCAAACTTGTTAGTCTTATGTGCAAAATCAAGGAGTTGGCCCCAATTTGCACACCCATCTTTCTCAACAGCAGCCCGGGTATCCTTAAAGGAAGCCATCTTCATTGGAGGATCTTCAACAACAGTCTCAGTTGATGCCAGCGTTTGGGGAACCTCTTCAAAATGTTGAAAAGGGGTCTCAATGAACTCCCCATCCATCTCTACATATCGGAAAGAGTTGAGGTGGCTAACCATGTACTCCTTCTCTCCTTGTACTGTCACAATTTTCCCTTTCACTAGGTACTTTAGCTTCTGGTGGAGTGTTGAGGTTACTGCCCCAGCTTTGTGGATCCACGGGCGACCCAGCAAATAAGAATAAGATGGCCGAATGTCCATCACATAGAATGTAGATGCGAAAACCTGAGAACCAACCTTAATTGGAATATCCACTTCTCCGTGTACCATTCTCTTGGACCCATCAAAGGCCCTGACCACAATGTTGCTTGGTTTCAGCTCCAACCCTTCACAGTCTAACCGGTCTAGTGCTTTCTTGGGTAACACATTCAACGAAGATCCAGTATCTACCAATACGTGAGCAAGAGTAGTGCCCCTGCATTCAATGGATACATGCAGGGCATCATTGTGATTCTTCCCCTTAACAGTCAAGTCGGCGTCGGAGAAACCCAACCCATTATCTGTTGTCAAACTAGCCACGCAATCTTTAAACTGATCAGTCGATGTTTCTTGTGGTATGTATGCAGTCTTTAGGAAAGAAATCAGAGCCTTGGCATGGGCTTCTGAGCATAGAAACAGTGACAACATAGAAATTTTGGACGGGGTTTTCCCCAGCTGTTCGACTACATTGTAGTCGCTCTTTTTGATGATCTTAAAAATTTCTTCCATCTCTTGTCTAGAAGCTTCATGGTAATCTTCTTCGGTGCCTCCGTCCGAGCAGGATCACCGGTGGTCCCTTTGCCCCGAGTGTCAGATGACTCGGCAACAGGGGTAAGAATTAGAACTTGAACAGGGACAGTAGCAGGTACACTGGCAGGTGAAATAACAACAGGCTTCCGAACAGTTGGTGGAGAGATCTCAGGGGAGAAAAGCCTTCCGCCGCGGGTGACTTTGGCAGGTCCAACAATATTGCTGACGTTAGTATCAACATCTAAATATTGTTTAACTCTATGGTAATAAACATCAACCCTGTAATGCCACAGGACAGCTTTATCTGATGTATAGGGGATAGGCCCAGGAACAGTAATGATCAATGGTGCAATTCTTGGAACAAATGTAATTCTAACAGGCTTTCTCGTGGAAGATTTGGAAGAATTGTCGAAAATGGTGATTATAGCAACTTCTTCAGCAGGAACCAAAGGAACAAGAGTTTTCTCAAACAGAATTTCTTTATTATCCATCAGGTGTTGGACACCTGACTTCAAAAGATGGCAACCGGTAGGTAGGACAGAACACATACGGCAACCTTCGTCACAACCCAGAAATAAACCGGCTAACAAAAGGTTCTTCTTCACAGTCATCAAGGGAGTAACAATGTCTTTCACAGAAACCACAAATGAGTCTTCATTTATAGCATTTACTCCATGCTTGGGCATAGGAGCAGTCACAACATTAGGTCTTTCAGGTGCTTCGAATTCAATCTCCTTCGCATCAATCAAGTCTTGTACTTTGTTCTTCAAGACCCAGCATTTATCCGTGTCATGCCCCGGGCTACCAGAGTGAAAAGCACAACGGGCATTCAGATCGTACATCGGTGATGTTGTGTTGGGACTCTTTGGGGCCTCCTTTAGAATCACCAAGTTGGTTTTCAATAACTGTGGCAGAATTTGGGATAAAGTCGTGTTGAGCTGAGTGAATTGTCTTCGTGGTCTTTCGGCCCTTGATTGATTGTTGCGCTGAGGAGCACCAGCAGGTCTTGATATAACCACCACCATTAACTGCTTGGCGGCGTTCAGGTTTATTATGGCTTTTTGAACTGTAAATAGCACTGGACTCCTTCTTAAAAGGCTTCTTCTCGGTGCCAGATGAAGCACCCTTCTGTATCATACCGGATTTGATACCAGCCTCAATCCTCTCCCTGGTCATAACCAGCTCCGTAAACCCGGACGAAGAACTTCCAATCAGATGGTTGAAATACGGACCAAACAAGGTCCCCTGAAACATATCTACTAACTCCCTATCAGCCAAGGGTGGTTGCACCCTTCCAGCAAGGTCCCTCCACTTCTGAGCATAATCTTTGAAACCTTTGCCCGCACCCATTGACATACCCTGGAGTTGGGTACGCGTGGGAGCGAGGTCGGCATTGTACTGGTACTGCTTGTAGAAAGCATTTGCCAAATCTTCCCAATTACGGATACTAGCCCCTTCTAGCTGGTAAAACCATTCAAGCTGAGTCCCTGAGAGACTATCTTGAAAGAAATGGATCCAGAGGTTCTTGTCAGCGGTGTATGGCTGAATCTTCCTAACATACGAACGGAGGTGCAACTTTGGACAAGAAACCTCGTCGTACCTAGCAAAGATTGGTGCTTTAAACTTGTGGGGAATTACCAACCTAGATGACAGACCCAAATCACCAAAGTCCAGACCAGGCACTTTCTGGACTTCCATCGTGCTCAACCGGTCTTCCAGTTGTTTATATCTGTCCTCAGTCGGAGGATACTGGTCTTCGTCGAAGTCAGTCTCGTTGTCTGAAACCACAGGGCTAGGAGCCCTCCTTTCTTCCTGATTATCTCCCCCTCCAGATGAGTGGGTCAAATCAACCTCTTCCCGCAAATCATTTCCAAACTTGTGACCCATATTAAATAGGACTGTCTTCTTCTTCTTCTTCTTCTCTTTCAAGATAAGGGCCTTCAGATCTTGCGACCCTTAGCCAGGTTCATGAACAACTCTTGGAACTGGGCGTTTTGAGCTTGCAGAGCCTTGATTGCTTGTTCAATTGATGGTTTAGAAGATATGAGGCTGAAATAAACAGCGAAGAAGATGAGAAAACCTGTAAGGGTACCTGTTATGATGTGCATGGAAATGATATGCGCATGATATGATTTCAAAGACTTTTAGGGATTCAAATTCGTAAACAAAACGAAACACACTTTTATTAGATAAACTTTGAATTCAATTGTTCAACAAATGCCTTTAAGGCGTTACAAGAAAGAAAAACTGAAAAGTAAATCAAAACTAGAAATAATCAACAGATAATCAGTTCTCCCATGGTCGTTTCTTGTCGGTGCGGACATAGTCATTGAGGATCCGCTCGTTCTCCAGCTGTCTTGTCAACTTTTGAATCTTCTGCTCTTGCTCGTGATACTTTTCTCTGTAAGCATCCCGCTCTTCTCCCAGCTGCATCCAAGACCTCTTCAATGCCCCAATGTCAGTAGGCATGTATGGATGGAGGATGGTAGGAGTAACCCCTTCTTCATCAGAAACTTCAACAATTATAGGCAAGATGGCTTCGTACGACATTCCCAGCTTTTGGGCACGGATTCGAACCCATCAGAGATATGGATCCATCAGAAGAGAAGTCTTTTCACCTAGCTCGTGCGGATAAGACCTGTGAACTCTATCCCAAGCTCGTATGTACCTGCGGCGTTTCTCGTCACTATCCCCTTGGAAGTCAAAGACAATGCTTGGCATCATCAACTCGTGAGGTCCTTCTCTCCTGGCTCGCCCAAATTGACGTAAGGCCAAACACGGATTATAAGTGATCCCTCCATTGGTTCCTATCAGTGGAACATTGGGGTATTCCCCACATCGATCAATAATAGCCACATCTTCCATACCCTTGATAGTCCAAATGATGTCATTATGAGAGAGAGACATAATCCTATAGGCCTAACCCATGCCTTCCTTGTTCTTCAAAACTGATTTGGGGAGGTGAGAAATAAACCACCTCGCCAGCAATGGAGCACAGCACATAAGGGTTCCCCGCTTCCAAGAAGTACGGGCATAAAGAGAGTGCAAAATGTCACCCAAGAGAGTGGGTACAGGATTACTGGACATGAAAATCTTCACTGCATTTATGCCGACAAAAGAATCTGAGTTGGGAAACAACACCAAACCATATATGAGAAGAGCCAGAATGTCCTCAAACGCCTGGAAGTCTAGACTGTCCCAGAACTGATTAGCCTTACCAACCAAGAATTTAGTCAAGAATCCCTTTGTTCCACTATGAGTTTCCCAATTAGACATTACCTCAGCCTTTGTCGGATGGAGGCCTGAAGCAATCTCTT
Organism: Vicia faba; assembly: GCA_948472305.1. NCBI lineage: Eukaryota > Viridiplantae > Streptophyta > Magnoliopsida > Fabales > Fabaceae > Vicia > Vicia faba. The sequence continues at coordinate 1,468,046,484 of OX451739.1, read as the reverse complement.
CCGGCCTAAGGATCTTCTCCCAACCTGTGAACGGGGTCTGCTCCAGAATAGAGATACCGAGAAGATCATAGAACTCTTCCAAGGTAGGGACCAACTGGTAGTCCGGAAAAGTAAAGCAATGGTACAGTGGATCAAAGAACTGGACTAAGACACTCATCATCTGCTCTTCCAATTTGGAAGTGACCAAACTCAGGAGGTGACCATGTCTTCTGATAAAGGAGGAAGTATCTGAAATCTTTGCAACCAATTCCTTAAGCTGAGTGGGAACCTGGACAAAGTTGATCCGAATGGTGTTTCTATGCATGGGTGCCATGACCTACAAAACATAACAAAGATGAATCCCTCCTGTCTTTGAAATAGGTTAGTCCAATGCAAGATGTATGCAATGTCATGATGTCATGATGTCATGATAGAAACACATCACAAGTATTCACAGATAGCAAACATGGTAAGGGCAAACAAGTTACACAGATAGCCTTTAGATTTCAGGCTGGCAAGGAGTCTAGGTACTACCCTCTTTCAGTTCAGTTGGTTCAAACCTGTCCTAGAAATATTAATCGGGTTCTAGAGGATCTCAATATCACTGACCACCCTCGATCGGTCATAATTCCAGTTTAGCAACCTTTTCTTGTGGTCGGAATCATCGCGAGAGTTTGGTCTCAATGAGTGTAGCATACTGCTACTGTTCTATGGCCAAGTTGGTCAATTTAAAGGTTCTAAGGTCAGTTGGTGCTTAATGACCCCTTAGCAGACCCATATTCTCCTCGTTGCGCCACAAGGGATATCGGTACATACTAAAGTGCCACACCAACGTAGCTACTGCTTCAACCGTATCGGTCTACGTCGTACATTTCCCTCACAGTTTATTGCTACTTACCTAAAGGGTATCCCTCAGATCCGGGTTAGGATCTATAGTAACTCTGATTCAACCCACAAATATAAAGCATATAAGTCAAGCAATTGAAAACATTATGATGAACTATTCCTAAGGTACACCCCACTTATAAGCGTCCCCAGCAGAGTCGCCAGTTCTGTGATACAGTGGGAAGAGCTGACTATTTTTGGGTAATGCTGGTTTGCGTTTTGCGTTTTTTTTTTGCAAAATGTCGCGGTAAGCAAGAGTCGCCACTGACTTTTATTTTATCCAACAAGGAAAGGAAAAAAGCACAAAAAAATTCCTTTTTCGAGATATTTCTCGGGTTCGGGGGGTAGATTATAGAAAGGGAAGGTGTTAGCACCCTTTCTATCCGTGGTTATCCACGGGCTCTTAGGTACTTGCTCAATTGTTTTCAAAATTGTTTTCTTTGTGCTTGTGGGTTTGAAAAAGTTTTTATTTGAAACTTCGATTTAACTCTTGCTTCTGTCCTCAAGAGCGTATGAAGTGTTTTTGAAAACTTTGTTCGAAAAGTGTAAGTGTGAAAAGTTTTTGTTTTTTTGAAAGAGCAAGTATCTAAGAACCATCTACCTATTCGAAAAAGGAATCGTTATATGCTAATTTCCTTTAGACAATGCTATCCTACTATTGATGAGTAGGTAGCACCGTCGTTGGAGTTTAAGGGTCAATTCGAATGCGGGACTTACGGTCACTAAAGCAATGTTAGGATGCCTTAGCGGTAACCCTAATGTCTTAGATCATTTGTTTGAGGCAACAATATCCGAGGCAACCGTTTCGAGGCAACTATGATCTTTTAGACAAGAGGACGACCTCTAAAACGACCTATACTCAATGACCGTGTACGAAGGCAACCAAGTGGGGTGTACCCTAAGAGTGCGCATGTGAGAGTGTGTTGTTTTCAGTTATTTTTATCTTTGTACATGTTAGTGGTGATCTAATTTGATTTTAGGTTAAAACATTCAGTCTTGTCATGCAACCCTATTATCAAACATCTAACAGTTATAATTTGCGGAAAATAAAATGCGGAATTTAAATTACAAGGGGTCGGGTATTTACATCGCCAAAGACAAACCCTTTGAAAATAAATAAAGCAATAAAAAGTAATTAAAAGTCCTATTTACTATTACAATCCGGGAGCAAGTACATTATTGGATAAAAGAAACTAAATCGCGATGCAAAATTAATTCGGACGCAAGATTAGGGTTTTGACCCTTTAAAGAAGACATCTTTTTGTTGTTTTTATTTTAATAAAGAAATAACCTAAATTAAGCACTAAATTAAATTAAAATAATTAATTAAATGAAAAATTAATTATGACATATTTTTTATTTTTGTTTTAAAAAAGAAAAATAAAATAATTAATGTTAGTAATTAAAACCTAATTAAATTTAATTTAATTTTAATTATTTATAAAAAAATAGGTTAAAGTTATTCTAATTAAAACCTAAATTAATTTAATTAGTGTTTATTAATAAAAATTAAAATTAAAATTTGATTAAATATAAAAAATATTTTTATGATTTTATTTTATAAAGAAAAGAATTTTTTTGATTGGTTAGTAAATGAAATAAAAATAATAAAGCAATTAAAATAAGTAAACAAAATAAATAAATATAGGGAGTATGGGCCTGAAATTTGTGGTGTTGATAGCAATCTGAAGCCCAATTGTAACTGGCCTTTGTTGACTTTTGGAATCCAATGGGCATGCGTGGACTGGGACCATGGTGGACATCCACTCCTGGACCACCAGATCTGGCCTTTGGCCATCTGGCTATTGCATGGATGATGGCACACGGTAGGCTGCAGGTTCATGCGCGTATAGGAATTTCTGAAAAGGAAAAACATTGAGAAAGTGGGGGACCTAGGATTCGAACCCAGGTCCTGGAGGAAATTGCTCGCTTGCCTTGCCACTACGTTGCCTTGATCTATTTGTAAGTATATTACACAATAATGATAATATAACAAAACAAAATTAATTGGTCAGAAAAGAATAAAACGCGCGCCATTTTTGAATGGCCCAATGAGTGAGTGCCATCTCTTCGTCCCTGTCCTTCCACTACTGTAATTTTACCTGTGGATTTGAATCCACGGCTAAAAATGCAGCTCATTCCAAAAATCGTTTCCAGGCAATAAGAATGACTTTCAAGGGCATGGTTATGTTCGTCTCATCCTCCCGGATGCAACCATGCCCATTACATTGACCAATTTTACCTGAAATAAGAAACCCTAAAAACACAAACACAACCCTAGCTATGGTGTTTCGGGGTTACAACGCCTATAAATCAAATTGATTATTACCAATGGTTTACAAATAACATGAGGTTTATGTATATGCAATTATCTCATTCAAATGATGCCAGAATAGGCCAAATCGAATCCAAGAACAGAGCTAGGTAGCGTGGGACTTACAGCGCGTTATGGGGTCTGAAGAAGCTTGCTTTTGATCCAGGTAGATTGAGTGAACACCCAAGAAGCGTTTGGAACAAGTCTTGGCTTCTGAAAATGCCTCTAGCTATGATTTTGATTTCAAGCTTTTTAGTGAATTTTTCAACCTTTGTTCTGCCTCTGCCTGCAGCTTCCAACCCTGATCTCGATTGCTTTTGCTTGCTTATGTATTGTGTGGTGTATTAGGGTAGAAATTATGGACTCAATCTTCCCATATCAATGCATACATATTTGATTTGATCCCTTCTTTAAAACTTGCCAATTTTGCCAAATCTCAATCTTTTTGCACATGATATGGCCTAATTCGATTTTGATGATGTTAAAGATTATAATCAAAGCCTGAAACAACAAAAAAATCTCATGTTATCAAAGTTTTAGATTTTATATGATTTAATTTGATTTAAAATGAATAAATTCAAATAAAAATCAAATTAAATAATAAAAATAAAATATGGGCTCATGGCTGAAGCTAGGACACGTGGGCATCTATGAAAGCTCAAATCAAGTGGAAAAGAATGGGCCCATTTGACAAAATTTGATGTTTTGGGGATAGTTGACTTTTGGCAATTTTGCAAAAATGTCCAACTTCAACAATGCATAACTTCTTCAATTTTGAAATTTTGGAAGTGTTCTTGGACTTTTTAGAAATCTTGAGATGTCCTCTAACCAACCCTTTTGGTCTCATCTCATTTTTATATTCCATTCTCAAGGTATAAGCTTTGGCAAAAAAAGGTCTTCTTGTTGACTTTCAAAAATGACCTATAATGTCCAAATTCATAACTTCTTGTGAGTGCATTTTGTGATCTTGGGGTATGAATATGGATTGTAGTAAATTGAATCCTCTTCAAAATGAGCTTTGGATGGTTCATTTTTCATAAAGTATGAGAAAGATATGCTTGGTAAAAGTTGAGTTGACTTTTCCTACAAAACCCTAATTTAGCAACTTTTGAGTCTTGATGAATTTTGAACAATCCTTGATGAATCATAATCAACCCTTGATCAAATGATGAAATATACTTCGAAATGAGAATGTTGACAAAAAATCTTGAAGTTTGATTGTATGTAGGTCATAGTTGACTTTTGCCCTAGCACAGTCGATTTTTGGACCCTTTGAGCAATTGACTGAGAAAACTTCCTCTGCAAGGCTTGAAATTTGACATGGATGACCTTGAGAACATATTAGGGCATTTGGGAGCACTTGAGGTCACTTGGACTCAAGGATCTTAATGCAACACAAAACCCTAATTTGGGGTTGACTGTCTTAGGAGATAGCTTGTCTGTCCAACTCTTGAGCAACCTTGAGCCACTTGGAGATTTTTCTTGCAATGTTTTGAGAAATATGAGAGGGAAAATTTTGGGGTACAACACATATTTTCTATAATTGATGATATTATAGGTAAGGGCACAACACATTTCATCAGTTTGATTTATAGGTTCATGAGTTTATTTCCATGCCTTCTCCAACAAAATTTCATTGAGATTCAAGCTTCATCATTGAATATACTTTGAAGTAATATCATGACAAGGTCTGTTATGATTCATCATGCCTCAATTTATCAAATAAAGTCAAAAGATGCAAGAGTTGATTGAAGAAGTTTGACCTAATTGGACAAGTTCTTGATTTCTTGATTACAAGTGCATAACTCTCTCAGTTCTTAACATTTAGAGGTGATTTTTGTTGATATGGGTTATTATTATCATCCACAACAACTTCTATTCACACAGAAAAAGTAATTGTGCAATAAAGTTTGTCAAAATTGAAAGGGGTTTCCAAGTTACTTTGGTGCTCTAGAAGCTAGGGTTTTAAACTTCTAAGGGCTATATCTTGCTCATATTTTGGAGTTTTTGAGTGATTCCAAAGACATGCTTATCTTTAAAGAGTTATCAACCAATCACTTCAATAGTTTCATGGAAATTTCATGTGGAAGATTCCTAATGATAAATAAATATTACAAGTCCTCTAGATAGGCCATCAAATTCCCTTGTGTGACTTCAAAAGACCATAACTTAGTCAATTTTTATCTCCTTGAGCCCATTATTTTTCCACAATGATCTCAAGGATGTGAACTTCAACTATTCTTTTATGTGCAAAGCTTGAAAATGAGTGGAAGATGCCCTAAAAACTCAAAAGATTATGGGTCACCTCATGAATTTTCACCAATTTTGCAAGACCATAACTTTTTCAATACTTGGTATTTTTGAGTGATTCAAGTTTAACAATGCACTTTGGGATGTCTATTCAAGCTAGCATCAATGATCAAAATCAATTTTGAAGGAAGGTCTTGTTTGGAATCAAAACATTATAGGTCACTTTTGAAGAAAAACTTAGAATTTTACTAAGTACGAAAAGTCAGCATCTTTTTCTCAACTTTGACTCATCACAAATTTTAGCTCAAGCATCCATTTGATCTCACTCTTTGCACATTGTAAATTTTGTGACCTTATCTTTCAATTGCTTCAAGAATCATGCCCTAAGATCCCTTGAGCTTTGAACACCGTAGATTCAAAGATGGTACCTTGAAACTGAAGTTTTCTCCAAAGTCAGAATTTGAAATTCATAATATGGATTTTAAACACCAAATTAACAAGCGTTTTTTATTTAAACATGTTTAACAAAGTTCTAAAAGTTGAATTAAGGATCAAAACACAGGAATTGATTGAGTTTTATGCACATGGGGTCACACTTTTTTCATTTTCAAGCTTGATCCAATTACCCTCCAAACTTCAAATTTTTTCTGATTTCTTTGCACCATTTGCTTCCCTATAAATAGAGGACCTCACTCCTCTCATTTTCTCAAGCTTAAACAACCAAAATCACCCTGCCAAACTCCCTGCATAACTCACTTTTCTGAGTTTTCAAATTCCTATTTTCTCTACTTTTCAATTCAATTTCTTCATTGATCCTTCATCCTTGAACTTCCCTGAATCTAACAGAAGAAGAATCAAGCCTTGACATGTTCTAAATCATGCTAACCAAGTCCAGTTTCAGAACAGTTTTCAGCTACTTTGTTCAGGTAGAATTCTCAATCAAATTGAACCAAATAAAGCCCTATTCTACTCTACTCATCCTTCTGATTCTCATACTTCTTACGATTTGCATTTTCATTGAGAATTGAGAGAGATACTTGGGATTTTCGTGCTTGCTATTTTTTCTGGTTTTCTTCAAATTCAGCCTTACGCGGTTTATATAAATTTGGTGTGAGGATACCATTAGAATCGTCTTAAAGAGACGAATCTAATGATACCGGTCTGGTTGCCTAATTTTACAGTTTGTGGAACCTCAATTTAGGGCATCTGGAGGTTGAAGACGACCTACGTGTCGTACTTCAGCCAATGATAGCGTGACATGTGATTTTTTGAATTCTATCCAATGCAACTATTTTACCATGCACACATCATAAGAATCCTTGGATCTGATTACTTTCATTAGTCAGACTTCATCCAACGCGCTAGATTTTAAGTCACTTATAATTATTAAAAAAATGATTTGGTGTGATTTCTAAAAAAGACCATGATATGCACAGCGCGCCAGATCCATTAGATCTGTTTACAAACGCGTTTTGACTCATTCAATGGTCCATACTTTTCTGACTTTATTTTGATTTTTTGATTTTTTTTTATATTTAATTGTTTTTAACTTCAAAAAGTCATAGAAAATTAATTTCTGACCCACAAATTCTGAAAAAATTCATAAAAATATTTTTAAATATTCTCATTCTGATTTTTGTTTTTTGTTAATTTTATTTTCAGATTTGATATTTTTTATAATTTTTCCTTTATTTTGACTTGTTTCTAATTATTTAAAAATACTTTTTGATGTTTTTTTAAATTTTGAAAATTTTATAAAAAATCATTTTACTCATTTCTGACTTTCTGAAATTTTTCTAGAAATTTTATCTTGACTTCTACTATTTTTGATCTTTATTCACTTATTTGATTGACTTTAATTATTTTAAAAATACTTTTCTATTTTAAAAATTACTAAAAATTTTATAAAAATATTTGAGATTATTTCTGATTTTTCTATGGTTTGTTTTAATTTTTCTTTGATACTTTGAATATAGTTTGCTATTTTCCCTTTTATCTTTATTTTAAAAACAATTTAAAAATCATTTTTATTTTTATTTTATTCAATAAATGCAATTTATTTTTTTAATATATTCTGATTATGTGATTGTTGATCATAAACTTCATTAACATTATTGGATCTTGGGTGTTGAGTTTAACTCCACCAAAATGGATGGATGATTTTAATGATAGTTTGATCAAATTTCTTGATTCAAATGTATCCCCTCCCTCTTCATCTTATCCCCTTCTCTTTTTTGTTGCATGTTGTTAGAGGATGATCTACATATCATCTCTCTAAACATATAGCACATAGATTGCTATTGACCGGCCTTAAAATAGGTGCAACTTCTAGATAAGTTCACTTACGATTGCTTAACATAGCGCTAAATTTTGTCCTGATTCGATAAATGATCAATCGTGGCCTAAACCTATATTTGCAAGCCCATGTATTTTTTATTTGAAACCTTTGATCCAATAACCTTGAGGTTCATTATTAGGAGGCTTTGGTCTTATCAATCCTCTAATAAACTTTCATAAACTTTGGATTAAGTGAATCATTTAAACATCATTGATAATTTATTGTTTCCTTGAGATTTTGAAATGAATGATATACTTGACAAAAAGTGAATGAAACTTGTTGTTGAGAGGCTTTAATTTTATCAATCTTCTAATGAGTTTTCAAATGCAAGATTCAAGATGGTCATTCAACTAACCTCTAATTTATAACTCATTAACAATTGACTTTTATTTTTATGCTTTTACTTTAAGAACCATTTATCTTAGCATTTTCATTTCATGATACTTTCATCTTTGCTCACTTGAGAATTTATCTTTATGTCCTTTTTATTTTTCTCACTTGAGCTTTTTCATTTTCTTTTCGAAGATACCTAATAATCAACTTAAACAATAAAAAACTTTAATGCTACTTGGACTATTTGGTTACTATCCTTGGCATTTTTGGAGCTATGGACTTCTCGGACTTAGGATTAGAGACCTTGACCTACCTTGGGACCTTGTGACTTCTACTGTTATTTTGTCTAGAGTTCTTGGGGTTTACCCCGAGACACTGGGTTGTTTGTTTTCTTTGTGTGCAGATTATTTTGATTGTATGCCTTGTCTGTGATTGGGAATTCATCTGTATACAACCGTTACTCTTCCCAATTTTTGTGAAGACTTAATGCATTTGAAGCTTGGTTTTCTTAAGAGGTTTAGTATCTTTGCTTGCTTGGTTTCAATCCAAAGGATGAGAATTCTATATTGACTCATTGTGTCAAGTGTCAGCTTCTTGTTGGTTAGACGGTTATTTTCCCTAGATTTTACCTTATGCTTTAGGATAGTCCCTTCATCTCCTCCCATCTTCTTTAATTTCAAAAATCTTCTCCCTGTTTTTCAAAACTTTTCTTGTTTTCTAACTTGAACCGCTTTCACAATAAACTTGGACTTAGGTCCATGCATTTTCAAAAATATTTTCTTAATCAAACTTTAACCAATTTAATAATACTTTGACATTTTTGTGAGAAGACTAAAATTCAATCAATCTCATTCAAATCATTTCTTAGCCATTTTGGCTTTTTATCTTAAAATTTTCTCAAAAATATTAGACTCTTGTCAATCTTTGTAGTAATGTGAGCTACTATACTTCAACGATATGTAGTGAAGTGAGATATTTTCCACTTGGGTGTTAAGCGAGGCTTTGTTGATTTTAAAATCCAAGCTAAATCCTCCACTTTAAGATGATGCAAATTCTCCTTTCTCATGATTGTGGGTAGTAAGTATGTTTTCCACTCGGATACGACGATGATGTCTCCTCTCTTAAAATTAACCAACACACTTGTGTTTTAAAAATTTTAAAGGTGAACTACAAGTACCCAGATCCCCTATTGCATGAAAGGTGGTACATAGGCACTAAAGGTTCACAACCGCGACGGGTGTAAAAATTGTAAAAAAATACTTCTTTTCCCATCTCCACCATCTATTTTTTATACAACATTTATAGCCAAAATACGCAAGTTTTCATAGAGGTTCATGTGGAGTACCGTAGATGTTTAGGGTGCTAATACCTTCCCTTTGCATAACCAACCCCCGAACTTAGATTATCTCCCCCCTCTTTTTGGATTATTTGCTCTTTTCCCATTCCTCTGGAAATAATAAAGCATGGTGACAATTTTTATTTGATCCGTACGAGTTAAGTCAATCCAATGGCTTAGTCTCAACATTTTTACCGCTACACCATGTTGAAAAAGGGGATGTTGTGTTTGAGCATGTTGATAGTAAACATCAACTTGCCGATATTTTCACTAAACCACTCGCAACGAAACCTTTTGTAAACATACATGGGGAATTGTGGATAATTAATATCTCAAATGTTGCCTAATCCTATCCTATTACTTGCACTCTATAATTTCACTCTAATCTTGTGTTTGAGGTCTTTACATCATGTGAGTGCAATTTTGACCTTAATCAAGAGTGAGGTAATATCGTTTCAATTTCTCCTTGAAAGTAAGATTTGCCTTGATATATGTTACTAGATACTTCCAAAAATACTTGATATTTTCTCAAATTATGAAAACCATGAATGTTCATTTCCAATTTTTTTAATTAATAACCATTATGTGTTCTTAATCCATACGCTTATAATGACTTCATGTATTAATTCTTTCACATTTGTATAAGTTTATTCTTATCATGCGAACATGTGCTTTTTGTTTATTTATTTTGCGCCTGTGCTTGAATTATTGGTGTGCGGTATTTTTAATATATGTTTCCTGTTGTTTTGATTACATGACATATATACCGTCTTCCTTTTGGTTTTAGTACTGACATAAGTGTCGGGAGTTCCATTTTGAAGTGTTACTTATTCGTGATGCTACAAAAATAACTTGACAATATTGTCATATCTTGCTTATTTAGTCTTATGCAATTCATTGCATTTGTTGTAATGTTGCTTGCTTGTTATTTAAAATTTTGCATCATCACATGCATATGGGGATATGTGTTTGTTAATCTTCTATGCAAAATAGCCTCTGATTGTTGTATTGGTATTGTTAAGGAATTATGTTACTTCTCACGGTTTGATTTATTTCTTTTTGATGTTGTCAAAGGGGGAGAAACATATACGAGTTTAAGTAGGGAAGCACAAAGTCAGGGGGAGCCTAACAAATACAAGGAATGCATCGTTGCAAGTTTTGCCATCATCGTAAAAGGGGAGTATGTGAGTACAAACTTCGTCGGTAAATGTTTTGAATGATGTAAAACCGAGAAAATCTTGCACCTCTGAGTATTGGATGGTATCCTTATGTATTGTGGCACTCCTCCGCATTAGAGATCTTAGGAATCATTAAAAAGTATTTCAAAATTGATCCAAGTCATTAAAAACATTTTTATGCATGATTTTTCACTACATGTGTCGACACATCCGTATTTTCGGTTGACACATGTAATGCACTTTTAAAGCCTGTAGCTTCTGTAATTGTTAGGAGAACACATGCATGTTTCAGGTCGACACATACTCAAGCTTTTCTGAAATTGCAGAAATTCTTATTTTATGTGTCGACACATCCACTTTTCAGGTCGACACATTTGCTATCGTTTTAAAGCCTATAGCTTCTGTAAATTTTTGGTCGATGCATGGTTCTTTATAGGTCGACACATTCTGTTCAAAAATCATGTATGTGTCGATAGATATGATTCTTAGGCGACACATATTGTTTTGGTTGGTCAATTGTTTAAATTATTTTATTCTAAATTTATCCCTCTTTGCCCTAAAAGTTCCAAAGCTATAAATACTTTTTCATGCATCATTCCAACTTGTTGAAAACCATAAAATTAGCATATTTCTCTCTTCATCTTCTATCTCCAATCTATGCATACACACTGACATTACATTGTAATGATGTTCCATTGGGGGACCATCTAGACGAGGATTTCATCCAGGAAAAACATTGGGTTTGTCCTTCAAGATCATTGGTTGATTTTGGGGGTTTTCGTGCAAAATGTTTGAGAGGTAATTTCGGTAAAGTGAACAATCTTGGAGTGCTTAAAATATTTGAAAGGAACCTTGAAGTGTTTGAAATCTTTGAAAGGAAGTAACTTGGAGTATCCAATTGAATCAAAGTTTTGTGTTACAATAGTTTAAGATAGACGGTGCGCGAAAGCTTTGGAGATAAAGAGTACAAAGGAGTAGCAAGATCCAGATAATCATTTCTCATCTATTGTGTCTTGGTCTCTCTCAATATAAAGGAAAGATAAGGGGTTGAATAGACAACAAGCTTAGGGTTTGTGGAGTTGCTTTTGAATACTTCACTTGTATAAACATATTTTCATAGTAAGAATTATCCTAATTCCATTGGAATTAGACACAGATGTACCTATACGCAAGGACAACAATGGGGAACTGTGAAGACAAATTCCTCATGTCGCTTTTATTTTTGCTTTTACTTGCTTTGATATTCATTGATCGATTTATCAAATAACATTGCATTATCATTTGAATTGTAAGAATTTTTCTAATCGATTTCGATTTTTAATTCAAGTGTTGATATAGCTTATAATCACTTTTTATTATAAGTGGTTTTCTGTATCAACACAATCAAAAGAAAAATTCTGAAAATTCACTTGTACACCAAGTGTTTGATAAATTGACTAAACTAGTTCTTTTAATATTACCATTGGAAATAGCCTTGGTAAGTGAAATTGATTAAATGGTAAATAAGTTGCAAAGTGATTCAAGGTTATTAATTCATATTATCGTTGTCATTCCATACTATTTTTGATTTTACGGTTTGCATATCTGAGCTTCCCGATAACATTCGTATAGACGATAATTTGAAAAAGCTTATGCACCGTATTTTGATAAAACTTTTTTGAAAACAAATTTTATTTGGATATTTTCAAAGGGGTATCTATTCACCCTCCCTCTAGATACCGTTGTCTTCATCTAACACTCTACCTAAGAGATTTGACATGAAGGTGACAACCATTGAAGAAGCTCATGACATCAACAACATGAGGGTTGATGAACTTGCTATCTCACTTCAATCTTTTGAATTGGCTATTAGTGACAAGTCTGAGAAAAAGAATAAGAGCATAACTTTTTTATCCAATGCTGAAGATGAAGAAGGTAAAGCTGATATGGATACTAATGAAGGACTGTCCAATACCATTGTGTTACGTGGGAAGCAATTCAATATAATCATGAATAGAATAAATAGAAGAGGAAGACCAAATGTCAAGAACATCTCATCTGACATCATTAATAACTATGATTCTCAAAAGAATACCAGAACTGAAGAAAAGTCCAATCAAAGCAAAGCGATTCAATGTTATGAGTGTGAAGGTTTTGGTCACATTAAACCAGAATGTCCCACCTTTCTCGAGAAGAAGAGAAAGGGTTTTACTGTATCTTGGTCTAATGATGATGAATCAGAAGATGAATCTAACTCTGAGGCTGTCCAATCTGTGATGCTCTCTCTGGAAGATGGGCAGATGAAGTTGAATCCTATGATGAAAATGTCATATATGAAGATATGGATCTGTTCTACAAGGAAACTTATGTCAAATGTGAAGAAAGCCTTAAGATAGTAGAAGATTGGAAAAGGATCATAGCTGATTTGGTGAATGAGAAGAAGGAACTTCTATGCACTGTCTCTCATCTAATAAATAAGGTAACTCTCTTAAATTCCAAGCTTAATAACAAGATGAACAATGGAGTTGATATGATGAAAGAGGCTGAAGATACAAAGGTTAATTATCCTTCTGATAATCAACAAAAGAAAAGGCCTGTAGAAAAGTTATTTCCTTCTGAAAAGAAGAGAATGATCTTCATGTCCAACTAAATGTTACAACATCCTGGCAGACATGATGTAACTTTATCCAAATCTCAATCCTCAACTTGGAGATGTCATTACTATGGAGAGTATGGTCATATAAATCATTTTTGTTTCAAATTGTATAGAGATCAAAAGTCTTCGGTTCAATCTAAGGCTAATTAAGTGAGTAAAAAGAGAAGTGTTAAAGATAGGGATATTAACCTTATAGCCCATACTTCCTTGAAAGAATCAACTAGTGAAGACTGGTAATTTGATAGTAGGTGCTCTAGACATATGACAGGGGTCCAGAATTTGTTGGTGGATGTCAAATCTCATCCACTGGTTATGTCAGATTTGTTGAAGGGTTTAAAGGTGAAATCAAAGGAGTTGGAAAGTTTATGTGTGCTAATTCTCCTAGTTTAGAAGATGTTCTTCTTGTGAAAGGATTAATTGTTAATATTATTAGCATTAGTCAATTGTGTGACCAAGGACTGTTAGTCAACTTCTCAAAGTCAGAATGTATGGTTAAAGATGAGAAATGTGTTATTATAATTAAGGGCATCAGGTCTAAAGACAACTGTTATATGTGGGAATCTCAAATAATTGCTTATTCATACACATGTTTGATAACATTTGAAGATGAAGTAAAGCTATGGAACCAAAAGCTTGGACACCTTCATCTAAAAGGAATGAAGGAAATCTTATCTGAAGGAGATATTAAGGGAATACCCAATCTCAAGGTTGAGGAAAAGCAAGTCTATGATGAGAGTGAAATTGGAAAGCAATCTATGATGTCACACCCAATGTTGAAAGATAGTTAAATAGGGACAAAATTTGGGTCTTCTACATTTAACTACCTTCCACCATGATCATATGAAGATATGGCGTTCTTCATATCCTCTGGTTCAAGATAGTTAAATAGGGACAACTGTCGTACTCCAATTTTTCCCCACCTATTTTAATGATCAGACTTTTCCTAAATTCATCCGGGAACCCTCATTAGGTCTTCATACCATATACATCATGCACAATTTAGTTTTATTCATCATATAAGAGCATTTCATCCATTGTGCATAATGAATCTATTCTTGCATTTCTAGGGTAAACAAAGGTTATCATTTTAAATCTAATTGGATTCATGACTCAAGGTGGTTGGATTTACTTTTAGGAGCTTAGTTCTAGTTGACTTTTTATCTTAACTTTTTGACTTATGAAAGAATGGTGATTTCTCTTATCACTTGTGGAAAGTACTTGCACTATCTTTGTTTCTAAATCATTTGTACATTTAAACATTGAAATTATTAAAAAAAAAGAGAGATTTATTAGTCAGAGAACATTATAAATATTGATCATTAACAATAATACAAGTGTTGTTTACAAGAGGAAAAGAATACAAGCTAGTGGTGATGGTACAAAGTAAGAAACACTATCAAATGACATTTTGAGTAAATATGAAAACTATTGACCATTTCCCTAAACCTATTCTGCAAGGCTATTGATCAGTTGACCACTAATCATTTACTCATGCCAGAACCATCCTTAAGCCCCATCTTTCTTCATGCTTGCAATACAAATAACATTTTTCCCACCATTTGCAAATTCTCACCCTACTTCCTCTCATGGTACAATGCCACTTTCAAAACCTGCATAAAATAAGCCACAATCAGAATTTATCTCAAATCAACTTACAAGTTAAACTTCATTAACCCAAAGTCCATTTTCAAAATTTACCCAAATACACTCTAAGTACATATCAAATCCAACTTCAAATATAATTCAATTTCACACTTATATTTACATTCAATTCGATATTCCAACCATTATTTAGCAATCAATACAGAGATTCACAAATTCCGCCAGAACTAAATTCCAATTTAATTCAATGCAAGCTAAAATCCAGCTACATTCACATTCAAACCTTCATCCCCAAATCCATGTTAAATTCAGTTTAAACCCACATCCAAATGCACACTCAAATGCAAGTAGAATTCACATATGAAGTTCATACCAAATACAATGCAAAGTCACATTCAAAATAGATCAACATTCACAATCTAACTCATATGCACATAATTCAGTTGGGGTTCAAATTTAGTACATATCCACACACAAGTTCATCCATCCAAAAGCAATACAAGTTGACAGTTAAAGGTATCAAATTCAAGCCAAATGAAGAGATGAAATGTTGCTCAAATTCAAGTCAAATTGAGGCTCAAACTCAAACAAACATCCTTAACTACCCAACTAACATATTGAACTGAGTTTAGCTCAGATTTATATTGAAACTCATCTCAACGAAACTCAAGCTAGATTCATGTCAGATCAAGCAAAATTTGATCCAAATGAGGTTCAATCATAACTTAACTTCCCACTAACTATACCATTCAACTAAAACAAAATCTAAACCTAGAGTTAACCCTAACACTAACTGAGCTCCAACTCAATTCTAACTGATAACTCTAACAAAATTAACACACCTCAATGCTAACTCACTTAACCTTCCAACCAAACTTAACTTTACTATTAACCTCAAAATTAAATCTAACTTAAGCTAATTTCTAACAGATAATAACCTAACAATTACAACTAACTTCACTTAGTCTAACTATAATAACTAATTTATAACTTAGCTAACTGTGTATAGTTCAAGGTAACAATCTCTAATTGCCAATCAACAACCTCGACAACATAGGTTAACAAACTTCTAACAATTCCAACTAACCTAGTTAACTCTAACAACTACTAACTTATAACCTATTCAGTTTACACACGCTACAATAACTTCACTCAATTTTCACCCAAAGTAACACAATTCCCAACTGACTTTTACATTCAATCTTAACCCATATTAAGCACTTTCTATAACACCCTTCTAAGCGGAGTCCGAAAACTCTAGTAAAGGAACTTCAAAGATTCTGCCATTTGCCCCTCACCTGAGATTCACCTAACAAAGATGCTTGCTCGCCTGAGGCTCGCCCAACGAAGCTGGCGCAAACCACATCCCTCATACAAAATTCCAGGAGCTTGCATTTTCACCATTTCCTTTGCCTCCTTATTCGCCTGGCGAGCTCACGCTCACCTCTGCTTTTTCCGATGAAGCTGGAGCAAGTCCACTTAACCCATGCATTTTCTAGGGGCTCTGTTTTTCTCCACCCAGGAATTTTGCTTCATTCTCTCCCGGGGCGTCAAGGGCAAAGTCACTTTGCTCGGCGAAGCTATATACTCAGCCGAAGATGATACACAAACAACTATATCCTTACGATTTCATATTAAAACAGACCCAAAACCCACATAATTCACATGTCTTTACACATACAACAATAACACATCATGATGGGTATCATACACATCATTTCATAGCATCACAACATCATTTTATTCATAATTTCGTCAAAGATTTTCAATATAACCAAATCATCAAAAAAAACCCAAATAAACCTACATACATCTAAACCTTATATCAATCATAATAATAAGGATAACCCCTCTATTGTACCCCAACTTTCCCCCCTAAGATTCTTCTATCATCTCATATCAACTCAATCACAATAAGATCACACTAGGGTTTTGTTCTTCACCCTATTTTTGGGTTTACTCAAGAGGGATCACCAAGCACCTTGATTTGTATATTGTGATCATCTATGTTTGTATTGATTAACTTTTAAATAATAAATATAATGAATTTTTCTTCTAATTGATGATATTATAGGTGAGGGTATAACACATTTCATCAAGTTGATTCATAGGTTCATGAGTTTATTTCCATGCCTTCTCCAACAAAGCTTCATTGAGATTCAAGCTTCATCATTGAATATACTTTAAAGTAACAACGTTATAAAGCTTACTATGATTAATCATGCCTCAATTTATCAAAGAAAGTCAAAATATGCAAGAGTTGATTGAAGAAGTTTGACCTAATTGGACAAGTTCTTGATTTATTGATCAGAAGTGCATAACTCTCTCAATTCTTAACGTTTGGAAGTGGTTTTTGGTTCTATGGGTTCTCATTAACATCCTCAACAACTTTTATTAACATGGAAAAGTAATTGTGCAAGAAAGTTTATCAAAATCCAAAAGGGTTTCCAAGTCATTTTGGTGCTTTAGGAGATAGGATTTTAGACTTATAAGGACTATATCTTGCCCATCTTTTGAGATTTTTAAGTGATTCTAAATACATTCTTCTCTTTAAAGGGTTATCAACTAATCACTTAAACAGTTTCAAGAAAATTTGGCGTGGAAGATGCCTAATGATGAAGAAAGATTACAAATCCTCTAAATAGGCCATCAAATTCCCTTATGTGACTTCAAAAGAACATAACTTGATCATTTTTTATCTCCTTAATCCCATTAATTTTCCAAAATGATCTTAAGGATGTTAACTTCAACTCTTCTTTTATGTGCAAAGCTTAAAAATGAGTGGAAGATGCCCTAAGAACCCAAAAGATTATAGGTCACTCCATGAATTTTCACCAATTTTACAACACCTTAACTTTTTCAATACTTGGTATTTTTGAGTGATTCAAGTTTCACAATGCTCTTTGGGAAGTCTACTTTAATCTAGCATCAATGATCAAATCTCAATTTTAGAGGAAGTCCTTGTTTGGACTCAAAACATTATAGGTCACTTTTGAAGAAAAACTTAGAATATTTCAAAGTACAAAAAATCAGTATCTTTTTCTTAACTTTGACTCATCACAACTTTTAGCCCAAGCATCCAATTGATCTCACTCTTTACACATTGTAAATTTTGTGACCTTATCTTTCAAATGCTTCAAGAATCATGCCATAAGACTCCTTGAGCTGTGAACACCATGGATTCAAAGATGGTACCTTGAAACTGATTTTTTTCTCCAAAGTCAGAATTTGAAATTCATAATGTGGCTTCTAATCACCAAATTACCATGCGATTTTTACTTAAACATGATTAACATATATGTTTGAATCATTTAGAGAATCAAAACAATAATTTGGATGAGTTTTGATGCACATGTGAACATACTTTTCTCGTGTACACAGGTGTGCACAAAGTCATTTGAATTTGCATCATTCACCCCTCCTCTTGATCCCATTCACTTCTCTTATAAATACAGGCTCTATCCCACTCATTTTCGCAAGCTTGAACAGCCAAAATCACTCTGTCAAACTCCCTCCATAACTCACTTTTATGAGATTTCGAATTCCTCTTTTCTCCACTTTTCAATCTAATTTCTTCATTGATCCTTCATCCTTAAACTTCACTGAAGCTAATAGAAGAAGAATCAAGCCTTGAGGTGCCCTGAATCATGCTAGCTAAGTCCATTTACAGAGCAAGTTCATCTGACTTCATTCATGTAGTTTAAGGCACCAAATCTTCTAACTCAAATTACTGAAATGGTCTATGATGTTCACTGATGCTTGCTCTTAACTCAATTTTGGTCAAACAATGTATTTGATGCTTCTGATTTTCGATTTTAACATTTTCAAACATTTCTGGTTTTTTTCCAAATCGACTACGCTGTGCTTTATATAAATTTTCCGCGAGCATATGGTTGTGATTGTTTCAAGTAGACGCATCTATTGCTACCACTATGAACATGTAAGTTTACAGATTCAAGGATCTTGGACTTTCCCTACTTGCAGGAGGCTGGAGGTTGAAGATGACTTACATGTAGTTCTTAAATCAATGGCACTGAGCCAATTGTTTTATTTTGATTGGTTGGACTTTCTTGTGTTATATGCACGCGCTTCAGCTTGGGTCCATGATGCTCCCTCAACTCAGATCCATTGGATCTGCCAGCGTGTATAAGTGAGAGAGATCCAACGCGCGCGGTTTTTCAAATTTGTTTTTATTTTATAATTTTTTTTAATTTCTTTTATCTTTAAAAATTCATAACTCTTTTATTTTTTATTCAAAAATTATGAAAAAATATACAAAAATACTTTAAACTATTTCTGATTTTGTGAATATCTTTTCATCTTTTTATTTTTATGTTTGATATTTTTCATAATTTTTGTTTTGTTTGCCTTGTTTCAATTGTTTTAAAAATACTTTTTGATATTTTTAAATTATAAATTTTTTTATACAAATCATTTTCCTACTTTCTGGCCTTCTGAATTTTTTCTAGAATTTTATTTTGACTTCTACTATTTTTGATCTTTTTTTCACTTATTTGAATGACTTTAATTAGTTTAAAAATACTTTTTTGTTTTAAAATAATTATAAAAATTTTATAAAAATATTTGAGGTCATTTATGATTTTTCTATGGTCTTTTTAAATTTTTCTTTGATACTTTTAATATAGTTTGCTATTTTACATATATTTTTCATTTTAAAAACATTTTAAAAACCATTTTTCCTTTTTATTTTATACATTAAATATTATTTTTTTAAATATATTCTGACTATGTGATGGTTGATCATAAACTTCATTAACATCATTGGATCTTGAGTGTTGAGTTTAACTCCACCAAAATAGATGGATGATTTTAATGATAATTTGATTAAATTTTTTGATTCAAATATCTCCCCTCCCTCTTCATCTTACCCCTTTCTCATTGTGTTACATGTTGTTAAAGGATGATATACATATCACCTCTCCAAACATATGGCCATAGATTGCTATTTACCGGCCTCAAAATAGGTGCAACTTCTATATAAGTCCACTTACGATTGCTTAACATAGCGATAAATTTTGTCCCGATTCGAGAAATGATCATTTGTGGCCCAAACCTATATTTGCAAGCCCAATTATGTTTAATTTGAAATCTTGGATCCAATAACCTTGAGGTTCATTATTAGGAGGCTTTGGTCTTATCAACCCTCTAATGAATCTTCATAAATTTTTGACCAAGTGAATCATTTAAACATCGTTGATCATTTGCTGTTGCCTTGAGAATTTGAAATGAATTCTATACTTGACAAAAAGCAAGTGAAACTTGTTGTTGAGAGGCTTTGATTTTATCAATCTTCTAATGAGTTTTCAAATGCAAGATTCAAGATGGTCATTCAACTAACCTCTAATTTTTAACCCATTAACAATTGACTTTTATTTTTATGCTTTTACTTTATGCTTTTATTTTAAGCACCATTTATCTTAGCATTTTCATTTCATGCTATTCTCATCTTTGCTCACTTGAGCATTTATTTTTATGTCATTTTGTTTTGCTCACTTGAGATTTTCATTTTCTCTTTGAAGATACCTAATAACCAACTTGAACAATAAAAAAACTTCAAGTTTACTTGGACTATTTGGTTACTATCCTTGGCATTTTAGAGTTGTGGGCTTCTTGGACTTAGGATTAGAGACCTTGACCTACCTTGAGACCTTGTGACTTATATTTTAATTTTTTCTGGAGTTCTTGGGGTTTACCCCGAGACATTGGGTTGTTTGTTTTCTTTGTGTGCAGGTTATTCTGATTATATGCTTTGTCTATGATCGGGAATTCATCTGTACACATCTGTTACTCTACCCAATTTTTGTGAAGAATTAATGCATTTGAAGCTTGGTTTTCTAAAGAAGTTTATTATCTTTGCTTGTTTGGTTTCAAATCCAAAAGATGGGAATTATATATTGACTCATTGTGCAAGTGTTGGCTTCTTGTTGGTTAGACGGTTATTTTCCCTAGCTTTTACTTTTATGCTTTAGGATAGTCCCTTCATCTTGTCTCGTCTTCTTTAATTTCAAAAATCTTCTCCCTCATTTTCAAAACTATTATTGTTTTCTAAAACTTAATCGCTTTCACAATAAACTTGGACTTACGTCCTTGCCTTTTCAAAAATTATTTTCTTAATCAAACTTTAACCAATTTAATAATATTTTGACATTTTTGTGAGAAGACTAAAAGTAAATCAATCTCATTAAAATCATTTTTAGCCATTTTGGCTTTTTATCTTAAAATTTTCTCAAAAGATTAGACTTTTGTCAATCCTTATAGTGATGCGACATATTATACTTCTACGATATGTAGTGAAGTGAGATATTTTCCACTTGGGTGTTGAGCGAGGCTTTGTTGATTTTAAAATCCAAGCTAAATCCTCCATTTTGAGATGATGCAAATTCTCCCTTCTCATAATCGTGGGTAGTTAGTATGTTCTTTCACTCGGATAAGACGATGATGTCTCGTCTCTTAAAATTAAGCAACACACTTGTGTTTTAAATTTTTAAAGGTGAACTACGAGTACCCTGATCTCCTATTGCACGGAAGGTAGTATGTGGGCACTAAAGGTTCGCAGTCGCGGCGGGTGCAAAAATTGTAAAAAATATTTCTTTTCTCATCCCCACAATCTATTTTTGTATACAACACTTATAGCCAAAATACACAAATTTTCAAAGAGGTTCCTGCGGAGTACCGTAGATGTTTAGGGTTCTAATACCTTCCCTTTGCATAACCAACCCCTGAACTTAGATTCTCTTCCCCTCCTTTTGGGTTATTCTCTATTTTCCCATTCCTTTGGAAATAATAAAGCGCAGTGGTGAGTTTTATCTGGTCTGTGCGAGTTAAGTCAATTCGATGGCTTTCTCTTAACATTTCTACCGCTACAGAAAAATGGCAACTTCACTGGGGACAGATCGACCAAATGTTGGTTCATCCCTAAGTGGGTTGAGCCTATCTTTGTTTATCTGTATATGTGCTATTGTTTGTTTGATATTATGTGTTGTATATATGTTTGTCTGGATTTTCCTGGTTTTCAAGGTGCTTGGTGATATCTCATAAGTCCTCTATTCGGACTTGGGCAAACTTAAGATAGGACGAGTGGTATAGTCATGTTAACTTTTAGGGAGTAATCCCAAAAAGGAGGCATGTGATCCCCCACTCAATGGAGGCCCCTATGACTGTAGTTTCGTTTACCGAGTAAACGGAAAGATGTGCTGCTTTCGACCTGGGAGCCTGCTAAAACTGAGGACCGTAGAACCCTTAACCCATATTAGCCTTTTAGGTGTAGTATGGAAGCTATGACTGAGTAATCCAGAAATGGTTGTCACGCGATACTACACTCAGACGATTTTTTCCTGAGAATATTACTAGTTACTGAGTCAACAGGGACGTTGGTAATATCTGAAGGAAGGATGTAGACTTTGGGAGCCTCTTAGAACCTTGTTCAGCAGGTGATAAACTATTAGACCATACCTTGTGGGTAGTACCTTTGACCTCATGCTCGTGACGTCAAACCTATGAACCCCGTGAGTAACACAGTGGGAGAACTGACTTGGGTGTTTTGTGTTTTATCACAAATGTCCCCACCGACTTTTCTTTTATCCAAAAGTAAAGGTTGAAAAGAACAGGAAATAACTTTGAGATGTTTTCTTGAGTTCGGGGGAGGGGGGTAGATTATGAAAAGGGAAGGTATTAGCACCCTTTTCATCCATAGTTATCTACGAGCTCTTAGTTTCTTGCTAGATCACTTGCTTTTGTTTGAAAATATGCTTTGTGTGGTTTTTTGAAAGTATTTTGAAAATGTCTTTGTAATGGCTCTCATTTCTATAAGAACGCGTACAAAGTGTTTGTTTTGAAAATAGTTCAAAGAGGTGTTTGTTTTTTAAAGTGATTTTGAAAAGGTGTCTTCTTTATAATGGCTCTCGTTTCTATAAGAACGCGTACAAAGTGTTTATCTTTTGAAAAAGTTTCAAGTTTAAAAGATGTTTTGAAAGTGTTGGTGTTTGTTTTGAAAATAGCAAGGATGTTTTGGTTTGAAAATGAGCAAGCAACTAGGAACATTATACCTACTCAAAAGTCTTTCTTATTTATTTACTCTTTATTTTGACATTGTTATCTTACCATTGATTTGGTAAGAAACCATATCTTTGGATGTAAAAGGCACGGGCATGGATCATCGTATAGCCATGATAGCAATGTTGTGAGATATCTTAGAATTTTCCTCAGGGACTAAGATCATTTTTAAAGGCAACATTGATAGCGTCATTGAGAGACTATGATCTTGTATTTTGATTTGTTTTTGCTAAGATTCCCCACATGCATAACATGGCCATTTTTGTAAGCAACAAAGTGGGTTTACCCTAAGGGTGTAAGTGTACAAGTGTGTTGATTTACATGCATTGCTTTGTCTTGATTAGGGTTTGCTAATCATTGGTTTTAGTCTTGCCATACAAAACCCTAATTTACTAGCATTTATATATAAAGCATTAAATTGCAGAAAAATAAAAATACTAAGCTATTACATCATTAGGGGAGGGGGTGTACAAATTTACAAATGGGGAAATTGCAAGAAAATTAAATCTAAATAATTATTACAACCATATTGAATATTGTACAAAATTGAAGATAAAATGCAAGAATGCAACAGTGGAAAAAAAGAAATTATTCTTGTTTGGTTTTTTATGAAAGAGTTTAGTCTTGACCTAATTTAAAAAATGATTAAAGAAAAAAATTAATAAAACTTAAACCTAAATTAACTAAGAAAGAAATTAAGTAAAAAAATGTTTTTAGGGTTTTTTATTTATGAAAAGGTTTTAAATTAATAATAATATAAATATTAATTAACTAAAATAAACCTAAGTTCTAGATTAATTTTAATTGCAAAATAATATGATAGTTAAACCTAAACCTAAATATTAATTATTAAGAAAGAAATTAATTTATTAAAAAATGTTTTTGTTCTTTTAGTTTTATAAAAC
Source organism: Vicia faba (assembly GCA_948472305.1). Lineage (NCBI taxonomy): Eukaryota > Viridiplantae > Streptophyta > Magnoliopsida > Fabales > Fabaceae > Vicia > Vicia faba. Next base: position 1,468,022,656 of record OX451739.1, on the reverse strand, counting down.
AAATAAACTAAATAAGTGTAAAAATAATAAATAAAATATTTTTGGACTTTTATTAATAACAATAAAAATAATATTAATAATAATAATGATAATAATAATAAAAGAAAATATAAAAAAATAAGAAAATAAAATAAATTGAGAATGATAAAGATGTTTGGGCCAGGTGTGTGAAAATAAAAGCAGGGGTTAGTAAAAGAAAAAAAACTCAGGCCCAAGTTGGAGGCCCCACCTATTCAAACAAAAAAAGGAAAACAAAAAATATGAAAAAAATAAGCAAAACGGACGATGGGGCTCGAACCCAGGTCCAAGGGGTGACAGGCGCACACTTTAACCACTGGGGTGGTGATACATCCATTAATATTGGCACAATAATAAATACATAACACATAACTTTCCCTGACTGTACTTCATCTTCAACCTCCAGCCAAAGGATCTGTAACTTGCTCATTCTTCAACCATTTTCAAAAATGTAAACACGAAACTTGTGTATTTTTACACCACGAATCCAACCATGTAACTAATTTAAGCTAACATTTAAAGATAAATATGAATTTGTGAAAGTACCAAATTCTGACCTAAATGTTTCAGCAAGTTTAAACTCAAAATTCTTCATGCTCAAGCAACATAAATGAAATCTATGGACATGTATAGTTTCAGGGTAATGATATTTACATTCTATCTTCACAAATGCAACCCTAACAATGCTTATATGAATAGTTCAAAAGTCAGAAAACTCACCTTGCAAGAGGGTATCGTGTTTTGAGCTTGAGCAACTTTCAATGAGTTCTAGTGACTGGGTTAGCTTACTCAAGTTCCTAGGAAGCTAATGTGATGCTTGGCTTGAGCTGAAAATGCCTGAGGAGTTCTGGAGAAGTCCACTTTCAGAGCTCTGTTTTTGAAAATGGAACTTGACGATGGAGGTGTTCAAAAGGACTTTGGATGGTTTGTATTTGATGTTTAGAAGCTTTATGAACCAAAAGGCTTGGAAACGCACGAGGGAGATGTGAGTTTCAAGTTTTTGGTCAGATTCTGCAATAATGGAGTTTTGTGATAAAGTTATGAGTTTTTGTGTGTTTTGGAGCTTGTATATTCGTGTGTTTTCTTGCAAATAACTTGTGCATAAGTAAGGAAAAGGTTCTAAAACTTGAGAGGGTCGGAATTACACAAGACAAGTTTTGGCTATGTTACTTGATTTTGAAGGAAAGTAAAAACATGGTTTCAAGGCAAAGTACAAGCATGGGCTGAGTTATTTAGAGGCTTTAGACAAGTTTCTTTTGGGTTATAGGTTGTGTGTGATTAGAATAAAACAATTTTAAAGCTCAAGAACTGATTTTGTGCATAAAGCTACTTTTCCAAAATGGCAATGTGTACTTTCTTCCCAAAATGGCATTAAGCATGGGCAATGCATTGAATGCTTGAGTTGAAGCTTCTTACAGCTGTGCAAACATTTAATTATGGAGTTCCAAGCAAGTTTTAGGCCTTCAAAGCAAATATTGTGCAGCCTAGCATGGATTTGCATTCTTGTTCATCATGAAATTGACCTATAATTCAAGAATGAAATGGCAACTTCATGCCTTCGATTATCCTTGCTCAAACATGATCTCAAGGAGTTCTTGGACATTTTAGAAAGCTTTTAATTTTCTCTACAACCCCTCTTTGAATCAATTTTGAAAATTCCCCTTAGAACTATGTGAAAAATTGCCATGAAGTTAGGTCAAAATCTTGCCTAAACTAGCGCAAAATTTCAATAAGTTTCCAAGTTTCATGAACATATATTCACAAAAGTATAACTTGAAATCTATGCATTTCTAGGAGAAGTTGTGTAAATAAATGTTTTATATATCATTGAGATCTACAACTTTCATGTTGAAAGTTTCCTTTGAATCATCTTGCATCATGGCGAAAAATTGGCTCAAAATTGTGAAAAAATATGAAGTTTTTAACACTTAGAAAAATTTCTAAGTTTGGAAACTTTGACATTTCAAAATGAAATCTTGACTTTTTGATTTCTTGATGAACAAGTTTCATATTTTGACATGTTTTGATGAATTGTGATCTTTGACACTTGATTTTGACCAAAAAGTCAAAGTTTGACTTTTCAGTGTGCAGCTGACTTTTGATCAGTTGACTGAAAATCAACTATCAATCAAATGACCTTGAGAAATGTTTTGAGTCATGTCATTAGGTAAAAATGATGCAATTGAATCCTTGGGATCATATTTCCAACCAATCAACCACTTGCTACGTCAAAAATCAAAAATTGCCCTTTCTTAGTCAAAACCCTAATTTTGACCATTTTGCCTTTTTGATGATCTGGTCAAATTTCTTGAGGAATTTGTGGTACAAACTTGATCAAATGACATATAGGAGTTCAAAATGTTGATATGGATAAAAAATTATGAATTTTGACTGTAAATTGACCATAATTGACTTTTTTCCAATATAGATGATTTTTAGGTCAACTGATCAATTGACTGAGCAAAAATGTGATTCAAGACTTGAAACTTGACATGAGCAATCATGAGGGTCCAAAATGATCCATGAAAGTCATATGAGGCATTAAAAGTTCAATTATTCTTTTGCAATCTCAAACCCTAATTTCAGTCATCAGTGCTTAAGGAGGTATCTTGAGCTGATCAAACTTTATGCAGTCTTGAACCAAGGGAGATCTTTGTGAGAAAATACTTGATAAATGAGATGGAAAATTTTTGGGTACAACACCATGTTTGTGATCTTGTTTATGGTTGTTTCATCATGCATTCATGCACCCATGAGCATTCTTTAAAACATTTTGGTTCAAGGGACTTAAAGTTGACTTTTTGCGAATATCTCATGTACTTTCGACCATGCGTTCTGGAAAAAGAAAGACTCGGAAGTACAATTTCAAGAATCCAAAGATATTTGATTTGATGAGTCTGATTCCAGAGATTGAGAGTTCTACAAATTTTCGTAAGAAGTATGGATCCATCGTGTCTCTCATGAAGCTCAGGATGAAGGAGGGTATTCTCTCGACTTTGGTCCAATTCTATGATCCGATGTATTGATGTTTCACTTTCCCTGATTATCAGTTGATGCCTACATTGGAGGAGTATTCTTATCTACTGGGTTTACCTATCACCGATCGTGTTCCTTTCACCGGTTTGGAGGGAGAGCCAAAGTCCCATGAGATGGATGTTATGGTTCATTTGGGGAAGTCTGAGATTGAGGCCCACATGATTACCAAAGGAGGAATTAGAGGATTAACCGCTCATTTTTTATAAGAAAAAGCTTGCTACTTTGCTAGGATGAAGAGTATAATTGCTTTTAAGGCTATTTTTGCTCTACTTGTTTATGGGTTGTTCTTATTTCCGAACATCGACAACTTTGTGGATATCAATGCCATTAGGATCTTTTTGATAGGGAATCCAGTTCCTACATTATTAGGAGATTCCTATTACTCCATTCATCTTCGAGATTCTTATCATGGAGGGATGATTATTTGTTGGACGCCTTTGTTGTATCACTGGTTTATTTCTCACTTACCTGGGTCTGATGCTTTCTAGGACATCAAGAAGGAACCTCATTGGGAACCTAAGATTATGGATCTCACTCATTCAGATATTGTTTGGTATCATAAAGCTTACTATGATATAGATATTGTCGATAGTTATGGTAGTTTCCCCAATGTACCTCTTCTTGGAACAAAGAGATGAATTAACTACAATCCCGTTCTTGCACGATGACAGATTGGATATCCGATGAGAGATAAGCCAAATAGTGTTCATCTGAGTGGTTTCTTTCTTAAAGAGGGAGAGGATCATAGAAAAGCGAAGGAGGAAACTGCAAAGGCTTGGCGCCATGTTCACAGGAAGGGTAGAAAGGATTTGGGACCTAAAGAAGCTGTTTCTTTGGAGCGTTATCTCCGGTGGGTAAATGCAAGGGAAATTCAATTGAAGATGCCATATTATCGCGAGGAAACTTTACCTGATATGTTTGTGAAGACCACTCCTCCCTTTTTAGATGATGTGGAAGAGCTTCGGCTTGCCCTAGTTAGGATGTAGCAGGAGAAAGAGGCTTGGAAGAACAAGTGTCAGACCTTAGAGATGTTCTACCAAGTAGACTTGAAGGAGAAGGATGACCTAATTGAGATTCTTGAGAGTCGTGTTGTAGAGATGATGGAGAAGCAAGAAGATTTATTTTCCTCTAAAGCTCGATCAGGACTTAGTCATTATTTTCCCAACTCTAGTGATTGGAAAGTGGTTGACGATAAGTATGCAGAAGAGAACAAGCAGTTGAAGGCTCAAATTGCAAGACTCATGGGAAAGCATCAGTGTGTGAAGTGATCTTCATAAGCTTTGCTTTATTAGGATTTTAGATTATATCTTCTCTTGTACTTTGGATTGTTGAAACTTGTACTAAAAAGTTGTAATCCATTTTGAAGTTATTATAATGAGATTTTCAGTATTTCAAAATGTGTTAGTACTTTAATGTTTGTAAATTGTCTATAATTCTTTGAGTCCCTTGAAATATTAATAATGAAATAAATCAGGCGCATTGCATGTCATGCATCATCTTGTACATATTTCTTGCATTTCTGATCATACCCAGGTGTCTTACTGAGTTTCTCTACTTTGTTCAACAAGTTTTCTCACCGGTTCAATACTCGAACTAATTCCAGGAAGAAAATGGAGAATCTTGAAAAAGAGAATCGCGAGCTACGCAAAGAAGTTACTGCTTTAAAGGCCGGTATGGCCAATCTGACTGCTTTGATGGAATCATTAGTGGCTGCTCAGAATCATCCACCACTTACTTAGCCACAACAAACAACAGTTGCTTCTGAAGCTCCGATAGCTCCAGTTTCTATTACTCCAGTTACTGTTGCTCAAAATCGTATGCCTCAGGGTTACCCGTTGGGAATGCCCGGAAATTTCATGCCATAAGGGTATAATCTTGATGCTCCAGTCGCTCCAGGTTTTCAAGCTACTGCTACTCCTACACCTCTTGTGGTGCATGTTACTCCTGTTGCTAGAAATGAGATCCATTATACGGTGCCCCCTTCAGTGAATGTTATGCCATTTGTTAATGATGAAGTTCATCATCCTGTAACTCCACCGAGTGAAAGTGTGGGTTTCTATGACCGGTTGGATGACTTTCAAGACCAGTCCAATGAGATGCAGAAGGAAATGAAGGCCCTTCAAGGAAAAGAATTATTTGGACAGAACATTAGTGAACTCTGCCTAGTTCCCAACGTAAAGGTGCCAACGAAGTTTAAAGTGCCGGAATTTGAGAGGTACAAGGGAAACTCTTGTCCTCGTGACCACCTTGTGATGTATATCTGGAAAATGTCTACCCATACTGATGATCAGCGTTTGCTTATTCATTTCTTCCAAGGTAGTTTAACTGGTGCTACTCTGAAGTGGTATATGAGTCTGGACAGTAGTAGAATCCGTACCTTCAATGATCTAGGATAAGCCTTCATCAAACAGTACAAGTGAAATATGTTCATGGCGCTTGACCATGACTAGTTGAGGGAAACGAATCAGAGAGAAAAGGATTCGTTCAAAGAATATGTGCAGCGTTGGCGCGAGATAGCTGCCCAGGTGGTGCCATCTATGGGAGAACAAGAAATTACCAAGGTGTTTCTGGAAACCCTTGGATCGTTTTATTATGAAAATATGGTTTCCAGTGCGCCAAGTGACTTCACTGAAATGGTGAGCATGGGTGTTCGTTTGGAAGAGGCTGTCAGAGAAGGGCGCTTGAAAAAATATAAAGAGACAAAGACGTTGTCGTACAGGTTCTCCAGAAATAAAGAAATTGAAACGAATGTTGTTATTGGGGAGAGGAAGATTAGGCCACCTAGAAGACATCAACGGTACCAGCAACAGGTTTCTTCTGTGACTCCAGTTGTCAATGTAGATCCAGCCACTATTTCCTATCAGAGACCATCCCCTCAGGGAAATCAAGGGCAAAGTCAGAAGAGATAGGATTTTGACTCAATTCCAATGAGCTATGTAGAGTTACTTTCGACTTTGATTCAAAATAAGTTGGTTCAGACTAGGCTGCCCCTGCTATACCCTCACCTCTACCCTAGTATTATAAGGCAGACCAGACATGTGCTTTTCATCAGGGAGCACCAGAGCATAATATTGAGAACTGTTATCCTTTGAAATCTGAAGTACAAAAGATGGTGAGATCTGGCCTCTTATCCGATAAAGATGTTAGCCCTAACATGAAAGATAATCCTTTTCCAAAGCATGGAGGAACAAATGCTGTAAACATGGTTGCTGGTTGTCCAGGGGACTTCCGGATTTTTGATATCAACCTGGTTAGAGGAGATTTGGTAAAGATGCATGTCGACCTCTGCGAGTTCAGTTACTATACGCATAACCATGTTGGTTGTAGTATTTGAAATACAAATATCCATGGATGTGATAAGATAAAAGCCAATCTTCAGAAAATGAGGGACGAAGGCCTCATTCATATAATCAGGCCTAGGGAAGAGTATGAGGAGAATGTGAATATGGTATTCGGATGCCCCGGTGAGTTCTGGATTTTTGACGTGAAGTATATGAATGATGATTTGGTGCAGTTGCACGCTACCTTCTGTCACATGGATGGTCAAGAAGAACATCATTATGGGTCTTGCCAGATCTGCTGCAGAGATTCTCGAGGTTGTTCCATAGTAAGAAAGGGTGTTCAGTTGTTGTTAGACAATGGTACTATTAAAGTTTCGGGCAATAGAGATGTTTACAATGAAATTAATGTGATTCAAGATTTCTCGACCGAGACTCTGTCAGATGATGAGTATGCTTCTGCAGATGAATTATTTTCCTCAGATGAAGATGTGTTCCCCAACAATGATCCTGTGATGTCTAGATATTCTGAAGAAGGGGTGAATGTTATTGTGCCATGTTTTGGTGTTGCCGCCCCTATAGAGACTGAGTACCATAGCAAACCAGTTGTTGCTCCAGTGGTGATTTGCTTTCCGGGGCCTGTTCCTTATGAATCAAATAAAGTCGTGCCATATAAATACAATGCTACAATCCTAGAAGATGGTGTGGAAAGTCCAATCCAATCTTTTTCTGATGTCAAGAGTATTACTGAAGCTAGATGAGTAAGCCGTAGTGACTGTGTTTTTGCACCTATCATTCTAGGGAATGCTAATGCTGATAAAAAAGTTGTTGAAAGTTATGAACCTAAGAAAGAAGTGGGGGAATCTAGTGGTAGTGCTCTGGAAAATTATGTGGACGATATATTAAAGATTATCAAGATGAGCGACTATAGGATTGTAGATCAATTGTTGCAGACTCCATCAAAGATATCTATTTTAGCCTTGATAATGAACTCTTTTGCCCACAAGGAATCTTTGATGAGAGTATTGTATCAAGCTTTCGTGAAAAGTGATATGCCTTTGGACCAATTCAGTAGTGTTGTCGGGAATATTACATTCTGTAATAACTTGAGTTTATGTAACGACGAATTGCCTGATGAAGGAAGGAATCATAACTTGGCTCTCCATATCTCCATGAATTGTAAGAACGATTCATTGTCTATTGTGTCGATTGACAATGGCTCAGCCTTAAACGTCATACCGAGGAGAACGCTCATGAAGTTGAAGTATCAAGGAACTCCCATGCGCCCGAGTGACATAATTGTGAAAGCTTTTGATGGATCGAGGAAGTCTGTCATCGGGGAAGTAGCTTTTCCTATTCACTTAGGCCCACACTTATTTCAGATTACTTTCCAGGTTATGGATATTGTTCCCGCTTACAACTGTTTACTGGGACGACCGTGGATCCATGGGGCAGGAGATGTTACTTTAACTTTGCACCAGAAGCTGAAGTTTGTTCGTGAAGGAAAGGTGGTCATCATAAATGGAGAACAAGCATTGTTAATATATCATTTATCCTCTTTCAGTGTTATGGAAGCAGATGAAGTTTCTGTTGGAACTCAGTTCCAAGCTTTATCCATTGATAATGTAAGGGAAAATGAGAATTCTATAACTTCATTTAAGGATGCTTAGCAGGTAGTGCATAATGGCCCCAGTAAAGTGTGGGGCAGATTGTTAATCCACGTGTGAATAAGAATATAGCTGGTTTGGGATTCTTTGTGAAGAATCGTAAAAGTGAGATCATGAAGCCGAAGTCTGCTTTAGGCAAATATCAAGACATCTTTCATAGCGGAGGTTATCTTCATCAAACTATTCCTAGGGTCAATGCTATTTTGGAAGGTGAAGCAGAGCAAGAGATGCTGAACTATGTGACACATGGAGTCAGAGTCTAAAACTAGATCACTATTGATTTTCCCTCTTGAATTCATATTTAAAAGTAATTTGTTTATTGTTAATGTTTTAAGAAATCTTTCACTCTGCCCAAGGTGAAAGTATTGATATTGTATGGGCATATCTGTTGCTTTGATCTTTAAAATCATTAATAAAAGTTGTCTTTGATTCCCAAAATTGTGTCTTTATTTTCTTATTTTTCTTGGAAAATTGTAATCAGAAAAATCCTTTCAAAATAAATAATAGTTGTAATTAAATATGCATAATCACTTGCTATATGTGTCAATTTCTAAAAGTAATCATAAATCATATGTGCAGATTAATTAAAAAAACCCGTTAAATACAATGACCCTGCACCCTCTCCCAACTTTGAATATCATGCGTATGTGGCTGAAGAAGAAGAATATGATGAAATCCCTGAAGATGTTTCATGGTTGATTGAGCGCGAGGAAAATACCATTCAGCCATATAAAGAGTCGTTGGAGACGATTAATTTGGGTTCAGAGGAAGATCCAAAAGAAGTCAATATTGGAGCATTACTTCATCCCGACGTGAAGAGCTGGTTGATTGAATTGTTGAAAGAGTATGTGGATATCTTTGCTTGGTTATACAAAGACATGTCGGGGTTGGATACTGATATTGTGGAACATCATTTGCCACTAAAGCCTGAATGCCCGCCAATCAAGCAGAAATTGCCAAGAACTCGCCCTGATATGACAGTGAAAATTAAAGAAGAAGTTTTAAAGCAGATTAATGTCGGTTTTCTTGTGACATTAGTGTATCCTCAATGGATTTCCAATATTGTCCAAGTACCAAAGAAATACGGAAAAGTTTGCATGTGCGTGGATTATAGAGGTTTAAATAAAGCTAGTCCAAAAGATGACTTTCCATTACCATATATTGATATGTTGGTTGATAATACAACAAAATTCAAAGTATTCTTGTTCATGGACGGATTTTCTAGATATAATCAAATTAGAATGGCTCCTGAGGACATGGAAAAAACAACGTTTATCACACCCTATGGAACATTCTGTTAGAGAGTGATGCCCTTCGGGTTGAAGAACACTAGTGCAACATACCAGAGGGCTATGACAACCCTATTCCATGATCTTATGCACAAGGAAATTGAGTTATATGTTAATGGTATGATTGCAAAATCCCATCTTGAAGAAGGGCATATAGAGGATTTGTTGAAATTGTTTCAGCATTTGAGGAAGTATCATCTCCGATTGAATGCAAACAAATGCACCTTTGGTGTCCGATCAGGAAAATTGTTAGGTTTCATTGTCACCCAAAAAGGAATTGAAGTTGATCCTGCTAAAGTCAAACAAATTCAAGAAATACCGGCACCAAGAACTGAAAATAAAGTTAGAGGATTTCTTGGGTGTTTGAATTACATTTCCAGATTTATTTCCCATATGACTGCAACATGTGAGCCGATCTTTAAGTTGTTAAAGAAAGATCAAGGTTGTGTATGGAAAAATGATTTCCAAAGGGAATTTGAAAGTATTAAAGAGTATATGCTTGAACCTGCTATCTTGCTTTCGCCTGTTGAGGGAAGACCGTTGATTATGTATCTAGCGGTGTTAGATAATTCTATGGGCTGTATTTTGGGACAACAAGATGAAACAGGGAAGAAAGAGTATTCCATTTATTATCTCAGCAAGAAGTTTACTAACTGTGAGTCACAATATTCTACGTTTGGAAAAAAAACTATTGTGCTCTAGCCTGGGCGACAAAACGGTTGCGACAATATATGTTGAATCATACTACTTGATTGATTTCCAAAATGGATCTGATTAAGTATATTTTTGAAAAGCCTTCTCTTACTGGAAGAATTTCCCGTTGGCAGATGTTGTTGTCTGAATATAACATTGAATACTGTACTCAGAAGGCTATAAAAAGCAGAGTGTTGGCAGATTATTTTGCTCACCAACCAGTTGATGATTACTAGTCTGTTAAATATGATTTCCATGATGAGGATGTGATGTTTTTGAAGATAAAAGATTGTGATGAACCTTTACCTGGGGAAGGTCCTGATCCTGAATCCCAGTAGGCTATGGTATTTGATGGAGCTGTGAATGCTTATGGGAAAGGAATTGGTGTTGTGATTATCACTCCACATGGATCGCATATCCCATTTACTGCAAGGTTGGCATTCGATTGCACGAATAACATGGTGGAGTATGAAGCTTATATCATGGGTCTCGAGGAGGCTATTAACCTCAGAATCAAAATTCTATATGTGTATGGAAATTCAGCCTTGGTAATAAATCAGATTAAAGGAGAATGGTATACTCGTCACCCCGGCTTCATATTCCATAAGTTCATCCACTTGCTTAGAAGACAACAATATCAGTTCTCTATTATCACCAAACTTAGGGAACCTCAATGTTTTATTATAACAATTGATATAAACATAGTTGAACTTCAACCAGTTCATCCCAAGAATAACATTAATTTGGTGCAAGGGTAGATACACCAAGTCCAACATAAAACTCTGGCTAAATATAGTCAAGGGACATCTCGAACAAACATATGTAGTAGTAACAAAACCACTAGTAGAAGTATCTATTACCATACTACCATTCATATCAAACAACTTAAATCCCAACATATTAGCACATTCACACGAAATAAACGAATGAATATCACCAATATCAATAATAGAAACCAATTAAACATTGTTAATAAATCAAGTACCTCAAATTAAGTTGTCCTTCTTGGAATTATCTGATCCACTCAAAGCGAACACTCTACCATTAGTCTGGGCAACAACGTCATTCTTTGCCTTCTGACACAGGGTACTGATATGACCCTATTCTCCATAATTGAACCAAGTTGGACCATCATTCTTGCACTCAGGAGCATGATGACTCATCTTACCACATATGTAACATCTCAGAAACTTATTCTCACATTCATTAGAACGGTGACCTTGTTCACCACACCTATAACACTTGACAGGAGCAGGAGCTTCTCCCCCACTTGTCTTTTTCCCATCGGAAACCTTCAGTTTCCCTTTATCAACTGGAGCATAATAAGGCTTTCTATGGTCTTGATGTTGTTTTCCCCTATTCTCATTCAGAATCTTGTAGTGAGCCTAATGGGCTTTGCTATCTTCTTTGTAGATCCTACAATTGTTAACAAACTCTGAAAACACATGGATCTGCTGATACCCAATTGCTCGTTTGATTTCCGGATGCAAACCATTCTCAAATTTGATACACATCGAGAACTCAGCAATCGCTTCATTGTAATGCGAATAATACTGCGCCAGTTCCACGGACCTCGAAGCATACTCAGTCATCGAAAGATTCCCCTGTCATAACTCAAGGAATTCTATATCCTTCTTCCCGCGTGCATCTTCAGGAAAATACTTCCTCAGAAATTCCCTACTGAACACAACCCAAGTGATGGCTTCACCCACTACTACCAATCTTTGACAGGTGCCAACCCACCAGTCATTCCACACATAAAAACTAACATTAGAAATCAATGTGTCGACAATATACTCATACTAATTGATCGACATGACACATACATCATAAGAAAACCTGGTCGAACAGACCGACATGCTCTGATACCACTAATGTAACACCCTTTTAAACCCACATATATTTCACATATAATTTTGATGGAGCTGTATAGCGGTAAGCAACAAAAGATTTGGAAATATTCATCTGGGAATTTATCGTAACCACAGAGATTGGTTATTGAATTGTCGTTCGATAAATCTCTCGTTAATGAGTTTGGGGATAAATGGGTTTGTAAAGAAAATGTTATCAACAGAAAATAAATGTAAACAAAAGAAAAAAAAACTAAGGATGAACTTATCAAGCCTGCATATAATCTACTCACCACAGACTTAAATTTATCGGCCAATTACATTCAACATAACAATACTCATCAATGTCACTACGTATCACTTACAACCTAAGTCATTTCTAACCCAAATTGAGAGACCAACTGTATCACCAAGGAAATGATCTCTCTACCTCCTCCACAACACATAAGACAACTATGTAATCGCACTGACGATCTCTCAATACAACACAACCACACAGAGGCATTAAGCTCTGATACCCAATTAGATGTCAGCTCAAAATCTATATCTAGAGTTCATAAACTAACAGATAATCATCCTAGATAAGAATCTAAGCAGTATATGTCTATAACAACTCAAATCCCTAGCACAGAGCATAAATCTAAGACAACAATCCACAAAGATTTGTAAAGCAATTTTAATATAACCCCATGGGTGACAAATATACATAAGTTCAAAGTAAATATACATACAAATCCCAAAAAAAGATAAATACATAGAGAGGAGAAGAGATAAACCATAAATCTTCCAGTTTGTCAGTGCCGGTCTATGAGAAATCCACCTCCAATCATCCATAAGCAAAACCCAAGTGTTGTTATCTAAGATAATCCACTACAAAAATGAGGTGGATGGAGTTGAGAGAACAAAAATCTCTCCCAAAACCAACACCAAACAAATGAAACAAAATGAAAGATATGACAAAATTATGATCTGCACGCGTCGCCCGACGACATAAAAGCATCGTCCGACGATGGTTCCTATATACAAGGCCCAGACTACTCCACATCTCAACTAAAACAAATATCTTCCATCGCCCGACGATCACAATTCATCGCCTGACGACTCTCCTTATTTTCTCCTGGCGATGCAACAGCGAAGCAAGATAAGGAATTCATCAAAATTGGTCTTCAAAATTTCACCCAGTGACACATGACAGGGAAGCAACTTTTGTTGCTTTTTCTGCATAACTTATTTTGGCTCCAATCTTGGCCTTACTCCTCTATGTATCCAAAAATGCATCTTGGAGCTTTATTCATATTGCTCCAGAAATGCTCAAATACCTACAAAATAAATACAAAACTATCAAACGATACACTTTATACAAGAAAATGCATTATACGCAAACTAAACATATTTACAAAAAAGTCATGATTATTCAACAATATTAACAAACAAAAAGTCGATAAGTGCAACAAAACTTATATAAAAAAATAGCTACAATTTTCACTTATCAAACTCTCCCCAACTTGAATCATTGATTGTCCTCAAACAAAGTCAAATAACCTAAAGAACAAAGAATGATAAATCAAAGAATCGTGAATCAACAGGTTTTAAAAACAGAAAACAAATGCAATGGTTCAAATGAAAAACGGTACACACGAAGAAACATACTTACCACTAAACTATGACAATAACATAAACATGAAACAAATTCTAAATACAAAGAATATGCCAAACATTTTAAAACAATACTAGTTCACAAATGAATCACACCTAACAAACACAATCATCGGTAGATGAAAAACACACAAAAATGGGGTATTTTCACTCATCCAACAATCTTGCAAACAATAGACTAAATTATGTATTCATCCAAAAATTTACATTGAAAATATAAAAGCGATAATATCAAGGGCTTTTCAAAGTTGTAATGTGGCTTGGTTAACAAACAAGTGATAAGTCCTAAAGCTAATCAAAACAAAAACTTGCCTAAACCTAAGGGAGTAATTACTTCCACAAAGTTTCAAACAATAGAATTTCAATCAAAATTCTTCTTCATCACTAGTTTCACACCAACACACATCACTTATTAGCACAACATTATTCCATACTCTTTTTTTCTTTCTTTTTTCAATGCTTTTCAATTTTTTCTTTCTTTTTCTATCTTTATTTTTCACATTTTTTTCTTTTCTTTTCAACCTCATAACAATCATCCAATAAATACATAATAATTTTTATCTCCAACTTGAATTCAACCATACATTAAAGTGAATACTCCCTTCTTTCTAAGGCAAGGTAAAAATTCAACTAAAAATCATAGTTGAGGGTTCAAGAAAACAACATAATCAACATCCATGCAAAAAGGGAAACTAAACATTCATAAACAAGCATTTAGCAAAAATGGCATGGATATCAACAAAATTCTCAAAGGGGTTACTAATGATCACACACTCATAAGGTGAATTGACTATTTGGACAAGGGTAGTTGTGCTCAAAATGGAACAAAAAAATGCCTTGATCACTTTCTTGCATTCATACAATCAATACAAATAAAAGATTAAACATAATAAAATCCAGTTAAAACAAGAATTGAGATCTCCAGCATATGTGAACAATGAAAAGCTACCTCACAAAAAAGGGTAGGAACTAAAGTGATTCATAAATGAACAAGTATACAAAAGAATGAATGGCAAAAAAATTGTAAAAAGTCTAAGTATCATGAATATGCTAAAGTATAGAAAGTGATAAACACATGCCTCGAACGTGTACAAAACTGTAACAAAATCATTACCACGCATTCGCAAGCCGAAACGATCAAACTTGATAAATCACCTCAATATTCTACAAGTTACCGGACCAAAACTTGAGTCCAAACAACAACAAAAGAATTGGAAAAATAATACTCCTACAAAATTTCAATGTACAAAATTTACAATATATACAATGAAGAAAACTCCTCAAGCTAAACACGACAAGCTTTCGGAAAACAAAATTTGACATAAAAAAACAAATACAAATAACAATATGAAAACCGGGTGAAAATGAATTAACAAGTTGAAAAGTGAAGATTTGAAATTCAGAACATTTCCTTGTTTCAACTTGTTAAAACACAAATCACCACACACATAAACAAATACAAACGAACATACTTGTTTTACGTCGTAAGCTCGACGCTTTTATTGTGCGAGCTAGTAATCTCCTCTTTTCATGCGATGGTATTGTCACACAGTTCAAACCTAAAGAAAGTGTCCTAACAATCACACAACAAACATTACGAAAACGAGACAATTCACAACAATACATGAAAACAAAGAAAAACAAATATATATGCACAAATATCATATACAAGTTAATATACAATTTCTATACAACATATACATTAATTACAAAACTCAAAAACAAAAGAATTATCGCAATGTGAAAACAATAGAACCAATCCCCGACAACGACGCCATTTTTGTTTGAAGCGGTGTAGCGGCAAGCAATAAAAGTAAAGTATTTAATTTTATTGGGTGATATTTATGTTATATCATATTGTGTCCACATAGATTGGTTATTAATTTCGTTGTTCGACAAATTCGTCCGTTATTGAGTTAGGGGTTAAATGGGGTTGTAAAGAAAATGTTATTAACAGAAAATGAATTTAAACAAAAGAAAAAACTAAGGAAGAACTTATCAAGCCTGCATATAATATACTCATCACAGACTTGAATCTATCGACCAGTTACATTCAACCTAACAATACTCATCAATATCACTACGTATCACTCACAACCTAAGTCATTTCTAACCCAAATTGAGAGACCGACTGTATCACTAAGGAAATGATCTCTCTACCTCCTCAACAACACAGAAGATAACTATGTAATTGCACTGGCGATATCTCAGTACATCACAGCCACACAAAGACATTAAGTTCTGATACCTAAGTATATTTCAGCTCTAAATCTATCTCTAGAGTTCAGAAACTAACAGATAATCATCCTAGATAAGAATCTAAGCAGTATTTGTGTATAACAACTCAAATCCCTAGCACAGAGCAAAAATCTAAGATAATAATCGATAAATATTTGTAAAGCAAGTTTAATATAATGCCATGGGAGACAAATATACATAAGTTCAGAGTAAATACATGTACAAACTCAACACATAAAGAATACACAGAGAGGAAGATAAATGAACCACAAATCTCTCGGTTTGTCAGTGTCGATTGATGAGTAACCCACCCCGAATAATCTGTATGCAAGCTTCAATGTGGTTTTCTAAGCTAATCCACTAAAAAAATGATGTTGATGGAATTGGGAGAGAAAAAATCACCCCTAAAACCATAACTCTCCAAATGAAATAAAAAGGAAAATATAACAAAATTTTGATCCGCACGCGTCGCCCGACGACACAACTCACGTCGCCCGATGACAATTCCTAAATACAAGGCCCAGGATAAGCCACGTCCTCAACAAGTTAAAAATATCTTCCATCGCCCGGCGATAGAATGCTTCGCCCGACGACGACTTTATTCCTCGCCCGGCGACCAAGATGCGAAGCAAGGCAGGGGCTTCATCAAAATTTGCCGCACAGATTTTGCCCGACGACGGCTTCTATCGCCCGACGATCCATGAAAGATCTAACAACTTCTTTTTCTTTCTCTGCACAACTTCCTCTGGCTCCAATCTTTCGCCTTATTCCTTTATTGATCCAAAAATTCATCTTGGAGCTTTATTCCTCTTGCTCCGACAATGCTCAAATACCTACAAAACATATACAAAACTTAATCAAACGATATAATATGTACACAAAACAAAATATACACAAATTAAACGTATTTACATAAAAGTCAGGATTATTCAACAATATTAACAAACAAAAAGTCGATAAGTTCAACAAAACTTATATACAAAAATAGCTACAATTTGCACTTATCAGCATCGCATGAATCTCTTTGAAAATTTGTATATTTTGGCTATAAATTTTTTATAAAAATAGATTATGGGGATGAGAAAAAAATATTTTTTATAATTTTTGCACCCGTCGCGGTTGTGAACCTTTAGTGCCTACGTACCACCTTATGTGCAATAGGGGATCAGGGTACTCATAGTTCACCTTTAAAAATTTAAAACACATGTGTGTTGGTTATTTTTAAGAGATAAGACATCATCGTCTTATCTGAATAGAAAACATACTTATTACTCACGATTATGAGAAAGGAAAATTTGCGTCGTCTCAAAGTGGAGGATACAACTTAGATTTTGAAATCAACAAAGCCTCACTCAACACCCAAGTGGAAAATATCTCACTTCACTACATACCGTAGAAGTATAGTAGCTCGCATCACTACAAGGATTGACAAGAGTCTAATCTTTTGAGAAAATTTTAAAGTAAAAGAGTCAAAGTGACAAAATAGTTTGAATGAGATTGATTGACTTTTAGTCTTCTCACAAAAATGTCAAGGTATTATTAAATTGGTTAAAGTTTGATTAAGAAAATAATTTTTGAAAAAAAGGCATGGAACTAAGTCCAACTTTATTGTGAAAGCGGTTCAAGTTTAAAAACAAGAAGAGTTTTGAAAAGGAGGGAGAAGATTTTGAAATTAAAGAAGATGGGAAGAGATGAAGGGACTATCCTAAAGTATAAGGTAAAAGCTAGGGAAAGAACCATCTAACCAACAAGAAGATAACACTTGACATAATGAGTCAATGTAGAATTCTCATTCTTTGAATTGAAACCAAACAAGCAAGGACAACATAACCTCTTGAGAGTCAAACTTCAAATGCATTAAGTCTTAACAAAAATTGGACAGAGTAACGGCTGTATACAGATAAATTCATAATCAAAGCATATAATCAGAATAACATGCACACAAAGAAAACAAACAACCCAATGACTTGGGGTAAACCCCAAGAACTTCAGACAAAATAGTAATAGAAGTCACCAAGTCTCAAGGTGGATCAAGGTCTCTAATCCTAAGTCCAAGAAGTCCATCACTCCATAATGTTAAGGATAGTAACTAAATAGTCCAAGTAACTTTAAAGTTTTTTATGGTTCAAGTTGATTATTAAGTATCTTCAAAAAGAAATGAAAAACTCAAGGGAGAAAAATAAAAATGGCATAAAAGTAAATGCTCAAGTGAGCAAAGATGAAAATAGCATGAAATGTAAAATGTTAAAATAAATGGTGCATAAAGTAAAAGCATAAAGTAAAAGCACAAAATAAAGTCAATTGTTAGAAATTAGAGGTTAGTTGAATGACCATCTTGAAACTTACATTTGAAACTCATTAGAGGATTGATAAAACCAAAGCCTCTCAATAACAAGTTTCATTTACTTTTTATGAAGTATATCATTCATTTAAAATTCTCAAGGAAACCGTATATGATCAACGATGTTTAAGTGATTCACTTTGACCAAAGCTTATGAAGATTCATTAGAGGATTGATAAGACCAAAGCCTCCTAACAATGAATTTCAAGGTTATTGGATGAAAGGATTCAAATTAACATACTTGGGCTTACAAACATGGGTTTCGGCCACGAATGATCATTTCTCGAATCGGGACAAAATTTAGCGTTATGTTAAGTAATCGTAAGTGGATTATATAGAATTCGCACATATTTTGAGGCCGATCAATAGCAATTTATGTGTCATATGTTTAGAGAGATGATATGTATATCATTCTCTAACAACATGTGACACAATAAGAAGAAGATAAGATGAAGAGGGATGAGATAAGAATTTAACCACATTTGAACCAAAAATTTCATCAAGCCATCATCAAAATCATCCATCCATTTTGGTGGAGTTAAACTCAACACCCAACATCCAATGATGTTAATGAAACTCATGATCAAAATCTCATAGTCCAAGATCAACCAGCATATATACAAAATAAAATTGTATTTAAAAATAAAGAAAAAAAATTTTAAAATGGTTTTTAAATGAAAATAAAAGGGGGGAAAACCATATTCAAAACATCTAAGAAAAATTAAATAAGATCATAGAAAAACCAGAAATGAGCTCAAATATTTTTATACAATTTTTGGTAATTTTTTAAAGTCAGAAACTATTTTTAAAATTAAAAGAAATAGGCAAAATAAACCAAAAATTGTGAAAAATAGTAAAGTCAAATAAAAATAAAATGAGGTCACTAATATCTGTCAAGAGGTCCTTGGATCCTTCCATATTTTTTTTGAATTTAAAAATTAAGAAAAATATTTTTAAACATTTAAAACAATTCAAATAAAGTGAAAAAATATACAAAATATAAAAACACAAAATATAATTTTGAAAAAATAATAATCAGAAAGAGAAAAATCAAAAGTATTTTTAAGAATTTTTTTAGATTTTTTGAAGTTAAAATAAATTTTTTATAAATTTTTGAAGTTTAAAACAAATAAAATATAAAAATCAGAATATAAAATAAAAACCAAAAAGCTGTAGACCATTGGATCAATGTCAAAGCGAGTTAGTAAGCTAATCCAATAGATCAGAAGCGATGTACATATCATGGTCCTTAGTGAATAAAACACTGAATCATTTATTAAAATCAAAATTAAAAAAAATGGCACGATATCATTGGTTGAGAGATGACACGTTGGTCATCTTCAACCTCCAACCACGCGAATTGCAGGTCTCTGAAATTGGAAAAGTAGATCTCGAGAGCGGTACCATTCGCTTCGTCTCTTCAAGATGATTCCAATGGTATCCTCGCGGAAAATTTATGTAAGGTGTAGCTCAGTCGTTTTGGAAGGAAATATTTGAAAAGAGATTTGAAAATTCATGGCCAAAACTCACTCCAGTTGAAAATAAATGTTGCGACTAGAATCAGAATGATGAGAGCTTCATTACAATATCAAAGTTTTAGAGAATTGATGAAGGAATTTACCTATTGAAGTTCAAATTCAGAGCTCTAAAACTTGACTTGGCTAACACGATTTAGGAAGTCTTATAGCTTAGTTCTTCTTCTGTTAACTTCAGTGAGGTTCAAGGATGAAGAATTGACAAAGAAAATGGATTGAGGAAAGCTGTAAAATCAAATTCGAAGTTGCAGAAAAGTGGGTTCAAGAGGAAGTTTGACAGGGTGATTCTGGATCTCTAAGCTTGAGAAAATGAATGAGGTATGACCCTCTATTTATAGGGAAGCTAATGGAATGCTTAAGCATGTGAAATGATGAAGTTTGGATGGAAATCGTGTGAAGTTGCAAACATGAAATGCGTGACTTCTATTTTGCTCAAAACTCAACCAAAGCTTATGTTTCAATGTGCTAATCACTTCTGGAAGTTCATTAAACATGATTAGAAGTAAAAATGCACAAAAATTGTGTTTAGAGACCAAATCAAGGATTTCAAATTCTAACTTTGGAGAAAACTTCAGTTTCAGGGTACCATCTTTGAATCAATGGCGTGCATGATTTAAGGAACCTTAGGACTTGATTCTTGATGCATTGGAAAGATGAGATCATAAAATTTGCAATATGCAAAGAATGGAATCAAATGGATGCTTGAGCTGAAAGTTGTGATGAGTCAAAGTTGAGAAAAAGATGCTGACTTTTTGTACTTAGAAAAATTCTAAGGTTTTTCTTCAAAATGACCTATAATGTTTTGCATCCAAACATGGCCTTTCATTTAAAATTTTCTATTTACCAAAAAATATGGTATGAATTAGACCTCTTGAATGAAATTTTGAGACTTGAATCATTTAAAAACTCCAAAAATTGAGAAAGTTATGACTTTGTGAATTTGGTGAAAATTCATGAGATGACCTATAATCTTTTGCATCCTTAGGGCATCTTCCATCCATTTACAAGATTAACACATAAAAGAAGATTTGAATTTCACATCTTTAAGATCATTGTGGAAAAATAATAGGCTCAAGGAGATAAAAATTGACCAAGTTATGATCTTTTAAAGTCACATAAGGGAATTTGATGGCTTATCTAGAGGACTTGTAATCTTTCTTCATCATTAGGTATCTTCCACACAAAATTTTCTTGAGACTTTTGAAGTGATTTATTGATAACCCTTTAAAGAGAAGCATGTTTTAGAATCACTTAAAAATACAAAAAGATGAGCAAGATATAACCCTTTGAAGTTCAAAACCCTAGCCCCTAAAGCAACAAAATGCCTTGGAAACTCTTCTCAATTTTGATAAGCCTTCTTGCACAAATACTTTTATCTTGTAAATAAAAGTTATTAAGGATGATAATGAGGAACCATAGCAACCATAACCACTTCCAAATATTGAGAATTGAGGGAGATATGCACTTGTGACCAAGAAATCTAAAACTTGTCCAATTAGGTCAAACTTCTTCCATCAACCCTTATATCTTTGGACTATCTTTGACAACTTGAGGCATGATGGATCATAATAGACTTTGTCATGATATTACTTCAACACATCTTCAATGATGAAGCTTGAATCTCAATGAAGCTTTGTTGAAAAAGGCATGGAAATAAACTCACGAACCTGTAGATCAACTTGATGGAATATGTTGTGCTTTCACCTATAATATCAACAATTAGGGCAAACATTCATTGTGTTTATTAGTTAAAAATTAATCAATACAAAACATAGATGATCACAAAATACAAGTCAAGGTGCTTGGTGATTCCCCAAGAGCAAAGCTAAAGATAAGGAGAAGAACCAAACCCTAGTATGATCTTGTTATGATTGAGTTGATATGATATGATAGAGGAATCTTAGGGGCATAAATTGGGGTACAACAATGGGGATGTATCAGATGAAACTAGGGTTTCAAATATCATCAACACCATTCATCCATTTTGGTGGATTTAGTTTTTCAACCTATCAATTCCCAAGATCCAATGAGGTTGAGGAACTTGTCCCAAATTACAAATCATAACCAATAAAAAAAATAAAAAATAAATATTTAATATAAAAAAAAATTTAAATGATTTGAAAATGAAATAATTGGTAAAAATACACAATATGTATTAAAACACCAGATAAAAATCCTTTAAAAAATTCCAGAGGTCAAACATGAGTCACAAGTGTTGACAAATTTTTTTAGAATATTTTAATATCATAAACTATTTTAAAATTTGAAGAAATAAGCAAAATAAACCATAATTTGTGAAAAATAGTAAAATAAAAAATAAAAATAAAATGAGGTCACCAATATTTGTCAAGAGGTCATTGGATCCTTCCATATTTTTTTTCTTAAGAATTTAAAAATCAAGAAAAGTATTTTTAAACAATTAAAACAAGTCAAATAAAGTGAAAAATATATTAAAAAAAAAATCTCAAAATAAATTTGTGAAAAAATAAAAATCAGAAAGAGAAAAATAGAAAGTATTTTTGATAATTTTTTCTTAATTTTAGAAGTTGAAATGAGTTTTTTATGAATTTTTGAAGTTTAAAATAATTAAATCAAAAATCAGAAAATAAAAATAATATCAAAATAATCCAAAGGATCAGATGCATTGTGTATATCATGGTCATTTGGGAATAACACTAGATTAATTATTTAAAAACAGATTTGAAAAAATACGTGGCAATTTCTCATTGGTTGAAGACGCTAGATCAATTATTTAAAAACATATTTGAAAAAACGCGTGGCAATTTCTCATTGGTTGAAGACGCCAACGTGGTCATATTCAACCTCTAGCCAACCTCAAAACCAGGTTTCTCAAACTGTAAAATTAGAGGCTCAGACCAATGCCATTTTCTTCGTCTCTTCAAGACGATTCTAATGGTACCTTTGCGAAAAATTTCTTTAAACCACAGGTCAATCGATTTGAGAAAAACCAGAAGAAAAAATTTGGAAAGGGATTTGGAAGTTCATGAGCAAAACTCACTTCCATTTAAAAACAAACGATGCTATGAGCATCAGAATGATGAGAGCTACATTATAGTAACAAGTTTGGAGAGAATTGATGTAGGAATCTACTTGTTGAAGCTCAACTTCAGAGCTCTGAAACTTGACTTGGCTAGCACGATTTAGGGCACTTCAAGGCTTGGTTCTTCTTCTGTTAGCTTCAGTGAAGTTCAAGGATGAAGAATGAACAAAGAAATTGGATTGAAAAATGCTTTAACACCAAATGCAAAGTTGCAGAATTGAGAGGTATGTAAGAAGTTCGACATAGGTTTTCTGGATCTCTAAAGCTTGTGAAAATGAGTGGGGGATGATCCTTATTTATAGCTGAGCATGATTGAAATAAAAAGTGAGAGAAATGATCAAGTATGAGAGGAATTCTTGTGCACCTGCATCATGAGCCAATTGTGACTTGCAAGTTGCCAAAACTCAACCATTCCTTGCATTTTTATATGCTAAACCTTTCGGGCAACTTAGTTAATCATGTTTAAACATCAAACGTGTGACAAATTTATGTTTAGAATCCACACTAATCAATTTGCAATCTGACTGTTTTAAAAAAATCAGTTTCATGGTACCAACTTTGAATCCATAGTACACGTAACTCAAGAGGCTTTATCACATGATTCTTTAAGCATTTGAAAGACAAGGTCACAATCTTTATATTGTGTCAAGAAAGACTCAATTTGGATAATTGAACTGGAAGTTATAACCTCTTGAAATCGTGAAAAACAAACTGATTTTTGTGCTTAGAAATATTTCTAAGTATGAGACCTCAAAATGACCTATAATGTTCTTAAAAATTACACTACCTTCCACTCAATATTTGATCTTGATATCTAAATATGAGATGTAATAGACCTCTTGAATTGAATAGTGGAATTGAGATCACTCAAAAATCATAAAAATTGAGAGAGTTATGGTCTTTGGAAGATGATGAACAAATTTGGAAAAATTCACAAAAGACCTATAATCTTTTCAATTCTTAAACAACTTTACAAGCATTTTCAAGTCTTTCACATTGAAGCAAAGTTGTATTAGATATCCCAAAGATTGTTGCGGAAAAATAATGGGCTCAAGGAGATAAAAATTGACCAAGTTATGATCATTTGAAGTCAAACCCTAAGATTCAAAGAGACTTGTAATCTTTCTCAAACACGAGTGATCTTCCATTCAAAATTTGTCTTAGATTCCTGAAGAGAACTTGTTAAGGACTCTTAAAAGGAATGATGGCTTTGGAGTCAATCAAAAATCTCAAAAAATGAGCAAGATATGTTCCATGGAAGTCAACAAACCCTAGCTCAGAGAGTGTCAAAAGGACTTGAAATCCCTTTCAACTTTTGATGATTTTTCTTGCACAATTGGATCTTTTCATGTGAGGATAGGTTGTTGTGGATGATGATAAGAATCCATAGCAACAATAACCAACTCAAAATTTTCAAAATTGAGAGTTATGCACATGCGAACACTGAATCAAGCATTTGCTCAATTAGATCAAACTTGTTGAATCAACCTTAAATCTTTTGAACTTTCTTGGAAAAAGAAAGCATGATGAATCATAATAGGCCTTGAGATGACGTTGTCTTTAAGAACACTCAAATATGGAGCTTAAGTCTCAAATAAACTTGTTGAAGAAGGCATGGAAATAAACCCATGAACGTATGAATCTTCTTGATGAATTCCACCACCAACTTTGAGGAAAGTTTGACCTAAATAAAATGAGGGAGCTCTTTGAACCATAAATATTTGATATCATAGACATAGCCTTGACGCTTGAACTCTTGTAATCCATTGAAGAACCATTTGAGTGAGGACCTCCCCTCAAACCCTAGGTTAAATGGTGAGATGAATGTAATTGTGCCATCACCTACAATATGAACATTCAAAGAAATATATATACATATCTTGATGTTAGTTAAAAGAACACATGTACAAAATACACAATTAAATATGTTTGGTGATCCCTCAAGAGCAAACTTAAATGTATGATCAAATAGAAAGGGAGAACCAACCCTAATGTGTGATCTTGATGTATTGATAATATGAGATGATGAGGGATCTTAGGGGCGAAAATTGGGGTATAACAATTATGAACTCCACATTTTACATCAACCTTCTATACATACCCATCTTTCGCCGGAGTCAACCTAATTTTAAATGGACATTCACATTTATTAATCGCACTTTATGTTCCATTATCTGCATCCTTATATTTCTCACCTTTATCACAACCAAATATTACTTTGTTATTTCTCCTTCTCTTGCCCGTTTCGATGTCTGAATGAGTGATAATAATAGTTACTTTATTTCTAATTACAACATGTTTAATCCATCTTATCACCTCTTCTCGTTTATCGAATATTTGAGCAGTTAAGAATGCATCAGAAGTATCTACACGTATTTGGTTTTTATCGCATATTTGTAACTGAATTTCCATATTAATCATAAAAAAATTAAAAAAATGCATACCAGCTGTGATACGGTGGGAAAAACTGACTATTTTTTGGAATGCTGGTTTACGTTTTGCGTTTGTTTTCGCAAAATGTCGCGGTAAGCAAGAGTCGCCACCGACTTTTATTTTATCCAACAAGGAAAGGAAAAAAGCACAGAAAAATTCCTTTTTCGAGATATTTCTCGGGTTCGGGGGGTAGATTATAGAAAGGGAAGGTATTAGCACCCTTTCTATCAGTGGTTATCCACGGGCTCTTAGGTACTTGCTCATATTGTTTTCAAAATGGTTTCCTTTGTGCTTGTGGGTTTGAAAAAAGTTTTTGTTTGAAAACTTCGATTTAACTCTTGCTTCTGTCCTCAAGAGTGTATGAAGTATTTTTGAAAACTTTGTTCGAAAAGTGTAACTGTGAAAAAGATTTTGTTTTTTGAAAGAGAAAGTATCTAAGAACCATCTACGTACTCGAGAGAAAAAAGAATCATTCTATGCTATCTTCCTTTAGACAATGCTATCCCACTATTGATGAGTAGGTAGCATCGTCGTTGGAGTTTGAGGGTCAATTCGAATTTAGGGACTTACGGTCACCAAAGCAATGTTAGGACGCCTTAGCGATAACCCTAATGTCTTAGATCATTTGTTTGAGGCAACAATATTCGAGGCAACCGTTTTGAGGCGACTATGATCTTTAGACAGGAGGGCGACCTCTAAAGTGACCTATACTCAATGACCGCGTACGAAGGCAACCAAGTGGGGTGTACCCTAAGAGTGCACATGTGCGAATGTGTCGTTTTCAGTTATTTTTTTATCTTTGTACATGTTAAGGGTGATCTAAGTTGATTTTAGATTAAGCATTCAGTCTTGTCATGCAAACCTATTATCAAACATCTAACAGTTGTAATTTTGTGGAAAGTAAATTGCGGAATTTAAATTACAAGGCGTCGGGTATTTACATCGCCAAAGACAAATCCTTTGAAAATAAATAAAGCGATAAAAAATAATAAAAGGTCCTATTATCTATTACAAACTAGGAGCAGATACATAATATGATAAAAATAAGTCGCGTGCGGGAAATTAAATCGAGCGCAAGTTTAGGGTTTTGACCCTTTTTGTTAAAGAAAAGATTTTTTTGTTGTTTTTTTAATAAGAAAGAAATTACCTAAGTTAATTATTAAATTAATAAATAAATTAATTAATTAATGAAAATAAATTATTTTTGGATTTTTTGTTATTTTAAGAAAGAAAATAAAACTAATTGAATGTTAGTAAAAACCTAATAAGTCTAGTTAATTTTAATTATTTACAAAAATATATTAAAGTTATTTCTAATTAAATCCTAAATTAATTAAATTAGTGTTTATTAATAAAAATTAAAATTTGATTTTATGAAGAAAATATTTTTGTGGTTTTAATTTTATAAAAAAGAATTTTTGATTGGTTAATAATTAAATAGAAATAATAAAATAAATAATTAAAACAAAATAAATAAAATATAGAGAGAGAGGGGTATGGGCCTGTTTTGGGGGTCAGAATAGCAAGCTGAAGGCCCATTAAGCGCTGGCCTTTTGTTGACTTTTCAGATCTGATGTTTGCACGCTGACTTGGACCATGGTGGACCATCATCTCTTGGCCACCAGATCTGGCCAGGGGCCATCTGGCAATTGATTGAGCGAGGGAGTATGGTACACTACACGCCCAAATATGCACATGATAACCTGAAGAAATAAAACAAAGAGAAATTTGGAGGACCTGGGATTCGAACCCAGGTCCTGTAGGCTAATGGATGTGTATGCTTGCCACTGGGACGCTTCGCTTCATTTGTTAATATATTAAACAACAAAGATAATATGCCAAAGCAATGATTATTGGTCAGAAATAAAAATAAAACGCGCGCCATTTGAACACGCGAATGGGAGAACGATACGCCATCGTCCCTGTCGTTGGACCGTGGCTAAAACAAACCAAACCTATACTAACGAACAACAGTCCGTAGCTATAAGCCAAGCTATCTCCAAAACTTGCTACGAGCCACAAAAATGCATTTCAAGGGCATGGTAATGCTCGTCTCATCATCCTGGTCACAACCATGCCCTTCTTGATAGCCAATTTTTCCTGAAAGAGAAACACCCCAAAAAAACCACGAAACCCTAGCTATGACATCTCACAGTATAGGTCACATAAACAAAATTGGATAATGCATAAGTCTTAGAAACATTGTGAGGATTATGAATATGCAAGTAATTTGTACATAGGATGCAAGAACAATGATTTTTGAATTCAAATACAGAGCTAGGTAACGTGATGCTTACAGCGTGTTTGGGCGTGTATGGAAGCCTGCTTTGGATTGGTTTCAACTCAATGAACCTCCAGGAATCGATTGGGATGCTTCTTGGCCTCTGAAAACTCCTCTAGGCACGATTTTGATCTCAAGCTTTTTTACCACTTTTTCAAGTTTTGTTCTCTCTATGCTTGCAGCCTCTAACCTCTGTTTTCGTGTGCCTCTCTTGCTTATGTATTATGGAATGTGCTAGGGTAACAAATATGGCTTGAATCTTCCACATCAATGCATTGCATATTTGATTTGATTCACCATTACCAACTTGCCAATTTTTCAATCTTTTTGCACATGGTATGGTGAGATTCGAGTTTGATTATGATCATGATGATAATTAAGACCTGAAACAACCAAAAAGATCTCAAATAATCAATATTTGGATTTTACTTGATTTAATTTGATTTAAAATGAAATAATTCGATAAAAAATCAAATAAAATAATAAAAAAGAAATATGATCTCAAGGTTGAAGCTAAGACACGTGTGCAATGGTGCAAGCTCAAATTAAGTGGAAAAGAATGGGCCCATTTGACAAAATTTGAAGTTTTGGGGATAGTTGACTTTTGGCAAATTTGCAAAAATGTCCAACTTCAACAATGCATAATTTCTTTAATTTTGAACTTTTGGAAGTGTTCTTAGACGTTTTAGAAAGCTTGAGATACCCTCTAACCAAAACTTTTGGTCTCATTTCATTTTTATGTTCCATTCTCATGTTATAAGCTTTGGAAAAAAAGGTGTTTTTGTTGACTTTCAAAAATGACCTATAATGTCCAAATTTATAACTTCTTGTGAGTGCATTTTATGATCTTGTGGTATGAAGATGTATTGTAGGAAATTGCATCCTCTTAAAAATGAGCTTTGGATGGGTCATTTCTCATAAAGTATGAGAAAGTTATGCTTGGTCAAAGTTGAGTTGACTTTTCCTACAAAACCCTAATTTAGCAACTTTTGAGTCTTGAAGAATTTTGAGAAATCCTTGATGAATCATGATCAACCCTTGATCAAATGATGAAATATCATTCAAAATGAGAATATTGACAAAAAATCTTGAAGTTTGACTGTATTTGGGTCACAGTTGACTTTTGCCCTAACACAGTCGATTTTTGGACCTTTTGAGCATTTGACTGAGCAAACTTCCTCTGCAAGGCTTGAAATTTGACATGGATGATCTTGAGGACATATTAGGACATGGGGGAGCATCTGAGTTCATTTGGACTTAAAGATCTTGATGCAACACAAAACCCTAATTTGAGGTTGACTGCCTTAGGAGATGATTGTCTGTTCAACTTTTGAGCAAGCTTGAGCCACTTGGAGATTTTTCTTGCAATGTTTTGAGAAATATGAGAGGGCAAATTTTGGGGTACAACACCAACTATCTTAAGAAAAGTGGTCTGGTTAACAAAAAACACAAATCAAATGACTTGCAGAAAGAGTTCCGGTACACAAAACATAAATACTGAAACACATTTGTGAAGTGTTCTGGTCTATTAAAATCTTTCAGCAAAAACCGAAACTCTTTCTTCAAGTCTTCCTAAAGTCATTTACTTCAAAACTAGTTGTCTTATTTAAAGTGTTTCGGTTCATGTAAGTGTTAGTGCATGAGACACTTTTAGTGAGGAGAGAAATAAATAATAATAATAATAATAATAAGGAAATAAGAATTATATTATTCACTTGAATTATACAAATAATGATACAAACTATGACTATTTATATACAACCTTAATTTAATTTAGGTTTATCAATTTGAATTATATTTGATATTATATCTAATATCCTAACATCTCTAACTTAGATTATATTTGATATTATATGTAATATCTCAAAAGTAAATACATATCAAAAGTCATTTTCAAAGTCTTTCTGTTTGAATGCATAAGAGTGTAATTTTTGAAAGTCTTAATGAATAGTAAAAAAAATAAAATGATAAATTTAATTTAAAACATATCAGAGTAAAATTGACATTTTTGAAAAATTACAAGGAAATGGAGATGATGTAAGAATATAAGATAAAGTTTTCCTCGCTTATACATGAATGAATATTTTTCATATATATCTCAATGGCTTAGATTTCACAAGACAATAATGTCTATCGAGAGAATACAAGCCCAACTTATACACACTTAACTATTATATATTTTCATCACATATATTTTTAATTTGTTGTAATATATATTAGCCTAAGAATTCAATTGGTTATAAATATCTATATGACATTAATTTGGTTATTTGGTTAATGAAAACTTTCCACCGACATTATATACTAAAAACATGCGCACGATATATTGTCCTCACCATATTTTACAAATTTAGGGCTTTTAGGAAAGAGAGATCCACTAGACTGAAACACCAATTAACATGTCGATCTTTCTAGCTAAAATGTTCCATCTTGTCTTCTCTGCTAGTACTATTTGAAATAGAAAGATAATGATTGTGAAATCAAACAATTATTTAGTTTGAAAATGGAACTACTACTCAATAAAACATGGATCTTGTGTATGAGAATGGGAAGATGATTCAGCAAAATCCACCATGTTAGTATGTGATGCGATGTGTTTCAAATGCACACCACTTATAGGAATCCCATCATATAAATATATCTTTGTCCTCATTTGCTTTTTCAGACACACAAAATCAAGAACAACGCAAGGTCATGTGGGAAAGTGTAGTTGACACTTTGTTACTTTTAATTCTTGCGGGATGGAAAAAAATTTGGTGATTTATTTATGAATTTATTTTAAAACTAAATATTTTATAATGATTCAATTTAAAGATAGTCTTCGGTTGAGAATTATTAGTATAGTAGTGGTTTCATTACTTTCTTGATGATGGAAAAGCATACTCTTTTGGTTAATCTTTATATATACATTATGTTAGTGTTTGATTTGTTTCACTAACACGTGCTTATAACTTTTATGAAAGTAAATTATGTTTTCGTTTTGAGTTATCCCCTAACTTTAGTTTATTTGTTATACATGAAGAGCTTAGAAACATGTAAAACAAGATCTATGAGAATGTGCGGAGTTGGATCTGAGAGTATGCAGAATCAAGATTAATTATAAATCATCTCTGATATTTCTTTTGATGTTTTTTTAAGTATGCTTCATGCTTTTACAACCTTGATTTATGACTTATGTTGGATAAGAAAATATGTTGGATAATGGTAAAAGTCTCTATTTATTAACAATAGTTTTTCTGTTGCAATTTATGTTGGAATTTTATTAATATATGATGAAACACTAGGTATTATCTATGTATAAAGCAAGAAGTTGATGACGGTAAAAAGCATTATTTTGTTTACCAATGTGCAGAATTAAACTGGATAGTTTTGAATGGTCAGAATTAAATTGTGCAGAATTAACACTACGATCAACTGACTCGAAGCAGCTCTTTTTGAACAAAAAATTGAGTCTACCATCTTTGTCCAGCTTAATTTTTTTATGAAATCTGTGAAATTTAAGAGAGAGAGAGATGATCAAGAGTTTTCGTCAACGGAGAGAAGAAGGGGATACAAAAAAAAAATGAGAATGAAGAAGTAAAGAGAGAACTTTGTGGTTCAATTTTGATTAAGTAGGTTCAATTTAATTAAGGAGGCTCAATTTTGTGGTTACTAACAAATCTACTCATGAACCAAATTTGATTAAGCAGGTTCAATTTATGCAATGTACCAATTGTTTCATGTAGGTGTTATGTGGTGTAAGTACGATGTGCGCCTAAGAGGGGGTGAATTAGGTACTTTAAAATTTTCCGGTTTTAGTGATGATGGATATTATTTTTCTGGATTATGGTGAGTTTATGAAAGAGTAAAGTGCAGAAAAATAAAGAGACACAAGCGATATATCCTGGTTCCTCTTACAGTCTGAGAGTACTCCAGTCCCCTTTCAACATGAAAGAGATTTCTTTATTGTGGCAAACTTAAACAAGAACTACCCAAAACCAAGAACAATCCTCTTGGACCAAGAACAGTCCTCTTGGATTTTCACTATGTCAAAAATGAGAACAATCCTCTCAAAGTGACTTTACTTGTATCCAACAATCTTGGAAAAACAAGATTTATAAAACCACTTAAATTTATTTCCAACAATTCTGAAAAATAAGCAAGTATATAGCAATATTTGATTTGAGTGAGTTTGAGTATCAATAATCACTTTGAGTGATTTAATCAATGAATTAATCTTCTCTTCCAATGATAATAGTATACAATGACTCAAGATATATAATGCTCAAAGTTTTCTGGTTAACAATATGTGAAAGTGTGCAGAAAACTTGTGTATGAAAATGTATAACAGCTTGAGTTTTATTTTTGAAAATTCAGAAAATATAATTGGAAGAGGTGTTGAAATGATTTTGAAAATGAGTATTTATATGTTCGTAGCACCTTTTTGAAACAGCATAAAGTTCTGTAAATGAATCATGGACAATTGCCAAGATTGAGTGAAAGTTTTCCATGAAATGGTGTTATGAACAGGCATGTGCAAAGCTGTTGTTTTTCAAAATCGTGCATCATGCAATCGATTGCACCCTTTGTGTAAATCGATTGCACGGGGTTTCAACAACTAGAAATTCAAATATTTTGAGTGTGCAATCGATTGCGCAAGAGTGTAAATTGATTGCATTTAAAGTCAGTAGCAAAAATTGATTGAGTGCAATCGATTGCACTTAGAAATAGTAACAAATGTTTTGAAAAATTGAAGCATGCAATCGATTGCACTAATATACAAATTGATTTCACTCAAGTGAAAAATAATTTTTAGCTTAGAAAAACTTGAGTAAAGATTTGGACAATATAAAATATTTCTTTTGACCATTGAGCATTTATGTCTTAAGTTCAAAGTAAGTATTATCATTATACCTTGAAATTTGCTAAGTGCTTGAACGAGAGACTTTATCCACAAATGCTTTTAGCTTGATCAATAATATTTGCCTTCTTTGTCAATCATGGTTTGTCTTCATCAAAACAAAAGTGCATTTGAGAAGCTTGATTTTATATTCTCCCCTATTTTGATGATGACAAACGATCTTGCTTGATGCGTTGTAATTTCCGGAAAGAGCTTATCCCCCTAAGATGCATAACTCCCCCTTTGTATGAGAATGTTAGAATCCTTTGAATTTGTTAATCTTGATTGAAGAGTACCTTAAAAATTTAAGACAAGGAAATATACAAGCATAAAGTGTCACATCCTTCTCCCCCTTTGACATTTTCAAAAAGAAGGAAAAGATGCAATAAAAATGGACAGTAATAAAGCAATATTGAAACAACTTAATTAACCATGCATCACAAATTTTCATAGACATAGTAACATAACAATTACAAAGAAATCTAACAAAAAACAAAACATAGCATAACTGAACAAAGACAAAACAGAAAACAGTAGACATAATAAAGTTGGACAGAACTTTATAGTTGATTCATGTCCTGGTTGTTATAGAACCAAGATCCTTGATTTGGAAATTGTTGTTGTAGAGGAGGTTCTGTGTAATGTTGTGAAGGTGCAGCTGGATTATTTGGGTCATATGGTGGAATGTGAAGATGAGATTAAAGGTAAGAAAATTGTTGATTCACATCTGTGCGGAAGTCATTAATCCGGGTTGTTGTAGAATCGTTGATAGCATTCCATTGGTTGTTGATGTTGGTATTCATGGAAGAAAATTGTTGAGACATGAAATCCATAAGATCTTGATTGCTTGGACCAGAGGGAGAAGTAAGTGGAGGAGGTACATCTTCACCACCTTCAACTTCTTGATCGTTTCCTTCATCACCGACCACATCTTCACCAATGTAAGTTATAGTTTTTGTTTTCGGATTATAATGAACACCCATTCTTGAGTCAACATTTTTGATTGAAATCTTATGCAGATTTGGATCCATATTCACTTTCTCAAACCCAGCAAAATCAACTCCAAATTCTTCCATAATTAATGTAACAAAGTAAGCATATGGTAGAAATTTCGATTTTGCATCAACCCTCAGCATATGAATCATTATGAGCCTTGCCCAATTAACACTTATACCTTTATTCCTTGCATAGATCAGCTGTTGTGATACGGTGGGAGAGAACTGACTATTTTTGGAATGCTGGTTCGCGTTTTGCGTTTTGTTTTTGCAAAATGTCGCGGTAAGCAAGAGTCGCCACCATCTTTTATTTTATCCAACAAGGAAAGGAAAAAAGCACAGAAAAATTCCTTTTTCGAGATATTTCTCGGGTTCGGGGGGTAGATTATAGAAAGGGAAGGTATTAGCACCCTTTCTATCTGTGGTTATCCACGGGCTCTTAGGTACTTGCTCAAAGTGTTTTCAAAATTTGCTTTTCTTTGTGTTTGTGGGTTTGAAAGAAGTTTTTGTTTGAAAGGTATAAGTGCGAAAAGTTTTGTTTTGAAAAAGCAAGTACTTAAGAACCATCTACCTACTCGAAAAAGGAATCAATCTGTGCTAATGTCCTTTAGACAATGCTATCCCACTATTGATGAGTAGGTAGCACCGTCGTTGCAGTTTAAGGGTCAATTCGATTAAGGGACGTGTGGTCACTAAAGCAATGTTAGGACGCCTTAGCGGTAACCCTAATGTCTTAGATCATTTTTCTGAGGCAACCGTTTCGAGGCAACTATGATCTTTGGACAAGAGGGCGACATCTAAAACTTCCTATACTTAATGACCACGTTCGAAGGCAACCAAGTGAGGTGTACCCTAAGAGTGCGCATGTGCGAGTGTGTTGTTTCGGTTAATTTTATCTTTGTACATGTCAATGGTTATCTATATTGATTTTAAGTTCATACATTCGATCTTGCCATGCATTCCCTATTATCAAACATTTAACAGTTATAAGTTGCGGGAATTAAATTGCGGAAACTAAATCTAACTATTACAAGGCGTCGGGTATTTACATCGCCAAAAACAACCCTTGAAATTAAAATGCGGAAAATAAATAAAGCAATAAAAAATATTAAGTCCTAATTAACTATTACATTTCGGAAAACAATTACATCAATATGGTAAAATGGATCGCGCGCGAAAAATTGAATCGAATGCATTTTTTAGGGTTTTGACCCTTTTTTGAAAGAAAGTATTTTTTTGGTTATTTTTGGATTAAAAAGAAATTAGATCTAAGGTAATAATTAAATTAATAAACTAATTAATTAATTAAAATATTTTTGGATTTTTTGATATTTAAAGAAATAAAAATAAATTTGATTTAAAGTTAGTAAAACCTAATCATCTAAATTAATTTTAATTATAGCAAAAATATTAAAAGTTATACCTAATTAGAACTAAATTAATTGAATTAATATTTATTTACAAAAATAAAAGTGCTGAATTTAATTTTAATAAATAAAATATATTTTTTGGTTTTTGATTTTATGAGGAAAAGATTTAATTGGTTAGTGAGATAATAAAAATAATAACAATTAATTAATAAAAATAGAAATAATAAAGAAAGAGATAGAAACTCAGGGGGGTGTTGGGCTGGAAAGGAGGTTGATTAGCAATCCAAGGCCCATTTGTATGCAAGCCTGCCTTGACTTCTCTTGATTCCACGTAGGTACGTTGACTAAGACATATGGTGTACGTTCAATCCTGGCCACCAGATCTGGCCTGGGGCCATCTGGCGTTTGGAGATTTGAAGGAGTATGATGGACCATAATTGCTGAAGCACGCTGGAATATCTGTGGAAAAATAACACAAAGCAAATATGGTGGACCTGGGATTCGAACCCAGGTCCCCTTGGATTTTGAACCAACGCTCTTGCCACTGAACCAATGTGCCTAAATTGTTAATATATTGAAAACTAAATATAATATGGGAAAACAATTATTATGCCAGAACAAAAAAAACAAAAACGCACGCAATTTGAAACGTCCAATAGGGGGAAGGCACGTATTCATCTTCTTTGTTTGGCCTAGATATTTACCTGCAGATTCTTATCTGCAGTCCGTATGTCCCTCCTAAAATCTTCTCTAGGCCATGGAAATTAATTTCAAACACATGGTTGTGCTCGTCTCCTTCCACTGATCACGTCTATGTCCATCATTTGCCCTAATTTTACCTGTAGAGAAAACGCCCAAAAAAACAATCCAAGAACCCTAGATTCGGCTAGGGGGTTACAGGCCATGAAAATGCAATTCAATAATGCAAAAAGCTTCTAAATGGAACGATAAGCATGAGTATGTAAAGATTTTGCAAGAAAAGTGCAAGAATAATGATATGCGATTTCAAATGCCAAGCGGTTTTCAGAGGGACTTACAGCGCGATTGAAGGGGTCTGGAAGCTTGCTTTTGATTGCTACTGACTCAGTGGATGTCCAGCAATGGAATAGCGTTGAGATTTGGTGTTGAAACTGCCTCTAGGAGTGATTTCAGTTTCAAGCTTTTTTGCAATTTTCTCAAGTTTGGTTCTTCTGATTTTGAAGCTTCTAACCTCCAATTCTCATGCCTTTAGATTGTATATGTAATGAGAATTGGATTAGGTTAACATTTGTGGACTCAATCTTTGTGCATTGATGTTTTAGGATTTGATTTGATCCTCCATGAAAAACCTTCCAAAATTGTCCAAATTCCATCTTTTTGTTCATGATATGGTGAGATACGAGTTTGATCATGTCCATGATGACAATTAAGGCCTGTAACAATCAAAAAGATCCTAGGTGATCAATATTTGGATTTTATTTGGATTTAAATTGATTTAAAATGAATTAATTCAATAAAAATCAAATAAAATAGAAAAGTTAATAAATGGACACAAGACTGAAGATAGGACACGTGTGTAGTGTGACAAGATCAAATCAAGTGGAAAAGAATGGGCCCATTTGACAAAATTTGAAGTTTTAGGGATGGTTGACTTTTGGCAATTTTGCAAAAATGCTCAACTTCAACAATGCATAACTTATTCAATTTTGAACTTTTGGAAGTGTTCTTTGACTTTTTAGAAAGCTTGAGATGTCCTATAACCAAACCTTTTGGTCTAATATCATTTTGATATTCCATGCTCAAGTTATAAACTTTGGCAAAAAAGGTGTTTTTGTTGACTTTCAAAAATGACCTATAATGTCCAAATTTATAACTTTTTGTGAGTGCATTTCTTGATCTTGGGTTATGAAGATGGATTGTAGGAAATTGCATCCTCTTCAAAATGAGCTTTTGATGGGTCATTTCTCATAAAGTATGAGAAAGTTATGCTTGGTCAAAGTTGAGTTGACTTTTCCTACAAAACCCTAATTTAGCAACTTTTGAGTCTTGATGAATTTTGAGCAATCCTTGATGAATCATGATCAAACCTTGATCAAATGATGAAATATCCTTAAAAATGAGAATGTTGACAAAAAATATTGAAGTTTGACTGTATTTGGGTCACAGTTGACTTTTGCCCTAGCATAGTCGATTTTTAGACCTCTTGAGCAATTGACTGACCAAACTTCCTCTACAAGGCTTGAAATTTGACATGGATGAACTTGAGGAAACATTAGGACATTGGGGAGAACTTGAGGCCATTTGGATGCAAGGACCTTGATGCAACACAAAACCCTAGTTTGAGATTGACTGCCTTAGGAGATGATTTGACTGTCCAACTCTTGAGCAATCTTGAACCACTTGGAGATTTCTCTTGCAAGGTCTTGGGAAATATGAGAGGGCAAATTTTGGGGTACAACAGCTGCATTTCCAGGTCAGTCACGGTGCATTGGTTTCTAGCCCGTGGAAACATAATATAGACCATGAAATAATGAAATAGTCGATCGTCTATATAAAAGTTACCTGCACTCCATGAGTCTCTAGAGGGAATCACTCCTCCTAGACCATGAATCATTTTGGCACGGAATTCAGCTTCGCTTAATCTCCCAATGTTGTAGTAAAATTCCTTTTTCCTGTAGTCATCCCAAGCCTCATTTTCAAGATCGTACAAAGAGCTTCCAGTGTAGGGAATATGTAGAATCTCACCAACAATCTCAGGGGTTAGAGAGATTCGTGTACCCAACACATATGTCACCATCTTGCCTTTGTGAGGAGTTAAATTGCTGAAAAATACTCTTACCAGATTCGGATAATATGGACCAAATGATGAAATTAATGGTTCTAGTCCATAACCAGTTAAATCATTTTGAAAAGAGAAACATTCCTGGGGAAAAGATGATAGCATACCTTATTTAGGATTGGACACTATCTTTCTTTGAAAATCCTTTATAAATCTTGCTTCTTGTTCTTCGGTGAGATTTGAGATTAATGGATTCTCAGAGGATGAAACAACCTTTTTCTTCCCTTTCTCTAAAGCTGTCACCTTTCGTTTTTGCTTTGAAGCCATGGCTAAGGTGTTTTTAGGGTTTGGAAGGTTTTAGGTTTTTGAGAGGAAGATGTTTGATGAGCTGAAGTTTGGATATGATTTGTGAGTAAATAGAAATGAGGGGGTTGTATTATATGTAATGAAGGTTAATTGACTTTTCAATAATAGAGATGAGCTTAGGAATATGAGAGAGAGAGAGAGAGAGAGAGGAATTCTGACCAACAAATATTTCTGTCATAAAAGCATGTTACAGTGGGTGCAATCGATTTGCATACATATGCAATCGATTTGCACATAAAATAGAAGCAAAATGAAACTGAAACGCACAAAGTGAAATCGATTTGTACTTATGGTGCAATCGATTTGCACTAAAAAAGAAAGGTAAAAAAATAAAAACACTCAGTGAGCAATTGATTTACACTATTGTGCAATAGATTTGCATCAACCAAAAACGACCAAAAACATATTTTTCTTAACCTTAAACACCACTTAACATATATATTCACATATAACAAGGTTAAGACAAGTATATAAAATCATAACAAGGATAGAAAGCACCTTATATGTCGTGTTCATTAAGAATGCCAAGCTCTCGTCGAATCTTGTAAAACAGTTCTCTTGCCAAAGGTTTAGTGAAGATATCGACAAGTTGGTTATAAGTATCTACAAATGTTACCTCGACATCTCCTTGAAGTACATGATCACGAAGGAAATGATGTCGTATATCTATGTGTTTGGTTCTTGAATGCATGACCAAATTCTTCATAATGTTTATTGCACTTGTATTGTCGCACCGTAGAGGAATGCATCCTAGATCGAGTCTGTAGTCACGAAGTTGTTGTTTGAGCCACAAAATTTGAGCGCAACTACTACCCACTACAATATATTCTGCTTCGGCCGTGCTAAGAGCAACACATGCTTGTTTCTTTCAGGCCCATGATACTAATGCATTTCCAAGGATGTGACAAGTACCACTTATGCTTTTTCTATCAATTTTACAACCTGCATAATCCGCGTCAGAATAACCAACTAAGTTACAAACACTACCTTTAGGATACCATAATCCAACATTTGTTGTTCCTTTGAGATACTTCATGATCCGTTTCACCACCATGAGATGAGATTCCTTTGGATTTTCTTGAAAGTGAGCACATAGACAAACACTAAACATTATGTCAGGACGGCTTGCCGTCAGATATAATAAGGAGCCAATCATACCTCGATACTTTGTAATGTCGATAGAAACACCTGATTCATCTTGATCAACATATGTATTGAAACCCATTGGTGTAGACATTGCCTTACAGTTATCCATGTCAAATCTTTTCAAGAGTTCCTTGTAATACTTGGATTGGTTGATGAAGATGCCATCTTTTAATTGTTTGATTTGAAGTCCAAGAAAATAATTCATTTTACCCGTGATGGACATCTCAAATTCTCCTTGCATCATTGCTGAAAATTCTTCACACATGTCTTTGCTTAAAGAGCCGAAAATGATATCGTCAACATAGACTTGAAATAGCAAAGTGTCACCTTTGATTTTCTTGATAAACAATGTCTTGTCAACCTTACCCTTTCCAAAACCTTTTTCGCATAGGAAGTTACTTAGCTGATCATACCATGCCTTTGGTGCTTATTTCAAACCATAGAGATATTTTCTCAATTTAAAAACATGAGATGGATTCTTGAAATCTTCGAACCCCGGGGGTTGCTTAACGTAGACTTCTTCATTGATATATCCATTCAAGAATGCGCTTTTGACATCCATTTGGAAAAGCTGAAAATTTAATGAGTAGGCATAGGCAAGTAAGAGACAAATAACTTCTAATCTTGCAACCGGGGCGAATGTTTCTTCAAAATATATTCCTTCTTCTTGATTGTAGCCTTGTGCTACCAACCTTGCTTTGTTCTGAACAATTATTCCATTTTCGTCAAGTTTGTTTTTAAACACCCATCTTGTCCCAATAATGTGTTTTTTACTTAGCCTAGGGACAAGTTCTCAAACTTGATTCCTTTCAAATTTATTTAAATCTTCTTGCATAGCAATAATCCATTGGTCGTCGCCTAAGGCTTCATCAACTTTGGAAGGTTCAATTTGAGAGAGAAACGCAATGTCTAGGCAAGCATCTTTGAGATTTAGTCTTGTTGTCACACCTTGACTTATCACCAATTACTTTATCAATAGGATGATCTCTATGAGTTCTCCATTCTTTTTGTAGATCATTGAAATTTGATTCTTGTTGGGATGGTTCTTCTTGTTGAATTGGTTGATCGTTGGAAGTATTTTCTTGAGGACCTTCTAGTATTTCATCATCATCATCATTACAAACAATATTATCCTCCTTGGAGGAGTTAGTTTCATCAAAAGATACATGCATTTATTCTTCAA
Source organism: Vicia faba (assembly GCA_948472305.1). Classification (NCBI taxonomy): domain Eukaryota; kingdom Viridiplantae; phylum Streptophyta; class Magnoliopsida; order Fabales; family Fabaceae; genus Vicia; species Vicia faba. The sequence continues at coordinate 1,467,982,583 of OX451739.1, read as the reverse complement.
TTGTTAAAGTTCTTTTGTTATAGATTCTATATGCCTTACTAGAAAGAGAGTAGCCAAGAAAAATACCTTCATCAGATTTTTCATCAAACTTACCAAGGTTATCTTTGTTGTTGTTTAAGACAAAGCATTTACAACCGAAAATGTGAAAGAAAGCAATGTTTGATTTCCTCCCTTTTAAGAGTTCATATAGAGTTTTCTTCAAGATCGGTCTTATGTTAACTCTATTACTAACAAAACATGACATGCTCACTGCATCCACCCAGAAATATTTTGGAAGGTTTGAATCACTAAGCATCGTGCTTGCAAGTTCTACAAGAGACATATTATTTCTTTCCACCACTCCATTTTGTTGAGGAGTCCTTGGTGCCGATAAGTTGTGGGATATTCCATGTTCTCCACAAAATTCTTCAAATAGAGCATTTTGAAATTCTCCGCCATGATCACTTCTTATGGAGGCAATTGTTAGAGACTTCTCATTTTGATTTGTTTAGAATATTTCTTGAACGCCTTGAATGCATCACTTTTATGCACTAAAAAGAATGTCCAAGTATATCTAGAGAAATCATCAACAATAACCAAAACATATACATTATCTCCAAAAATTCTTGTTCTTGATGGACCAAATAAGTCCATATGTAACAATTGTAGTGGCCTTGTAGTAGACACCACATTCTTAGATTTGAAAGTTGATTTTGTTTGTTTCCCTTTTTGACAAGCATCACAAAGTCTATCTTTGACGAAATTTCTCTTAGGCAACCCAATGATAAGATCATGCTTGATTAGTTTATTCAAGTGTTCCATGTGAATATGAGCAATTCTTTTGTCCCACAACCATGAATCATTGTTGTTCGCCATGAGACATTTTACCTTCAAAGATGGATCATCAAGGGAAATCATGAATATATTATTGATTCTTTTACCTTTAAGTATAACCTCATGTGTGACTTCGTCTTCTATCAAGCATTCATCCTTGGTGAACTTGATCTTGAAGCCTTTATCACAAAGTTGGCTAATACTAAGAAGATTGTGCTTTAGTCCTTCAACATAAAGAACATCTCCAATGGATGTGAAAGGTGGAGCACAAACTTTGCCTTTGCCAAGAATTCTTCCCTTATTATTGTCTCCATAAGTGACAAAACCCTTGGCCTTTAGAACTAGATTTGAAAATTGGTTTATGTCTCTTGTCATATGCTTTGAACAACCACTACCAAGATACCAAAGATTGCATGTGGTCTTCAAGCATACCTGCAAAGCATATTAGGTTTTCTTAGGTACCCAAGTTTCTTTGGGTCCTTCATAATTAGTGTCTTTCTTTATCCACACATAATGCCCACTTGCCACACTGAAGTTTCTAACATAGAAAGAATTAGGTGTATGGCCTTTAATACCACAATAGAAACAAGTAGGTTCAAAGTTACTTCTATATCTAGAAGGATAAGATTTCTTCTTAGGAAATGTTTTCTTTTTGGGATAGTGATGAACCATTTTAGGTTTGTTTACTTTCTCTTTGGATGATTGATCACTAGCCTTAACAAAGATAGTTTTATTAGAACTTGGTTTTGAAAACTTTGAATATCCAAGTCCACTTTTATCATTGGAGTATCTTTGTTGGCTAAGAACAACTTCCAATCCAATTTGGCCTTTTTCATATCTTTCAATGACTCTTTTTAACTGGACAATTTGGAAAGAAAGTGATTCATAATTTTTGCATACAAAATTCGGTTTTTGTTCATCACTTAACTTTTATTTTTCTTCTTTGAAATCTTTTTCCATAGATTCACATTTTTCTTCTAAACATGAAACTTGTTTCTTTTGAGATGAAATAGTTTTATACATAATTTTTCATTCATTTAATAGTTCATCTATAGCACCTTGTGCATCACTATCAAAAAGAGAAAATTCATTACTAACCTCATTGTCTTCATCATCGGAATGGTGTGAGGCCATCAATGCTAGATTTGCACTTTCATCACTATTGGAATCGGATGAGGAACTTATTTCATTATCCTCCCATTCAACATGGGCCTTTTTGTTCTTGAATCCCTTTTTGCTTTTGTAGCCACCTTTCTTGGAGAGTTTCAGACAATCCAACTTGATATGACCTTGCTTACCACATTCATAACATGTGCCTTCTTGTGTTGATGTGGAAGCTTCCTTTTTCTTGAATTGTTTCTTTCCTTTTGAATGAGAAAAGGATTTGTCATTTCTACCAAAGAACATACCAAGCCTTTTAACAAGAAGCATGAAATTTTCATCTTCTTCCGGATTGTCTTCCTTTTCAACTTCCTTGGAATCTATCTTTAAAGCAATATTCTTGGATTTCTTCTCTTGATTTTCATGTTTTTCAAGTCTTCTGAGTTCCGTTTCATATTCTTGAAGTTTCCCAAACAACGTTGCAGAAGTCATGCAGGAGAGACTTTTATTTTCTGAAATTGTTGTTGCTTTTGGTTGTCATTCCCTAGTTAGGGACCTAAGTACTTTCAGATTTAGTTTATCGTTCATCAAAGTCTTACCAAGAGCACTTAGATGATTTGTCAAGTGCATGAATCTCTTTTGTAGGTCAAGGATGGTTTCTCCGGGCTGCATTTGAAATAATTCATACTCTTAACTCAAGGTATTTAGTCTTGATCTTTTAACTTCAACGGTTCCTTCATGAGTTTGTACCAAGGTATCCCATATTTCTTTCGTTGTTTTGCATGCCGAGACACGGAAGAATTCATCTATGCTAAATGCACCTTTAAGAAGATTTATTGCCTTTTTATCATAGAGAAACTTCTTCTTATCATATTTGTCCCATGAAACTTTAGGCTTTGATGAGCTAGCACCATTGATTACCGTTATAGGGATAAATGGACCATTCTCGACGGTATCCCATATTTTTTCTCCTTGTGCTTCTAGATGTGCCTTCATGCGTATTTTCCAGAAGTCAAAATATTCACCACAAAATAGAGGAGGCTTATTGTTACTACCACCATCTCTAAAAACGGGATTTTAATTTGCGGAATCCATTCTGGATCTTTTAGGAACAGGTTACCTATAACATGCTCTGATGCCAATTGTAAGTACGAAGTGCGCCTAAGAGGGAGGGGGGGTGAATTAGGTACTTTAAAATTTTCTGGTTTTAGTGATGATGGATATTATTTTTCTGGATTATGGTGAGTTTATGAAAGAGTAAAGTGCAGAAATATAAAGAGACACAAGCGATATATCCTGGTTCCCCTTACAGTCCGAGAGTACTCCAGTCCCCTTTCAACATGAAATAGATTTCCTTATTGTGGAAAACTTAAACAAGAACTACCCAAAACCAAGAACAATCCTCTTGAACCAAGAACAATCCTCTTGGATTTTCACTATGTCAACAATGAGAACAATCCTCTCAAAGTGACTTTACTTGTATCCAACAATCCTGGAAAAACAAGATTTATAAAACCACTTAAACTTATTTCCAACAATCCCGAAAAATAAGCAAGTATATAACAATATTTGATTTGAGTGAGTTTGAGTAGTAATGGTCACTTTGAGTGATTTATTCAATGAATTGATCTTCTCTTCCAATAATAATAGTATACAATGACTCAAGATATATAATGCTCAAAGTTTTCTGGTTAACAATATGTGAAAGTGTGCAGAAAACTTGTGTATGAAAATGTATAACAGCTTGAGTTTTATTTTTGAAAATTCAGAAAATATAATTGGAAGAGGTGTTGAAATGATTTTTAAAATGAGTATTTATATGTTCATAGCACCTTTTTGAAACAGCATAAAGTTCTGTAAATGAATCATGAACAATTGCCAAGATTGAGTGAAAGGTTTCCATGAAATGGTGTTATGAACAGGCATGTGTAAAGCTGTTGTTTTTCAAAATCGTGCAGCATGCAATCGATTGCATCCTTTGTGTAAATCGATTGCACGGGGTTTCAACAGCTAGAAATTCAAATATTTTGAGTGTGCAATCAATTTCACAAGAGTGTAAATCAATTGCATTTGAAGTCAGTAGCAAAAATTGATTGAGTGCAATCGATTGCACAAACATGCAAATCGATTGCACTTTGAAACAGTAGCAAATGTTTTGAAAAATTGAAGCATGCAATCGATTGTACTAATATACAAATCGATTGCACTCAAGTGAAAAATGATTTTTAGCTTAGAAAAACTTGAGTAAAGATTTGGACAATATAAAATATTTCTTTTGACCATTGAGCATCTATGTCTTAAGTTCAAAGTAAGTATTATCATTATACCTTGAAATTTGCTAAGTGCTTGAACGAGAGACTTTATCCACAAATGCTTTTAGCTTGATCAATAATCTTTTCCTTCTTTGTCAATTATGGTTTGTCTTCATCAAAACAAAAGTGCATTTGAGAAGCTTGATTTTACATCTGGGTCCTTATTTTATGCAATGTATCAATTTATTTTGTTGTAAATAAATTTTATGAATTTTGTTCAATTTTATGATTTGTATATGCATATTAGAATTGTCTCTTAATTATTCTAAATGTGATATTTAATTTGTTACATTGATTACTCTATTTATTTGATCAGATATAATAAGGATGAGACATATGTTCACTAATTATTAGTTTATTTATGTCGAAAGTAATATTTTTTTAATAAAGTTAATTTCTATACATATATGAAAGTTAGTGATCCAATGTATTTCATAATATTACTATTCAAATAATATTTGTACACGGGAAAAAATTTATTATTGATCTAAATATTTTGTTACACGAAAAATGATATTTATGATTCAAATGTTTTTGATTCAAAAATAGTATACGGGAAAAATCTATTATTGATATAAATATTTTTATATAAGAAAATTTACTATTGATTCAAATATTTTTGATGACGATACGTAAACAAAAATAATATTTGTACACAGAAAAAAAATCTATTATTGATTTAAATATTTTTATATACGAAAGTATTTATGATTCAAATGTTATTGATTCAAAAATAGTTCTCCCTCGGATCATTATTATAACCAAAGATTCTTTTTTTAAGTTCATTGAGTAATGAATGCATTCGATCTACATACAAGATCAGATACATTCATTATTCAATGAACTTAAAAAAAGAATTTTTGCTTATAATAATGGCTAGAGAGAGTATATCTGAAAAAATTTATTATTAATCTAAATATTTTTATATACGAAAATTTACTATTGATCCAAATATTTTTGATAGTGATACCAAAACAAAAATAATATTTGTACACGATTTTTTTTTACTATTGATCTAAATATTTTTATATACAACAAATTTTATTTATGATATAAATGTTTTTGATTCAAAAATAGTATGCGGGAAAAAATCTATTATTGATCTATATATTTTTATATACGAAAATTTCCTATTAATCCAGATATTTTTGATAACGATACCTAAATAAAAATAATATTTGTATAAGGAAAATAATTTATTATTGATCTAAATATTCTTAAATACGAAAAGTGGTTTTTATGATCCAAATATTTTTAATTAAAAAATAATATACGGGAAAAAATCTATTATTAATCTAAATATTTTTATATACAAAAGTTTACTATTGATCAAGATAATTTTGATAACAATACGTACACAAAAATAATATTTATACAAAAAAACAAATCTATTATTAATCTAAATTTTTTTATATACAAAAAAATATTATTTATAATCCAAATATTTATGATCCAAAAATAATTATAATAAAATTGCTGCACGTACCAAATGAGAACATGTACATACGCATAAATTTGTTACTAATTTCCACTATAATAGATAAAGGCTCACACATAAAATTAGTATTCTAATACTAAAATTATAAATAAATAATAAAGCAAAAAGAATTATATGGCAAGTTTGTCATTTGTCATTATATTACATTCTTTACTATTTTTAAAGTTACTAATAAAAGAAACTTTTCTATAATTAGATTGTTATGATTTTTCATTTATTTTTAATTCTGAATAATTAATTATCAATTTCAAAAAATGACCTTTTATTAAAAATTTGATTTCTCGATATAATCCATACAGATAAAGGAGAATTACTGACTTTTAGTTTATCTCAAATTTATATCTCAATATTTTATATAAATAAAATAAAATAAATTAGACTTAACTAAAACTTAACTAGTGCAATTATTTTTTTTTGGGTAAACGCATAAGTTGTTTGTCAATAATCATAATAACATTGATCAATTATTTTAATTAATTTAATAGAATAAATATTTTTATCTTTTTAAATTTATTATTAAGAATGTATAATGTATAATATAATAATATAATTATTATAATTATAATTATAATTTTTATTACATCTGATATTTTTATTATTATTTTAATGTTTAATAGTTAAGAGGTTAAATATAAAAGTTGAAAATTTTATCTCACATAAGTGTTGAATCCATGACAGAAAGTATGCAGAGAAAACTCCCTACCACTGTACTACAAACTTCTATTTATTATTAGTCTTGAATCATCTCTATTTATTTCAATATTTTAATTAATACTATATATATATTAGCAAAAGTTTTATTACATATTTTTATATATACTTGAAGCAACTCTATCTATATATGTTTGCTTGTTTTTTAATACTACATAATTATTAATTTGTTTATTATATATTATTTATTTAAATTATTTATTAATTATATATTTCAAATAAATAATATGTTTTATATGTTTAATAATATTAATATATAATAAATATATTTAATATTATTATTCACTTTTATATATATATATATATATATATATATATATATATATATATATATATATATATATATATATATATATATATATATATATATATATATATATATATATATATATATATATATATGTGTGTGTGTGTTTTTAATATAACTATTTATTATTTAAATTTTAAAATATATATTAAAGTTATATAAATGGTTTGTATAAATACAATTTCATATAAAATGATGTAATTGAAATGAATATATATTATGTATTATTATATTTAAAATAAATATTTCACTATCATTACATAATAATGTAATTAAAATAAACGTATATAATAACTATTATTTAAATATCAATATTTACCAGTATGTATTAATAGTATGTAATAACTAATATTTACTAGTATGATATATGATTAAATAGTTAATCATATTTAATAGCTCTTATTTTAATAGTTAATCATATATATACGTTAATTACTAATATATTAATAAGGTTAACAATATATAATAATTACATTATCTATTAAATATTATATATTAAATACATTAATATAAAACCAAATAAGATTAACAATATTTATAAAACCAAAAATATAAAATAAAATAATGTTAACTAATAAATTAATAAGAATAAGACTAATAACGTTAACTAATAATCATAAAACCAAAATAATATAATGTTATCAATGAATATATAATAAATAATTTATTAAATATAAAATAAATATTTAAACAATAAATTATTATTATTTAATTGTGATATAATGAAGTATAAGTGTGTGAGATAGATATAATTGAACCAAAAGTGTAATTGAAATGAATGATATTTTTTTTTGTAATATTTTAGTATTATATATATTTTCTGGAAACATTAAATCAAATTGCTTGCATAGCCAAGTGATTAGTCCTTTATTTGGGAAATGAAGTGTCTTGGGTTCATCTCTTCCTAGGACTAAATATAATAAAGATTTACAAAATTTCCAACGTGGATTTGTATTTAAAAAATAAGAAATTGAATAAAGCCAACTAAGCAGTTGTACGTTATTTAAAATATAAAAATTAAAAAAGTTTGTCACATTAAAGATTTTGGTGATTGAATTTTAATATGAGGTAAAATAATTTAAACTTGAAATGTTAGGGATTGAATCAAAAATTTTTTTTATAGGAGGTTTTTCAAAACTCGCTTATACGACCGATAGAAAAATAGTTATTAACCCTATTTGAAATTTGTAATTATTTGATAAAAAATAAATGAAACTTATTGTTGAGAGGGAGAGGCTTTGATTTTATCATTCTTCTAATGAGTTTCCAAAAGCATGCTTCAAGATGGTCATTCAACTAACTTTTTGTTATACTTGACCTCTAACTTCTAATTCACTAACAATTAACTTTACTTTATGTCTTTATTTTGTGCCATTAATTTTATGTACCATTTATTTTTTAGTATTTACATCTCATGTTATTTGCCTTTTACTCACTTGAGCATTTATTTTCTGTCTTTTTATCTTTGCTCACTTGAACTTTCTTTTTTTCATTTTTAGTAAACTTAATAATCAACTTGAGCATTAAAAGCTTTAAGGTTACTTGGACTATCTGGTTACTATCCCTAGCATTGTGGAGTTGTGGATTCCAGAGACTTAGGATTAGAAGTCATGGGACCTTGGAATTTTGTAATCTTTGGCTGATATTTTTGTGAAGACCTTTTGAAATCCTCAGGGTTTATTCCAAGGCATTGGTTTGAATTTTTTCTGTGTGTAGGCTATTATGATTTTCATGCTTTGTCTGTGATTGAGAATTACTCTGTATACAGTTGTTACTCTGGCAAGTTTTTATCAACGAAGACTTTGCTTGGTTCTTAATTCATCTGAAGCTTGGTATTCCTTAGAGGTTTAGTATTTTTGCTTGCTTGGTTTTAATCCAAAGGATGAAAATTCTATATTGACTTTTTTATGTCAAGTGTTGGCTTCTTGTTGGTTAGACCCTTCTTTTCCTTAGCTTTTACTTTGTGTACTTAGAATAGTCCCTTCATCTCCTCCTATCTTCTTTAATTTCAAAAATCTTCTCCCTCCTTTTCAAAACTCTTCTTGTTTTCGAACTTGAACCGCTTTCATAATAAACTTGGACTTAGGTCCATGCATTTTCAACATCTTTTCTTAATCAAACCTTAACCAATTTAATCATACTTAAACATTTTTTTAAGACTAAAAGTCATTAACCACATTCAAACCATTTTGCCACTTTGACTTTTTACTTTAAAACTTTTCTCAAAAGATTAGACTTTTGTTGATTCTTGTAGTGACGCAAGCTACTATACTTCTATAATATGTAGTGAAGAGAGCTATTTTCGCTTGGGTGTTGAGTGATGGATTTTAAATCCAAATTATATCCTCTACTTTGATATGGAACAAATGCTCATTTCTCATAATTGTGGGTAGTAAGTATGTTTTCCACTCAGATATGACGATGATGTTTCTTCTCTTAAAATTAACCAACACAAATGTGTTTTAAAATTTTTAAGGTGAACTACGAGTAACCTGATCCCCTATTGCACGGAAGGTGGTACGTAGGCACTAAAGATTCACAACCGCGGCGGGTGCAAAAATTGTAAAAATAACTTCTTTTTCTCATCTCCACCATCTTATTTGGGATACACCTTTTATAGCAAAACTACACAAATTTTCAAAGAGGTTCCCGTGGAGTACCGTAGATGTTTAAGGTGCTAATACCTTCCCTTTGCATAACCAACCCCGTACCTAGATTCCCCCCCCCCCCCCCTCTTTTTTAGGTTTATTCGCTCTTTCCCCATTTTCTTTGGAAACAATAAAGCGCAGTGGCGATTTTTATTTGATTTGTACGAGTTAAGTCAATCCAATGACTTAGTCTCAATATTTCCACCACTACAGAAAACTGGCGACTCTACTGGGGAAATATCTCTAAGTGGGCTGAGCCTATCTTTGTTTATCTGTGTGTGTGCTATTATTTGTTGTATATTATTTGTTGTATATATGTATGTCTTGATTTTTATAATTTTTAGGGTGGTTGGTGATCTCTTATAAGTCTTATACCCGGACTTGGGCAAACTTAAGATAGGATGGGCGGTATGGTCATGTTAACTTTGTGGGAGTAATTCCGAAAAAGGAGACATGAGATCCCCCACTCAGTGGAGGCCCTGTTTGACTGTAGTATTTATTTATCGAGCAATCGGAAAGACATGCTGCTTTCGACATGGGAGCCAGTGAAGCTAAGAAGTCGTAGAACCTTTAACCCATCTTGCCCTTTTAGGTGTAGCGTGAAGACTATAACGGAGTAATCCGGAAGTAGTTACCACACGATGATGCATTCAGACGGGTTTTTTCTGAGAATATTTCTAACTACCGAGCTAATCAGGACGTTGGTAATATCTGAAGGAAGAATGTAGACTCTGGGATTTCCTTATAACCTTGTTTTTCAGGTGATAAACCATTAGTCCTTAACTTGTGGGTAGAACCTTTGACTTCATACTCGTGACGTCGAACCTATGAATCCCCATGTTTGTGATCTTGTGTGTGATTGTTGCATCATCAGCATTCATGCATCCATGAACATTATTTAAACAATTTTTCAAGGAACTTAAGGTTGACTTTTGCAAATATCTCAGGTACTCTTTTAACCATGGATTTTGGAAAGAGAAAGATTCGAAAGTACAGTTTCAAGGATCCTAAGATAGAGGAATTGATGAGTTTGATTCCTGAGATTGAGAGTCCTACAGATTTCCAGAAGAAGTATGAAGCCATTGTGCCTCTTATGAAGCTTAAGATGAAGGAGGATATTCTTTATACATTAATTCAATTCTATGATCCGTTATACCGGTGTTTTACTTTTCCTGATTATCAGCTGATGCCAATATTGGAAGAGTATTCCTACTTACTTGGCTTACCTACTATTGATTATGTTCCTTTCACCGTCTTAGAATGAGATCTCATGTATCATGAAATTGCCACCATAACTCACTTGAGAAAGTCTGAGATTGAGGCTATCATGACTATCAAAGGAGGAATCCAAAGTTTACCTGCTCAGTTTCTATTGGAGAAAGCTCGTTACTTCGCCAAGATGAAGAGTACAGCTGCTTTTGAGGCTATCTTTGCTTTGCTTTCCTATGGGTTGTTCTTGATTCCTAACATCGAAAAATTTGTGGATGTTAATGCCATTAGGATCTTTCTGATTGGGAACCTAGTCCCTACACTGCTAGGAGATACTTATTATTATTTCCATCTTTGAAATTTCTATCAGGAAGGGATTATCATTTGTTGCACACCATTGTTATATCAATGGTTTATTTCTCACTTACCTCGGTCTGGTGCTTTTTAAGATATCAAGAAGGAACCACGTTGGGCACCAAAGATTATGGCTATCACTCATTATGATATTGATCGATATTATCAAGCTTATTATGATGTGAAGATTATTTATAGTTGTGGTGTTTTTCCCAATGTGCCTCTTCTTGGTACAAAGGGAGGAATTAACTACAATGTTGTTCTTGCACGCCACCAACTTAAATATCCAATGAGAGACAAGCAAAGTAACATTCATCTGAGTGGTTTCTTTCTCAAAGAAGGAGAAGATCACAAGGTTGATAAGGAAGAGATTGAAAAGGCTTGGCGCCATATTTATAGGAAGGGTAGAAAAGATTTGGAACCAAGAGGAGGTGTTTCTTTAGAGCCTCATCTCTGTTGGGTACAAGCAAGGACAATTAAGTTGAAGATGCCTTATTCTCGTGAAGAACCTTTAGTTGACATGTTTATAAGGACTAGTTCTCCTCTCTTAGACGACGTGGAAGAACTTCAGCTTGCCTTAGTTAGGATGCAATAAGAGAAGGAAGCATGGAAGAACAAGTACTAGACTTTGGAGGAGTCCTGCTCAACACAATTGAAAGAGAAGGATGACTTAATTGAGAGTCATATTATGGAGATGATAGAGAAGCAGGAGGATTTATTTTCCTCTAGAGTTCAGCCAGGTCCCGGTCACCCATTTTCTGATTCTGGTGGATGGAAAGAAGTCACCGACATATATGTAGAAGAGAACAAGAATTTAAAGGCTCATATTGCAAGACTCAAGGGAAAACATCAATGTGTGGAAAGATCTTCATCAACTTTGGTTTCTTAGGATTTTTAAATTCTATCTTTATTCTCTTGTACTTAGGATTATTGAAACTTGTACTAAAAATTGTAATCCATTTCAAAGTTATTATTAAAATGAGAATTTTCAGTATTTTCAAATGTGTTAGTTCCTCAATATCCGCAATTGTTTATAATTCTTTGAGTTCCTTGAATAAACACAATAAATCATATGCATTGCATATCATGCATTATTTTGCACATATTTTTCATTCCTATCTTTCACATGTGTCTTACTTGTTTCTCTACTTCGTTCAGTTGGCAAGCTGTCTCATCGCTATAATACTCAGGCTAATTCTTGAAGGAAGATGGAAAACCTTGAACAAGAGAATCGTGAGCTGCATGAAGAAGTTATTACTTTGAGAACCGGTATGGATAATCTGACTGCTTTGGTAGAGTCGTTGGTGGCTGCTCAGAATTAGCCACCACCTCTTCCTCCTCCTCTGTCTCCTCATGCTACTCAACCACAACAGACGACCATTAATTCAGAGGTTCTATCAGTTCCCATATCTATTACTCTAGTTACTGCTACTCAATACCGTATGCCTCGTGGGTTACCTGTGGGGAATGCCTGAAAAGTTCATGCCAAAAGGTTACAATCATGCTGCTCAAGTTGCTATATTTGTTCAAATTGATGTTGTTTCTGCACCTCCTGTGGTGCATGTTGTCCTTGTTATTAATAATGATATTTATCATACTAAACCTCTGAAATAACCGACCGAATTGTCATCTGATATAAAATCAATGAAGTCGCCATCAAACGTCTTTTATCCAGCCGTAAGGGAAAGGTAAACATTGAGAAAACCTGAAGAGGTGAAATTATGGTCTTGCAACCGAGAGATCGGGTAAGATAGTCTGTTATGCGAGGGGAAGGTATTAGCACCCCACACGCCCATAGTACTCTACGGTATCCACTCTTGTTTGTTCTAATCTAAGGGTGTGAAAAATCCAAGTCTAAGCTTAAAAGCTAAAAGGGAAAGATGCAAGATGGAATGCATGCAAAAGAAAGGAGAAAAGAATGTAAGGAAAATAAAAGTTGTGCTCGCTCAGGCCCTACCCCGATGCCTACGTATCCCTTTTAAGCAATCAGAGCAGTCGTAGTTCGACTCATATATTTTGGTTGGTTTGTGTTTTTTAGTTAAGAAGACAAAAGCAACAATCAAGATGGCAAAACATTAGATAAAACGACATAACATCAACAACGATAATAAAACAACAAAAAAAGATGACAAGACATCACATGGTAACACAAACTCAGACAAGATGATAAAATGTCAGCATGATAACAAAATATCAGACAAGACAATGAAATGTTACACCTAACAATGATATCGAAAATCAAAGTAGGATGACAAACATACGCGATGATGAAACATCGGCAACAAACATATGCAATGGTGAAACATCGCTAAAAAGATAGCAAGATAACATGGCAAAGATGATGAGACATCACAATTCAGATGATAAAGTATCACACCTAATAATGATATTGAGAATCAAGGTAGGAGAACAAACATACGCGATGGCAAAACATCGGAAACAAACATATGCAATGGCGAAACATCGACTAAAAGATGGCAAGATAACAAGGCAAAGATGGCGAGACATCACAATTCAGATGATAAAACATCACACCTAACAATGATATTGAGAATCAAAGTAGGATAACAAACACGTGCGATGGAGAAACATCAGCAATAAACATATGCAATGGTGAAACATCTGCTAAAAGATAGCGAGGTAACATGGCAAAGATGGCGAGGCATCACAATTCAGATGATAAAACATCACACCTAACAATGATATTGAGAATCAAAGTAGGATAACAAACACATGCAATGGAGAAACATCGAAAAAAAGATAATAAAATGTCATGGAAAGGATGGAAAAACATCAATTTGAAACGGTTTAAAACAAAGCCAAAAGGCACGCAAACAATTATGATTGATTTGTATTTTTTACCTTGAAGAAGGATTTAAGTATTGTTACGTATTTTGGAGTTTAATAAAGAAAATGTTTTTGTTTTAATGCACATGCAAAAGGGGAATAAAAAGTCTAAGGGAAACAATCCTATTTTCTACGCCTAATGTTATCATACAATGGTGGTCCTATGTCAAGGATTAATGAAGATGGAAATTTCTACCTAATAGTAGCATGTGTGGTTTACAATCCTAATATCTATCTCGAACATAAACCTAAAAGAGTCGAGGAAAATCCTAAAGGAAAATGGTAGCATAAAGAAAATAAACAAATAAGTGCTTCGGCGAAAGCACGCAAAGAATGCAATGCAAAGTCATATGCAGAGGTTAAAGGGAGTTGCCATGGCCAAGGTGAGCGAATCACCCGAGTACAAGAACTCTTAACTGTGGGACAAGATAGCTATACCGGGTATTGAATTACTGGGAAAGCAGAATATATGCACAAAATGATGTTCAAAGCGTCTAAGCTTCTGACCGAGATATAGAGGATCAAGGTAGACGATAGAAGATAGTATAAACAATCACGGAGTTTCAGCATCAGCCAATGCAAACTCCTGACAAAGCGTGGAGTTTTGATTGCAAAACCCTTCCCCACTTGACGGACTCGATGTACAAGATCGACAGAACTCCAAAGCATCAACGTACCACGTGAGCTAAGGATGACATGGACTAGAATGTGTGGGGGTCGATTACAGACCCTCCCCGCTCTCGTCCTTTTGAGGACTTCCATGGGGGATGGGAAAATGTGCGAGCAAAAATGTAAACACACTTGCAGAACACCTACTTTGAAGGTAGGATTTTAAACAAGCACAAGTAGCACACAATGGTACATAATGCAAAATTATCCTAAGAGGGTCTTTAAATAAACCAGAGGGGTTCCTGACATGATCAACAACGAAAATCCCCGTCATACATCTCTAGTCCTACTTCTCATGGCAAGGAAAGCGGCAAAGCGTGAAAATAGTAAAAAGGAAGAGATGAAATACCAAACGAATAACAATCCGTATCAAGCAAGCAAAAATAAGAAACCCGGGAAACTTCGAGCAAGCTAGCTTCAACAAAGAAATCCAGTGAGAATATGCATCGAGGCATCAATAAGAAAGATCAGAATGTGTAGCAGACACGTCCATATCATAAAGTGCCTGCACAAAATTCAATTATTCACACCAAGAACGAAATGTGTATTGACACATCCATATTTCCGAGCACCTGCACAAAATACAATTATACAAGATACGGGGCACAAAACAATGGCATGCGCGTCGAACACAAAATAGGACCATAAATCGAAAGTCCAAACAAGTTTTCCGAACAAATAATCGAGTAATAATTAAATGATCCGAAACTATCCAAATGTACCTTGAACAATCAACACACATGTTAAAAACAACAAGGAAAATAGAAGTATAAAAGAGTAGAAGGAAATTTGGAGCAAGCAATAGCCAAAACAAAGCCAAAGAAGCAAAAAGAAAAAATTTGGAAAAGATGTGTCGACCACAACAGGGCATGAGTCGACTCATTCCTGGAATTTTCTCAGTTTGCGTCGACCGGAGGGTCGACGCAACACTTCCCTTAGGTGACCAGAATGTTTGTGTCGGCCGCAACAGGGCTTGAGTCAACTCATGCCTGAAATTTTCAATTTGCATCGACCAGAGGGTTGGTGCAACACTTCTCGTGTATGGTCTCAACTGTTTGTGTCGATTCAAAAAGGCTATGCGTCAACTCAACTACAATCTTGTTCAATTGAAACTTTGAAGCAACATAACTTTTGCATCGAGTGTCCGTTTCACGCATGGCTCGAATCGTTGGAAAGCTTAAAAATTATAGAATATCGACGACACGAAATGGAAACCAAAACAACAAAAATTATACGACAAGTTTCCCGATATTAGCACGATCGACATGTGAATTCATGATCTAATTTCATGAGTTTCAACGCATTTTTATCGGATTGAATCACGTGATAAGATCAAGGCACAATGGCTCAAGCATTGTGTCAAACACATAATCTCCAAAATTCAACTCATGATTTTTGCACAATTAGAGATCCAAATTATACTACACATAATCAATCAAGAATCAACAATTAAGCTTGAAACAACTTCAACATTTTGTTTTCTCAAATAAGCACTTTCATGAAAAATCAATTAATTGAGTAAGTACTTATTTAATCATCCAATTCCAGATTTGCACATCATGATTCAAGATCAATTCACATTTTCCTAATCGAAATCACCTCCATAATTCAAATTAGATCATAGTTCAATTTATTGATCCACAAAAGTGCTTATTTAAGAATCACTTATTTGAAAAGTGCTTAAATCAAGAAAAAATTACCGTAGAATTGAAGAGGAAGCTTAGGTATAGAGATCAGAACAACCAGATTCGAGATCGTACAATAATTGAGCTTCTTTGACTTTTGGATCTTGAAGAAGTTGTTGGAAAAGTTATTGGTATTCTTGATGAAAATGAGAGAAAGTTGCTCTTTGATCCTTGAGCAAGATGAGGGAAAGTTTTTTAGTGTTTTTGAGAATTGTTAAATTATGAGAGTCCCCTTGAAAATTGGAGTGAATAAGAATATATAGTGTGCCCTTTTTTGAATGAATGGGCCTCTAATAAATACAAGCAAATGTGCAAATTTTCAGTTCATCAGATTCCTACACCTTAAGGTCAAATTCGAAGGTCCCTCGGTGCAAATTTAGAAGTTGAAATGTGAATTTAAAATGTAGCCAACAGTGAGAAAAACATTGTATCCAAAGATGGGCTCAATCGGATAAATGGTGATTTAGTTATGATTTTTTGAAGTTTCGCCTCAGATGAAAATATTTATCGGTTCGGGGTTTTCAAATGGATTACGCGTGTTTTGGACCAAAAACGAAGGCCTTCAGGATACCGTTCGAATTGGAAAGATGAAAGTGATATTTATCCAACTCAATTTTTGAACCAATGCCACCAAAACCAGCTCGATACGATAATAATTGACCGAGTTATGATTTTCTGAAGATGAAGCAGGTGAACATTTGTCACAAATTTCTTGTGCAAACATATTTGATAAATTCATATATTCGAAGATTCTCTGAGTAGAACTGGCTTCCAGCTGTGAGATACGAAATGTAGATAACGTAAAGACGGAATTTTGGCCACCAGAACGGATTCAAAACAATAAACGGCCTTCGAGTTATGAATTTTCTAGTATGCCAAAAATGCACATTCAACATATTTTTTATTGTATTTTTCCACTGCATAACTCTGACAGATTCGCGTATTCGGAGACCTTCCTTTGAGAATTAGCCTTTGGCCCGAACATGAGAGTTGGAGAGGACATTAAGACAGATTCAATAGCGAAAAAACCACCTTTAGATGGTATATCAAATCGAATTATAAATTTATGAACGCCAGAAATATCGTTGATCGGTAACCCAAAAACTTAGTAACGAGACCGCCTTCTACACATAATCGGCTCCCACCTGAACACAAAAAAAGTGAAGATAATATCCACACAGACCCGGTGATCAAATGTTAGCTCAAAATAATACTCTGGCCTGGAGTTATAAAGTCCTGAAGTCTGCCTTTCCGAAATGGACTTTCAACTTGAATTGTTCAGAATTAAGAGGAACCTATGGCTTCCTTCTACCACTCAGGACATGATAGAATACACGGGAATTAGCCATGGTAAGAAATCATTCATTCACTGCATGGATTATTTCTACAAAGCTTCGAACATCTCTCATAAGTAGTCGATACCTTTTGGAACTGCCTTGATCCTATTTCAAATGCATGAATATGTATGATATGCATATGATGAAACATAAGCCATAAATATTTTGAAATCAAAAGGGTAAATTTTGAGGTACAACAGCTGCCCCTATTCAATCGTCTTAAACCTGATAAGTGAGAAAAAGTGACAGCTTTCAAGCGTTAAGAGTTGAAGATGATTGAATACAAAAGAACCCAAAAATTTACACTTTTGAAGAAGAAACAGAACCCCTCAAAGATAAAGGATGCCAGCAGAAGCAAGATTTTTAGGAGATTGGACGAAATTGAATTTAACCAGCAAATAGTCTAATGAAAAATTGGACCTCCCAAGGTATGCGTCAGAATGAAGTTGTAACGCTGATTTTAACAAAGTTGAGACAAAACTCAAACTTAGAAGAATAGATGAAACTAAACTTCAGAATAAATGTGTTAGGATAAAACCAGACCATAAAATGGGTGAGATAAGACTCAAACCATATAGAATAGGCGAAACTAAACTCTAGAAAAGTATGCGGGGCAGAGTGGCTAGAGCGTGTGATTCTAGGAGCACCTGCTAGTCTCGAACCAAGGGAAGACAGTGAGATGGAACTGAAAGCCCCAAAGGTTATAAAATAGACAAGTTTCAACCCAAGATAGACAACATGAAGGAACTGAAAGAATACCAGGAGTAAGAAACAAAACGGGACGAACCTCGACTCATTATGACTAGTTAGATAAAAC
This sequence comes from Vicia faba, assembly GCA_948472305.1. Taxonomy (NCBI): domain Eukaryota; kingdom Viridiplantae; phylum Streptophyta; class Magnoliopsida; order Fabales; family Fabaceae; genus Vicia; species Vicia faba. The sequence goes on along the minus strand of OX451739.1, from coordinate 1,467,964,275 downwards.
TAAACTAGATGAGTACCAAGATGAAAGTTGGGTTTCACGCGCAGGTAACGAGGCAAAACTTAGCCCATAGCAAAGTGACGAGAGCGCATGTTTCTCACAACACTTGATAGTCTCAGACCAGGGATAATCAGTAAACGAAAACTGATGGAAGAATCCAAGGAACAAAAGAGACTGATTTCAACCAGGGATGCAGTTACGAACACTGCAAAGAGACTCGGTAAATGAAAACCTATAAAGGATTCAGTAATCAAACACTGGTGGAAGTCTAAGGTATGAAAACAAAACGAGACGACACTCGACTCATTATAACTAGTTAGACAAAACTAAACTAGATGAGTATCAGAATGAAAACTGGATTTCATGCGCGGGTGAGGAGACGAAACTCAAAACTCGACCCAAAGCAAGGTGATTAGGACATACAACTAAAAATTTGCTGAAAGTGAATATCAGGACGAAACCGATATTCAAAAGGTACATCAATAGTCATTGGGATGGGCTAACGAGGGTAGTAGAGACTAAACCCGAGAAAACTATGCCAGGTCAAAACTGAACTACAATCATGAGTAGTCACTCAACCATTCAAATGGTTAACATCAAAAGGATAATTGTATGGGGGTGAAACCGAGATACTGAGGATGAAGACCTCGCTGGGGATAAAATCCGAAGTATTAGCAAATTCACTGGGGAAAACAGAAACAGTAATGGCTTATGTTCTGATGCATGTTTGAATATTTTTTATATAACATAATGCTTCATATAATGGAAAGGATACATGTTTTGGTGGATGCAATGTGATGATGCAAGTTTAGATGTTTCATTGGGGAATGGACAATCGAGAAGCCAATAACTAATAGGTCAAAATATGACAAGACTTGCAAAAATAAAATGCAAAATCCAATGGAGAAGAGAAAATATGAGGAACCACTGGAAAGAAACCTTGAAGAGTTGAAACTCTGTTGAGAGTAACAACTGAGCAACTGATAGAAATAGAATATAAACACTGATAGGATTTGCAAAAATAAATTGCAAACTCTGCTGAGGAAGATCGGGCCGAAACTGATTAACTTCAAGAAGGAATGCCAAATGAAAATTGGGTGTTGTGGGAGAAGATCGGGGCAAGACTGTAGCTTCTGAAGGAGAATGCCAAATATTAATCGGATGGTGCTGGAAAAGACCAGGGAAAGACTATAATTTCTGGAAAAGATGGGGTGCCTCCGTGTTGAGAATGACACCAAAATTATAGATCAGATGTGGGAATCAAAACCCTCGCTGGGAAAACTTCAGTCAAAAAGTTCTCTATCATTTGCCGAAGATTAACAAAATCTCAATTAATCGACCAACAATGACTACACTGAGGATAAGAAAAGATCCTTAAATAAGGATGCCCTAAGAAACCAATTAGCTGGGGAATGAGAGAACAGGACGATGAATCTTTAATTGGCAACTCCGCTAGGGAATTGAAACTTCTTCAGACTATGAATCCTCATCTAACAACTCCATTGGGGACATGTGACGTCTTCAAACTTGAAGTCTCAGAACGAAGCCTTTTTCTTGAAAAATATTTCTGGGAAATAAAACTCTGCTGAGGAAACAAAACTCCACTGAGGATACAAAAATCTGTCAGGGAGTGTTTTGCTGTGGATTTTTCCAAAACCTTTGGTATGCAACCATAAAATATACTATGAAGATAGTCAAACTGTATCAACTTTACCAGGGAAATGGAAATCTCTGCCAACATCAACCCTACTGAGGATGATAAAGGATTCTTTTGATATTAAAATTCCCCAAGTCACAACTCATATGGGAAAATGAGAATTTTTTAATGCAAAGTTCAATGAGAATTCAAATTGGAAGGTAAACTCCGTTGGGAATAGTCTTTATCAAGAACGAGATAATGCTCATCAAGACTTGGTTGGGGGATGAAGGTTTCTAAAAACCTTATCCGCCTCAAGAATCCCTCATACGATAATGCTGGAAAGAAATAACTGTGGGGAATTCCCTATTCCCAAGTTCAAAAGTTAGAGGCAAGACTCTCACATGGGTGCTGACAAGCTACAACTTACAGAGTGAACGATAATTCCTCGAGAGGATTCCATGGAATTCGTACCATCATGGATGTGCTGCCCCAGAGTAGCAGAACTTTGAGAGGTTGATCCTCAACTTGACTACCCCAAATTGGTGAAACGAAAAGACCAATGACCAAAGGCCAAACCCTGATAAGACTTTGCAAAAAATAAATTGCAAATTCCACTAGAGAAGATCAGATCAAAACTGTAACATATGACTTTTGTTTGATAACTTGTCAATTTCTCACTGGGGATAACTTCCTGGGGAGAATACTGCAAAAAAATTGCAGTGCAGATGAAATCTTGGCCTATGTTTCACCTCTTAACCTTCTGGGAAAAGATCCAATATCTCCTTCCACGAATAAAGAGAACCTTGCTGGGAGCTGGGACCTTTTGATGCAAGTCTTTAATGAAAGCGACTTCGAATGGGGAATCGTAGAAATTCTTAGACAAAAGAATTCTAACCTGACCAACCCGGGGATACTACCGCTGGGGAGTAACAGTCTTTACTTGGGGAAGAGGAGAGTATCTTTAAACCACAAGCTTGAGGTTTAGAACTCCACTGAGGAAATATTTCAGCCATGTTAGAACATAGTTTGATTCTACAACCCTTAATTAGCGTTTTGATGATAACAAACACAAAGAACAAATATGCACTCTAAATTTATGTTATTTTGAATGCAGAAGTTCTGACCGAAACAACATCATAAATTAAGCTACAGAAGCTTTTAAGCTGAGGTAATCAGAATCTGCGCTGAAGAATGATGATCAGAACCAGCACTGAAATGAAGAATACTCTGATTCTGAACAGAAGTTTCATATACCATCATATCCTCACATCTCTGAGTCATCAATGTTCTGAAGCAATTGCAGCATGCAAGATTCTAAGTTCTGAAGCGTTACTATTCAATCAAGACAGCATCATATGCAATGACTTCATTCATACAAGAATCTTCTCAATATGGAAACAACATTAAATGTCCATTATCACGCTTTTATGTTAGACAGGATTTTCATGCCTATATAAACAAGCTTAGAGGACAAATCGTTTACGATTTTGGACACTACTGCAACATACCTCAAAAACGCTGCAATCTTACATATTCATATATACGCTCAAAATTGTGTAAAATATCACAGTTGTGATACAATTTTTTAAAGGAAAAACAATAATACACAGTATAGTCTTTTATCTTGATTAAACTAGTTTTCCTTGAGATTAACCGGGTTGTGGTTGTACTCAAGAAGACTTTGGCAGTTGTCACAGTAGTGTTGTAATCAGTTTTTGATTAGTGAATTAAGTCCTCGTTGGAGAGAGGCGAAATCACCTTGGAGGGTGGACTGGAGTAGTTTGAGATCAAACGAACCAGGATAAAAATATCGTGTCTACTGTGCTTTTGTTTTTAAGTTTCAATTCAACCCCCCTTCTTGTGTTTTTCACTTCTTCAATTGGAATCAGAGCGCCTGGTTCTGAGTTCATACACTTAACCGTGTCAATACAAGATCCAAGCTTTAGAAAAACACTATGGTGGGACCAAGCCAAAACATCAGCAATGACTATCATGAGGACAAGGACATAATCAGCGGCAACCTCCAGTCTTTGATGGAGAAAATTTTGACTACTGGAAAGACAGAATTGAGAGCTTCTTTCTGGCTCATGATGCTGATCTATGGGACATGGTAATTGATGGATACACACATCCAGTGGATGAAAGTGGTCAGAAGATAGACATAAAAAGGATGTCTGACCAGCAAAAACGTGATTTTAGAAACCATCATAAAGCCAGAACAATACTTCTCAGTGTTATCTCATACTCAGAATATGAGAAAATCTCAAACAGAGAGACAGCCAAAAGCATGTTTGACTCTCTGAGGATGACGCATGAAGGAAACATATAAGTCAAAGAAACCAAGGCCCTTACGCTCATTCAGAAATATGAAGCATTCAAGATGGAAGACAGTGAATCCATAGAAGCAATGTTCTTAAGATTCCAGATTCTTGTTGTTGGGCTGAATGTTCTTGACAAAGGATATTCTACTACTGATCACGTAAAGAAGATTATCAGAAGTCTACCCAAGCAATAGAGGCCAATGGTCACTGCACTTAAGCTAGCTAAAGATCTCAATAAGATATCTCTGGAGGAACTTGTCATCTCCCTTAGAAGTCACGAGATAGAGCTAGAAGAAGACGAGCCTCAAAAGCAAGGTAAGCCTATAGCATTAAAATCTAACAAAAAATATGATTCTAAGGTTTTGCAGGCTATGGAAGAAACCTCTGATGGATCCTCATCAGAAGAAGATGAATTGTCTCTTCTCTCCAGAAGGGTCAATCATTTGTGGAAGCAGAGACAAAGGAAATTCAGAAACCCGAGAAGATTAGAGAATCAAAATGAATCCTCCTCCAGATACAGAAAGTCCGAGTCCTCATCTGGACATAGAAGATCTGAAGGTTCCTCAGGACACAGAAAGTCAAATAACAAGGACATCATCTACTATGAGTGCAATGAGCAAGGGAACTGAAAAAGTGACTGTCCAAGGCTTCAGAAGGAGAAACACAAAAAGAAGTTCTTCAAGGAGAAGAAGAAAAGCCTCATGGAACCATGGGACGATTCAGACACTTCTGATGCTGACTCAGAGTCAGATGATGAAAGAGCCAACATAGCTCTCATGGCAAATGTGTCAGAAGACAGTGAAGCTTCTGGTTCAGACTCAAAATCAGACACAGAAGAGGTATTCCCTGATTTCACTGTTAACTTTACTAAGGCTAAACTTGCAGAAAGTCTGAATGAAATTCTGGAAAGGTATCAGCAAATCAGAGTCAAATTCAAGAACCTGAAAAGGGATATTGTCTCTGACTCTGAAAAGACTGAGAGTGTTAGATTATAGAACTCTAAGTTAAAAGAAAAGATTTCAAAATTAGAAAACGATTTACAAACTCTCAAAGAAATAATCTCAGGGACTCCCAATAATGCTGATAAGATCATCAAAGAGTATGATCACAGCTTTCAGAAGTTTCTGGCTAAAAACATAGATAAAAGCAAGATGGCTTCAATGATCTATGGAGTTAGCAGGAATGGCAGAAAAGGAATAGGATACCAAGGCAAGGTATCTCCACCTAAGAAATTCATGGACCTTGTCATAAAACGCACACCACTAAAATCACACTTCACATATGGGCACATACATGACCTAAAATACACTAGTAATGATTACTCTGTCAAACCAAAATTCAACCAGAATTTTGGTAAAACTAACAAACCAGGACCCAAAAAGATATGGGTACCTAAGGACAAAATTATATATGTAGCAGATATCTTTAGCAACAAGGCTAAAACACCAGTCATGGTACATGGACTCTGGATGCTCTCGACACATGACGGGAAGAAAGCATATGTTCCAAAGCCTGGAACTTAAACCTGGAGGCTACGTGGGCTTTGGAGGCAACCAAAGAGGGAAGATAATTGGCTCTGGAACAGTAGGTAATGGTAATCTTCCTTCTATAAATAATGTGATTTTAGTTGATGGATTAATGCATAACCTGTTATCTATAAGTCAATTAAGTGATAACGGTTATGATATAATCTTTAATCAAAATTCATGCAAAGCTGTTAGTCAGAAAGATGGAACTATCCTTTTTAATAGAAAGAGGAAAAACAACATTTATAAGATAAAACTTTCTGAACTAAAGAGTCAGAATGTAAAATGTCTTATCTCTGTTAACAACGAGCAATGGGTCTGACATAGAAGATTGGGGCATGTTAGTATGAGAATAATATCTCAGATTAACAAACTCAATCTAGTCAGAGGACTTCCTAATATGAAGTTCAGCTCAGATGCTTTGTGTGAAGCATGTTAGAAAGGAAAATTTGCAAAACCTGCCTTTAAATCTAAAAATGTTGTTTCCACCTCTAAGCCATTAGAACTTCTGCACATAGACTTATTTGGACCAGTAAAAACTGCGTCTGTTAGTGGCAAGAAGTATGGGTTAGTGATCGTAGATGACTATAGCAGATGGACATGGGTAAAGTTCTTAAGACATAAGGACGAGTCACATTATGTGTTCGTTGCATTCCGTAACCAAGTTCAGAATGAAAAGGATCTTAGAATTGTCAAAGTCAGAAGTGATCATGGTGGAGAATTTGAAAATAAAAAATTTGAAACATTCTTTAATGAAAAAGGCATCTTGCATGACTTCTCTTGCCCTATAACTCCCCAACAAAATGGAGTTGTAGAATGAAAGAACAGAACACTGCAAGAAATGGCCAGAACCATGATCAATGAGACTAATATTGCTAAGATCTTCTGGGCAGAAGCAATTAACACAGCGTGTTACATTCAGAATAGAATCTCTATAAGACCTAATCTGGAAAAGACTCCATATGAATTGTGGAAGAACAGAAAACCCAACATTTCTTATTTCCATCCTTTTGGATGCACCTGTTTTATTATGAATACTAAAGATCATCTGATCAAGTTTGACTCTAAAGCACAAAAGTGTATTATGTTAGGATACTCTGAATACTCAAGAGGGTACAGAGTATACAATATAGAAAGACAAATTGTTGAAGAGTCAATTAGTGTTAGATTTTATGATAAGGTTGACCCTCAAAAGTCAAAGCAGAATGAATCTTTTGCAGATATAGAAGTTGAATTCACAGGTACTGAAGCCAACCCATCAGAAGTTCCCAACAGAGACGCTCCAACAACTTCAGAAAGAAATATTACGAGTGATCATGTACCTTCTGTTGATCAACTCCAGAAAAGGTTATCCAGAAGCAGCATAGCTCACCCAGAAGATAAGATCCTGGGAAAGAAGGATAATCCAATCAGAACAAGATCAACATTCAGAAACTCTGAAGAATCCCTCATGGGACTGGTCTCTCTGATTGAACCAACAACAATTGATGAAGCTCTTCTGGACATTGACTGGATTCTGGCAATGCAGGAGGAATTAAATCAGTTCACCAGAAATGACGTATGGGATCTGGTTCCCAAACCAAAAGGATTCAACGTCATTGGAACAAAGTGGGTGTTCAGAAACAAACTGAACGAGCAAGGAGAAGTCATCAGAAACAAAGCACGACTGGTGGCACAAGGTTATAGTCAACAAGAGGGGATAGACTATACAGAAACATTTTCTCCAGTCGCCAGGTTAGAATCTATCAGACTCTTAATCTCATTTGCTGTAAACAATGGCATCACTCTGTATCAGATGGATGTCAAAAGTGCATTCCTAAATGGCTACATAGATGAAGAGGTATATGTGCACCAACCCCCTGGGTTTGAAAATTCCAAACACCCAGAATATGTTTTCAAACTAAAGAAGTCACTCTATGGTCTGAAACAAGCTCCCAAAGCTTGGTATGAAAGACTAAGTAACTTCCTGTTAGAAAAGGAATTTACCAGAGGGAAAGTGGACACAACCTTGTTATGTAAGACATTTAAGAATGACATTTTAGTTTGTCAGATTTATGTAGATGATATCATTTTTGGATCCACTAAACCTTCTCTCGGAAGAGAATTTGCTAAGTGCATGCAGGCAGAGTTTGAGATGAGCTTAATTGGGGAACTCTAATTCTTTCTGGGCATTTAGATAAACCAAACTCCAGAAGGAACTTACATTCATCAGAGCAAATATGTCAGAGAACTTCTGAAGAAATTTGACCTCTCAGAATGTAAGCCCTCAAAGACTCCAATGCATCCCACGTGCATTCTGGAAAAGTAAGAGGTAAGTAAAAAGGTAGAGCAGAAAATCTACAGAGGTATGATTGGCTCTCTCCTTTATCTGACGGCTTCAAGGCCTGATATTTTATTCAGTGTTTGCTTATGTGCTAGATTCCAATCAGATCCTAGAGAATCTCACTTAACAGCAGTTAAGCAAATTTTCAAGTATCTGAAAGGTACTACTAATATGGGTTTGTTTTATAGAAAATCCAATGAATACAGCTTAGTAGGATACTGTGATGCTGACTATGCTGGAGACAAAGTAGAGCGTAAAAGAACTTCTGGAAGCTGCCAGTTTCTGGGAGACAATCTGATCTCATGGACCAGCAAGAGACAGTCCACAATAGCATTGTCAACAACAGAAGCTGAATACATAGCAGCTGCTGGATGTAGCACTCAAATGCTCTGGATGAAAAGTCAACTTGAAGACTTCAACATATTTGAGAGTAACATTCCTATCTTCTGTGATAACACTTCTGCCATATGTCTCAGTAGAAATCCCATTTTTCATTCTAGGGCTAAGCATATAGAAATAAATCATCACTTTATTAGGGACTATATTTAGAAAGGAATTCTTACTTTAAAATTTATTGACACAGACCATCACTGGGCTGATGTATTTACAAAACCCCTTTCTGAAGATAGATTCAATTTCATTCTGAAACATCTCAGCATGAAATTATGTCAAGAATAAAATGTTTTATTTGCATATCCTAACCCTCAGGAATTTATTGTTTTCTGTGAACATCTGATCAATTTGTCTTCAGAAGTTAGAAGTACAGTTGCCTCAGAATCTATCTATGAAGATCTAAACGTTTCATTTCAAGGATAGAGGCTTGAAGTTCACATCATCAAACATCTGTCATCCTCTCACAAGCTACCTTCTGAGGCTGAACACGCTTTCAAATTCTGAAGGGTCCAAGGCTCTGATTGGATGCATTGAGACAATTGTCAGTGGTAATTGTTCAATATCTCTCTAAATCCCCTAATTTCAGGTTTCAGTAATGCATATAATCATTACTTATTTTCTTTCTTACTATTTACGTTTTCTAAAAACCTATATAAACTTAATTTGTTATTTCATTCATTCACGTTTTACCCTCTTCTAAATTCTCTCTTGTTCTAGTTTCTTTTTCAAAAAACCCTTTCCATTAATTTTCTTCAAAGAATCTGTGTGAACAATGGCATCATCATCAAGTCTCAAGAATCTCAGTGCTCCTGAATCTTCATCAACGGAGCAATATGAAGAGCCCATTAGAATGCTACTCACTCCGGTTGACAACCTTGAAGTTCTCTGTGAATTGATCATTGATTTTAAAAGCTTACAAGAAAATGGGTTTAATCTGTATGAAGATGTAACCGCACAGGGATGGAACAAATACTCTGATCGTCTGTTGGGTACAACTTTTCCCATTCTTGTTAAAGAGTTCTGGATTCATGCTACCTCATCCAACCACTAGGTCACATCATATGTTATGGGGAAGAAGATAGTGATAACAGAAGATTTGATTGGGAAACTCATTGGATACAATAGTGGTGGAGTCAGGTGCATTGATATGGCTGATAGGTGCTCTGACCTAAAATCTATTGCTAGGGAAATCTTCACTTCTGGACAGCCATCCAGTAAGATCAGAGACTTGAAGGATCATCACAGAATCTGGGCTAGAATAATTATGGGATGTATCAATCACAGGAAGCCTACAAGCTCTCCTGATTACATCAATATTGATAAGCAATTTCTGATTTACTTCATTGCAAAGAAGACCAAGATAAACCTTACACACTTGCTCTTCAACCATCTCAGAACAAGTGTGAAAGAGACAAGAGAAGAAGAAAGAACTAAGAGGGATTGGATTCCTCTAGGAAGATTGATTTCATATATTCTAACAGAAAACAGGCTGATAGAACATCTTACAGAGGCTCAAGAAATTAGTACTCTGGAAGTAACCGCTGGGAAACCTTTGAATGCCAAGAATTAGAAGAAAATGAAGATTATTGAGAACATTAAGAAGGAACCAACAACTGCTTCTCATGAGGCCATCACTTCTAGGAGAATCCCTCTGAAGGATTTTCCACTATTTTCTGAGATAAATGCCTCTCCAAAAATCATAGTCAGATACCTTGAAGCTTGCAAGGCTGATGGGACTATTCCAGAAATCAACATCCAAGATCTGCACAAGCCAGCTCCAGAGGTTGTGCTAAACAAATCCAAAAAGAGGAAGGCAGCAGGACAAGGATCCTCTCAGAAGACACCTAAAGCTGTGAAAAATAAAGGTAACCCATCATCTGTTTCTGTTGTAGAATCAATAGCTATTCCAACATCTGAAACCATTCCCCCTCAACCAACAGAAAATCCTTCACCCCAAATATTTGAGGACTTTGACATAGAGTTTGACCCATCTGTAACTCTTGGAAACTTCTTGAATGAACCTCACTCCCCCAATCCAAATCCAAATCCATAACAACATCAACCAGAACTTGCTAAAGTTCTATCTGACATTGAATTGTTTGATCAAGACTTTTCCTCACCACTACCAGAAAAATCCAAACACTTACTCTCCTCAACCAGAAAATACATAACCACACTCTTCTAAACCAGAAAATCCACAACCACACTCTCCTCAACCAGAAAATCCACAACCACACTCTCCCCAACCAGAACATCTGAACCTCAACTCACCTCAACCAGAGAATGAAAACCCTCTCACTCCTCCTACTGAAAACCCATCTTCTGAAATTCCCGAACCAGAAATTCAACACGCTACTGCAAACCAATAAGAAGACCCACCTTCAGATTCTAATACCACTACCCCAATTCCTGGGATAACAGAACCTTTTACGGTTCGTTTACCTCTCACTATTCATGATACTCCAGAAATCCCTTCACCATATGAATCTACACAACCAAACACCCCTAACTCACCAATCCTGATTTCTGACTCTTCCACTCCATCACCCATCAACCGTCCAGCTAATAACCTCAGACTTGTCATTGATCCATAAGTGCTAGACCAACTAGCTTCCACCTCAAACAAAATTGCCACTCCCAAACCTAAACCAACCTTAACCAAATCAGATGTTGGTAAGAATTTGTTGATTTTTGAAACAGAAATGCAGGAATGGATTACTTCTTTGAAGCATGCAAGTCAAGAGATTTCTAATCCTGCTGCTTCTGATTCTCTGTGGGAAAGATTCAGAAAATGGCTCAACTCTGAAACTCATAAGATGAAAGAATTGGGCTATGAAAGGGCTCAACAGAACTTCAGTGATCAGCTGAAAGCCTGCCAAGATTAAGTTCTAAGCCAATGGTACAAGAAATAAATTCTTCCGCTGGATAATGCTCCCTGGAAAGAGCATCATCCTTTAGAAGTCACTGAACCAGATTCTGATAGTCACACTCTGACTACTGCTCAAGAAAACATGATTGCAACAGAAGAAGTGGTTCAATCAGAAGAAGCTGCAGAATGTTCTGAACGACATGCAACCCCTGAAGATACACCAGCTTCGTCTCTAGTCATGCAAACTCTGGAAGAGTTGAAGAAGGAGAATGCCTTAATCCATGCCAGACTGGATAAGAAAGAGGATACAAACAAAGAGATCAAGGGTATTTTGGATAAACAAGAAGATACAACAAAAGAAATCAAAGACACTCTGGGAAAGCAGGAAGAATCAAGCACTCAGATTAAGATCTTGTTAGAAGCGCTGTTCACACGTCTTCCCCCTCCTTCTTAGATTTTCTTTAAAACTGTTTATTTGTAATTTTTTAAATCTTATCCTCCTTATTTCTGAAAATTGTCATTGCATTCTATTTTTAATATAATTCATCTTTTTGACTCTGATTATATTGCTTTTTGATACCTGACAAAAAGGGGGGGAAAGTAAGATATTTTCAATAACAATATACCGGGACAAATGCTCAAACATTCTGAATATCTTAACCTCTATATTTCCTGAAAAGCTTGATTAGGAACACATTTTGATAAGGACAGAAGGAGATGCATCAAAAGCTCTAACGAGAAGGGACTTCAGGGAAGTAATCAACTCAGGGGGAGTCTCTCTCAAGGTTTTTGTTCTATATTTTTCATTGAAAATCCTAGTTTTTGTCATCATCAAAAAGGGGGAGATTGTTAGAACATAGTTTGATTTTACAACCCTTAATTAGCGTTTTGATGATAACAAACACAAAGAACAAATATGCACTCTAAATTTGTGTTATTTTGTATGCAGAAGTTCTGATCGAGACAACATCAGAAATTAAGCTACAGAAGCTTTCAAGCTGAGGTAATCAGAATCTGCGCTGAAGAATGATGATCAGAACCTGCACTGAAATGAAGAATACTCCGATTCTGAACAGAAGTTTCATATACCATCAGATCCTCACATATCTGAGTCATCAATGTTCTGAAGCAATTGCAACATGCAAGATTCTAAGTTCTGAAGTGTTACTATTCAATCAAGACAACATCATATGCAACGGCTTCATTCAGACAAGAATCTTCTCAATATGGAAACAACATTAAATGTCCATTATCACGCTTTATGTTGGATAGGATTTTCATGCCTATATAAACAAGCTTAGAGGACAAATCGTTTACGATTTTGGACACTACTGCAACATACCTCAAAAATGTTGCAATCTTACATATTCATATATACGCTCAAAATTGTGTAAAATATCATAGTTGTAATACAGTTTTTGTAAGGAAAAACAACAATACACAATATAGTCTTTTATCTTGATTAAGCTAGTTTTCCTTGAGATTAACCGGGTTGTGGTTGTACTCAAGAAGACTTTGGTTGTTGTCAAAGTAGTGTTGTAATCAATTTTTGATTAGTGAATTAAGTCCTCGTTGGAGAGAGGCGAAATCACCTTGGAGGGTGGACTGGAGTAGTTTGAGATCTAACGAACCATGATAAAAGTATCGTGTCTACTGCGCTTTTGTTTTTAAGTTTCAATTCAACCCCCCTTCTTGTGTTTTTCACTTCTTCAAGCCATACTCCATTACTAGGGATAAAGTGCCCTTATACTACCAAGGGTATGAAGATCCATGCTGGGGTAAGCGACCTTACAAAAAGAACTCTTGTCGGGAATGAGATATTATTCGTATGAGAAACTCAATAAAATATGTTACTGCTGGAAATACGAGAATCTTTGGCTCCATTGGGGAATAAGGACGTGCTTCAATAAGAATAAAATCCTACTATAATGCTCTATCCTGGGGCTAGCAACCACAATAGCATACTCTTTTGGGGAAGCAACACTTATCAACATCCCGGATTGAGATCTACTGGGAAAAGAGAGAATATATGAATAAGTACTTTCAATGAAACGACTCCATTGGAGAAATGAGAATTCTTGAACAGGAGATTTCTTGATAAGGCCACTTCACTGGGGAAATGAGGATTTCTAAATAGGATATTTCGGAAGGCATCTCCACTGGGAAAGGAGAAATTTTGCATAAGAGATCTCAGACAATGATGGTCTTTAGTGGAGAGACGAAATAAACCCCAACACAAATCAGTTGGGGGAATGAAAATTATTGAGAGCGAGATCTCAAATAAGGTAGTTCCATTGGGGAACAAGAAATCTTGGACAAGAGATCCTCATAAACAGCCTCCTCCGAGGAAGTGAGATGACGCTTACGTGACTTCGGAATAAACTTGAGCAGTCTTTACTGGGGATAATAAAATATTCTCAGCATAACGAACTTCAAACCATACTTTTACTATGGAGATTAGAGAATTATTGAACAAGAAATCTTTATGAAGTGACCTCACCGGGGAATAAGAGAAATTTCTGAAGGAACTCTCGACTTTAGTTGGGGATGTGAACACTCCACTTCAGGGAATAAACATTCTTTTGCTAGGTGATGCTCGGGAGACATAACTTCAAGCATTTGGAAAATAAGACTCTACTAATATGATATTCCAATTAGTCAATCTTTAAAAGTTCTCCGCTTGGGGAGCAATAGAAACTTCATATAGAATAATATCAAATAGATTTGTTCTTCATGAAGTGACTTCACCGGGGAATAAGAAGATATTTAACCAAATCTCCAGTCAGGGTAAAGACGTTCTGCTCCGAGGAATATATATTCTCTTACGAATACAAACATGTTAGGTTTGTCGGTGAAATGGAAATCCATATCAAAAGATCACAACTTTCAGTCAAAAGACTTTCTACTGGGCGATATCGGGAGACAAAGCTTTATGCATCCAGAGAATGAGACTCTTTTAATCCATAATTCCAGTTGGTCATTCTTAAAATTTCTCATTTGGGAAGACTTATTTGGGAGAAGTAGAAACTTCAGTGTTGCTTCGGAGGGAATGATCCAGGTTAGGGATACTTTAATCATCTTGAGGGATGTTTCTCTGGTAATGGAGAACTATGCAAATAAGCAAAGAAAATGATAATTTCTGCGAAACAGACCACTGAACATGCCCTAGGTTGTGTGACAACTTCGCTGGAGAGGGTCCTTTTGACTTGAGATAATCTGCTTCTGATTATTCGAGCTCTGGATAATTCTATGACACAATAGGTCCATGAAGAGATTCTGCGTATTTCAACGTATCTGTTTCAGGTTGACTAACCTTTGAAGAGATTATCCTCGAGATGACTTCCTAAGAACTATGCTGAAATATCACTCCTGACTTTAGTTGGAGATAAAGATCTCAACTTCTGATGAAGGAACAATAATTCATAGACTTGAAATTCTGATGAGCTGAGGATAACAACCTCGACTTCTTGTCATGTTCTTCATCTTCATAAATTGTTCAGCCTGCTACCTGAAATAAACTGATCAACTATAAAATGGGGGAAATGCCCATGTATAATGTTTTTCCCCAGTCTGTACGGATGTTAAAGAATTTGCCTTGAAAGGACTTCCTGAGGTCTGTAGCATCCAGATAAACTGCTCCAGTGTTACAAACTTTGAAACATGGCTTCCGACTAATCAACATTATAAGTGGCTTCAATAAATCTTGGGCAACAGACCCTGTTCACTCGGTACTTTGAGAGATTTATCGAATCTCGACATAACTGCCCTAGATTAACGAAACTTTGGGAGTCAATGGATCTTGACTTGATTGCCCCATATTAGTGGAATCTTGGCAAACCATTTCCTTACCTCATGCTCACAGAGGAATGAGAAATTCATGGAGTTTGGAAGATAACACCTTCTCAAGATGATTAACTTATGTCTTTGAAACAAGCTAGTACACAATCATACTTCTCAACTCGAACTGCTTCACGTGCAAGCATATGCTTGAAGAAAATCGTCCTTTGGGACCAACTGGAAATGATACACCATTTCTTAACAGAGACTTGTGGGCCGACAAAATTTCTGCACAATCATCAGACAAATAATTCTTGATCAATCTCTCATACCAGTCTTCTTCAATTCAAAGGAGTAGCTAGAAAGCACACCCCGAATTAATATCATTATTTTCAAAAGATTCCTAAAGCAATTCGTCCCTCAGGATAATCAAACTCTTCATGTGATGCTCATTATGCAAACTCGCTTGATGTTTAATTACTTTTTCATATGCAAAGGATGTTTATCCTATGAATGATAAATTTAATGCAAATCATATACTTGTCTTGAAGTTAGAAAACTTTTATAGAAAAGATGTTGAAACATCGAAGTTTTTATGTACAAAGAAAATAAAAGAAGGAGTGATACCTGAAAATTCTGGCAGCAGATACTCAATGTCACAGTGAATGTTATGACACCGTATCTGACTTTCTATAAGACAGTAAATAAAAACAGTAAAGAACACAGTCAATTGTTTACCCAGTTCAGTGTGAAACAACACCTACTCTGGGGGCTACCAAGCCAGGGAGGAAATCCACTATAAGAGATATTAATTCAGGAATAAACCAACCAGTTTATCTCCTTCACTTAAGACCTACCCAATGCAACTTCAATCTAAGTTCTACTTAAACCTGAGTTCCTACTCACTCCCCCTCAATCACAGCAGTGATACTTAAAACAATTGACTAATGAATTAATGAAGACACTCTTCAGAACATACACTTGATTATGCTTCACAGCTTTTTAATCAAGTAACACAAGCACTCTTGCTTCACAGCTTTGAGTGATACATAAACCTAACTTGACTTTGCTTCAAAGCTTTAGTCAAGAGACACAAAACACTCTTGCTTCAAAGCTTTGAGTGGTACAAAAACCCTTACAAACAAAACCTATTCCAAGTCACTTATCACAATGATAATTGCTTGGATTACAGCAGTTAAAACTATACAGTTTCTAATTGATCTTCAGTCCAAAGAGATATTTTCCAAACAACAATCCTGTTGAATATATAGCAGCTGTTTCTTCAGTTAGGGTTTCCACAAAAAGCTAGGGTTAATTAGGTTTAACCATAAGACTTGGTCACAAGACTTTATCAACCAGTTTAGGGTTGAGCTAGGTTAACCCAAAGACAACGGGAGATTCTGTTCTGGAAGGAATGGGCCAACTTCCTGAAAAATCTCAGAATTAACCAAACCGCACTACTGTTAGATCAGTACAGGATGTCTTAACATTTGTTATGACATCAGAATTCCTGTTTACTGATTTTGGTAGAAGGCAATAAATGTGATCTTTTGCAAAATGCTCAGATACACACTCATACACAGTAGCTATTGTATGCCATATTTTTTCTGCATAAAGTACCTAATAAACCAGAATGTTATGACATCAGTCATGACATTCACACACCTGGTTTTACCAAAAATAAATGCCAATAACTAAACACTTACAAACTCCCCCTTTGGCAGATTTTTGGCTAAAGCCCCTAAGCAATCAGAGAATATAGAGCAGCAGAATGGATATGACTGCAGAAAAAATATGAGGTCTACCAAGTGATTAACACAGAAATTATCTCCCCCTCTTTAGCCACAAATGGGCCAAAGAAACATGTACTTAAATGTTATACAGTTATCCAAAATAGGTAATAAAAACAACAAATAAAATCTGAAGACACTTGCATCAACAGCATCAGCATCAGGCTTGACAATTCCACCAGACTTTAAGCACTGTCACGTTCAGAGGAGCTACTTTCTCCAGCATTGAGCTGATCTTCAGCAGCACCCTCTTCCCTTCTGTTTCCTTCAGTCTCCTCTTGTTCTAATTTTGCAATTAGGTTTTCTAGAGTCTTTTTCCTGGTCTCCAGCTCTTTGCAGGTCTCTTTCAATACAACTATAACATCAGATGTCTTGGACTGAGTTTTTGCAGATGATGTCTCAGCTGATGTTATGACAATGTCAGGAACATGAGATCCCTGAAATAGCTTGTAGTGTAACCCAAGAGCAGGAGCTCTTTTGCAAGCAGTGTCTCTTTCCACCAGGATATCAGGGTACTGAGCAAGAATGATTACACATAGGAGGGAGGGAAAGGCAATTGGGCCTTTAACAGCATAGCTACCAACATGTTTTAAGGTTTGATAAAAAATGTACCTGCCATAGTCAAATTCAGTCTTGGTACCAACAGCATAAATGAATCTCCCCAATCCTGTAGAGATGGTTGGTTTATGGTTTGTAGGGACCCAGTTGGCTGCACCAATCTTGTGCAGGATGGCAAATTTTATGCTTAGCTTGCTAGCATTTAGCTTGCCTTTTGAGGGCCAGCACTTGGCTTGTCTTGCTGTGATGGTTTGGCAAACTTCATTGTCAGTAACTTCCAGTTAAGGGCAGGCCTCATTTGATTTTCCAAGAAATTTGTTAATTTCAGATGGAGAGAAATTAACCCTTCTTCCTCTCACATATACACATTCAAAGTCAGCTGATCTTCCATCAGCACATTCATCAGACAAATTCACTATGAATTCCTTGACCAGATTTTCATAGCATTTGGTAAATTTTACCATAGTCTTCATTAGTCCAGCAACTTTTATCAGGTCCATGATTTCCTTGCAATCCATGGCACCATTGTTTAGTTCTCTTTCCAAGGCTATTCTATTCAAGCAAACATACTTCCATCTGTTGGCATTTTCAGGGTGGTGAAATGAAATGTTGTCAGTGGGGACTTCAGGAACTCTAGCCATTTTGCTGGAAGGGAGTTTCCTTCTGAGGGGAATGTCTTCAGTATCAATTTCAAAATCTGACTCCTCATCAGAATCAGTAGGCTCAGGTTCTTTTCTCTTCTTTGTTATTGGTTGCCTTGCAGGTTTTGAGAGACTCCCAGCATGCACTTGGGCTTTCACCTTCCCTTTGGACAGTCCAGTCTTCACAGTACCAGTCTTCCCTTCAGACCTGGTTTTCTTATCAGCAGGTTTCTCTTTGTTCATACCTTTTGCAGCATCTTGATTACCCTTCCTGTTCATCATTCTCCTAGCTATGCTAGGGTTGATATTTGCAATCAGGTCATTGTCTGAGTATTCCTCATCCACATCAATAACAGGTGGTTCAACATTCTTCTTTGAAGGGTTCTGAATATCATCCAGGTTTTCAGATGGTTTTTGAATGTTGTCATTTGGTGTATCAACATTCTCAGAGACATCTGGATTTGCTTAAACATTTGGGCTTGCTGATTCTTGATTTAATGGAACAGAAATCCCCGGTATAGAGTGGTTCTCACTCAGGATTCTTGTAACAAGCCTAGCTATTGCTTGATGTACATAAGCTGATCCTTCCCTATTAGGTACAGAAGATGAAGGTTGAGAGGGATTACCGGATGACGTAGCCTGAGACCTTCTTGCATGCCTTGTTCTCAGCTTTTTGACCTTGGAAGGGTTAGTTGCTATTTCTATGAGAGGAGTAATCTCCAGGACTTCAGAATCCATGCATGAGGTGATTGCTCGAGAATCTTGATCAAATGATGAAGATGAAACGGTTGTCTTGGATGAGGATGAAGTTTGAGACATTTTGATTGACTTGGAAAACCAGTAGCAACTAGGGAGAAAACTTTGATTGAGAGAAAAAGAGATGTTGCAAAGTCGAGAGTGGAAGGAGGCAAATGTGTGTCTATTCAACTTCTTAATAATTTTGAAAGAATTGGGGAAATATATGATTAACCCACTTAAAATAGACTTAACAAAAATAACTCCTTCAACCCTTGTTTTGAGCAAAATTAATTGCTATAATTTCTCATGTTGGCAAATACCCAACTTGCCCCTCAAGTTTTCAAATTGATTTGTATCAAGAGCCTTGGTAAAAATGTCAGCCAGCTGTAGCTTAATGGCAACATGTTCCAGTTTAATTGTCTTCTCCTCTACAAGGTCTCTGATAAAGTAATTTTTAAGGTCAATGTGCTTGGTCCTGCTATGCTGAATAGGGTTCTTGGAAATATTGATTGTACTCAGATTGTCACAGTACAATGTCACAACATCTTGTGAGACATTATACTCAGTGAGCATCTGTTTTGTCCAGATAATTTGAGAACAGCTACTACCAGCTGCAACTATTTCAGCACAAAGTTGAAAAGGAATTCTTTTGACATGAATCATAGCTCTGGCAGATTCCTGTATGCTCCTATTTTTCCTTTTGTCAACTCTATTTTGTTGAGGAGTTATAGGAGAAGAGAATTCATGACTAATTCCTTCTGAGAAACAGAACTTATTAAACTTGTTGTTTCCAAATTCCTTGTCATGATCACTTCTGATTCTGACAATACACCCTTCTTTTTGAGTTCTTTTGCACAGTTCTTTAAAAACTTCAAAGTTATTCACCACAACATAGGCATATCTCTTTTCACCAAGACTTTCCACCTGATATTCACCACAAACTCTCCCTTTATCAATTTGCAGTCTTGGAATCCCTCTGACTGCTTCCATGGAGATAATCCTTTTCATTCCTCTTAGATGAAGATGGCCAAGTTTTTGGTGCCACAGTTTCACCTCTTTTTCTTCTTTGGCAATAGAACACACAGTGGAGTTATTAGTGTTCTCAGGCTGCCACAAGTAACAGTTGTCTTTAGATCTGACTCCTTTCATTACAACTTCTTGTTTTTCATTAATTACAAGACATTCAGATTTTGAGAAGTTGACCTTGAATCCTAGATCACATAATTGACTGATACTAATGAGATTAGCAGTTAGGCCTTTTACCAATAGTACTTCATTCAGATTTGGAACTCCAGGGCAGTCCAAATTACCAACTCCTTTGATTTCACCTTTAGCACCATCTCCAAAGGTCACATAACTAGTGGTGTGAGGTTTAACATGATTGAGGATGTTCTTGATTCCAGTCATGTGCTTAGAACACCCACTGTCAAAGTACCAGTTTTCCTTTGTAGAGACTCTCAGGGAAGTGTGGGCTATCAGGGCAGTAGCCTTTTTCTTCCATTGAGGAGTATGTGGAACCCTGTTAGACTTAGGTTTGACACCTGGGTTCTGATTAGGGTATCCATACAATCTGAAGTAGAAAGGCTTTATGCGACCAAACCTCCCACAATGGTGACATCTCCATCTTTGGTACTTTTTCTTCATATTTCTCTGTTCCCGATGTTGAGTGTTATGTTGTGACATCTGCTTTGACATTTGTTTATCAGACCTGATCTTCTTGTCTGCACCAGATTTCTTTGCTTCCACAAATCTTAGTCCAGACTTGTTTCCCACATTTTGTCCAACCTGAAGGATTTCTTCCAATTTGTTAGTTCCATTTGTCAGCATCTTGACAGATTTGGTCATCTGGTTCAGTTGTGAGTTCAACAATTTAACTTCCCCTTCTAGATGACTTATAGTTTCAAGGTCTGCCCTTTTTTCAGCCTCCAACTTTATGATGAGCTTTGTTTGTCTCTCATTTTGCACACAGACTTCAGCACTTCTGATACACAATTTCTTGTAAGTATCATCCAGTTCTTCAAATGTCACTTACTCATCACTGGTGTCACTTTCAGAGGTACAAACACCAGTTAGAACAGTAACTAGTTTGGCAGATTCTTCTTCAGAATTACTTTCTGAATCACAGTCAGACCAGGTAACAGTCATTCCTTTCTTTTGTTTCTTAAGAAAGGTAGGGCATTCAGCTCGAATATGCCCATATCCTTCACAACCATGGCATTAAATTCCTCTGCCTTGATTTCCCTTCTCTTCAGACCTTGGTCTTCTGCTGGAGTCATAAGATCTGTTAATGTCAGAGGGAATGTTATCAACATTTGACCTTGACTTTGGATCCATTCTCTTGATGAGTTTGTTGAATTGTCTTCCAAGCATGGCAATAGCTTCTGAAATATTTTATTCTTCATCCTCCTTGTTTTCATCTTCAGTGTTGGATACAAGTGCTATGCTCTTGTTTTTCTTGTCAACATTGTCACTGATCCCCATCTCAAAAGTCTGAAGAGACCCAATGAGTTCATCCACTTTTAAGTTGCTGATGTCCTGGGCTTCCTCTATAGCAGTTACCTTCATTGCAAATCTTTTAGGCAGGGATCTGAGAATCTTTCTCACCAGTTTTTCTTCAGACATCTTTTCACCCAATGCTCCTGAGGTGTTGGCAATCTCCAAGATGTTCATGTGAAACTCATGAATGGTTTCATCTTCCTTCATCCTTAGGTTCTCAAACTTTGTAGTCAGCATCTGAAGCCTTGACATTTTTACTTTGGAAGTGCCTTCATGGGTAGTTTTGAGAGTGTCCCACACTTCCTTGGCCAGTTCACATTGATGTACTAGTCTGAAAATGTTTCTATCAATTCCACTGAACAAGGCATTTAAAGCTTTGGAATTTCCCAGGGCTAACTCATCTTCTTCTTTGCTCCATTCTTCCTCAGGCTTCAGACTGATTGTCCCATCTTTCTCAATTATGGTGGGATGGTTCCATCCTTTGTCAGCAGCTCTCCAAGCCTTTTTGTCCAGAGATTTTAAGAAGGCAATCATACGAGGTTTCCAGTAGTCATAATTTGTTCCATCCAGAATGGGTGGTCTATTTCCAAAAACTCCTTCTTTGTCCATAGTGCCAGAAAGTGATATCCCTAGATCTCACCCAGTAATACAGGCAGGGTGCATGCTCTGATGCCAATTGAAAATTCTGGCAGCAGATACTCAATGTCACAGTGAATGTTATGACATCGTATCTGACTTTCTATAAGACAGTAAATAAAAATAGTAAAGAACACAATCAATTGTTTACCCAGTTCAGTGTGAAACAACACCTACTCTGGGGGCTACCAAGCCAGGGAGGAAATCCACTATAAGAGATATTAATTCAGGAATAAACCAACCAGTTTATCTCCTTCACTTAAGACCTACCCAATGCAACTTCAATCTAAGTTCTACTTAAACCTGAGTTCCTACTCACTCCCCCTCAAT
This sequence comes from Vicia faba, assembly GCA_948472305.1. NCBI lineage: Eukaryota > Viridiplantae > Streptophyta > Magnoliopsida > Fabales > Fabaceae > Vicia > Vicia faba. The sequence continues at coordinate 1,467,942,241 of OX451739.1, read as the reverse complement.
CACAACAGTGATACTTAAAACAATTGACTAATGAATTAATGAAGACACTCTTCAGAACATACACTTGATTATGCTTCACAGCTTTTTAATCAAGTAACACAAACACTCTTGCTTCACAGCTTTGAGTGATACATAAACCTAACTTGACTTTGCTTCAAAGCTTTAGTCAAGAGACACAAAACACTCTTGCTTCAAAGCTTTGAGTGGTACAAAAACCCTTACAAACAAAACCTATTCCAAGTCACTTATCACAATAATAATTGTTTGGATTACAGCAGTTAAAACTATACAGTTTCTAATTGATCTTCAGTCCAAAGAGATATTTTCCAAACAGCAACCCTGTTGAATATATAGCAGCTGTTTCTTCAGTTAGGGTTTCCACAAAAAGCTAGGGTTAATTAGGTTTAACCATAAGACTTGGTCACAAGACTTTATCAACCAGTTTAGGGTTGAGCTAGGTTAACCCAAAGACAACATGAGATTCTGTTCTGGAAGGAATGAGCCAACTTCCTAAAAAATCTCAGAATTAACCAAACTGCACTACTGTTAGATCAGTACAGGATGTCTTAACATTTGTTATGACATCAGAATTCCTGTTTACTGATTTTGGTAGAAGGAAATAAATGTGATCTTTTGCAAAATGCTCAGATACACACTCATACACAGTAGCTACTGTATGCCATATTTTTTCTGCATAAAGTACCTAATAAACCAGAATGTTATGACATCAGTCATGACATTCACACACCTGGTTTTACCAAAAATACATGCCAATAACTAAACACTTATAATACCAACTCAAAAGTTTTTTTTAGCAAGCCTCCTAGGAGTCAGGTTCCCGTATTCTCATAACAGTTTTTCTTTCGAATTAACCCATGCTTCAATTAGGACTTTCAAGGGTTGTAACATGGCCTGATTCACGATTTTAGAAACAAGGATTTAAGGCTCAAAATTATTTGGTGCCCAGCCCCTTCATGATGTTCTCCAGTCCTAAATTCAGTTAACTTGATACAAGCACTCATCTCTTAAAAGAGTTTATGATGGTTGAGGAACTACAACGATTTCTTGGACACGACAGTCACTTAACCTTTGGTTTTTGGGTGTTCGATCACACGACTTTTATTTTGATGAGGATTTTTATTGGATAATCCTTTTTTGCCTTCCAGGATTTTCAAATTCCTTTTTCACTTTTCCTAATTTTTTCCTGGACCAATTCTTTTGAATTTCAATTTGGAAGTCCAGCGGGATGCCCTATCTTTTGCCTAAGCGACTTGTTTTCAAGTTTCGACTTAGCGGGACTTTTTTTGCTTCTTTCTTATTCATACTTTCCATTTTGAACAAGTTATGTGACCCTAAGTATTTGAACTTTTTGGAAGAAAGTGACTGCCTCATTTCTTGGTCGGTGAGGGATATCCATTATTGTATCGGTTTGATCTCGACCTCGAGATTTTGTAAGGAAATAACCATTGTGGCTTTGATACTTTCTCGACCTCATAATGCGAGGGATAAAATGCAGTGATCCTCAGATCGGACACTCCTTCTGAGATTTTGAATGTTTGATCAAATTAACTAAACATCTACCCTACCCCGAGTTAAAAATAAGGGTCTTTTTTTCAAACAGAAAAGAAACTCCTACTTCGAAGGCTCAGAGGGGTTAACGAGGGCCTATCTCCCTTATATCTCTGGTGTTTATGGATTGAAACAAGACCTGTACATCGTCAGTAAGGTTTTTACTCGAAAGCATACCATTAGAGATTCCAGGTAAATTTTTGTCATCCTCTCTCCAGAGTTATTACTTTATTAACAAGAGTTGAATATCAAAAACATAGTAAAATAAGAGTGATAACGAATGGATTAATTCAAGACAAATATATTCAATGCATTATGATTAACATTAAAAAAGATGAGCAAGTTTTTCATACAAAAAAGTACTGAACAAAACAATTAAAATTGCAAATGAAAATACAAATGAAAATTGAAATTTCCATGTTGAGGAGACAAGACTTTGTATAGATTGATTGCTTCAAATGATCTTCAACAACCTTGAGGCTCACTTGAATAAGAGATTCCCCACTGATCTAGACACAACAGTCTATGAATTAATCCAAGTTTGGACTTTATATTTGGATGACAACCCATTTTCAACTGAATAGTCGAGTGCCCCAGAATAATGTTCACAGAAGATTCTCTCAAAAGAGAGGGTGGATATTGTACCAAGCGAAAAGTTCGAAATTGTCTGTCACCTTAGAAATTAGATTTTGGGAAAGATGCCAGGCAGGAGCTAGACTTTGGTTAAACCTATAAATCCCCAACATCACGGACAAATGCCCCATAATGAGAGACACACTTAGAATTTCCATCAGGAGAGAGATTAATCGACTGAATAGTCTCCAAAGCATGAAGCCTAATCAACTGGATTCCTAACAGACGGGGAAGTTCTAGTATGTAAGGCATTGAGATGGTATCAAGATACTTCCCAGGCTTCTTATATATTTTCTTAAAAGCTTTTCCCCATGGATTCACTTGGGAAACAAGCCTTAACCGCTGATGAGAAGATCAGGGAACACAAAACTGTGGAAAGTGCCCTTGACTGAATAATCAGGTACCCCGGTGTGGTAATCACATATGGCGTTGACAACAGGATTTGGAAGGGAGATTTGTAGATGGTACTGAAGTACAAAGCCTAACCCACTGAAGCTCAAACGAGTGTGGAAACAAATGAGAATAAAACACTGAAATAAGATCACAACTGTTCTTCATGCTTCCTCTATTCTTGTTGATAAAACAAATCTCTTGATTTCAACTGGTAAATGGGAACCATCTGCTGATAAAATGTTCCAAGCACTCAAGATAGTCGATGAAATCCACATGGAACTCCATGGTTTGAAAGAAATCCAAAAATTTGAGGAGAAGAGAATAACTCACGTTGCAACAAATAATGTAGGATTGGTGACACTATCATCAAGACTTCCATGACCTGACTCAACTGGGTCTTCAACTGATTATTTTCCTTCTCAAAGAGTTCCCAATCACAGGCCAAGGATTACATGTACATCATACGGAGTTATTCCATAACTGATCTCTAAGCATGTGAGAGTAAGAAATCAAGTTTGAACCTCTGATCAAAGGTCTGACATAGCTTCCATATATATAAGAACCAAGAACCATGTAGATTATCAATAGTACAAGATCAATGCTTCTGGAACCAAATGTTGTTGAGCCTTTTATGAACATGTTGGGAATACCAAGATCAAAGGAAAGAATGAACCTCCAAATATACAAGTCAGGAACTCAGAAAAATAAATCTGAGAACCATACAGTCACCAACAAAATATAGCATATGAGTAAGTCACCAACATAAATCAAAAACCTAACCATTAGGACCAATAGTCACTGTCTGATCATGAGTAACCATCTGAACATAATCACCGTCTGTACCTATGATAATAATTTCCTCCCCACTCACGGGTGAAGACTAGGTCATGGTAAGGTAATGGTAACTCAAAGTCACAGGTTCGCTTGAGAGTAGTATCATCGTACACCTACGTGATAATGATATCACCTCATTAAAACCTCATCTGAGCGTGGACGACACAGACGTATAGGGTAATCTACATCCCATATCCTCCGTGTTCCACTCTATTCCTAAGGCTCCTATGGTTGTCACCTGGCCTGGGTATTGGGCCTTTTACCTCTTGTAACACCCACCCAATAAAAAGCAGGTCCAGTACATCAGTAGTATATGGAAAACAGTAAAATGCAATGCATACATATGCTCAGGTAATCATGTATGAATGAATAAACAGAAAGCATAAAAAATAAACACCCAAAGAAAATAAAACAAGAGATAGGAGCAACTCCAGGATGGACCAACATTTGGTCGACGATTCCCCGGTGAAGCCGTCAGTTGAAACAACCTGCTGAACTATCATCTGATATAAAATCAATGAAGTCGCCATCAAACGTCTTTTATCCCTCCGAAAGGGAAAGATAAACATCGAGAAAACCTAAAGAGGTGATATCACGGTCTTGCAACCGAGAGATTAGGTAAGGGAGTCTGTTACGCGAGGGGAAGGTATTAGCACCCCACACGCCCATAGTACTCTATGGTATCCACTCTTGTTTGTTCTAATCTAAGGGTGTGAAAAATCCATGTCTAAGCTTAAAAGCTAAAAAGGAAAGATGCAAGAGGGAATGCATGCAAAAGAAAGGAGAAACGAATGTAGGGAAAATAAAAGTTGTGCTCGCTCGGGCCCTACCCCTATGCCTACGTATCCCTTTTAAGGAATCAGAGCAGCCGTAGTTCAATTCATATATTTTGGTTGGTTTGTGTTTTTTAGTTAAGAAGACAAAAGCAACAATCAAGATAGTAAAACATTAGATAAAACGATAAAAGATCAACAACAGTGATAAAGCAACAAAAAAAGATGACAAGACATCACATGGTAACATAAACTCAGATAAGATGATAAGATGCCAGCATGATAACAAAATATCAGACAAGACGATGAAACATTACACCTAACAATGATATCGAAAATCAAAGTAGGATGACAAACATATGCGATGGAGAAACATCAACAACAAACATATGCAATGGTGAAACATCGAAAAAAAGATGGCAAGATAGCATGGCAAAGATGATGAGACATCACAATTCAGATGATAAAACATCACACCTAACAATGATATTGAGACTCAAGGTAGGATAACAAACATAAGCGATGGCGAAACATCGACAAAAAACATATGCGATGGCGAAACATTGGCTAAAAGATGGCAAGATAACATGGAAAAGATGGAGAGACATCACAATTCAGATGATAAAACATCACACCTAACAATGATATTGAGAATCAAAGTAGGATAACAAACACATGCAATGGCGAAACATTGGCAATAAACTATGAGATGGCAAAACATCGGCTAAAAGATAATGAGGTAACATGGCAAAGATGGCGAGGCATCACAATTCAGATGATAAAACATCACACCTAACAATGATATTGAGAATCAAAGTAGGATAACAAACATATGCGATGGCGAAACATCGGCAAAAAGATAATATAATGTCATGGCAAGGATGGCAAAACATCAATTTGACACGGTTTAAAACAAAGCCAAAAGGCACACAAACAATTAAGATTGGTTTGTATTGTTTATCTTGAAGAAGGATTTAAGTATTGTTAGGTATTTTGGAGTTTAATAAATAAAAGGTTTTTGTTTTAATGCACGTGCAAAAGGGGAAGCAAAAGTATAAGGAAAACTATCCTATTTTCTATGCCTAATGTTATCATACAATGGTGGTCCTATGTCGAGGATTAACGAAGATGGAAATTTCCACCTAATAGTAGCATGTGTGGTTTACAATCCTAATATTTATCTTGAACATTAACCTAAAAGAGTCGAGGAAAATCCTAAAGGAACATGGTAGCGGAAAGCAAATGAACAAATAAGTGCTTCAACGAAAGTACGCAAGCAATGCAATGCGAAGTCATATGCAGGGGTGAAAGGGAGATTCCATAGTCAAGGGGAACGGATCACCCGAGTACAAGCACTCTCAACTGTGGGACAAGATAGCTATATCGTGCATTAAATTATCGGGCAAGCAGAAGATATGCATAAAGTGATGTTTAAAGCGTCTAAGCATCTGACCGAGATATAGAGGATCAAGGTAGACGATAGAAGATAGTATGAAAAATCACGGAGTGTTAGCATCAGCCAATGCGAACTCTTGACAAAGAGTGGGGGTTTGATTTCAAAACCCTTCCCCACTTAACGGACTCGATGTATAAGATCGACAGAACTCCAAAGCATCGACGTACCACATGAGCTAAGGATGACACGAACTAGAATGTGCGGGGGTCGATTACGGACCCTCTCAGCTCTCTTCCTTTTGAGGACTTCCATGGGGGATGGGAAAATGTGCTAGCACAAATGTAAACACACCTGCAGAATACCTACTTTGAAGGTAGGATTTTAAACAAGCACAAGTAGCACACAATGGCACATAATGCATAATTGCCCTAAGCGGGTCTTTAAATAAACCAGAGGAGTTGCTGACATGATCAACAACGGAAATCCCTGTCATACATCTCTAGTCCTACTTTTCATGGCAAGGAAAGAGATAAAGCGTGGAAATAGTAAAAAGGAAGAGATGAAATACCAAACAGATAACAATCCGTATTAAGCAAGCAAAAATAAGAAACCCGTAAAACTTCGAGCAAGCTAGCATCAACAAAGAAATCCAATGAGAATATGCGTCGAGGCATCAATAAGCAAGATCGGAATGTGTAATAGACACATCCGTATCACAATGTGCTTGCACAAAATTCAATTATGCACACCAAGAACGGAATGTGTATCGACACATCCGTATTTCCGAGCACCTGTACAAAATACAGTTATACAAGATACAGGGCACCAAACAATGACATACGCGTCGAACACAAAATCGGACCATAAATTGAAAGTCCAAACAAGTTTTCCGATCAAATAATCGAGTAATAATTGCATGATCGGAAACTATCCAAATGTACCTTGCACAATCAACACACATGTTAAAAACAACAAGGAAAATCGAAGTATAAAAGAGTAGAAGAAAATTTGGAGCAAGCAATAGCCAAAATAAAGCCAAAGAAGCAAAAAGAAAAAATTTGGAAAAGATGTGTCGACCGCAACAGGGCATGAGTCGACTCACGCCTGAAATTTTCTTAGTTTGCATCGACCAGAGGGTCGGTGCAACACTTCATGCAGGTAACTAGAATGTTTGCATCGACTGCAACAGGGCTTGAGTCGAATCATGGCTGAAATTTTCAATTTGCATCGACCGGAGGGTCGGTGCAACACTTCCCGTGTGTGGTCCAAACTATTTGCGCCGACTCAAAAAGGCTATGCGTCGACTCAACTGCAGTCTTGTTCAATTGAAACTTTGAAGCAACATAACTTTTGCATCGAGTGTCCGTTTCGCGCATGGTTCGAGTCGTTAGAAAGCTTGAAAATCATAGAATATCCACGACATGAAACGAAAACCAAATCAACAAAAATTATATGACAAATTCCCCAATCTTAGCATGATCGACATTTGAATTCATGATTTAATTTCATGAGTTTCGACGCATTTTTATCGGATCAAAAACCAATTTTATATCAGTTATGCTATGACCATAGCATAAGGAAATTTGTATACAACCAAAAATCAATTGAATCACGCGGTAAGATCAAGGCACAATGGCTCAAGCATTTTGTCAAACACATAATCTCATAAATTCAACTCATGATTTTTGCACAATTAGAGATTCAAATTATACCATACATAATCAATCAAGAATCAACAATTAAGCTTGAAACAACTTCAACATTTTGTTTTCTCAAATAAGCACTTTCATGAAAAATTAATTAATTTAGTAAGTACTTATTTAATCATCCAATTCCGGATTTTCACATCATGATTCAAGATCAATTCAAATTTTCCTAATCGAAATCACTTCCACAATTCAAATTTGATCAAAGTTTAATTTATTGATCCACAAAAGTGATTATTTAAGAACAATTATTTGAAAAGTTCTTAAATCAAGAAAAACTTACCGTATAATTGAAGAGGAAGCTTAGCTATAGAGATCGCAACAACCGGATTAGAGATCGGAGAAGAATTGAGCTTCTTTGACTTTTGGATATTGAAGAAGTTGATGGTGTTCTTGATGAAAATGAGAGAAAGTTGCTCTTTGATCCTTAAGCAAGATGAGAGAAAGTTTTTAAGTGTTTTTGAGAATTGGTCAATTATGAGAGTCCCCTTGAAAATTGGAGTGAATAAGAATATATAGTGTACCCTTTTTAGAATGAATGAGCCTCTAATAAACACAAGCAAATATACAAATTTTCAATTCATTAGAGTCCGACACCTTAAGGTCAAATTAGCAGGTCCCTCAGCGCAACTTTCGAAGTTAAAATGTGAAATTAAAATGTACCAAACGTCGATAATAACATCGTGTCCGAAGATGGGCTAAATCGGATAAACGGTGATTTAGTTATGATTTTTTGAAGTTTCATCTCAGATGAAAACATTTCTCGGTTCAGGATTTTGAAATGCATTGCACGCGTTTTGGACAAAAAACGAAGGCCTTCGGGATACCGTTCAAATTGGAAAGATGAAAGCTATATTTAGAAAACTCAATTTTTGAATCAATGCCACCGGAACCAGCTCGATATGATAATAATCGACCGAGTTATGATTTTCTAAAGATGAAGTAGGTGAACATTTGTCACAATTTTCTTGTGCAAACATATTTGATAAATTCATATATTCGAAGACTCTCTGAGTGGAACTGGCTTCCGACCGTGAGATACGAAATGTATATGACATCAAGACGGAATTTTTGCCACAAAAACGGGTTCAAAATGATAAACGGACTTCGAGTTATGAATTTTCTAGTATGCCAAAACTGCACTTTTAACACATTTTTTATTGTATTTTTCAACTGTATAACTCTGACAGATTCGTGTATTCGGAGACCTTCCTTCGAGAATTAGCCTTTGGCCTGAACATGAAAGTTGAAGAGGACATTGAGACGGATTCAATAGCGAAAGAACCACCTCGAGATGGTATATCAAATTGGAGTTATAAATTTCTGAATGCCAGAAATACTGTTGATCGGTAACCCAAAATCTTAGTAACTAGATCGTCTTCTGCACATAATCGGCTCCCACCTGAATACAAAAAGTGAAGATAATATCCATGCGGAACCAGTGATCAAATGTCATCTCAAAATAATACTCTGGTCTGGAGTTATAAAGTTCTGAAGTCTGCCTTGCCGAAACAAACTTTTAACTTGAATTGTTCTGAATTAAACGGAACCTCTAGCTTCATTCTACCACTCAGGACATGATAGAATAAACGTGAATTAGCCTTGGTAAGAAATAATTCATTCACTGCATGGATTATCTGTACAAAGCTACGGAAATCTGTGATAAGCAGTGATACCTTTTGGAACTGCCTTGATCCCATTTCAAATGCATGAATATATATGATATGCATATGATGAAAGATAAGCCATAAATATTTTGAAATCAAGAGGGTGAATTTTGGGATGCAACAACCTCCTGTGGTGAATGCAGTCCCCGTTATTAATGATGAGGTTTATGACACGCCTCCTCCACCAAATGAAAATTTGGGCTTTTTTGACTGAATAGATGACTTTCAGGATCAATTCAATGAAATGCGGAAAGAGATGAAGGCTCTTAGGGGAAAAGATTTGTTTGGCCAGAATGTCAGTGACCTTTGCTTGGTTCCAAATGTGAAAGTTCCTGCAAAATTTAAGGTTCCATAATTTGAGAAATACAAGAGCAACACTTTCCCCCACGATTATCTGGTGATGTATATCAGGAGAATGCCCATACATACTGATCACCAATATTTGCTTATTCATTTCTTCCATGATAGTTTAACTGGTGCTGCCTTGAAATGGTATATGGGATTGATTAGTAGCAACATCCATACATTCAATGACTTAGGTGAAGCTTTTGTGAAGTAGTATAAGTACAACATGTTTATGGTACATGACCATGACCAATTGAGAGCGATGACTCAGAAAGATAAGGAATCATTTAATGAGTATGTGCAACATTGGCGCGAGGTTGATGCCCAAGTGGTACCCCCAATGAGAGAGCAAGAAATTACTAAGGTCTTCCTAAAAACCCTTGGTTCATTTTACTATGAAAGAATGGTTGCAAGTGCACCGAGTGATTTCACTGAGATGGTAAGTATGGATGTCTGTCTAGAGAAAGTCGTTAGGGAAGGAAGATTGTCAAAAGATGAAGGTTCTAGTGGAACAAATAAATCATCATATGGGTTTTCTAAAAATAAAGAAGGATAAACGAATGCTATTGTTCAAGAAAGAAGGATTAGATCTCCAAGAAGACGTCATAAGCATCAACAATAGGTTACTTCAGTAACTTCGGTCGTCAATATGGATCTGATTGTTGTTTCCTATCAGAGAGCACCTCAACAAGGTAATCAAGGGCAAGGTCAGAAGAGGGAAGCTTTTGATCCTATTCCGATGAGTTATACATAATTTTTTCGACTTTGATTCAAAAGAACCTGGTGCAGACTAGGCCTCCGCCTGTTATACCTCCAACTTTGCCATGGTATTATAAAGCTGATCAAATTGGTGCTTTTTATCAAGGAGCCCCTGGGCACAGTATTGAAAAATGTTATCCATTGAATTATGAAGTGCAAAAGATAGTAAGATCTGGTCTCCTGTCTTTTAAAGATATTGGTCCCATTGTGAAGGCGAATCCACTACACATGCATGGAGGTAGAGGTACTGTAATTATGTATTCTGGGTATCCAGAAGAATTTAGAATCTTTGACATAAACATGGTAAGAGGGAATTTGGTGAAGATGCATCCTTTGCTATGTTAATACAATCACTATGAGCATGACCATAAAGCCTGTCAGGTATATAGATAAAGCACTCACAATTGTTCTATGGTAGAAGGTGATTTACAAGAGATGTTGGATCAAGGCCTTATCCATATCATCAGGCCAAAGGCACAATATGAGAATTATGTGAATATGGTTTATGGATGTCCCAATGAGTTCTGGATTTATGATGTGAATTATATGGATGATGATCTGGTGCAGTCACATGCTAACTTTTGTTATATGGATGGTCAGGAGATACATCATTATGGTTCCTGTCAGATTTACTGCAGAGATTCCCGTGGCTGTTCTATGGTGAGAAGAGGTATTCGAATACCGCTAAATAAAGTTACTATCAGAGTCACATGAAATAGAGATAATTATAATGAAGTTAATATGATTAAAGACTTCTATGTTGGGGACATGTCTGATGATGAGTATGTTTCTGCTGATGAATTATTTTCCTTTGATGAAAGTATGTTTTATGATAATTTTGTGATTCTTGAGTATTCTTAAGAAGCATGGGTGAATGTCGTTGTGCCACATTTTGATATTCCCACTCTTGTAGATATTGCATACCATAACAAGCCTGTCGTTGCTCCCAAATTTATTTGTATGCCTGGTCCTATCCCATATGAATTAGATAAAGTTGTGCCTTATAAGTACAATGCAACTATCCTGGAAGATGGTGCAAAAATTCCTGTCCAACCCTTGTCCCATGTTGAGAATATTGCTGAATCTAGTCGGGTAAATCATAGTGGTCGTGTCTTCAACCATACCTTTCGAGAAGATGTTAATTCTGGTAAGAAGGTTGTTGAGAATGCCGGACCTAAGAAAGTGGTAGGAGAATCTAGTGGCGCCACCTTGGAAAAGGATGTTAATGATCTGTTAAAAATCATCAAGATGAGTGATTACAAGACTATCGATCAATTGTTGCAAACTTCATCTAATATTTCCATTTTAGCCTTGTTGATGAACTTTTCATGCTCATCGGGAATCTCTGATGAGGGTGTTGGATCAGATTTTTGTTAAAAGGGATGTATCTCTGGATCAGTTCAACGGTGTTGTGGGGAATATTACGTCTTGTAATAATCTGAGTTTATGTCATGAGGAATTGCTCGATGAAGGAAGAAACCATAACCTGGCTCTGCATATATTTATAAATTGTAAGAATGACTCTTTGTCCAATGTGCTGATAGACAATGGATCTGCTTTGAATGTCATACCAAGAAGCACTCTCATGAATCTCAAATACTAGGGAACTCTTATGTTCCCTAGTGGCATTATAGTAAAATCTTTTGATGGTTCAAGAAAATCTGTCATTGGAGAGGTGGATTTACCTATTCACATAGGTCTACACTTATTCCAAATCACCTTTCAGGTTATGGATATTGTCCCAGCCCGTAGCTCTTTATTGGGACAACCCTAGATCCATGAAGCATGACCTCTTACTTCAACCTTTCATCAAAAATTGAAATTTGTCCGTGAAGGAAAGGTGGTTATTATGAACAGTGAGCAAGCTCTATTGATATCTCATTTGTATTTCTTTAGCACTGTAGAAGCTGATGAAGCTGATGTTGGAACTCAGTTCCAATATTTGTATATTGATAATATAAGGAAGAATGAAGATTCTATCACCTCATTTAAGGATGCGCAACAGGTGGTACAGAAGGGCCCTAGCAAGGTGTGGGGGAAGGTTATTAATCCACCAGTGAACAAGAATGGGTCTGGTTTGTGTTTCTCCATGAAGAATGAAGTTGTGAATCCGAAGATAGCTTTAAGTAAATATCAAGACATCTTTCATAATGCAAGATATCTCCATCCGACTACTCCAAAGATCAACGTTATTCTCGAAGATGAGCCAGAGCAAGAGATGCCGAACTCTGTGACACATGAAATCAGAATCCAAAATTGGATCATTATTGATGTTCCTTTTTGCATTCACATTTCAAAGTAATTTGTTTTTTGTTTGTCTTTTCAAAAGTCTTTCACTTTACCCAAGGTGAAAGTGATGTTGTATGGTCGTGTCTTTTGTTTTGAATTTTAAGATCATTAATAAATGTTGTTATTTATTTCTAAATTATGTCTTTATTTTCTATTTTTTTTGGAAAATGGTAATCAGGAAAAACCTTTCGAAATAAGTAATAACTGTAAATAAATCTGCATAATCACTTGTTACATGTGTCAGTTTCTAAAATCAATCATAAATTATATGTGTATATTAATTAAAAAAACCCGTTGAGTGCAATGACCCTGCACTCTCTCCCAACTTTGAATATCCTGTGTATGTGGTTGAAGAAGAAGAATATGGTGAAATCCCAAAAGAGGTTTCATAGTTGCTCGAGCACGAGGAAATTACCATTCAACCGTATAAAGAGCCATTAGAGACGATTAACTTGGGTTCAGAAGAAGATTTGAAAGAAGTCAAGATTGGGGCACTGCTTCATCTTGATGTGAAGAGAAGGTTGATTGAGTTGCTGAAAGAGTATGTGGATATCTTTGCTTGGTCTTACTAAGACATGCCTGGTTTGGACATCGATATTGTGGAACATTATTTTCTGCTAAAGCCAGAATATCCACCAATCAAACAGAAGCTACGAAGAACTCATCCTGACATGGCAGTGAAGATTAAATAAGAGGTTTTGAAGCAGATTGATGTTGGTTTTCTTGTGACATCACTGTACCCTCAATGGATTTCCAATATTGTTCTAGTACCAAAGAAAGACGGAAAAGTCTGCATGTGCGTTGGCTATAGAGATTTAAATAAAGCAAATCCAAAAGAGGATTTCCCTTTGCCCCATATTGATATGTTGATTGATAGCACAGTGAAATTCAAAGTGTTCTCGTTCACAAACGGATTTTGCGGATACAATCAAATTAGGATGGCTCCTGAGGACATGGAAAAAACAACGTTTATCACACCCTGGGGAACATTCTGTTATAGAGTGATGCATTTTGGATTGAAGAACGCTGGTGCAACGTACCAAAGGGCTATGACAACCCTATTCCATGATCTGAGGCATAAGGAAATTGAAGTATATGTGGATGATATGATCGCCAAATCTCATACTAAGGAAGGGCATATGGAAGACTTGTTGAAAATTGTTTCAGCATTTGAGGAAGTATCATCTCCGCTTGAATCCTAATAAGTGTACTTTTGGTGTTCGTTCAGGAAAGTTGCTAAGTTTCATTATCATCCAAAAAGGAATTGAAGTTGATCCTGATAAAGTTAAGGAAATTCAAGAAATTCCTGCACCATGAACTGAAAAGCAAGTTAGAGGCTTCCTTCGACGTTTAAATTACATTTCTAGATTTATTTCCCATATGACTCCCACATGTGAACTAATCTTCAAGTTGTTAAAGAAAGATCAAGGTTGTGTGCAGACATATGATTGCCAAAGGTCATTTGAAAACATTAAAGAGTATCTGTTTGAGCCTCCTATCTTGCTCCCTTCTGTTGAAGGAAGACGATTGATTATGTATCTGGCTATGTTGGATAACTCCATGGGCTGCATTTTGGGACAACAAGATGAAACAGGAAAAAAAGAATATGCCATTTATTATTTGAGCAAGAAGTTCACTGAATGCGAGTCACTATATTATATTCTAGAAAAAAAATGTTGTGCTTTGGCCTGGGCGACAAAGCGATTGCGACAATATATGTTGAATCCCACTACATGGTTGATTTCCAAAATGGATCCAATTAAGTATATTTTTGAAAATCCAGCTCTTACTAGAAGAATTTTCCGTTGGCAGATGCTATTGTCTGAATATGATATTGAATACCGTACTCAGAAGGCTACTAAAGGCAGTGTGTTAGCGGAGTACCTCGCTCACCAACCAGTTGACGATTATCAGTCTGTTAAGTTTGATTTCCCTATTGAGGATGTGATGTATTTGAAAGTTAAAGATTGTGATGATCCTTTTCCTGAGGAAGGTCATGATCCTGAATCTCGTTGGGGTATGGTGAGTTGTAAATGCTTATGGAAAAGGAATTGGTATCGTGATTATCACTCCCCATGGGTCACATATCCCTTTTACTGCAAGGTTAACATTTGATTGTACCAATAACATGGTGGAGTTTGAACCTTGTATCATGGGTCTTGAAGAGGCTATAGATATCAGAATCAAAATTCTTGATGTATATGGTTATTCAACTTTGGTAATAAATCAGATCAAAGGAGAATGGGAGACTTGTCATATTTGTTTGATTCCCTACAAAGATTATGCAAGAAGATTATTACATTTCTTCAATAAAGTTGAATTCCATCACATTCCCAGAGATGAGAATCAAACGACAGATGCTTTAGCCACTTTGGCTTCCATGTACCAAGTAAATGCTTGGAACGATGTACCTCAGATTATAATTCAACGTCTTGATAGACAAGCTCATGTGCTTGATATAGATGGAACGTCAGATGAAAAACCTTGGTATTATGATATCAAGCACTTCCTTCAGACTCAAGAATACCTGCTTGGTGTGTCCAACAAAGATAAAAAGACATTGAGAAGGTTTGCAGGTAGCTTTTTCCTTAATGAATATGTGTTATACAAGAGAAATTATGATATGGTCTTGATTAGGGCTGGACAGAAATAAAGAAACCGGTCCAATCCGACCTACCCAAGGGGCCCGGTAGTAAGCGGTTCGGGTCAAACGGGTTATCGGATAATCGGTTTTGCAAGAAATGGATTCATATGGATTGTACCGGTCGGTTTCGGATAATTTGTTTGGGTCCATCGAAATCCAAAACCGACCGCCTAGGTTACTGATTTTCTATTTCATTTCAGTTTCAGTTTCTCACTCTCTCTAATCTCTGCTGCTAGGGTTTCACCACGCCGTCTTCTATCACCGTCGTCGTTTACGATTCTCAAGCACCACCATGCCACCACGCCGGCCACTACGAACCACCAGCGATCAAGTAAGTTCTTCGTTGTTCCCTTTCTCCTTCTCTCTCTTTATCTCTTTCTCCTTCTCCCTCTGTTACCTCTATAATACACAAACCGAGTGGTGAGAAAAGCGTTTTTGTTATTTGCAGGGAGCGAGTGTGAGGAATTTAGTGAGAGAGTGGTGAGAGATTCACGAAGAAGAGTTCGAGAGATTTTTTTCATATTTATTTTTCAAGTTTTAGGGTTTTCACATTCTGCAGCTTTAGATTGCATTTCATTGAGCTTAATTGAATTTTTTCATGGAGCAGCGAAAGCTTGTGGTTAGTCATGCATGTTCAATCTTGTTCTTGAAAATCTTGTTCTTGAAAATCTTGCTTTGAAAAATTACGAATTTAACTTATTGTGCTCATGAGAATTGTATCTTAGGTTATGGGACGTTGATACTGAGGGCTTGAAAGAATATATGAGCAAATTTGGTGAGCTAGAAGATTGTTATATTATAAAGGTTAGCTATTGTTTTTTTCTTCTTTTTTTCTCCCTGTTATTCTTGCTTCCTTTTCATTTTAAATTTATGATTTATGTATTTTAGGAGCGGTCAACTGGCCGGTCTCGCAGTTTTGGATATGTTACATTTACATCAGTGGATGATGCTAAGGTAATTGTTTTACAAACAAAAACACACCTAGCTATTAGCTGGTATTACTATTATATGAGAAGGTAGCTTGAATATGCTAAAAGAAGTTAGTTTCTATTGATACAAAGGAGTTAATCAGTTTCGTCGAGGCTGATAAAAGGTTCTTACTTGTTCATAAGCTTCGATTTCAAAATCGTATGAATGTATTATATTTTGCTTTCTCTTATCTTTGAACTTTGGGTTAATTTGCAGGGAAGAATTCAAAGTTTTCTCCCGGGAAGTAGTTAGATTTGGAAATACATGTAAGGACCCTCAATGGCATAACCTCGATCGATATTTCTTGCAGTGTGTTTGTTTGATTTTACCTTCAAATTTAGGACAGGATTATATCATAAATCATTTTGAAACAAATAAAAAATATTTTGGGATTATAATTTTATATTGCAAACAATTTCAGATCATATTTGAATGCCTTGAGCAACAAACAACCTAGGGTAGAGGAAGAAAAGACTATGCAAGACTTGTCCTCTCTAGCTCAAAATACTGCTGTAAGCAAATAGTAATTTTAAATTAAGTTTTGCTTCTGTGGTTTATCAAATTGGTTAACTGATTCTAAGGAAAGAGCAAAAACATTATTTTGATATTTGGTTATCTTGCATTGTATGTATGCTGTTGGTATTGTTTCTTATACAATACCTTAAAGTTCATGAATATTCATTTTGTAGCATACCGACAAAGTCTAATCATATTCGCACAGTGTTTAGGCTATTATCAATGTTTTCTACTTCTGATGGAGTTGAATTTCTGCTTTGTACTATGACTTTTTTAGTTCCTTCTTTAAATAAGTAATTCTATTTTCTGTGTGTAGGAATTGTACCATGAGTTAAATTCATTGGACCGTTTTCAACAAGATTATAACCAAAAGGTTAAGGAGTTGGAGTCCTTAAATCTTCCTCTCAACGGTTAGAAACTTCATAAAATAGTTTCCCCTCAAAAGTTGCCACTCTCAATATCAATTTTTTTTAGAATGTGCCGAGATTATTTTGACTCTTGTAATCTATATCATTTTTTCTAGAAAACCGTTGACTAAAATGTTTGTATTGTAATTTGTATCTACACATTCATAAGTCAGTTTCTTTGTTATTGTAGGGGAAGGTCTCACAGCTTTTCATAGCGAGCTTAAGCATCAAAGAATTGGGAGTATTTTCTTCTTTGTGGATGTAGTCTAGTTCTCATATAATAATCTATGATCCTGTGGAAATGAATGCATTATTTACAATTTTAATATATTTCTTTCTATTTTCTCCCCTTTGCAGTCATTTTGAGAAATATGGTAATATAACAGATTTGTATATGCCAAAGGTACTTTCCTCACTTCAATGGTCGAACATGTAAAGTTAAAATGCGGATGGCATGTTTTATGCATTCTTTGTATGTATACACATAATGTTGATTGCAGTTGTTAGTTATACGATTACACTGCATTATTATGCATAGACATATATAATGTTTATTGGCATTTATTTATTTTAATTCTAGACATTTTATCATTTATTTCCAACAGGATCGAGGATCTAAAACTCATCGAGGAATTGGTTTTATCACTTTTGCAAGTGCAGGTTTGGCCATCATTATTTGTCTGTGCTACAACTATCTGCATATTTTAGCTTATAGACTTTCATGCCGTAACTATCCTTGAATTTTATTTAACTTAAAACACTAGATAATTAACTAGTGTTAGTAGTTAACTAGTATCCTGATAATATTGGCAAAAGACAATTTTGTGAGTATTTTTGAGTTCTGATACAGGGCCGCTAAACCTTTTTCTTGCTATAAGTAAATAAAACAAAGAGTGTATCATTAAATATTCCAGCATCTGTTTTCACTGGACCTGAAATTGTTTTTACATACATACACACAGATCTTTGTTTGAGTTGAGTATCAGACTTAATATTTATTTTTCGGGACATATTGTGTTGCAGATTCTGTAGAGAACTTGATGAAAGAAACCCATGAACTCGGAGGTTCTGATGTGGTGGTTGATCGAGCAACACCTAAGGCAAGATTGTTTAGAGCTTATTCATTTTTCATTGCATTTTCCATTGAAGCAATTATCTGTTTGTAGCAGCCATGCATTGCCCGTAAAAGCACGGGCTATATGCTCACAATATAAAGCTACTCGACCCAATAGTTCAAAACAATTGATTGATAACTATTAGGCAGTGTTGTAAAATGGCCAAATGGCTTGGCAATTTGTGAAGGGATGCTTGCCATGGGGGTGTCATAGGACTCAATTGCAATGGCATGTTTATGCTGCGGCTTTTTGGCCTTCTGAAATCTGCCATTGACAACATTGATATTAAGTGAAGAAGAAAATAGAAAAAAGATAATTCATATAGATAGATAGTCAATGTTTTTAAAAAGGATAAGAAGGACTTTAAAGTGAAAATTAAGGAAAGATTTGGTTATCTTGATGCGATATAGTAGAATAATTAGTAACCATGGTGTGCAAATAAATACCAAGGGATAATGGGAGATCAAAACATTATAACATACGCAGAGTCAATAGTATCACTAGTTCAGTTTCTCTTTTTACTCCGGGCATACATTTGGTGCTTTCCCTCTTATGATAATGTCATTGGTATGAATATCTTCTATTTGATTTGTCTGGTTATGTCTTATACTAGCTAGCTGTCTGGTTATGTCTATTAGCCTGGCTTTTTTGGAAATAGTTTATTTATTTCACTGCCATCACCATAAGTAAGTTATGAGTTTAAAATTTGATCTATTTGATTGAATCATGGACATTTAATGCATATGCTCTATGTCCAGATTGATGGAAAACGATGAAATAGGATGAATTGGAATTGAACCATTACGATCCTAGTCTTTTGAACTTGTTAAGTTATGGAGTGATGGTTATGAATTATTAATTAAATTTGTTAGTGTGATGATTTATAGGTAGTTTTGTCTTTGTATTGTAATTTTTCCTTTGGTAGGATCTTATGTGCCATGTTACGATCCTAGTTTTACGATCTTTCACCAACTGACTGATCCTACTTAAGATCTCGTGCTTGACTATATTGGTTGTGACTCCTTGTTTGCATGTAAATTAATTAAAACTACAGTGGAACACTTCTCTTCTCTTGCAGCTTACGGTGGGTGTTTAAGTGCTGGAAATATGATGGTGAACAAAAATTATAATTAGTGTTGGTTGTGTCATCATGTTGGCTTTTAATGTTAATTTATATATGAAGGATGAATGTAATTTAAGTATTCATAATAGTGTATTTTAAGCTTTCTTTTAATGTTGGCATCTACAAAAACTACCTTATAGACTTTATGTCCAAAATTGAATGTATTATTTTGATATAATATTTGATCATAGTTTATTTGGAATTTACAATTTGATCATTGGAATACAGTGTAAATTAGAATGTAAAATAGTGTTAAATTGGATCATTTATTATTTTTATTATTGCTTTATATTTATTATTTAATATTGTTTTAATTAAAAAAATTAAGATATAATTGAATTTTTTATAACAATTTAATATTAATTAACCGAACAAACCGATCCATTTTAACCGATAAACCGATTAAACCGAATCCGATCAAACCGATTACAACTTTGGTCGGAATTGGACCTAATATTTGAATCCATGGTTTTACATGGTTTGACATATTGAGCCCAAATCCAACCCAAACCGACCGATGTCCACCCTTAGTCTTGATCATATGCATGGATAGACACGAAGCAGACATGTTAATGCACGAGATTCAGAAGGTTCCTTTAGTACTCATGCCAATGGACATTCGATGGAAAAGAAGATGCTTAGGGCAAGTTACTAATTCGAAGAAGTTCCATAATTGTTAGATTTATGCTGACAAGATTCACGTGCCTCAAGCGCTTCTCAATGTTATTTCTTCCCCATGGCCTTTTTCTATATGGGGTATTGATATGATTGGAATGATTGAACCCAAGGCATCGAATGGACATCGTTTCATCTTTGTGGAAATTGACTACTTCACTAAGTGGGTGGAAGCAGCTTCTTATGGTAATGTCACCAAGCAAGTGGTAGTACGCTTTATCAAGAACAATCTTATATGTCAGTATGGTGTGTCAAGTAGGATTATCACTGATAACAGCTCAAATTTGAATAATAAGATGATGACATAACTTTGTGAAGAATTTAAGATTGTCCATCACAACGCGTCTTCTTACATGCCTAAGATGAATGGGACTGTTGAAGCTGCTAATAAAAATAATTAAGAAGATTATCCAGAAGATGGTTGTTACCTATAAGGATTGGCATGAGATGCTCCCTTTTGCTTTTCATGGGTATCGTACATCCGTACGCACTTCAGCAGGCACAACCCTATTCTCTCTTGTGTATGGTATGGAATTACTGCTCCCCATTGAGGTTGTGATTCCCTCTTTCTGTGTAATAATGGAAACCAAGTTGTCAGAGGTTGAGTGGGTCCAGAACAAGTTTGACCAGTTGAATTTAATTGAAGAAAAGAGAATGACGGCCTTGTGTCATGGTCAATTATATAAGAAAATAATGAAGAAAGCTTTTGCTAAGAAGGTCAAGCCTCGTGAATTCAGAGAAGGTGACCTCGTGCTTAAAAAGATCATGTCTTTTAACGCTGATTCTAGGGGCAAGTGGACTCCCAATTATTAAGTCCCATATGTTGTTAAGAAAGCCTTCTCTGGCGGTTGAAACTATGGACGGTGAGGAGTTCCCACATCCCATGAATGCTGACACATTCAAGAAATACTTTGCCTAAAGAAATAAAAGAACAAATCGCTAAGTTGAAAACCCTAAAGAGCGGCTTAGGCAAAAAAGAGTGTCTCGGTAGGTTGAAAATCCAAAAGGGCAGTCTAGGAAAAAGTTAGAGACATAAACAAAATAAATTTTCTCGGTAGGTTGAAAACCCGCAAGAGAAACCTAGGAAAAAGTTAGGAATTTCCTGAAAAGTAACTGCGTCAGACAAGACTTGATCATTGAAGCAACAATCTTCTCGAATTCTCATCACACTTCAACTAAAGCCTATGCCTAGGAGTTCAAAGTTGTTAGGGAGAATAATGGTCATTATGTTTCAATGTATCTTTTCGATGTATTTACCATTTTCTAAAAATTTGTAATCATCTAAGGAGTCTCGCCATTTACGGACTACTATTTTATTAATAAAGTTGAGACTTTATCCAATTCTTTGTAGTTCTTATTTTATTCTGTCTACAAAATCTCATTTATTACTGATAGTAATTGTCAAAACATACTTACTACCCACGATTATGAGAAAGGAGAATTTGCATCATCTCAAAGTGGAGGATATGGCTTGGATTTTTAAAATCAACAAAGCCTCGCTCAACACCCAAGTGGAAAATATCTCACTTCACTATATATCGTAGAAGTATAGTAGCTCGCATCATTATAAGAATTGACAATAGTCTATCTTTTGAGAAAAAATTTAAAGCAAAAAGCCAAAGTGGAAAAGATGGTTTAAATGAGATTGATTGAATTTTAGTCTTCTCACAAAAAATGTCAAAGTATCATTAAGTTGACTAAGGTTTGATTAAGAAAATATTTTTGAAAATGCATAGACATAAGTCCAAGTTTATTGTGAAAGAATAGTTTTGAAAGGAGGGGGAAGATTTTTGAAATTAAAGAAGGTGGGAGGAGATGAAGGGACTATCCTAAATCATACGGTTCTTTTCCCTAGCTTTTACCTTATGCTTTAGGATAGTCCCTTTATCTCCTCCCACCTTCTTTAATTTAAAAAATCTCCCCCCTCCTTTAAAAACTATTCTTTCACAATAAACTTGGACTTAGGTCCATGCATTTTTACAAACATTTTCTTAATCAAACCTTAAACAACTTAATAATACTTTGAATTTTTTTTTAGAAGACTAAAAGTCAATCAATCTCATTCAAACCATTTTTTCCACTTTGGATTTTTTGTTTTAAATATTTTCTCAAAATATTAAACTCTTGTCAATCCTTATAGTGATGCAAGCTAATATATTTCTACGATATGTAGTGAAGTGAGATATTTTCCACTTGGGTGTTGAGTGAGGCTTTGTTGATTTTAAAATCCAAGCTATATCCTCCATTTTGAGATGACGCAAATTTTCCTTTCTCATGATCGTGGGTAGTAAGCATGTTCTTTCACTCGGATAAGATGATGATGTCTTGTCTCTTAAAATTAACCAACACACTTGTGTTTTAAAATTTTTAAAGGTGAACTACGAGTACCCTGATCCCCTATTACACAGAAGGTGGTACGTAGGCACTAAAGGTTCACAACCGCGACGGGTGCAAAAATCATAAAAAATACTTCTTTTATCATCCCCACTGTTGTACCCCAAAATTTTCCCTCTCATTTCATCAACACTTTCTCATCACAAGACTCTTGGAACTCAAGATCAAGTTAGGGTTTACTCTGCTCAAGACTCCTCCTTGCACTGTTGACCCAAATTAGGGTTTGAGTTTGCACAGAGATGTTTTGACCTAAAATGCCCAAAGTGACTTTCATGCTTCATATTGGACTCACAAGTTTATCCATACCAAGTTTCAAGCCTTGATTCCAATCTTTGCCCAGTCAATTGGACAGTTGACTTAGAAATCACCTGTATTGGGGAAAAAGTCAACTGTGGCCAATTGACAGTCAAACTTCATGATTTTTGACCCACATCAACATATTAAGCTCACATGAACCATTTGGTCAAGTTTGGATCACAATTCCACAAGAAATTTGATCAGATCACCAAAAGGGCAAAATGGTCATTTTTAGGGTTTTTACTGCACAAAGGAAATTTTTGACTGTTTGACCTAACCAATGGCAAACCAAGCTCATATATGGACTCAAGAACTCAATGGCATTGTCTTGACCCATTCAACAAGTTCAAAAGATCTCAAATGCATAGGATTGACAGATGAATTTTTCAGTCAACTGATCAAAATTTGACTGTATACTGAAAAGTCAAACTTTGACTTTTTGGTCAAAATCAAGTGCCAAGATTCATTTTTCATCCAGACATGTCAAATTTTGAAACTTGTTCATCAAAAACCCAAAATTGCAAATTAGGGTTTAAAATGAGAAAATTTCATAACTTAGAATTTTTCTAAGTTATGAAACTTCCTTATTTTTTCCTAACTTTGTCCCATTTTTTCACCAAGATGAAAATGGATTCAAACAAAACTTGAAACATGAAAGTTGTAGTCCATTGCAAAATCTACAACTTTTATCCACAAAGTTTTCTCAAAGGAAGCTTGTATCTCAAGTTATGATTTTTGGAACAAGGGTGCAAAACATTTTTAACTTAGAGAAATTTTGCCTTATTCTAGGCAGAAATTTTGTCCAACTTCTTGGCCATTTTTCAAATGGTTCCACTTGGAGTTTCAATTTGCATTACAAAGAGGGATTGTAGTACACATTCCAAGCTTTCCAAATTGTCCAAGAACTCATCAAACACACTTGTGGTTAGAGAGAATCGAATTTGCAAAGTTGGCCAAAACTCACTTTTGTTCATGGCCAAAGCTTGCTCATAACAACTTGCATTTTCAAATCAGCAGGGTTTGTGATAGCTTGCAGGCCTCTAAACATCTTCACACTCAATAATTAAATGCCTAACCATTGTATTAAGGTGTTATTTCTTCCCTTTGGGCATTGCACATAGAATTAACCCTTAATTGGAAAAAGCAAAATTGCCATTTTGATAAAGTGTTACTTTATGTCAATACATGATCTTTGAAGTACAAGCCAGATCTTTGAGGCAAAGTTTGGTAGACAAATCCCACTGATCAAGATAAAATGTTATAGCATGCTTGAGAGTATTGTACAGGCCTATATCACAACTTCCACTTTCTTGCTTCAAGTAGAAGAAACATTGCAAAAACTCTCCATCTTTCATTCCTGTAAACACCAGCCAAAACAAACTTTGTACATATCTTCCATACACCAAAACAGACCTAAGGCACGATTCAACCACCTCTCAAACCTCCTCATACATCAAAACACCCTCTTGCTGCAGAAACAGGGCATACCCTGCAACTTGAGTTCCACAATCCATTCCTGTCGTGCGTTTTGTCCAAAAGGAGTTCAAACACCTTCCATATCATCCACTAAAACTATCCCAAGCCTTGAACTCAAGCTGTAACACCCCTAACCACGTTTGCCATTTTTACTTTCAAGCTGTGCAGGTGGACTTCCATAGCACGATACAGTTGGTTTCAAAGCAAGCTAGGCATTTGGGAAGCATCCTTGGACTTCAGGCAAGCTCAACCAAAGCTCAAACTCCATTGAAGGTTGCTACATTGCTCTGTTCAAGTCAAGCTGAAACA
This sequence comes from Vicia faba, assembly GCA_948472305.1. Taxonomy (NCBI): domain Eukaryota; kingdom Viridiplantae; phylum Streptophyta; class Magnoliopsida; order Fabales; family Fabaceae; genus Vicia; species Vicia faba. The sequence goes on along the minus strand of OX451739.1, from coordinate 1,467,917,952 downwards.
GGTAAAACCATGGACTTTTATCTCTTAATCTAGTAAGAGTTAAGCTTAGGTTTGTGAATGAAACATGTTCTACTCATTTACCTGAAGCCATACATATGCCCACTTTTCATTTATATTAAGCATGTTATGAGAATTTTAACCATGAACATTGAAGAAAAACTAGGTCAAAAATTGGCGGTGAAGAAATTCTCCCTGATTTCTTAGAGTTAGGACAAGTTTTTTACATATTTGAAATCGTGGTTTGATGCTCTACATTGTTTATGTTATGAGTTTTGGCTAAAAATCAAGGAATCAGGAGTTTGAATGAAGCAAGGAAACGCGCGTTTTTTGTTGTTCAAAGGTTGCTGGAGGTTGAGGACAAAGTTGACTAGGGCTGGGCCTGAGTCAACTTACTTTTTGCACCCCTTTTTCCATTTGCACCCCCTGGCCCATTGTGTGAAATATTTGTCATTTTTGCATTTTTCTTTTTGATTCTGATTTTATATTTTTTGCTCAAACATAAAAAACATTAAAAATATTTTTCCACATTTTTTTACATTTATTTGGCATTTATTTGTTTTATTAAATATGTATATGTAAATAAATAGATTTCCTTTTCTTTTTAAAACCCTAGAAAATAATACAAAAAAATATTTATTTTTGGTTATTATTTTTTATTTACATTTTGAAAACATTTTCTGAAAATATACATTTTTTGTAAATATTTAATATTTATTTTTGCACATATTTAGCATATTAAATATATATAATATATACTTACACCTATTTTATTAAATATTTAGGGCAAAAATACAAAAATAATACATTTTTATTTTTATTTAATATTTGACATCAAAAATACTTTTTTCACCATATACTTTTTATTTTGTGCATAAATTAACATATATTGTACATAATTAATAAATATTACTATTTATTTAAAAACTAGGGTTTTGCCCTAAATGACAAAAATATTCAAATTTGACCCTTTTTATTTTTGTTTATATTTCACATTGAAAAATACTTTTACATACATAACAAAAAATTATTTTTGTGCATAATACATTTTGTATATTTATTATTCACTTAAATATTGTACAATTAAATATTTGTATCCTATACATTCGATATGGTTGTAATAACTTAGATTTTATTTCCTTGTCAAATATTCCCAATGCAAATTTGTACCCCCTCCCTATATCTTGTTGTAATAGCTTAGCATTTAAATTCTCACATTTAAAAGCTTTCAATTATGCCATGCTTAGACTTAGGGTTTGTACGCAAAAATCTAATTAACAAGTAGTTTGACCTAAATCCAAGATAAACATGCATGAAAATCAAAACACAATACACACTTGCACCCCTAGGGTTACTCCACTTGTTGCCTTCAAAAATGGGCCATGTTTGCATGTCAAGTACTTTGGCAAAACAAAACAAAACAAAAACAAACAAAATGATCATAGTCCCTCGATGACGCTATCTTGTTGCCTAAGCAAAATGATCACAGTCCCTCAAGAAAATTGCCAAAGACACTTGCACTATTGCATTCATGGTCTAAACGATGACCCGCGCCCGTCCCGTTAACATCCTAACACAAGGTTGTTCACCAAATACAATGGTGAAACAACACTGTTAAAAGGGTTAAAACATGAGAAAGATCTTTGAGAAATTTAAGGTAGATAGCTCTTGGTTACTTGATCAGTCTTGCAAAACAATCCTTGCCGTTTTTCAAAACACACATCACAACACAACTTCCTAAAACAACTTTAAAAAAAAACATTGAAACATCTTTTCAAAAAGACACACACCTTTGTAAAACATCCAAACAAGAATTGTTACAATGGTTGCCTAGACAAGGCATCTTTTTCAAAACATTTTCAAAACCACATACACAAAGCACCATTTCAAACAATTGAAAAGCAAAGGCAAGTGATCTAAGCAAGTAACTAAGAGCCCATGGATAACCATGGATAGAAAGGGTGCTAATACCTTCCCTTTCTATAATCTACTCCCCGAACCCAAGAAAACATCTCAAAGGTTTTTCCTGTGCTTTTTAACCTTTCCTTAGGATAAAATAAAAAGTCGGTGGCGACTCTTGCTAAACCGAAACATTTGCGAACAAAAAATGCAAAACCTCAAGTCAGTTCTCCCACCGTATCACAGAACTGGCGACTCTGCTGGGGACGACTTTAAAAGTGGAGTAACCTTAGGGCCTAGATCACCCTTTTGCATGACTAATTGTTTGCTTTGATTGCTTTACATTTTGGTTCTCTTGTTTGGGCTTGAAATCCTCCACCCGGATTTGGGAAACATTCATAGATAGCAATACATTATGGAAAATGTGCGGGGTATACCGACACGATTGAAGCAATAGCTATATTAGTGCGACATATTTGTGAGTACCGGTAACCCTTGAGTTCAATCAAGGAGAGTACGGGACCGCTGAGTGATGTCACTAAGCACTAATGACCTAGAACCTTACTTGACCATCTTGGCCTTTTATTAGGGGTAGTGAGATGACCGGCTTTGGTGCAGTCCAAAGTTGGTAGATACTCGATATTACACTCATTGAGCGTTGTTTTCTTAGAATATTTTGGTCGCTAGTTAAGTGGCTAAACCAAAACAATGAACATGGAAAACAATCCAATGATATTGAGCTCTTTAGAACCCGGTTACTATTTATAGGACAGGTTTTTAAATCCAACTACACTCAAGAGGGTACTTACCTATGAAACCCCATGCAAGCCTGAAACTAGGGTTTTGTGTGAATTGCTTGTACATATGTTTGTGCAAACATCATGAGCATCATAAAGCATCATATGCATCCACTAACCATTTCAAGGGTTTGGATCTTCATCTTTGTTCTTGTTTTGTAGGTCATGGAAATTCTTCGCAAGAAAACTATCCAAGTCAACCTTGTGAGAATCCCTCCTCAACTCAAGGAGCTTACATCTAGAATTCCAGAAAGTTCTCTCTTCAGTGAAAGACATGGTAGACTGCTCAGCCTAGTCAACACCAACATTGAAGAAGATATGGTGAAAGTGTTGTTCCAATTCTTTGACCCCCTTCACCACTGTTTCACATTCCCCGACTACCAATTGGTGCCTACTTTAGAGGAATTTTCTCAACTCCTGAGAATTCCTATTCTTAATCAACTACCCTACAACGGTACGGAAAAAGAACCAAAGCCTGAAGATGTTGCTCAAGCAGTACACTTGCAACCATCTGACATCAAGGGGCATTGGGAAACTAGAAGTGGTGTCAAAGGCTTCTTGGCAAAGTTCTTGTTTGAGAAGGCACAAGAGTGTTGGAATTCTTTGGATCTGCAAGCCTTTGAAGAGATTGTGGCACTCCTCATTTATGGGTTGGTCTTGTTCCCAAATCCTGACCAACTTATAGATATGAATGCTGTCAAGATTTTCATGTCCAGGAATCCCATACCTACATTGCTTGGGGTAATCCTCCACTCATTTTACACACGAACAATGAGGAAGAGAGGTGTTCTCATGTGCTGTACTCCTCTCCTTGCAAGGTCGTTTATTTCTCACCTTCCACAACCTGTTTTGAAGAATGAGCAAGGCTTAAGGTGGTCACAACGATTGATGACCCTCACACATTCTGATGTACATTGGTGTTCTCGGTCCAGAGAAAATGTCATCATCATCGATCGCTGTGGTGAGTTCCCTAATGTTCGATTACTTGGAATTAGAGGAGGCATTACCTACAACCCTTGTTTAGCTTTGAGACAATTTGGATATGCACGGAGGGATGGCCCTCATGACATGCTGATTCCTGACCTAGTTTTTGACTTTGACAATGATGCGCAAGAACTTCGCCAAAGATTCATCAGAGCTTGGAGGATGCCTAACAAGGTGGATAGCAAGACACTGGGGCACAAGAACTCCATCCCTCTTGAGCCTTATCTCAAGTGGGTACGAACCCGAGCCCAGAGTCTTATGATGCCTTATCCTTATATTCTCCCTTTGATTAAAGAGCCTGTTAAGGAAGGAGAAGTTCCATACACCATCCTACATCCTGACATGCCAACATCATGGGAGGAAATGCAGAAGAGTTGGATCCAACTCAAGGAAGAAAAGGATACCTTTGGAGCCAGCTTCTACGCCAGTGAGAAGAAGGTTTTGGAGCTTACCTGCCGACTTCACGAGGAGGAGACCCTCAACACTTATATCGCACCAAAGAGGATGCGCAACGTCTTTTTACCTTAAGAAGTTTTTGTAATATTTGGCCCATTGGGCATTTATGTACTGACAAAATTTCTTCTTATTAATATGACGTGTGTTATTTTTGTCTGCAACAATTTTGAATTTCTAAATCCTTGAATGTATTACATGGATAAACATATCATTCATCATATGCATAAGCAGGTCTTCACACCAGGTTTCCTTATCTTTCTGCTGTTTATTTCAGTAAGATGGATATTGAGCAGACGGTCAAAGATCTGCAGGCACAAAACTCGCAGTTTCAACAACTCCTTATGACCTTGGCAAAGGGTCAGGAGGATCTTAAAGCACTGTTAGGGAATAAAGAGCAAGAAAAAGGAAAAAAGAAGAAGAAAAAAGTTGGGGTAGCTACACTGGGAAGAAGATTTGAGAATGAAGCTAGGAGAGTTCTTGAATTCCCCTCCACATCTGATGAGGGGACCGGCAAAGGAAAAGGGGCTGCATTACCTTCTGAGTCCGAGGCTGAAGAGGAAGAGGTTGAGGAAGATGAAGATTATTCAGAGCAGCAATACCCACCAGCGGACGATAGATATAAAAACCTGGAGGATAGACTGGAAGCCATGGAGTTGCAACGGGTTCCCGGGCTAGATTTTGAAGAATTGGGATTGATTGTTGGGATTGTGATCCCTCCAAATTTTAAGGTGCCAACTTTTGCAAAATACGACGGTCTGTCTTTCCCGAAGATGCACCTGAGGTCGTATGTCAGAAAAATTCAACTTCATTCATCTGATAGAAATCTTTGGGTACACTTCTTCCAGGACAGTCTGTCTGGTACACAGCTAGATTGGTTTTACCAGCTTGAGAGGTCAGAAGTGCATAACTGAGAAGACTTGGAAGCTGCATTCTATCTCCAATATCAATACAACACCGACTTGGCGCCAACCCGTACTCAGCTACAAGGTATGGGGATGGCCTCAAATGAGGGATTCAAAGAATACGCCCAGAAATGGCGTGACTTGGCCGGAAGAGTACAACCACCGCTTTCAGATAGGGAGCTAGTGGATATGTTCTTGGGGACCCTATCTGGCCCTTTCTTCAACCATTTGATCGGGAGCTCTTCTGCAGGGTTTACCGAACTGATTCTGACTGGCGAACAGGTAGAAGCTGGTATTAAGAGCGGAAAAATTCAAAGGGATGCCTCTGCATCCACGGCTGTTAAGAAACTGTTCCCGGCCAAGAAGGAAGCAACTGTTGTATACTCTCAAAAAGGATTGGGAAGAACTGAGCGTCGGCTGACTGTAGGGGCCGTGATGATTCAAAATTCGTCAAATGATCAGCCTCGTAACAATCAGTCTAGACCTAATCAGCAACGGGTAGAACGGCCACAACGGTAGTTCACCCGCATCAACATGACGCCTGCGCAAGTTCTTCCCCATTTGTTGAAGCTAAATCTCACCAGTATTAGAGAAGCGCCAAAGATTGTGAATACCACTTCCCCACATTATCATCCCAACGCAAAATGTGCCTATCATTCTGACAGTGCCGGGCATGACACCAACGATTGCTGGGCGCTTAAGAATAAAATTCAAGATTTGATAGATGCTAAAGAGGTTGAGTTCGATGCCCCAGAGAAGCCGAATGTAATCTCCGCTCCAATGCCAAAGCATGGTCGCAATGTCCATGTTGTTGAAGAAGATCTGTTTGTTTCTACTGTTGATGATCTGATAACTCCACTACTGTCAATCAAGTTGAATTTGTTGAAGGCTGGGATTTTCCCAGGTTGTAAAGAAGATTGCTACTTTTGTTCCTCCCTACCAATTGATTGTCCATTGCTGAAGATAGGCATCCAACGCCTAATGGACAACCAACAAATTCTTTTCGAAAAGACTCCTATTACTCCAACTCATATCAATGAAGTTTCAATAATAACCATTTCCGCCAATCTTTCCAAGGTCCCCAAAAGGCCTGTTAAGATTACATCCGCTCCAAAGATTGTACCCTTGAAGATAACCATGCCTGGGCCCGTCCCATACAAATCTGACAAATCGATACCGTGGAATTATGGTGGAGAAATCTACTACCATGGTGTTAAACAAATTGAGATAACTGAAGAGAGCTCTGACGAAGAAACTGCCGACATTGGAAACATTGCCGGTACGAGCAAAATTACCCGAAGTGGAAGAATTTTCTCTCTAGAGATTGCCCCTCCAAAGGCAATCTTTGGACCCTCAGCTGCTCCCAAGGTTACCCCTGCACCGGTAAAACTATCTGCAAGAACGCCAATGATTGAAGAAGCGGTTCCTCCTGTGGTTGTCCCTCCTGCTGCTGCTGATAAGAGGAAAGGGATCCAAGAAGAGCTCGTCAGGACGAGGGCTCAGCCGTTGATCATCCCCGAAACCTCTAAGAAAGAAATGAAGGAGATTCTGAGAATAATCAATAAGAGTGATTATGATGTGGTGGAGCAACTGGGGCAAACCCCCTCGAAGATCTCCATGTTGGCCCTTTTTCTTTGTTTGGAGGCTCATGCCAAAGCCTTGATAAGGTTTTTGAAGACAGCCCATGTGCCCCAAGAAACCTCAGCCGATCAATTCCAGGATTGCGTAGCCAGCCTTACCGCCGACAACGGCCTGGGTTTCTCTGATGCTGACCTGACTCCTAAGGGAAGAAAGCATAATGACGCACTACATGTGTCAGTTTAATGCCGAGGAACCACTCTCGCCCATGTCTTGGTCGACACTGGTTCTTCCCTAAACGTGCTGCCTAAGAAAGCTCTGGACCGGTTGGATTGTGAAGGCTTGGAGCTGAAACCAAGTAATATCATTGTCAGGGCTTTTGACGGGTCTAAAAGGATGGTGCATGGGGAGGTCGACATTCCCATCAAGGTAGGAACTGAAGTGTTCCACTCAACCTTCTATGTGATGGACATCCGCCCATCATACTCTTGCTTGCTAGGAAGGCCGTGGATACACAATGCTGGGGCAGTCACTTCCTCCCTATATCAGATGCTGAAATACCCTGTTAAGGGTAAAATCATAATTGTACACGGTGAGGAGGAGTACATGATCAGTCATCTGAACTCCTTTCGGTATGTGGAAGTGGATGGTGAATTCATCGAAACACCCTTCCAACACTTCGAGGAAGTTTCTCCCGAGGTTGCAGTGGCAAAGGCAGTAGCTGAGGTACCCAAGCAGGTGGCCAGGATGGCATCTCTGAAAGACGCAAATGCTGCAATGAAGGAGGGGAAGAGCTCAACATGGGGGAAGTTGCCTGACTTTCCTCACAAAACAGACAAATTTGGGTTGGGATTTACCGCTGCGGGGCAGAAAGCTATGCGTCGCTCAAAAATTGAAAAGACACCCATCAAGATTTCTCCTCATGGAATCAATGCTTTAGAAGACGAAGACGAAGAGGGTAACATTGAAGATTGGATCTTCCCAACCATTAAAGGGGGGTTGCACAACTGGGAGGCGAAAGACTTCATTCCCATTACTTTCATCAATCAGTAATTTATCTTTCAAACATTTCCTGTTGGTCTGTAATAATTACTAAAACAATCTGCACACTATTTTTCACCTCATGCCTTGCCCGGGGCATGTAGGTCCATTTGTAAGGGTTTTGATTCTCTTCATAATCATATGCCATGTTTAATGAATCATTGGACGTTTTTCATTTATAAACTGCTGTGTTCATTTTCTTTCCTTTTGCATTTTTGTTTGTTTAAGGATGGCTATCCCTTACACACACCCACACTCACAAATGCAGGTACCCATCCACTCCGGATTCCATGGGTGACTATTCTGTTGTATCTTTCAATAACTCTGAAAATTTGGTCAATCAGGCTGAGTACGAAGATGACGAAGATTGTGAAGTGCCGGGAGAGTTAGCCAGACTTCTACAACAAGAAGGGAGGGCCATCTTGCCTCATGAAGAGTTGTTGGAAACAGTCAACTTAGGAACAGAGGAAGACAGGAAAGAAGTACAAGTGGGTGCCAATATGGAACCAAGTGTTAAGGAGCGCTTAATACAGCTGTTAAATGAATACGTTGAAATCTTCGCCTGGTCTTATGAAGACATGCCAGGGTTAGACACAGACATCGTGGTTCACCGTCTCCCTACAAGAGAGGACTGTCCACCGATCAAGCAAAAAGTCCACCGAATGAGGCCCGACATGTCTGAGAAGATTAAATCTGAAGTAATGAAGCAATTCAACGCTGGCTTTCTGGCTGTTACATCCTATCCACAATGGGTTGCTAACATTGTGCCAGTTCCCAAAAAAGACGGCAAGGTCAGAATGTGTGTGGACTACCGGGATTTGAATAGGGCCAGCCCTAAAGATGATTTTCCGCTACCACATATCGACATTTTGATTGACAACACGGCTCAACACAAAGTATTTTCCTTCATGGACGGATTCTCGGGCTACAACCAGATCAAAATGGCCCCCTTCATGGACGGACTCGTCATGTTTACCAGACCTAACTCCAAAAGTGCACTTACATGGAGAAAACTACCTTTGTTACACAATAGGGTACCTTCTGTTACAAGGTGATGCCGTTCGGACTGAAGAACGCAGGGGCAACTTATCAACGCGCCATGGTAGCTTTGTTTCATGATATGATACATCATGAGATTGAAGTTTACGTAGACGACATGATAGCTCGATCACAAACGGAAAAAGAACACCTTGAACATTTGCAAAAGCTGTTTGCCAGGTTGAAGGAATACAAACTCAGGCTGAATCCAAGTAAGTGCACTTTTGGAGTTAGGTCTGGTAAACTTCTGGGATTTATTGTCAGCAACAAAGGCATTGAGGTCGATCCAGCAAAAGTAAAGGCTATACAAGAAATGCCTGCCCCCCATACTGAAAAGGAGGTTAGAGGATTCTTGGGACACTTGAACTATATTGCCAGATTCATCTCTCATCTGACGTCTACCTGTGAGCCAATTTTCAAACTATTAAAGAAAATCAGGTAGTCGAATGGAACGATGATTGTCAAATTGCTTTTGATAAGATCAAGGAGTATTTGCTAGAACCTCCTATTCTGATGCCACCCGTCGAAGGAAGGCCGCTGATCATGTATCTGACCGTTTTGGACAACTCAATGGGGTGTGTACTGGGCCAACATGACGAGTCTGGTCGGAAAGAGCATGCCATTTATTACCTTAGCAAAAAGTTTACCGACTGTGAGACTCGCAACTCACTGCTCGAGAAAACTTGATGCGCTTTGGTATGGGCTGCTCGCCGACTAAGGCAGTATATGTTGACTCATACCACTTTGCTGATTTCCAAAATGGACCCGATCAAATATATCTTCGAGAAGCCTGCTTTATCTGGAAGAATTGCTAGATGGCAAATGATCCTGACTGAGTATGACATCCAGTATACTACCCAAAAAGCTATAAAAGGGAGTGTACTAGCTGACCATCTAGCTCATCAAGCTATCGAAGATTATCAATCCATGAGATTCGACTTCCCGGACGAGGACATCATGACTTTGGACAACATTGAAGGTAACGGACCGTATGACGGACCTGAACAAGGATCCCGATGGACCCTGTACTTTGATGGTGCTTCAAATGCACTTGGAAACGGTATCGGTGCGGTACTCATTTCCCCAGAAGGTTGCCATACACCTTTCACTGCCCGACTTTGTTTCAGCTGTACCAACAACATGGCCAAATATGAAGCTTGCATCTTTGGTCTCAAGGCTGCTATAGACTTGGGGATCAAATCTTTGATCGTATTTGGGGACTCAGCTTTGGTTATCAGTCAAATCAAAGGAGAATGGGATACCAAACATCCTAATCTTATCCCATACAAAGAACATATCCTGACGTTGCTACCTCATTTCGAGCGAATCACCTTCGAGCATTTCCCGCGAGAAGAGAATCAGCTAGCAGATGCTCTGGCTACAATGTCCTCCATGTTTAAACTCAACTGGGATAACGAGGCTCCCCAAATCACCATCGAGCGAATGGATGAACCTGCACATTGTCATAAGATTAATACCGAAGAAGTAGTGGAACAACCTTGGTTTCATGAAATCAAACGGTATATCCAGACTAGAGAATATCCTGAAGGAGCTTCAGTAAATGACAAGAAGTTCTTAAGGAGATTTGCTGCCAAGTTCTTCCTAAGCAATGGCATCCTTTACAAACACAACCATGATTGTGTTTTACTTCGTTGTGTGGACAAAGCTGAAGCAGAGTTGATCATGACTGAGATACACAGCGGCACATTTGGCACCCACTTGAGCGGACATACGATGGCTAAGAAGATTCTAAGGGCATGCTATTACTGGTCTACCATGGAAGCTGATTGCCATCAACATTCCCGTACTTGCCACAAATGTCAAGTCTACGCCGACAAGGTTCATATTCCTCATGTTCCTCTCAACGTTCTGACAGCTCCTTGGCCATTCACAATGTGGGGCATTGACATGATTGGAGAGATCAAGCCCACAGCGTCCAATGGTCATCGCTTCATCCTGGTCGCTATTGACTATTTCACCAAGTGGGTCGAAGCAGCTTCCTTTGCCTCTGTTACAAAAAATGTGGTTTCCCGCTTCATTAAGCAGAACCTCATATGCTGGTACGGTGTCCCCGACAGGATCATCACAGACAACGGTACAAATCTGAACAATACTATGATCACAGCTCTATGCGAACAGTTCAAAATTTATCATCACAATTCATCTCCCTATCGGCCAAAGATGAACGGTGCTGTTGAAGCTGCAAACAAAAACATCAAGAAGATCATTCAGAAAATGACAGTCACCTACAAGGACTGGCATGAGATGTTACTGTTTGCTCTGCATGGATACCGTACCACGACACGTACTTCAACAGGGGAAACCCCATTTTCTTTGGTATATGGCATGGAAGCTGTCCTACCCATGGAAGTTCAGATTCCTTCTTTAAGGATTATGAAGGACTCTGGTTTGAGTGAAGACGATTGGATTCAGACCCGACTTGATCAACTCAATTTGATTGATGAGAAGCGACTCACTGCTGTTTGCCATGGTCAGACGTGCCAAAAACGGATGATCAAGGCTTTCAACAAGAAAGTAAGACGTCAAGTATATCAAGTCGGAGACCTTGTAATCAAGCGGATTATCTTGCCGCAAAGTGATCCCAGGGGCAAATGGACTCCTACTTACGAAGGACCATTTGTGATCAAGAGCATATTTTCTGGTGGTGCAATGATTCTGACCACCATGGACGGTGACGATTTGCCACACCCTGTGAACGCAGACATAGTCAAAAAATACTACGCATGAAACAACCCGACAAGTTGAAAACCCGAAAGGGCGACTTGGGCAAAAATGGGCATCCCGATGAACCGAAAACCCAAAAGGGCGGTTCAGGCAAAAATTAGGGATAAAACAAAAAAATCTGTACACCCGGCAAGTTGAAAACCCGAAAGGGCGGCTTGGGCAAAAAAGGGTTTCCCGGTGGATTGAAAACCCGAAAGGGCGATCCAGGCAAAAGTTAGGGAATTAAAGCGTATGACTATGTCTCGTCGGATCACTTTAAAGAACAATCTCTTCATCAACAAGCTCCGAGCTTCTGATCAATCCAGTCATCGGCGGACGAAGCAGTGAATGGACAGATATTCAGAGTTGTGAAGGCTATAACAGAATGGAATCCCATGGAATCATTATACATAGCCATCTTTCTTTTGTATAAAATTTTCAATTTGTTTGCGACAACATCCTCTTACTAGGATGTCTATCTCCTTTGTACAAAGATACTCATAAAAAGTTAATACAAATACTTTTCCGAATACAGAAATTTGCTTTGTCTTCTTTTTCTTTTTTACACTTATGTTTTATTTGAGAAACGTCCAATGTTTTGTTAAATAGGAATATGCATTTGAACATAATCATTTTCTTACAAATCAAGAAAGATGATTGCTGATAGGTTGAAAGTACAGATAGATATCTTGATGCCCTTTCAGAAGGAATCCCCAGCGGAATTAAAATTCCAAATTCCTCAACAAAGTTAAGATCCAGAACTTAATTCCCCAAACAGAGTTAAACTTCAGGATTCTCAGCAGAACAAAAGCTTTCTCAAAACTGATTTCCCCAGCCAGAGAGCCTTCCAGAATCTAATTCCCCTCAGAGTCAAGTTTCAAGATCCCCAGTGGAGCCAAAAACTGTTAATCCCCGGCGGAGCTAAAACTTCCAACTATCAATCCCTAGCGGAGCTAGATTAGTGAACATTCTCCCCACAGAGATACTTCCCATCAGATTAAAGATTCTTAGTCTCACTTCTCCAGCATGAGTCTTCCATGTTCTGAATTCCCCAGTAGAGATCGTCAGAATTCTCATTCCCCACAGGTCACCAAGGATTTTCAATCCCTAACATTGGCCCTAAGATCCCTCAACGATTGAAGATCTTGTTCCCCAAGCAATCAACAGTCAACAAGGATTTCTCACCCTCAGTAATCAAATGATTTTCTATCCCCAGCTTCGGTTATGGGTTTATTTCCCCAACATTTGTCAAAGATTTATTTTCTAAAACAAATTACATTTCAAATTGACCGGTCGTTCAAAAGTTCCTTCATCACCTGTTGGAAGTTACGGTCATCAAAGATCAAATTCTCACAAAATCCAAGTTATGAAGCCCGGATTCGACCGGATAGTATCTTGATCTCTACAGCATATTGTGAAGCCCGGATTACGACCGAATAACAGTATCAGACTACCGCGAAGCCTGGATTACGACCAGATAGTGGTGTCTCCTAAGAGCAAGCTATGAAGCCTGGATTCGACCGGATAATAGTTTAATCCCCAACAAAGTTATTGTGAAGCTAGGATTATGACCAGATAACAATACAAGTTTCTGTGAAGCCTGGATTACGACCAGACAGCAGCCAAGAATACTACGAAGCCTGGAGTCGACCAGATAGTGGTATATCTTTAACACAAGCCGTGAAGCCCGGATTTGACCAGATAACAACTCAGCAAGTTATTGTGAAGCCTGGATTATGACCAGATAACAATACAAGTTTCTGTGAAGCCTGGATTACGACCAGACAGCAGCCAAGAATACTACGAAGCCTGGAGTCGACCAGATAGTGGTATATCTTTAACATAAGCCGTGAAGCCCAGATTTGACCGGATAACAGCTCAGCAAGTTATTGTGAAGCCTGGATTATTACCAGATAACAATACAAGTTTCCGTGAAGCCTGGATTACAACCAGACAGCAGCCAAGAATACTACGAAGCCTGGAGTCGACCAGATAGTGGTATATCTTTAATACAAGCCGTGAAGCCCGGATTTGACCGGATAGCAGCTCAACAAGTTATTGTGAAGCTTGGATTACGACCAGATAGCAATACAAGTTTCTGTGAAAGCCTGGAGATAGACCAGATAACAGTTAATTGTTAACAGAATGAAGACTCTCGTCCTTGAATCCCCAGTAGTTTGGCATACAACCCAAACTCCTGAGTCCCCAACAGTGGTCCCAGGACTTCTCATTTTCAACAATCAAAAGATTCTTGCTTTCCCCTGCAGCAGTCAAGGATTCACTTTCCCCGGAAGCAGTCAAGATTCTTTTATCTCCGGCTATCCAGAATTCATCTATTCTCAGCAAGACAGCTCATCAGCTTACATGCGCATTTATCACATTCATATCATAAACATTGATACAACATATATTGCATCATACATTTCATGCAACATAACTTTGTGTTTCAGCTAATATTTTACCCTTTTCAGGATAAGATTAATAAGCTTCAACTTCGACTTCTGAAAACAGTTTATGGATTCTCCAAACACGAATGTTAATCTATCGCTTGTTCAGACTCAACTTTTGAAAACAATTTACGGACGCTTCCTAACATGGATGCTAATCCATTGCTTATTCAACTTTAAGACTTCTGAAAATAGTTTATGGATTCTCCAAACATGGATGTCAATCTATTGCTTATTCAGACCCCCAGTCCAGAGATATTCCAAACATGGATACCTTTCTGATACTCACTCACTCATCAACGACATACAGTTCAACAAACATTCCAGATGGTATCTTTAAGCCCATCCCCCGACAAGATTCTGTCACATCTCCAGATGGCATCTTTAAGCCCATCTCCAAATGGCATCTTTAAGCCCATTCCCGCATCCATGTCGTGACGAGCGCAAATTTTTTGGGCACTCTAGTGTCCAATCTCCTTTTACCCTCGAGTCGCGAAAGGCAAACCTGCCAATCTAACTCTTCAGGTTCAAGAAGATTGAACAGGGGCAACTGTTGTACCCCAAAATTTTCCCTCTCATTTCATCAACATTTTCTCATCACAAGACTCTTGGAACTCAAGATCAAGTTAGGGTTTGCTCTGCTCAAGACTCCTCCTTGCACTGTTGACCCAAATTAGGGTTTGAGTTAGGTCAAAGATGTTTTGACCTAAAATGCCCAAAGTGACTTTCATGCTTCATATTGGACTCACAAGTTTATCCATACCAAGTTTCAAGCCTTGATTCCAATCTTTGCCCAGTCAATTGGACAATTGACTTAGAAATCAGTTGTATTGGGGAAAAAGTCAACTGTGGCCAATTGACAGTCAAACTTCATGATTTTTGACCCACATCAACATATTGAGCTCACATGAACCATTTGGTCAAGTTTGGATCACAATTCCACAAGAAATTTGATCAGATCACCAAAAGGGCAAAATGGTCATTTTTAGGGTTTTGACTGCACAAAGGCAATTTTTGACTGTTTGACCTAACCAATGGCAAACCAAGCTCATATATGGACTCAAGAACTCAATGTCATTGTCTTGACCCATTCAACAAGTTCAAAAGATCTCAAATGCATAGGATTGACAGATGAATTTTTCAGTTAACTGGTCAAAATTTGACTGTATACTGAAAAGTCAAACTTTGACTTTTTGGTCAAAATCAAGTGCCAAGATTCATTTTTCATCCATACATGTCAAATTTTGAAACTTGTTCATCAAGAAACCCAAAATTGCAAATTAGGGTTTAAAATGAGAAAATTTCATAACTTAGAATTTTTCTAAGTTATGAAACTTCCTTATTTTTTCCTAACTTTGTCCCATTTTTTCACCAAGATGCAAATGGATTCAAACAAAACTTGAAACATGAACGTTGTAGTCTATTACAAAATCTACAACTTTGATCCACAAAGTTTTCTCAAAGGAAGCTTGTATCTCAAGTTATGATTTTTGGAACAAGGGTGCAAAACATTTTTAACTTAGAGAAATTTTGCCTTATTCTAGGCAGGATTTTTGTCCAACTTCTTGGCTATTTTTCACATGGTTCCACTTGGAGTTTCAATTTTCATTACAAAGAGGGATTGTAGTACACATTCCAAGCTTTCCAAATTGTCCAAGAACTCATCAAACACACTTGTGGTTAGAGAGAATCGAATTTGCAAAGTTGGCCAAAACTCACTTTTGTTCATGGCCAAAGCTTGCTCATAACAACTTGCATTTTCAAATCAGCAGGGTTTGTGATAGATTGCAGGCCTCTAAACCTCTTCACACTCAATAATTAAATTCCTAACCATTGTATTAAGGTGTTATTTCTTCCCTTTGGGCATTGCACATAGAATTAACCCTTAATTGGAAAAAGCAAAATTGCCATTTTGATAAAGTGTTACTTTATGTCAATACATGATCTTTGAAGTACAAGCCAGATCTTTGAGGAAAAGTTTGGTAGACAAATCCCACTGATCAAGATAAAATGCTGCATCATGCTTGAGAGTATTGTACATGCCTATATCACAACTTCCACTTTCTTGCTTCAAGTAGAAGAAACATTGCAAAAACTCTCCATCTTTCATTCCTGTAAACACCAGCCAAAACAAACTTTGTACACATCTTCCATACACCAAAACAGACCTAAGGCACGATTCAACCACCTCTCAAACCTCCGCATACATCAAAACACCCTCTTGCTGCAGAAACAGGGCATACCCTGCAACTTGAGTTCCACAATCCATTCCTGTCGTGCGTTTTGTCCAAAAGGAGTTCAAACACCTTCCATATCATCCACTGAAACTATCCCAAGCCTTGAACTCAAGTTGTAACACCCCTAACCACGTTTGCCATTTTTACTTTCAAACTGTGCACGTGGACTTCCATAGCACGATACAGTTGGTTTCAAAGCAAGCTAGGCATTTGAGAAGCATCCTTGGACTTCAGGCAAGCTCAACCAAAGCTCAAACTCCATTGAAGGTTGCTACATTGCTCTGTTCAAGTCAAGCTGAAACAGGTAAAACCATGGACTTTTATCTCTTAATCTAGGAAGAGTTAAGCTTAGGTTTGTGAATGAAACATGTTCTACTCATAGCCCTGAAGCCATACATGTGCCCACTTTTCATTTATATTAAGCATGCTGTGAGAATTTTAACCATGAACATTGAAGAAAAACTAGGTCAGAAATTGGGGGTGAAGAAATTCTCCCTGGTTTCTTAGAGTTAGGACAAGTTTTTTACATATTTGAAATCGTGGTTTGATGCTCTACATTGTTTATGTTATGAGTTTTGACTAAAAATCAAGGAATCAGGAGTTTGAATGAAGCAAGGAAACGCGTGTTTTTTGTTGTTCAAAGGTTGCTGGAGGTTGAAGACAAAGTTGACTTGGGCTGGGCCCGAGTCAACTTACTTTTTGCACCCCTTTTTTCCATTTGCACCCCCCTGGCCCATTGTGTGAAATATTTGTCATTTTTGCATTTTTCTTTTTGATTCTGATTTTATATTTTTTGCTCAAACATAAAAAACATTAAAAATATTTTTCCACATTTTTTTACATTTATTTGGCATTTATTTGTTTCATTAAATATGTATATGTAAATAAATAGATTTCCTTTTCTTTTTAAAACCCTAGAAAATAATACAAAAAAATATTTATTTTTGGTTATTATTTTTTATTTACATTTTGAAAACATTTTCTGAAAATATACATTTTTTGTAAATATTTAATATTTATTTTTGCACATATTTAACATATTAAATATATATAATATATACTTACACCTATTTTATTAAATATTTAGGACAAAAATACAAAAATAATACATTTTTATTTTTATTTAATATTTGACATCAAAAATACTTTTTTCACCATATACTTTTTATTTTGTGCATAAATTAACATATATTGTACATAATTAATAAATATTACTATTTATTTAAAAACTAGGGTTTTGCCCTAAATGACAAAAATATTCAAATTTGACCCTTTTTATTTTTGTTTATCTTTCACATTGAAAAATACTTTTACATTTATAACAAAAAATCATTTTTGTGCATAATACATTTTGTATATTTATTATTCACTTAAATATTGTACAATTAAATATTTATATCCTATACATTCGATATGGTTGTAATAACTTAGATTTTATTTCCTTGTCAAATATTCCCAATGCAAATTTGTACCCCCCCTCCCTATATCTTGTTGTAATAGCTTAGCATTTAAATTCTCGCATTTAAAAGCTTTCAATTATGCCATGCTTAGACTTAGGGTTTGTATGCAAAAATCAAATTAACAAGTAGTTTGACCTAAATCCAAGATAAACATGCATGAAAATCAAAACACAATACACACTTGCACCCCTAGGGTTACTCCACTTGTTGCCTTCAAAAATGGGCCATGTTTGCATGTCAAGTACTTTGGCAAAACAAAACAAAACAAAAACAAACAAAATGGTCATAGTCCCTCGATGACGCTATCTTGTTGCCTAAGCAAAATGATCACAGTCCCTCAAGAAAATTGCCAAAGACACTTGACACTATTGCATTCATGGTCTAAACGATGACCCGCGCCCGTCCCGTTAACATCCTAACACAAGGTTGTTCACCAAATACAATGGTGAAACAACACTGTTAAAAGGGTTAAAACATGAGAAAGATCTTTGAGAAATTTAGGGTAGATAGCTCTTGGTTACTTTATCATTCTTGCAAAACAATCCTTGCCGTTTTTCAAAACACACATCACAACACAACTTCCTAAAACAACTTTAAAAAAAACATTGAAACATCTTTTCAAAAAGACACACACCTTTGTAAAACATTCAAACAAGAATTGTTACAATGGTTGCATAGACAAGGCATCTTTTTCAAAACATTTTCAAAACCACACACACAAAGCACCATTTCAAACAATTGAAAAGCAAAGGCAAGTGATCTAAGCAAGTAACTAAGAGCCCATGGATAACCATGGATAGAAAGGGTGCTAATACCTTCCCTTTCTATAGTCTACTCCCCGAACCCAAGAAAACATCTCAAAGGTTTTTCCTGTGCTTTTTAACCTTTCCTTAGGATAAAATAAAAAGTCGGTGGCGACTCTTGCTAAACCGAAACATTTGCAAACAAAAAATGCAAAACCTCAAGTCATTTCTCCCACCGTATCACAGAACTGGCGACTCTGCTGGGGACGACTTTAAAAGTGGAGTAACCTTAGGGCCTAGATCACCCTTTTGCATGACTAATTGTTTGCTTTGATTGCTTTAAATTTTGGTTCTCTTGTTTGGGCTTGAAATCCTCCACCTGGATTTGGGAAACATTCATAGATAGCAATACATTATGGAAACTGTGCGAGGTATACCGACACGGTTGAAGCAATAGCTATATTAGTGCGACATATTTGTGAGTACCGGTAACCCTTGAGTTCAATCAAGGAGAGTACGGGGCCGCTGAGTGATGTCACTAAGCACTAATGACCTAGAACCTTACTTGACCATCTTGGCCTTTTATTAGGGGTAGTGAGATGATCGGCTTTGGTGCAGTCCGAAGTTGGTAGATACTCGATACTACACTCATTGAGGGTTGTTTTCTTGGAATATTTTGGTCGCTAGTTAAGTGGCTAAACCAAAACAATGAACATGGAAAACAATCCAATGATATTGAGCTCTTTAGAACCCGGTTACTATTTATAGGACAGGTTTTTAAAGCCAACCACACTCAAGAGCGTACTTACCTATGAAACCCCATGCAAGCCTGAAACTAGGGTTTTGTGTGAATTGCTTGTACATATGTTTGTGCACACATCATGAGCATCATAAAGCATCATATGTGTTGTACCCCAAAATTTGCCCTCCCATTTTTATCAAGAAATTGTCAAGTCAAGGTCACAAAAGTCCCCAAGGGTTGTGCAGCTCAACTGTCTCCTAGACAGTCAAAACTAGGGTTTGAGTTCTGGTCAAGCAAATGAACTTTTCAAAGGTCCAATCAAGCCTCATATGCCTACAAATGTGGTCAAGCATCCTCATGTCAAGTTTCAAGGCATTCAGCTCAAAATTGCACAGTCAAAACCCTAGATTGCACTACAGTCAACTGTAGGGGCAAAATGGTCATTTGACAGTCAAAAGTTCAAATTTTTGGTCAACATATCATTTTGAAGCCACAAACATCATTTGATCAATGCTTGATCATGATTCTCAAAATTTGGCTCAGAAATCATCAAAGATGCAAAAGTTGCTATATTTGGACAGCTGAAAAAGTCAACTGAAATTGACCAGGGCATAATTTTCACATGGATTATCAGAAAAATTCCATCCAAAGCTCATTTTGAAGAGAAAGACATTTCCTACAATTCATCTTCATGTTCCAAGCCCAAGAAATGCTCTCACAAAAAGTTATCAATTTCAACATTATAGGTCATTTTCAAAAGTCAACAAAAAGTGACTTTAAGTCAAAGGCCATAACTTGAGATTGGTAAATCAAAATGACATGGGACCAAAGGCATTGGTTAAAGGACTCAAAGACCTTTCCAAAATGTCCAAGAACATGTGAAAAGCTTAAAAATTGACCAAGTTATGCCTTGTGGAAGTTGGGAAATTTTTGGAAAATTTTGAAAGTCAACATTGATGCAAAAGGCTTAAAAATGCAAATGGGCCCATTTTTCTTCCAAGTTTCTTCATGCCAAGCCTATGCACGACCACTAGGCCCAAAGTGAAGTATTTTCATATTTTTTAATTATTTATTTGAATTAATATTAATTTATATTCATTTAAATCATTTTAATTCATGAAAAATATAAACCTAACCTAAAAAAATCTTTTTATGCACATTATAATCTCAATATTTCGTGCTTAATTGATTATGGCAAGTTTGGATAAGATTTGAGCTGATTTGATACAAAAAAACCATGAGAAAAAGATTGTAAAAGATCCATGAAATCAAATATCCAAAAATCATCAAAGCAAAGGATTTTGTGCATTATTTTTGACCTAGCATGCTCTATACATATCCAAGATCAGAACCCTAATGCTCCTAGACTAAAAAGCTGCGCATAAACAAGCTTTTGCATATTGAAAAATTCCTCACAAAACTGAAATCTGAATTCAAGGTTTAGGCCGATTCAAGCTTCAACTTCCATTCCAATAGCTTCCTTGGGTGATTCTGAACACGTACCACTCATTAGCATCAATTCAAACACAAAGAATCGGTACATTGAGTGTGAACTGCATACAAAAAAATTCCTAATCATATTTTGGTTTTAAAGCATGATCATGGCATTTTAATTATATATTCATGTTCCTGATGAAGTTTGTGAACTAACCATTGTATTTGATTGAGTTTTCATGCCATCCACGCGATTTCGCCATTAACAAGCATTAGGGTTTCTCAGTTTCAGAATTAGGGGTTTCTAAGTGCAGCAAAATTGGACGTCCTCATTGCCATGGTTGTACTCAGAGCATAGGGACGAAGAGATTCCAACCCTCGCGCTCAATTTATGAGCGTCGAGGGTCTATTCGCTATTTCTTGATATATGGCCTTAGGCAACATTGCTAAACCGTTGCCTTATGTTTTTCCACTTTCAGGCATATGGAGGAGACGAAGACGTGTTGGAACGTGATACGTCCATTCAAAACAGCGCGCGCTTCTGCGCTGCTTAGTGGCCATTAATCAATTTCATCTTTTATTATTTATTTGATATATTATATTAACATGAACGTGATAGCTCAGTTGGCAGGTGGACACCTTGATAACCCTCATGACCTGGGTTCAAACCCCAGGTCTATGCAACCTCAATATTATTTTTCATGAACAAATCCTATGCAATGCTGGAATGAAGACGCACCATATTCCCTCACTATCAGGCAGCCCACGTGTCCAGGAGACTCCCACCCGAGGCTGAAGATTGGGGTACACCATAGGCATGAGTCAAAGCATCACACACAATCCAAAAAAAGTCAACGAAGACTGAAGCTTATTGGGCCTGATCTTTGGACCTATACCTCCTGATTTGGGGCAACCCCCCACCCTGGTTTGCATTTTATATTTTTTTTCTTACATTTATTTTTATTGTATTATTTATTTTTATGGCTTTAATTAATTTATTTTTTCTATAAAATATAAAAACATTATAAAAATCAGAAAATACAGAAAAACATAATATTTATTTTATTATAATTATTTTCATAAATAAATTAGAATGTAAATTATGTAGTGTAATTAGGTTTTAATTTTAATTCCTTTTTTAATAAAAATCCAAAAATGTAGAATTTAGGTTTTAATTGTTAATTCTTTTTATTTCCCTTTTTTCCACAATAATAATTATTATTTATTTATTTATTTTCCTATTTAAATTGTACATAAATGAATTAGGTTTAATTTAGGTCATATTTTAATTCTTTCTTAATAATTAAAAAAATATTAGAATTAGGGTTCGCCGCTTAATTTAATTGACTTCTTTTCCTTATTAAATCTAAAAAAACAAAATACCTAAAAACATTTTTCTTCTTAATTTTAATTTTAATTCCTCTTTATTTAATTAATTCATTAACTTTAACTATTGTTTGTAAAAGGGTCCAACGCCCTAGTTTTGTTTTAATTATTTTCTTTTGCGCATTTATTTTGTATCACTTATTATAATTATGTGAATCTCCCAAAGCCATGTAATTTAAATTTCTCGCACTTTTATTTATTCGCTTTATTTACTTTTCGCTAAATCGGGTCCGGTTTAATTTTGGCGATGTGGACTCGCGCCATTTGTAATAATTTAGATTTATTTCCTCGCAAAATATTTAACTGTTAACCAAGCATGAAAGAATGAATGGATAAATTAAAATCAAGCGTAGAACACGACAAACATGACAAGACAAATAACTGAAACATGACACACAATTCGCACACACCACCCCTAGGGTACGCCTCACTGTTGCCTTTCGAAAGGTGGTCGTCGAGTAGAGGACGTCTTAGTAAGTCCTCATGATCCGGGAACCTGGCATGAGGGTAGCTTCTAAGGTGTCTTCCCATTACTCTGGTGATCACCATGTCCCGAACCCTCGAATTGACCCGAACACCTCCAACGGTGGTGCTACCTACCTCTCAATGGTGGGATGGCACTACTTTAAAGGACATTTACACAGACGAATTCCTTAGGGTAGGTAGGTCCTCGTAGATACTTGCTCTCTTCAAAAACAAATAAAAGACTCTTCACACCAACACATTTTCAAAAGCTTTCAAAGCAAATTTTTCAAACACTCTGACGTATGAGTCGATCTGAAAATTTTTCAAAGAAACTTTTTAAACCCACATTGAAAAGCAAACAAAACATTTTGAAAACACATTGAGCAAGTATCTAAGAGCCCATGGATAACCATGGATAGAAAGGGTGCTAACACCTTCCCTTTCTATAACCTACCTCCCGAACCGAGAGCAATCTCTCTAAGGAATTTTTCTGTGCTTTTGTCCTTTCCATTTGGAGAAAATAAAAGACGGTGGCGACTCTTGCTTCCGCGACATTTCGCGAACCAGCGTTTAAACAGTCAGTTCCAGATCCACCGATCACAATATGCATCCACTAACCATTTCAAGGGTTTGGATCTTCATCTTTGTTCTTGTTTTGTAGGTCATGGAAATTTTTCGCAGGAAAACTATCCAAGTCAACCTTGTGAAAATCCCTCCTCAACTCAAGGAGCTTACATCTAGAATTCCAGAAAGTTCTCTCTTCAGTGAAAGACATGGTAGACTGCTCAGCCTAGTCAACACCAACATTGAAGAAGATATGGTGAAAGTGTTGTTCCAATTCTTTGACCCCCTTCACCACTGTTTCACATTCCCCGACTACCAATTGGTGCCTACTTTGGAGGAATTTTCTCAACTCCTGAGAATTCCTATTCTTAATCAACTACCCTACAACGGTACGGAAAAAGAACCAAAGCCTGAAGATGTTGCTCAAGCACTACACTTGCAACCATCTGACATCAAGGGGAATTGGGAAACTAGAAGTGGTGTCAAAGGCTTCTCGGCAAAGTTCTTGTTTGAGAAGGCACAAGAGTGTTGGAATTCTTTGGATCTGCAAGCCTTTGAAGAGATTGTGGCACTCCTCATTTATGGGTTGGTCTTGTTCCCAAATCCTGACCAACTTATAGATATGAATATTGTCAAGATTTTCATGTCCAGGAATCCCATACCTACATTGCTTGGGGACATCCTCCACTCATTTTACACACGAACAATGAGGAAGAGAGATGTTCTCATGTGTTGTACTCCTCTCCTTGCAAGGTGGTTTATTTCTCACCTTCCACAATCTGTTTTGAAGAATGAGCAAGGCTTAAGGTGGTCACAACGATTGATGACCCTCACACATTCTGATGTACATTGGTGTTCTCGGTCCAGAGAAAATGTCATCATCATCGATCGCTGTGGTGAGTTCCCTAATGTTCCATTACTTGGCATTAGGGGAGGCATTACCTACAACCCTTGTCTAGCTTTGAGACAATTTGGATATGCACGGAGGGATGGCCCTCATGACATGCTGATTCCTGATCTAGTTTTTGACTTCGACAACAATGCGCAAGGACTTCGCCAAAGATTCATCAGAGCTTGGAGGATGCCTAACAAGGTGGATAGCAAGACACTGGGGACCAAGAACTCCATCCCTCTTGAGCCTTATCTCAAGTGGGTACGAACCCGAGCCCAGAGTCTTATGATGCCTTATCCTCATATTCTCCCTTTGATTAAAGATCCTGTTAAGGAAGGAGAGGTTCCATACACCATCCTACATCCTGACATGCCAACATCATGGGAGGAAATGCAGAAGAGTTGGATCCAACTCAAGGAAGAAAGGGATACCTTTGAAGCCAGCTTCTACGCCAGTGAGAAGAAGGTTTTGGAGCTTACCCGCCAACTTCACGAGGAGGAGACCCTTAACACTTATATCGCACCAAAGAGGATACGCAACGTCTTTTTACCTTAAGAAGTTTTTGTAATATTTGGCCCATGGGGCATTTATGTACTGACAAAATTTCTTCTTATTAATATGACGCGTGTTCTTTTTCAAAAAGACAAACACCCTTGTAAAACATTCAAACAAGAATTGTTACAATGGTTGCCTAGACAAGGCATCTTTTTCAAAACATTTTCAAAACCACACACAAAGCACCATTTCAAACAATTGAAAAGCAAAGGCAAGTGATCTAAGCAAGTAACTAAGAGCCCATGGATAACCATGGATAGAAAGGGTGCTAATACCTTCCCTTTCTATAATCTACTCCCCGAACCCAAGAAAACATCTCAAAGGTTTTTCCTGTGCTTTTTAACCTCTCCTTAGGATAAAATAAAAAGTCAGTGGCGACTCTTGCTAAACCGAAACATTTGCGAACAAAAAACGCAAAACCTCAAGTCAGTTCTCCCACCGTATCACACCCACAATCTATTTTTATACAACATTTATAGCCAAAATACACAAGTTTTCAAAGAGGTTTCTGCGGAGTACCGTAGATGCTTATGGTGCTAATACCTTCCCTTTGCATAACCAACTCCCTTACCTAGATTCTCGCCCCCTCTTTTTGAGTTACTCGCTCTTTTCCCATTCCTTTGGAAATGATAAAGCACGATTACGATTTTTATTTAGATTTGTATGTGTCTAGTCAATCTAATGGCCTAGTCTCAACATTTCTACTATTACAGATACGAGGCACATCGTTCCGAGTATTTACTTGATATATAGAAGCCGGAGTGGCCAAAGAATCTTCCATCTTATTTTCACCTCTGGGGATATGATGGAATTAAACTTTATTAAAAAAGAGTATTAATCTTCTAGCATAATCATTATAGGGAATCAAGCCAGGGTGATGATTATCCCATTCTCCTTTAATCTAATTTATTATCAAAGCTAAATCGCCATACACATCTAGAATTTTGATTTTGAGATCAATAGCCTCCTCGAGTTCCATGATACAAGCATCATACTCTAACATGTTATTGGTGCAATCAAATTCCAACCTTGTAGTAAATGGGATATGCGATCTATGGGGAGTGACAATCACATCACCAATTCCTTTCCCATAAGCATTCACAACTCCATCAAACATCATTCCCTAACGAGATTCAGGATCAGGACCTTCCTTTGGAAACAATCATCATAATCTTTTACTTTTAGAAACTTAACATCCTCATCAGGGAAATCATATTGAACAGACTGATAATCATCCACCGGTTGGTGAGAAAGATAATCCTCCAACACATTGATTTTCATAGCCTTCTGAGCATGATATTAAATATCATATTCAGACAACAACTGCCAACGGGAAGTTCTCCCAGTAAGAGAAGGCTTTTCAAAAATATACTTAATTGGATCCATTTTGGAAATCAACCAAGTAGTATGATTCAACATATATTTACGCAACCGTTTTACCGCCCAGGCCAGAGCACAACATGTCTTTTCCAACATATAATATCGTGACTCACAATCAGTAAACTTCTTGTTGAGATGATAACTGGAATATTCCTTCTTCCCTGTTTCATCTTGTTGTCCCAAAATACAACTTATAGAATTATCTAACACTGTCAGATACATAATCAATGGTCTTCCTTCAACAGGAGGGAGCAAGATAGGAGGTTCAAGTAAATAATCTTTAATGCTTTGAAATGCCCTTTGGCAATCATCTGTCCACACACAACCTTGATCTTTCTTTAACAACTTAAAGACCGACTCACACGTTGCAGTCATATGGGAAATAAATCTGGAAATGTAATTCAAACGCCCAAGAAAGCCTCTGACTTGCTTTTCAATTCTTGGTGCTGGCATTTCTTGAATTACTTTGACTTTATCAGGGTTAACTTCAATCCCTTTTTGGCTGACAATGAAACCTAACAATTTTCGTGATCAAACACCAAAGGTGCATTTATTATGATTCAAGCGGAGACGATACTTCCTCAAATGTTGAAGCAATTTTAATAAATATTCTATATGCCCTTCTTTAGTCTGGGATTTGGCAGTTATCTCATCAATATATACCTCAATTTCCTTGTGCATCAGATCATGGAATAGGGTTTTCATAGCCCTCTGGTACGTTGCACCAGCGTTCTTCAGCCCGAATAGCATCACTCTGTAACAGAATGTTCCCCAGGTTGTGATAAATGTTGTTTTTTCCATGTCCTCAGGAGCCATTCTGATTTGATTATATCCGGAAATTCCGTCCATGAACGAAAAAACTTTGAATTTTGCTATACTATCGACCAACATATCAATATGTGGCAAAGGAAAATCATCTTTTGGACTAGCTTTATTTAAATCTCTATAATAAATGCACATGCGAACTTTTCCGTCTTTCTTTGGTACATGGACAATATTGGAAATACACTGAGGGTATACTGATGTCACAAGAAAATCAGCATTAATATGCTTTAAAACTTCTTCTTTAATTTTCACTGCCATATCAGGGTGAGTTCTTTGCAAATTTTGCTTGATTGGCAGGCATTCTGGCTTTAGCGGCAAATGATATTCCACAATATAAGTATCCAACCCCGGCATGTCTTAGTATGACCAAGAAAAGATGTCCACATACTCTTTCAACAATTCAATCAACCTACTCTTCACCTCGGGATGAAGCAATACTCCAATCTTGATTGTCTCCAATGGCTCTTTATATGGATGAATGCCACTTTCCTCACGCTCAAGCAACCCTGAAACCTCTTCTGGGATTTCATCGTATTCTTCTTCTTCGGCCACATACGTAGGATATTCAAAGTTAGGAGAGGGTTCAGGGTCATTGTATTCAACAAGTTTTTTAATTAATCTGCACATATGATTTATGATTGCTTTTTAGAAACTGACACATATAACAAGTGATTATGCAGATTTATTTACATTTATTACTTATTTTGAAAGGGATTTTTTAATTACCATTTTCCAATAAAAAGCATAAAATAAAGACACAATTTGGGAATCAAAGACAACTTTTATTATTGATTTTAAATATCAAAGCAATGAATAAGCCCATACAACATCAATACTTTCACCTTGGGAAGAGTGAAATATTTTTGAAAAGATTAACAAGAAAAACAAATAACTTTGAAATATGAATGCAAGAGGGAACATCGATAGTGATCTAATTTTTGAATCTAACTCCATGCGTCACGTAGTTCGACATATCCTACTCTGCTTCACCTTTCACAATAACATTGATCCTCGGAATAGTTGGATGAAGATAACCTCCGCTGTGAAAGATGTCTTGATATTTGCCCAAATCAGCCTTCAACTTCATATTCTAACCTTTGTTATTCTTCATAGAGAATCCCAAACCAGCTCTATTCTTAATCACAGGTGGATCAACAATCTGCCCCCATACTTTACTAGGTCCATTATGCACTACTTGTTGAGCATCCTTAAATGAAGCTATAGAATTCTCATTTCCCTTATATTATCAATGGATAAAGCTTGGAACTGAGTTCCAAAAGCAGTTTCATCCATTTCCATAACACTGAAAGAGGATAAATGAGATACTAACAATGCATGTTCTCCATTTATGATGACCACCTTTCCTTCCCAAACAAACTTTAGCTTCTGGTGCAAAGTTGAAGTGACTGCCCCTGCCTCGTGTATCCATGGTCGTCCCAGTAAATAGCTGTAAGCGGGAACAATATCCATAACTTGGAAAGTAATCTGAAATAAGTGTGGGCCTATATGAATAGGAAAATATACTTCCCCGATGACAGACTTCCTTAATCCATCGAAAGCTTTCACAATTATGCCACTTGGGCGGATGGGAGTTCCTTGGTACTTCAACTTCATAAGTGTGCTCTTCGGTATGACATTTAAAGAGAATCCATTGTCAATCAGCACATTGGACAATGAATCGTTCTTACAGTTCGTGGAGATATGGAGAGCCAAGTTATGATTCCTTCCTTCATCGGACAACTCGTCATCATAGAAACTCAAGTTATTACAGGAGGTAATATTTCCAACAACACTACTGAATTGGTCCAAAGGCATATCACTTTCCATGAAAGCTTGGTCCAATTCTCTCATCAAAGATTCCCTGTGGGCTTAAGAGTTCATTAGCAAGGCTAGAATAGACATCTTTGATGGATTCTGCAACAATTGATCTACGATCCTGTAGTCACTCATCTTAATAATCTTTAATATATCGTCCACATCTTTTTCCAGAGTAGTACCACTAGATTCCCCCACTGCTTTCTTGGGTTCAGTACTTTCAACAACCTTTTTATCACCATTAACACTCCCTCGAATGATAGGTGCAAAAACACGGCCACTGCGGGTTACTCGACTGTCTTCAACAATATTGTTGACATCAGACAAAGGTTGGATGGGAACCTCCACACCATCCTTTAGGATTCTAGCATTGTATTTATATGGCACGGCTTTGTCTGATTCGTAAGGAACAAGACCCGCAAGAAAATCACCATTGGAGCAACAATTGGCTTGCTATGGTACTTAATCTCTATAGGGGAAGGAACACCAAAACAAGGCACAATAACATTCACCCCCTCTTCAGAATACTTAGACATCACAAAATCATTTTTGGAGAAGATATCTTCATCAGTGGAAAAAAATTCATCTATAAAAGCATACTTATCATCTGACATAGTTTCAACCGAGCAATCCTAAATCAAGTTAATCCCACAGTAATCATCTCTATTGCCTGAGATCTTGATAGTACCATTTTCCAATAACAACTGAACACCCTTTCTCACTATGGAACAACCACGAGAATCTTTGCAGTAGATTTGGCAAGACCCATAATGGTGTTCTTCTTGACCATCCATGTGATAGAAGGTAGCGTGCAACTGCACCAAATCATCATTCACATGATTCACGTCAAAAATCTGGAATTATCCAAAACATCCAAAGATCATATTCACATCTCTTCCGTACTTTACCCTTGGCTTAATTATATGAATGAGGCCCTCATCCATCATTTCTCGAAGATCAGCTTTATTCTTATCACATCTCTGGATATCGGTACAAATATCACAACCAGCATGGTCGTGCGCATAGTAACTGAACTCACAGAGGTCAACATGCATCTTTACTAAATCTCCTCTAACCAAGTTGATATCAAAAATCTGAAAGTCCCATGAACAACCAGCAACCAAGTTTACAGCATTTTCTCCTCCATGCTTAGGTAAAGGATTATCTTTCACGTTAGGTCCAACATCTTTAAAGGATAAAAGGCCAGATCTCACCATCTTTTGTACTTCATATTTCAAAGGATAACAGTTCTCAATATTGTGCCCTGGTGCTCCTTGATGAAAAGCACATGTCTGGTCTGCCTTATAATACCAAGGTAAAGGTGATGGTATAGTAGGGGGTGGCCTGGTCTGAACCAACTTCTTCTAAATCAAAGTTGGGAGTAACTCTGCATAGCTCATTGGAATAGAGTCAAAAGCTTCTCTCTTCTCACTTTGTCCTTGATTTCCCTGAGGAGATGGTCTTTGATAGGCAATTATGGTTGGAGCTATATTGACGACTGGAGTCACAGAAGTAACCTGTTGTTGGTATCGTTAATGCCTTCTAGTTGGTCTAAACTTCCTTTCTCCAATAACAACATTCATTTCACTTTCTTTCTTCCGAGGGAAACTATACGACGTCTTCTTTGTCCCTTCATCTCTTGTCAAACGCCCCTCTTTAACAGCCTCTTCCAAACGAACACACATGCTTACCATTTCGGTAAAATCACTATGCACACTGGCGACCATCCTTTCATAATAAAATGATCCAAGGGTTTTCACGAAGACCTTGGTCATTTCTTGTTCTCCTACAGGTGGCACCACCTAGGCAGCTATCTCGCGCCATCTTTGTTCATATTCTTTGAACGACTCCTTATCTCTTTGAGCCATTGCCCTCAACTAGTCACGGTCAGGTGCTATGAACATATTGTACTTATATTGCTTGATGAAGGCTTCCCCCAGATCATTGAAGGTATGAATACTACTACTATCTAGACTCATATACCACTTCAGAGCAGCACTAGTTAAATTATCTTGGAAGAAATGAATGAGCAAACGCTGATCATCAGTATGGGTAGACATTTTCCTGATATACATCACAAGGTGGTCACGAGGGTAAGAGTTGCTCTTGTACCTATCAAATTTCGAGACTTTAAACTTGGCTGGCACCTTTACATTGGGAACCAGGCAGAGCTCACTGACGTTTTGTCCAAACAATTCTTTTCCTCGAAGGGCCTTCATTTCCTTCTGCATCTTATTGAACTGGTCTTGAAAGTCATCCAACCGGTCATAGAAGCCCACACTTTCACTCGATGGAGGAATAGGACGATAAACTTCATCATTAACAAACGACATAACATTCACCAAAGGAGGTGCAATATAGTGGATCTCATTTCTAGCAGCAGGAGTAATATGCACCATAGAAGGTGTGAGAGTAGCAGTAACTTGCACAACTGGAGCAATTTGAGTGTAAAGATTAAAACCTTCTAGCATGAAGTTTTCAGGCATTCCCCACGGGTAACCCTGAGGCATACATTTTTTAGCAACAATTACAGGGGTAACAAAAACGGGAACTGATAGACCTTCAAAGGCAGTTGTTTGTTGAGGTTGAGCAAGTGGTGGTTGATTCTGAGCAGCCACCAATGATTCCATCAAAGCGGTCATATTGGCCATACCAGCCTTCAAAGTAGTAACTTCTTCACATAGATCGTGATTCTCTTGTTCAAGACTCTCCATTTTCTTCCTGGAATTAGCCCGAGTATTGTACTGGTGAGACAACTTGCTGAACGAAGTAGAGAAATTCAGTAAGACACCTGGGTACGAACATAAATGCAAGAAATATGTACAAGATGATGCATGATATGCGATGCACATGATTTATTTTAGTATTTCAAGGGACTCGAAGAATTATAGACAATTTTGCAAATATTAAAGTACTAACACATTTTTAAAATATTGAAAATCTCATTATAATAACGTCAAAATGGATTACAACTTTTAGTACAAGTTTCAACAATCCCACATACAAGAAGAGATAGAATCTAAAATCCTAAGAAAGCAAAGCTGACGAAGATCACTCCACACACTGACGCTTTCCTGTGAGTCTTGCAATTTGAGCCTTCAACTACCTGTTCTCTTCTGCATACCTATCGACAACCATTTTCCAATCACCGGAGTCGAGAAGTGAACGACGAAGTCCTGATCGAGCTTGAGAGGAAAATAAATCCTCTTGCTTCTCCATCATCTCTACAACACGACTCTCATGAATCTCAATTAGGTTATCCATCTCCTTCAAGTCTGCTCGGTAGGACATCTCTAAAGTATGACACTTATTCTTCCAGGCCTCTTTCTCTTGCTGCATCATGACTAGGGAAAGCCGAAGCTCTTCCACATCATCTAAAAGGGGAGGAGTGGTTTTCACAAACATATCAGGCATAGAGGCTTCACGAGAATACGAAATTTTCAACTGAGTTTCCCTTACTTGTACCCACCAGAGATAAGGCTCCAAAGAAACAACTCCTTTAGGTCCCAAGTCCTTTCTACTCTTCCTGTGAACATGGCGCCAAGACTTTGCAATCTCCTCCTTAGCTTTCGTATGATCCTCTCCCTCTTTGAGAAAGAAACAACTCAAATCAATACTATTTGGCTTATCTCTCATCGAATATCCAAGTTGTCGTCATGCAAGAAGGAGATTGTAGTTAATTCCTCCCTTTGTACCAAGAAGAGGTACATTGGGGAAACTACCACAACTATCGACAATCTCTACATCATGGTAAGCCTGATGATATCAAAAAATATCTGAATGAGTGAGATCCATAATCTTTGGAGCCCAACGAGGTTCCTTCTTGACATCCCAGAAAGCATTGGACTGAGGTAAGTGAGAAATAAACCACTAATACAACAAAGGCGTGCAGCAAATGATCATCCCTCCATGATAAGAATCTCAAAGATAAATAGAGTAATAAGCATCTCCTAATAATGTAGGGACTGGATTCCCTATCAAAAAGATCCTGATGGCATTGATATCCATAAAATTGTCGATGTTCGGAAATAAGAATAACCCATAAGCAAGCAGAGCAAAGATAGCTTCAAAGGAAACTGTACTCTTCATCCTAGCAAAATAACGAGCTTTCTCTAATAAAAACTAAGCGGGTAATCCTCTAATTCCTCCTTTGGTAGTCATGTGGGCCTCAATCTCAGATTTCCCCAAATGAACTATAGCAGCAATCTCTTGAGACTTTGGCTCCTCCTCTAAACCGGTTAAAGGAACACGATCGATAATAGGTAAAACCAATAGATAAGAATACTCTTCCAATGTAGGAATCAATTGATAATAAGGGAAAGTGAAACATCGATACATCGGATCATAGAATTGGACCAAAGTCAAGAGAATCCACTCCTTTATCCTGAGCTTCATGAGAGACACGATGGATCCATACTTCTTCTGAAAATCTGCAAAACTCTCAATCTCGGGAATCAGACTCATCAAATCATCTATCTTAGGATTCTTGAAGCTGTACTTCTGAGTCTTTCTTTTTTTTATAATCCATGGTCAAAAGTACCTTAGATATTTGCAAAAAGTCAACTTTAAGTCCCTTGAACCAAAATGTTTTAAAAGATGCTCATGGATGCATGAATGCATGATGCAATAATCACATACAAGATCACAAACATGAGGGGTTCATAGGTTTGACGTCACGAGCATGAGGTCAAAGCTACTACACACAAGGTATGGTCTAATAGTTTATCACTTGCCGAACAAGGTTCTTAGAGGTTCCTAGAGTCTACATCCTTCCTTAGGATATTACTAACGTCCCGATTGACTCGGTAATTAGTAATATTCTCAAGAAAAACTCGTATGAGTGTAGTATCAAGTGATTACCATTTCCGGATTACTCTGTCATAGTTTCCGCACTACACCTAAAAGGCCAAGATGGGTTAAAGGTTCTACAGTCCTCAGTTTCAGCAGGCTCCCAGGTCGAAAGCAACACGTCTTTCTGATTACTCGGTAAACGAAACTACAATCAAAGGGGCCTCAACTGAGTAGGGGATCTCATGCCTCCTTTTTTGGGATTACTCCCTCAAAGTTAACATGACTATACCGCCCGTCCTATCTTAAGTTTGACCAAGTCCGGGTAGAGGACTTATGAGAAATCACCAAGCACCCTGAAAACCAGGAAAATCCAGACAAACATATATACAACACATAATATACAACAAACAATAGCACATACACAAATAAAAAAAGATAGGCTCAACCCACTTAGGGATGGACCGACAATTGGTCAATCTGACCCCAGTGAAGTCCCCATTTTTTCTGTAGCGGTAGAAATGTTGAGACTAAGCCATCGGGTTACTTGACTCGCACAGATCAAATAAAAATCACCATCGCGCTTTATTGTTTCCAAAGGAATGGGAAAAGAGAAAATAACCCAAAAAGAGGGGGAGAGAATCTAAGTTTGGGGGTTGGTTATGCAAATGGAAGGTATTATCACCCTAAACATCTACAATACTCCATAGAAACCTCTTTGAAAATTTGTTAATTTTGTATATAAGAGTTGTATACAAAAATAGATTGTGGGGATGAGAAAAGAAGTGTTTTTTTTACAATTTTTGCACCCGCCGCAGTTGCGAACCTTTAGTGCCTACGTACCACCTTCTGTGCAATAGGGGATCAGGATACTCGTAGTTCACCTTTAAAAATTTTAAAACACAAGTGTGTTGGTTAATTTTAAGAGATGAGACATCATCGTCTTATCTAAGTGGAAAAACATACTTACTACCCACGATTATTAGAAAGGAGAATTTGCGTCATCTCAAAGTGAAGGATATGGCTTGGATTTTTAAAATCAACAAATCCTAGCTCAACACCCAAGTGGAAAAATCTCACTTCACTACATATCATAGAAGTATAGTAGCTCACATCACTGCAAGGATTGACAAGAGTCTATCTTTTGAGAAAAATTTTAAATCAAAAAGCCAAAGTGGCAAAGATTGTTTGAATGAGATTGATTGACTTTTAGTCTTCTCACAAAAAAAATGTCAAAGTATCATTAAGTTAATAAAGGTTTGATTAAGAAAATATTTTTGAAAATGCATGGACATAAGCCCAAGATTATTGTGAAATCGGTTCAAGTTTGAAAACAAGAATAGTATTGAAAGGAGGGGGGATATTTTTGAAATTAAAGAAGGTGGGAGAAGATGAAGGGACTATCCTAAAGCATAAGGTAAAAGATAGGGAAAAGAACCGTCTAACCAATAATAATCCAACACTTGACACAATGCGTCAATGTAGAATTCCCATCCTTTGGATTAAAACCAAACAAGCAAAGATAATAAACCTCTCAAGAAAATCAAGCTTCAAAGGCATTAAGTCTTCATAAAAATTGGGCAGTGTAACAGTTATATACTGATGAACTCCTAGTCACAGACAAAGCATATAATCAGAATAAGCTCCACACAAAGAAAACAAACAACCCAATGTCTCGGGGTAAACCCCAAGAACTCCAGACAAAATAGCAATAGAAGTCACCGGGTCTTAAGGTAGGTAAAAGTCTCTAATC
Organism: Vicia faba; assembly: GCA_948472305.1. NCBI lineage: Eukaryota > Viridiplantae > Streptophyta > Magnoliopsida > Fabales > Fabaceae > Vicia > Vicia faba. The sequence continues at coordinate 1,467,883,050 of OX451739.1, read as the reverse complement.
CTATGTCCAAGAAGTCCATAACTCCAAAATGCCAAGTATAATAACCAAATAGTCCAAGTAACATTAAAGTTTTTTATTGTTCAAGTTGATTATTAGGTATCTTCAAAAAGAAAATGAAAAGCTCAAGTGATCAAAACAAAATGACATAAAGATAAATACTCAAATGAGCAAAGATGAAAATAACATGAAATGAAAATGCTAAAACACATGTGCTTAAAGTAAAAAGCATAAAGTAAAAGCATAAAATAAAGTCAATTATTAGAAATTAGAGGTTAGTTGAATGACCATCTTTTTGTCAAAACCTCACAACAATAAGTTTCATTTTCTTTTTGTCAAGTATATCATTCATTTCAAAATCTCAAGGAAACAATAAATGATCAATGATGTTTAAATGATTGACTTAGTTCCAAAATTTATGAAGATTCATTAAAGGATTGATAAGACCAAAGCCTCCTAACAGTGAACCTTAAGGTTATTGGATCAAAGGTTACAAATTGAACATACTTGGGCTTGAAAACATAGGTTTCGACCACGAATGATCATTTCTCGAATCAGGACAAAATTTAGCGCTATGTTAAACAATCGTAAGTGGACTTACATAGAAGTCGCACCTATTTTGAGGTCGGTCAATAACAATATATGTGTCATATGTTTGGAGTAATGATATGTTGATCATCCTCTAACAACGTGTAGCACAAATAAGAAGAGGATGAGATGAAGAGAGAGGGGATGCATTTGAATCAAAAATTTAATCAAACTATTATTAAAATCATCCATCAATTTTAGTAGAGTTAAACTCAACACTCAAGATCCAATGATATTAATGAAGTTTATGATTAACAATCGTATAGCCAGAATATATTTTAAAAAAATTGCATTTAATGAATAAAGTAAAAAAGAAAAATTATTTTTTAATTGTTTTTAAAATGAAAAAAAGGTTAAATAGTAAACTATGTTTAAAGTATCAAAGAAAAATTTAAAAAGACCATGGAAAAATCAGAGCTGGCCTCAAATGTTTTTATAATTTTTTTTTGGTGATTTTTTTAAAACAGGAAAGTAATTTTAAACTAATTAAAATCACTCAAATAAGTGAAGAAAAAGATCAAACATAGTAGAAGTCAAGATAAAATTCTAGAAAAATTTCAGAAAGTCAGAAAAGAGTAAAATGGTTTTTATAAAAATTTTCAGAATTTAAAAACATCAAAAAGTATTTTTAAATGATTAAAAACAAGTTAAAATAAGGGAGAAATTATAAAAAATATCAATTTTGAAAATAAAATTATGAAAAAATAAAAACCAGGAAGAAAATATTTGAAAATATTTTAGTGAATTTTTTCATAATTTTTGACTAAGAAATGAATTTTCTATGATTTTTTGAAGTTTAAATCAATTAAAATAAAAATCAGAAAATAAAATAGCAAACCAAAAAAATGTGGACCATGTGATCATTATCAAAACGCGTTAGTAAACATATCCCGTGGATCTAGTGCGTTGTGCATGTCATGGACTTTATTGAATATCACACTGTTGTACCCCAAAATTTGCCCTCTCACTTATCAAGAATTTTCTCACAAGATCTCTTTAACTCAAGACTGCATTAGGGTTTGACCAGCTCAAGACACCTCCTCGTGCACTGATGACCAAAATTAGGGTTTGAGTTTGCACAAGGATTTTTGGACTATCAATGCTTCATATAACTTTCAAGGATCATTATGGACCCCTAAGATTACTCATGTCAAGTTCCAAGCCTTGAATCACACTTTTGATCAGCCAATTGAATAATTGACCTAAAAATCAGCTGTATTGGGGAAAAAGTCAACCATGGCCAATCTACAGTCAAAGTTCATAATTTTTTATCCACATCAACATCTTAGACTCATATGTATCATTTTATCAAGTTTGGACCATAATTTCTCAATAAATTTGATCAAATCATCAAAAGGGCAAAATGGTCAAAATTAGGGTTTTGACTGAGAAAGGACAATTTCTGATTTTTGGCCTAACAAATGATCAATTGGTTTGAAGCATGCTTTCAAGAGTTCAATTGCATCATTTTGACCTAATAACATGATTCAAAACATTACAAATCCATTGGATTGAGAGATGAATTTTGCAGTCAACTGATCAAAAGTCAACTATATACTGAAAAGTCAAACTTTGACTTTTTGATCAAATTCAAGTGCCAAAGATCATAATTCTTCAAAACATGTCAAAATATGAAACTTGTTCATCAAGAAATCAAGGATTTAAGATTTTGTTTTGAAAAGTTGAAATTTCTTAAATTAGAAATTTTTCTAAGTATAGAAAATTTCTTATTTTTTCTCAACTTTGAGCCATATTTTCACCATGATGCAAGATGATTCAAAGGAAACTTCCAACATGAAAGTTGTAGAATTCCATGAAATCTACAACTTTTCTTCACAAAATTTCTCCCAAAAATGCTTGGATCTCAAGATATAATTTTTTGAATACATGCTCATGAACTAAAATTAACTTAGTGAAATTTTGCCCTAGTTAGGCAGATTTTTGACCTAACTTCATGGCGATTTTTCACATGGTTCCAAGAGGAATTTTCAAAAGAAATTCAAATATGAGTTGTATATAACATTTCAAGCTTTCCAAAATGTCCAATAACTCCTTGAGATCATTCTTGAGTAGGGAGAATCGAAGAGACGAAGTTGGTGATTTGTCACTTGGATTTCAAGCCATTTTGTGAAGAACATTGGATCCAATCCTCAAGCATGCTGAACAAATCCTACTTTGCAGGCTTCTAACTTGATTTTCACTGCATAATTAAATGTTTTCACAGCTATTAGAAGCTTTAAGCCAAGCATTCAATGCATTGTACAAGAATAATTCAATTTTTGGGAGAAAGGCAACATTGCCATTTTAGAAAAGCAAACTTTATGCAAAGTGAGCTTGCATTGAGCCTTGCACTTGTTTTTTATATGCAAACACACTACACTCAATCATAACAAGTGTGTTTAAAGGTCTCAGCCCCCATACAAGCTTGGTACTACACCTTGGAACCATGTTTGCTAGCTTTGCTTCACAAACAAGAAACCAAGCAAACATGTGAGTTTTTGAAATCTGAGTTGTTACAAGACTTAAGACCTCTTGCTTATAAGTAGACACACTATTTGCAAGTTGACACATGAATTCTAAGACTCCAAAACACTTTGCAACTTAGAATCTCCCATAACTTGACAGTTTTGAACCTCATATAGCCATCTCCAAATCCACTCGTGCGTATTAAGTTTTAACCACCCAAACACTTAATATATATCATATCAAAGTGATCCAGGCCCCTGTTTCAAAACTGTAGCTTCTCCATCACCATCCACCATTTTAAAATATCAAGCTTGCAGGTTGACTTGAGTAGAGAGATTCAGGGACTTTCAAGACAAAGTAAGGATTGGAATACACTCAAGGAGGTCCAGGCAAGCTAAAAGGATCCTCAGGCCTTCTCATAACTTCATTCACGATTTCAACTTCAAGAGGTAACAACTCAAACTTCTATCTTTTCATACAAGCATCATTTGATCCTGATTTGTGAAAACAAGATGTAGATATCATTGCCCTAAAGCTAACCATGTTCATAGTTTCCATTTATATTAACTGTGTATAGAGAATTTCGGATTTGAAATTTTTGCAAATATTAGGTTTCAAATTAGGGCCGGTAAAATTAGATTTTATCTTTGACTTTTAGTTTACATAAGTTATATGTTTGAATTCGTGGGAAGAAACACCACAATTTCATGTTTGAACTTTCTATTTTTATGGAGAAATGAGGAAGATACAGATGGCCGACCATGGCTCAAGGTTGAAGATGAAGTTGCCTTCAGGAAGCAGTTTTTAATATATATTTGTGGTTTTGTTTATATAAACGGATGTACAGCCACCCCAGTGGTAAGCCAGCGCGCGTAATTGCTAGAGGTCACGGATTCGAGCCTCAGCGTGCTGCCTTTTGCGTTTTTCTCACATTTTTCCTTTTTTTTGTCCCTTGCGGCGATGGGCTTCTGTTTCATGGGCCTTTTTGATTTTTCTAACATTTACACCCTGTTTACTTGTGACACCCCTGGCCCATTATCATTTTATTTATTTATTTTATTCTCATTTTATTTTCTTAAATATATTTTTTCTTAATATAAAAAATCATAAAAAATATAAAAATTATAGATTTAAATTTTGGCTTATTTTATTTTATTTTTCTCACAATTTTTTTTTATCTAGTTATATATTATCTATTTTTTTTAAATAACCTTGTAAATTAAATTAGAACTAGGTTAATATTTTTATTTTTTCTTTATACCCATTAAATATATTATTTTAATATTAAAAAGACCAAAAATATTTCATAATACTACAATCTTTTTTTTAAGACAAAAAAATACAAAAATACTTTTTCTTAAAAAAACTTATTTTTCTTTTAATCAAATAGAATTAGGGTTTTATTCAAAAATATTTTCTTAATTAATTTCCTTTCTTAATTGATTTAAGTTAATTTAATTTTGATTTATTTATTTTTCTCTATTTAGGTTTAGGTCAAAATCTCCTTCATATTAAGAAACCAAACAAAAAATCTTTTCTTTGCTTTTATAATTCTTGCATATTTAATTCATCTTGTATATTATTTGTTCCAATCCTTGTACAAATTCAATTTGGTTGTAATTAATTAGGTTTATATTATTGCAATCCCCATTCATAAATTGTATACCCCCCTCCCACAAGTGTTGTAATAGAGTAGTAACTTTAAATTTTCACAATTTATCGCTTTTACATAATATGCTAGTAATTAGGACTTGTATGGAAAGAATAAAATCAATCAAATAGAAAACCCTAATTCAAGACAAAATCAAGCATGAAAATGACACACTTGCACAAAAGCACCCCTAGGGTTATTCCACTTGGTTGCCTTATACAAAATGGTCATATTATGCATGTGAGGTATCTTAGCAAAAAACAAACAAATACAAGATCATAGTCCCTCAATGACGCTATTCAAAGTTGCCTTACAAAAATGATCTTAGTCCCTCAAAAATGCTAAGATACTTTGCAACATTGCTAATCATGGTTATACGATGACCCACGCCCATCCCGTTAACATCCAAAGATAGGGTTGCTTACCAAATCAATGGCAAGACAACAATATCAAAAGAAAAGAAAAATGAACAAGAAAGACATTTGAGTAGATAGATTGCTCCTAATTACTTTCTCCATTTCAAAACAAACATCCTTTCTATTTAAAAAAAACACACACATATTTTCAAACATCTTACAAACATTGAAAACATTTTCAACAAGATCAACATCTTTGTATACATTCTTACGAAAGAGAATCTTTACAAAGATTGCCTAAACAATGGCCTTTTTTACAAAATACTTTCAAAAACCACACAAAGCATAATTTCAAACAAAAGCAAGTGATCTAGCAAGTAACTAAGAGCCCATGGAAAACCATGGATGAAAAGGGTGCTAATACCTTGCCTTTTCATAATCTACCCCCCCCCCCCCCCCGAACTCAAGAAATAATCTCAAAGATCTTTCCTATGCTTTTTCACCTTTCCTTTTGGATAAAAGAAAAGTCAGAGGCGACTCTTGCTAACCGCAACATTTGTGATAAAACGCAAAACCTTCAAGTCAGTTCTCCCACCGCATCACAGAACTGGCGACTCTGCTGGGGAAAATTCAAAAAGTGGGGTTACCTTAGGATATATCAGATTTATTTGCTTACATTGTTTGACTTGTATGCTTTACATTATGGTTCTTTATTTGGGTTTGAATCCTCTACCCGGATTTGGGATACATTATAGGTAAGTAGCAATACGTTGTGGAAACTGTGCGGGGTATACCGACATGGTCTAAGCAATAACTACGTTAGTGCGACATATTTGTGGGTACCGGTAGCCTTTGAGTTAATCAAAGAGAATACGGGGCCGCTGAATGATGTCATGAAGCACTAATGAACTTTTAGAACCTTTACTTGACCAACTTGGCCTTTAGGATGTAGTGAGATGACCGGCTTTGGTGCAGTCCAAAGTTGGTAGATACTCGATACTACACTCATTAAGGTTTGGTTTCTTGGGATATTTCGGTCGCCATTAGAGAGGCTTGAGCCGAAACAATGACCAAGGAAACAATCCAGTGATGTTGAGCTCCTTAGAACCCGATTACTATTACTAGGATAGGTTTAAGACAACTAAACTTCAAGAGGGTATTTAGCTATAAAACTCCATGCAAGCCTAAACTAAGGATTTGTTTGCTTTGTTTGTATATACATACTTGTACATAACATCATGGACATCGTGAACATCATATACATCTACTAACCATTTCAAGGATTTTGGGATTCATCTTTGTTCTTGTTTTGTAGGATATGGATTCACTTCACAGGAAAACTATTAAAGTCAACCTTGTGAGAATCCCTATACAACTTAAGGAGCTAGCTTCAAGGATTCCTGAAAACTCTCCATTCACCGAGATACACGGTCGTCTACTCAACTTGGTCACCTCCAATACAGATGAGGACATGATGAAGGTGCTCTTTCAATTCTTTGATCCTTTACACTATTGCTTTACATTCCCCGACTATTAACTTGTGCCTACTTTGGAGGATTTCTCCCAACTCTTGAGGATTCCCATTCTCAATCAACTACCTTTCAACGGTACAGAAAAAGACCCAAAGCCATAAGAGATTGCTCAAGCTCTACACTTGCACTCATCTGATGTCACAACCCATTGGTAAACAAGGAGTGGTGTCAAAGGTTTCCTAGCAAAGTTCCTGTTTGAGAAAGTCCAAAGCTGTTGGAATTCCTTAGACTTGCAAGCCTTTGAGGAAATTGTGGCTCTCCTCATCTATGGGATGATTTTGTTTCCAAATCCCGACCAAATCATAGATGTGAACGCCGTCAAAATCTTCATATCACGCAACCCGGTGCCTACATTACTAGGAGATATCCTACACTCTTTTCACACTCGCACAATGAGGAAAAAAGGTGTCCTTATGTGTTGCACTCCTCTCTTGGTAAGATGGTTTATTTCTCATCTTCCCTAATCTGTATTAAATAATGAGCAAGGTTCAAGGTGTTCACAAAGGTTAATGACGCTCAAACATTCATACATTCATTGGTGCTCCCGATCCAAAGAGAATGTTATCATTGTTGACCATTGTGGAGAATTCCCTAATTTCCTTTTACTTGGCATTAAGGGAGGTATCACCTACAACCCATGCTTAGCCTTAATATAGTTTGGTTATGCCCAAAGGGATGGCCCGCATGAGATGTTAATTCAAGGTTTGGTATTTGACTACGACAACGACGATCAAGGTCTTCGCCAGAGATTTATCCGAGCTTGGAGGATGTTAAACAAGGTGGATAGCAAGACTTTGAGGCACAAGAATTCCATCCCTCTTGAGCCTTACCTCAAATGGGTACGAACTCGTGCTCATAGTCTTATGATGCCTTACCCCTCCATTCTCCCAGTAATCATTGAGCCTGTCATGGAGGGAGATGTTCCATACACTATCCTACATCCTGACATGCCCACATCTCTTGAAGACCTGCAAAGGGATTAGATACAACTCAAGGGAGAGCGAGATACGTTCGAAGCCCAATTCTATGAAAGCGAGAAGAAGGTTTTGGAACTCACTAGGCTACTTCACGAGGAGCAGACTTTGAATGCCTATATTGCACCAAAGAGGATGCGTACTACCTTTTTATCTTAGAGTTTTTGTATTATTTTTCCCAAGAGGCATTGATGTATTCGTGCTTTAATTTATTAATATAACGTGTGTTTCCTTTTTGTCTAAAAACAAATTTGAATCCTTGAAGACCTTGAAATTATTACATATGCATATATCATTCATCATAACATAAGCAGGTCTTTTGCGACAAGTCTCCTCATCTCTCTACTGTTTATTTCAGTAAGATGGATCTTGAGCAAACAGTGAAAGATCTCCAAGATCAGAATACACAGTTTCAACAATTACTCTTGACCCTAGACAAGGGACAAGAAGAGTTGAAGACTCTGCTGGCTGAAGAGAGGAAAAAGAAAACAAAGAAGGTAAATGGAGTCTTGAACATGGGAAGAAGATTTCATGAGCAAACAAGAAGAACCTTAAACTTTGCAACCACATCCGGAGAAAAAGACAATTAGGAAGGGAAAGATAAAGAAACAGTTGTCCCGTCAGAATCGGAAGAAGAAGAGGAAGAAGAAGACTACTCTGAGGAACAGTACCCTCCAGCTGATGACAAGTACAGACATCTCGAAGAGCGGTTGAGCGCGATGGAAATCCAAAAAGTGCCAGGCTTGGACTTTGAGGAATTGGGTTTAGTGTCGGGGATTGTGATTCCTCCGAAATTCAAAGCACCTATATTCACCAAATATGACAGAGTTTCATGCCCTAAAATGCATCTCTGGTCATATGTGAAGAAAATTTAACCCCATACCGCTGATAAAGACTTGTGGGTGCATTTCTTCCAAGACAGTCTGTCTGGAACTCAACTTGACCAGTTTTACCAACTAGAAAGAGCCAACATTCATAATTGGGAAGATATTGTTGTAGCCTTCTACAAGAAATACCAATACAATTCTGATTTGGCGCCTACCCGTACTCAACTCCAAAGTATGGCTATGGTTTTCAATAAAGGTTTCAAAGACTATGCACAAAAATGGAGAGACTTGGCTGGAAGAGTTTAACCCCCTCTATCTGAGAGAGAGTTGGTAGACATGTTCTTAGGCACCTTGTCTGGTCCTTTCTTCAATCATTTAATTGGAACTTCATCTACAGGCTTTACGGAACTCATATTGACCGGAGAGAGGATAGAAGCCGGTATAAAGAGTGGAAAGATTCAGAAAGATACATCTTCTTCTACAATTGTGAGAAAGCCTTTCATCAGAAAGAAAGAGGTGACTGCTGTATATCCGCAAAGAAACCAAGATAGGGCCGAACACCAACCAATGGCGGGGGCCGTTATGATTCCTAAGCCTGTATCGGACCAGCAAAGAAATAATCAACCAATGATGGAAAGGCCAGTCAGACAGTTCACCAGAATCAACATGACCTCATCTCAAGTATTACCACATCTACTAAGATCTAACTTTGTGACCTTGAAAGAAGCTCCGAAAAAACCCAATACAACATCTCCTCATTATCATCACAATGCCCGTTGCGCATATCACTCTGAAAGTCCTGGTCACGATACTAATAATTGTTGGGCTTTGAAGAACAAAATACAAGACCTCATTGAAGAAAAAGAAATTGAATTTGATGCGCATGAAAATCCAAATGTCATTTCTTCCCATATGCCCAGACATGGCCACAATACTAATGCCATTGAGGAAGATTTGTTTGTTACTTCAGTTAATAAACTCACGACCCCACTTCCGACTATTAAAATGAATTTGTTGAATGTCGGTGTGTTCCCGGGATGTGATGAAGTTTGCCATCTCTGTTTGTCCTCACCAACTGGTTGTCCTTTGTTGAAAGTAGGCGTTTAGTGCCTGATAGATAACAAAGAAATTTTGTTTGAAAAGACTTTTGTTCCACTTGTTCCTTTTGAAGATGTTTCAATCATTACCATTTCTGCCAATTCTTCCAGGGTCTCCACCAAAAGACCCGTTAGAATTACATCAGTTCTGAAAGCAACTCCTTTAATAATCCCAATTACTGGACCAGTCCCATATGTATCAGACAAAACCGTGTCGTGGAATTATGGAGGGGACATCTACTACCATGTGAAACAACTGACTGAAAATCATCAAACAATGAAGTCGCCATCGAACTTGTTTTATCCCACATGTAGGGAAAGGTAAACATCGATAAAACCTGAGAAGGGAGAAGTCACGGCCTTGCGACCGAGAGATAAGGGTAAGGGAGTCTATTATGCGAGGGGAAGGTATTAGCACCCCACACGCCCGTAGTACTCTACGGTATCCACTCTTGTAGTCTATCTTATGGGTGTGTTTAGTCTATGCTTACTGTTTATTACACTACTGAAGGGAGAATGCATGCAAAAGAAAGGGGAAAAGAATGTAGGGAAAAATAAAGTTGTGCTCGTTCGGGCCCTACCCCGATGCCTACGTATCCCTTTTAAGGAATCAAAGCAGCCGTAGTTCGGCTTATATGTTTTTGTTTGTTTTTATTTTTCAATGAACAATATTAATTTCGCCTTCTGCCGCAACTCGACCTTCGGAGACTTACGCGTCAGCACATAAGTGAATCAACATGTTCTTTTGAAAGATTTGGAGAAAATGTGCTTGGGCGCACAAAAGGTTTGAATTTATTTGTTTTTGGAATGAACGATATTAATTTCGCCTTCTGCCGCAACTCGACCTTTGGAGATTTATGCGTCAGCACAGAAGTGAATTAACACGCTCTTTTGAAAAGAATTTTGAAGAAAGGCCCGAAGGCAAAAAGAGTTTGTATTGATTGGTGTTTTGCTTGTGGATAATAGCTAGTTAATCTCAAGGGAGAGATTTTAGCCATGTCTCTACTTATTCATGAAATAATTCTTTGAGACTTGAACCATGCCAAGGCTTATAATAAGAGAATAATAAGATCGAGAAGAAACCCGCTTATCATCTCCCAAACTTAGCAAAGACATGATTCTTGTCAGTAAATTTTTAAGTATTTTGAGGTTTGTAAGAAAAAGAAGTTTTTTGGTTTTAAATGCATATGCAAAAAAGGAAAAGAAAGTCAAAGGGGGACCAACTTATTTCTAAACCTAATGTTATCATGCATCATGGACCTAAAATTTGGATGAAAGGGGGAATTTCTACCTAATGTTAGCATGTATATGGATTGCGGTAAAGTACGAAAATGAAGAATAAAATAGAGTTGTGACGATACCGAATGGAGGAGGTCCGTTGCCTCTTCGAAACTGTGCAAGCGGTAAGAAAATTCTACCAAAGGTTCCTTGAATGAGTGGTCGAAGAATTAACCCCGAGCGTTCCATATTGTAGGAGTTACATCGATACTATCACAAAAAACTTGACTAAAAACGGAAATAAAAATGATTACCAAATATGAAAAATAAAATAGTGAAAAACTCAAATTGAAATTCTAGAAAGAAATTCTAAAGAGCTCTAAAATATTCTATTATTTATCATTCTATCACCAATTAATCAATAATTAATAGGAGAAAAAAACTTAAACCAAATATTTAAATGAGAGATGAAGTCAGGGGGTATAGTGTTGAAATCAGGGAGTATGGCTAACAATACGGCTAACATTGGGGCGCTAGGCCCATCCATAATGAAGTCCAATGAGTTTTATTTTACAAGGCTTCAAGCTCCAAAAAAGGGCTCAGTATGGGCTCAAAAAGAAATTAGAGTTTCAATCCAACACCATAATGAAATAAACAAAAATAAGCAAGAAAAAACGGTGCGTTTAGTGAGAAAATTAGGGTTCACATGTGCCCTTTCAACTTCGCTCAGAATTTCTTCCTCCCTTTGGGAGAAACCAGTTGCGCTTGTCTCTTCCTCTTGCGATTTCCGTCCGCCACCACTGCCTTCCGATCTCTAATCTCAAACGTCTCCCACCTTTGCCTTACGTCACCGCCAACAGACTTAACCCCCTTTATTGTGAAACTTTGACGGTGTTATCCTCTTCTTCGATCATTCAACTCCGGCCGAGCGATATCCGCCTCAATCCTCTATTTACCGCCGAACACCTTCGTCAATCTGTTTCCCTCCAAGAGCTTCTTTTATTCTAAACCTGTTTTCAAGACAAGAAAACCCTAGGCGGCTCTATTGAGTCGAAGGAGTTTGTGAATATCATTTCCAGCAAAAGTCGATCTTTAGGGTAAGGTGCCTTTTCGTTTACCTCTTCCTACTCCTTCTTTTATGATTCCGTTTCCATTTATTCTTTGTGCTTGCGTTCTTTCTCCTTCACCGTTGCTTCTGTCTGATGCTGATAATTTGTTGTTGTTGTTGCAGTTGCGGTGAAAATTTGTAGATTATTGAAGCTTTGAGAGATGATGATGCAAATTTCTTGGTGAAGTAGGTTGGAGATGCTGCAGTTTGAAGATATAGAGGATCGTTGATGATGATGTTGCAATGTTGTTGAGTAATGAAGAATGGATGAAGATGACATTGAGCATCATTGAAGTTCTATGGATTGAAGATTGATTCGTGATTGATGAACGATGCAGAAAGAGGACGAGAGAGTTTTGGAGTTTGTTGGTTGTGATTCTTGAAGATTGATGATCCCGAGTGAAGGAGTTGTGATTAGGATGAAGGGGAGGGAAGAAGGAAGAGGTTTATGGAGATTCCTCTGCAGAATTCCAGAATCAATATGAATTGGTAAGTTTCTATATTTAAATCTATTTTGTAGAGTTAAAAAAATAATGAATATGAATCCCCCTCAATCTGAAAACTGAAATTTTGTTATATAGACTGCTGAGAGTTGATTAGGCGTTAGTTACGTAGTTAGGAAGTTAGTAAATCTGCTTTGTAATTGGTTATAGGAAGAAGTAGTTATTGAGTCGGTTAGGAATTCTATTTTCTTTTGTTAGCAGTTTCTGTTATCACTGTTAGAGTTAGTTATAGAATTAGTTAGGGAGTTATAAAATTGTTAGGATATAAGCTGGTAATGGGAGATTCAGTTGGAAATCAGTGTGCAGGTTAGTTAGAAATTGGTTAGGTGGTTGGTTGAAGGTTGATTATAAGTTCGTATTCTACTTGATTTTTCTGTTTTTTTTTGTTACAAGTCAGTTGTATTTTTCTTCAAGTGAAAATTCTTTCCATTCAGAAAATGCTTCAGCTGCACTTGAATTTGCAAGAGCTGGTATTTCAACCTCAATAACACTCTCAATTTGAATTTCTCGAGACTTAAACTTGAACTGTTGTTGAGCATTATAATCGCTTTTAGATTTAGTATCAGCTTTCATTTTCATCCAAAGGCTGGAAAACTCGTCAAAGCTTCTTTGCAAAAGCCTATAAGATTTACAATCCCTTATTTTTTGCATTTGTTGTAGGATATGCAATTTGAAAAAGAATGTTCAAATATCAAGCATGTATGACAGATGCAATTCTAACCCAACATACTTGACAGAAATGAACTTGCATGGAGCAGCCCGGGGGAAGCGCATGAGTACATATATCGTTTCTATAACCAGGTTGATGTTTTCATGCCCAACTTTTCTCAAACATTATTTTTCTAAAGTGCTTTGACAGAACCAGTGATAACCCAAATTTCATCTCATACACAACAACTTGAATTGGTTGAATAATGTCATCACATGCTGAGTACTCATCCATCACCCGATTAATGAAACACATTGCTGTTTCCTGCCAACTGTGAGTGCTGTCAATAACTTTCCTGCTAAATACCTGCACTCTTTCCGAATTTCATGATTCAAGTTGGAGTTTAATGAATCAAACTGTTGTGTTTTTTGTGTTTGTTTTTGTTATGATATATGCAAGGTAGTTCTTTCTGTTTATACAGGGAAGTAACGCAGGAACAAGGGTAGCACATGGACGCAATTTGTGGTTTTGACATGAAGTCCAACATTTGGTTATTTGTGGATGCAGGTAATATTGGCAACTAGCGGCATACCAGACAAGAAAAATCTACCCATTTTGAAATACAGGAACAATGGAAAGAATGATTGCATATGGTTGTAAGAATTCCACTTGCGTCTTGATCTAATCACTCAAGGCAAACTGGACATGTTGGTTGTTCGGTTGAAGATATATGAAAAAGGGGAACTTTAGCATGGCATTGGACTTGGAAGTTTACTCATGGAATTTTAGCACCTTTAGGACTAAAGAATTTTGTTCAAGTGCATTTTGTAATAGTTTTTTCTTTGTGGATTATTGGTGCAATGCGATTGTAATGATTTTATAATGAATGTTTGGTTTGGATGAACTTGAAATTTATAATGTGAATTGTAAATGACTTTGAGCTTGTAATTCACTTCAAACCAAGGTAATGCAATATATTCTTTGAATAAAATGTAACTTTGGGAAATCTTGAGTCAAATGACAAGTTATCAAGTATTCAAACTATTTTCTTTCCATTTGATTTTGAGTTCCTCATGAATGAAATGATTTCCTTTGTTTTTGGATTTGGTATCCCAAGTACTTCTTTGACTTTATGTTCGTGAAATCCCAATGTCTCGCATTCTATCAATTTGAATGAGCTCTCTTGCTTAAATATTTTCAAATGAACGAATCTAAGCTTCTTTAAATGTACTTAGTCCATAACCCTAACCTTCCATATGAAACTTTAGACTTTGATCTTAAAAGTATTGAAATGACAATTGAAATTGGATTTGGAGTATAGCTTTGATTCATATAGGGGAATATGACTTCTTTTTAAAAAATGATAAAGCTTGAATTTCCCTCCATTATGTTTTAATTTGAATGAATCTTCAAGCATCTAATATTTTCTCCAATTTTCAATCTTGAACCTTGCTTTCATATTGTTGTATTTCCTTTGGATTCTTCAATATTTCTCGGATGAGTTTTGTGATACTTGGTATCTTGGCGATGAAGTATGACTTGAATCTTTCTTTCCCTCCAAGAGCTTCTTTTAACCCTTTCAAATTTTGATTCAAATTGCATCTTTTAATATAACACATCATGAGATCAGATACTCTTAGTCAATCAAAGGAACTCAAGTAAGATATTGTCAAAACCTTGGATGCAACTATGACCTAATACACCACGTTCACCTCAAAGCCTTGTGTGGGAACCAAAGAGATAACTTGTATGGCCTAAGAAATGTAACATCTTGATCCTTAAGCATCATAGAAAGAATTTATTTGAATCAATGATAAACAAAGATCAAACGGTAAAATGGGCACCATTATATCCACATTTGTCTTCTGTATGAAGTTTCCGATCACATAGCTTGTGACTTAAGTAACAAGTTCCCCCTTTCGATTTACAGAGAAAGGTCGAAAGAAAACCCTAGCTAGTCATTGATGAACAACCTTTGACTATTAGCCCTGCCAAATTCATCCGAAAAACCCAAGCATAGGGAAATAAACCCTAATCAAAGGATAACATTGAGCACAAGGAGATAATGAATGCCTGATTTAGTAGCCCTTAGATGACCTCGTAGAACAACTTGGAAATGAACATGAAGATACAGAAAGAAATATGGCCAAGATGGCCACGACTTGATTACGATGAAGAGAACGCCTCAAATGAAAACCAAATCAGATTTGAACACGAAGGAGTAGAAACCCTACATCACACTTGCATCACCTACCCCCTAGAATCTTGCATCTTAAGGCAAAGTTGATAGGAAAAACATCCTTGAATCCTGATATGCAGATCCTTAATTGGTGAAATAGGGAATAGATTATTCCACCGTATCAATGCATAATCAACCTCTAGGAGCTTCAACAATGAATGTACCTTTGGATTCTGAAAGATAATTCTAATAAGATCCCAATGGCATCAATACTCTCGACGAAACCTTTATCCCATAAAATAGGAGCAGATGATTCACACAAATGCTTATGCTCAAGTTCACATTTTTTTAGGATAGAACCAAATACTCGTCACTTAAAAGAAAGTTTCAGATGAAAGTCCAGTCTTGGTAAGAAAACCCAAGAAATGATGACAGGTGGAGGTCCTTAATTCTGAAGGAAGGAGACTCCAGATAGTCACAAGTGGCAACCTTAAACCATACTCCTTGGAGAAGAACTCGATTAGAGCGCAAACGTGAAAAACCTGGCTTCGATCGCACATAGGAAAATAAACTCTGATAGCCTCATAGCTTGACGAAGAAAGAAATTCTCAATGACCCAGGTCATAAACCTAATTCTACTACTTGCTGCCTGAATGAGAAATCAGCCTTTTTGGACACAAACGCCTTAACCGTTGTGAAACCCTAATATCGCACAGCCACTGAACTTTGAACCTCAAGCGCTTTTTTTGAATGAAAATGTATGTTAATGACCTAATGAAATGATATGAATGCAACGCTAAGCCTAAGCCAAATATAAGAAACTAGGAGGGCAAATTTTGGGGTGCAACAGCTGCCCCTATTTAATCGCCTTCAACCTGAAGGTGAGACTAGCGCCAGCCTTTCGAACTTTCAAGGTAGAAGAAGATTAAATACTAAAAGAACATGGAAATTTGCGCTCCAAAGCCAGTCAGGAATGTATTATATTTTTGGTTTTCTGTATTTTCTATTTTTTTTCTTTTTATATATTTTTTAGATTACATTAGTTAACTGAGTAAATCTCTTAGATGTCAGGTCAAGGTTAGACATACAAAAGAAAGAGACCGACCGAAGGAGGTTCTGACGAAGGAACACCAATCGAAGGCAGACTTACTGAGGAAATAAAACAAACGAATGGGACTCCCAACAAATGATACCAGCCAGAGGTGGATTTTAAGGATGCCAGCCGAAGGTGGACTTTAAGGGAGAAGAAACCAGACGAAGGGGAATCTTCATCAAGGAATATTATACCGAAGATAGATTTATAAGAAAAGAACGTCGGTCAAAGGCGAACTTACAACTGAAAAGAGACCAGCTGAAGGGGACTCTCAATAAATGGTACCAGCCGAAGGTGGATTTTAAGGATGCCATCCGAAGGTGGACTTTAAGGGCGACGAAACCAGCCGAATGGGAATCTTCATCAAGGAGTACTATGCCGAAGGTAGATTCCTAAGAAAAGAATGTCGGTCAAAGGAGAACTTACAACTGAAAAGAGACCAGCCGAAGGGGACTCTCAACAAATGGTACCAGCCGAAGGTGGATTTTAAGGATGTCAGCCGAAGGTGGACTTTAAGGGCGAAGAAACCAGCCGAAGGGGAATCTTCATCAAGGAATACTATGCCGAAGGTAGATTCCTAATAAAAGAACGCCGGTCAAAGGCAAACTTACAACTGAAAAGAGACCATCTGAAGGGGACTCTCAACAAATGGTACCAGCCGAAGGTGGATTTTAAGGATTCCAGCCGAAGGTGGACTTTAAGGGCGAAGAAACTAGTCGAAGGGGAATCTTCATCAAGGAATACTATACCGAAGGTAGATTCCTAAGAAAAGAACGCCAGTCGAAGGCGAACTTACAACTGCAAAGAGATCAGCCGTAGGGGACTCTCAACAAATGATACCAGCCGAAGGTGGATTTTAAAGGATACCAGCCGAAGCGGGATTTTAAGGGCGAAGGAACCAGCCGAAGGGGAATCTTCATCAAGGAATACTATGCCAAAGGTAGATTCCTAATAAAAGAACGTCGGTCGAAGGCGAACTTAAAACTGCAAAGAGACCAGCCGTAGGGGACTCTCAACAAATGATACCAGCCGAAGGTGGATTTTAAGGATGCCAGCCGAAGGTGGACTTTAAGGGCGAAGAAACCAGCCGAAGGGGAATCTTCATCAAGGAATACTATGTCGAAGGTAGATTCCTAAGAAAAGAACGTCGGTCAAAGGAGAACTTACAACTAAAAAGAGACCAGCCGAAGGGGACTCTCAACAAATGGTACCAGTCGAAGGTGGATTTTAAGGGCGAAGAAACTAGCCAAAGGGGAATCTTCATCAAGGAATACTATGCCGAAGGTAGATTCCTAAGAAAAGAACGTCGGTCGAAGGCGAACTTACAACTGCAAAGAGACCAGCCGTAGGGGTCTCTCAACAAATTATACCAGCCGAAGGTGGATTTTAAAGGATACCAGCCGAAGCGGGATTTTAAGGGCGAAGAAACCAGCCGAAGGGGAATCTTCATCAAGGAATACTATTCCGAAAGTAGATTCCTAAGAAAAGAACGTCGGTCGAAGGCGAACTTACAACTGCAAAGAGACCAACCGTAGGGGACTTTCAACAAATGATACCATACGAAGGTGGATTTTAAAGGATTCCATCCGAAGCGGGATTTTAACAAAGGGTACCTACTGGAGCGGGATTTTAATAAAAGATACCAGCCGAAGTGGGGTTTTAACAAAGGGTACCAGCCGAAGCGGGGTTTTAAAGGGTACCTGCCGGAGCGGGATTTTAACAAAAGATAAAGATATGCATATCTGGTCAGAGTTAGATACACAAGAGTGAAATTAAGAAACAAATGTTTAGAGTTGATAGTGAACACAGGAACGAGACTTACCGAAGAAAGCCCCAATAAAAATGATGCATTCGACTAAATAAGGACGCTAGACAACTGGACTTTGAAGAGACACTAAAGGACTCTTAACATGAAAGGTTAGCTAAGCTACAAAAGGACGACCCAACTAACGTGGATAAACCAAAATAGGGAACCGACTAAGCAGGACCTTTAAAGAGCATTGATCGAAGGTGAACTCTAAAAGAGAAAAGGACTGGTCAATGCAGAATTTAATAAGGATTGCCAAAGCACGTTCGGATTTTGATAGGTTGTAAATATGCAAGAACTACAAGATCCCTGAGGCCAAAGGCGGGGTGTAATTCTTCAAGAGTGGCAATTATCTGAATTACCACACACCAAGTATGGATACCCAAACACTTGAGAAGCAAGAAAGGTTATACACTAATTCTTACTCACACTCTAAGGGAAAAGCAAACGCGGGTAAAATAACCAAAGGCTTGAAAAGGCAAGCGCCAACCACAAAATTACTGGGGAAATGGAGAATTACCAAAGAACCGACTGGTGGTGAATCAAAACAAACTCCGCTGGGGAAACATAATAGAATTGCCTTAGGCTTATTGTGGAGATAAATCAAATATGAGCGCATAACATTTTGGTTACCACAGGTGGACATAATTGGCTTATACTCATGCATGTTTGAGTTTTTTTATAGCATAATGCTCCATACAATGGAAATGCTACGCGTTTTAGTAGATGCAATGTAATGATACAATGTAATGATGCATGTTTAATAATGCATTAGGAAAACACATCAATAATCGGATGTTGAGAAGATAATGAACTTTCAAATGATTATTTTGGCACATCTGATCTTCTGTAGGGAAAAAGCAATTTATACTTCAATGGGGAACCGAGATTTGGAACCACTAACCTCTAAAGATCGATATTACTGGGGAAGTAACTTCTTAGGGAGAATACTATAAAAATAAATTGTAGTTTAGTGAGAAATCTTGAATTCTGATCAAACTCCCAACTTCACGGGGAACAAATTCTTTATCCTCTGTTGGAAAGAGAAAAGCTTTACTGGGAATGGGAACTTTTGGCATAGAAATTCTTTGAAGAAGATAAATTCCATTGGGGAGTATAGAAATTCTTAAATAAAAAGAATTTTACTCAGACCACACTGGGAATAACATCGCTGGGAGGTAAAAGATCCTCACTTGGGGAAGAAACAAACATCCCCGGATAGAAACTCCATTGGGGATATCTCAACAAAATCTCCTACCACTGGTAACGAAAGAGTTATGACTGGAATTCTCCTGTACACCTCACCAGAGAGAAAGGAAACTTGCTCCATTAGGGAAAGAAGAGTAGCTCCACTGGGGAAATTGGATCTTATTACACGAAAATCCTCACGTTACCCTTCTTGATTCATTTGTTGGTATGCAACTTGTCATAAAAGACCAACAGTACTTGCAAAACAGAAATTAGGGTGACATGCCCCTGTTTGGAATGGAAGACCTTACTGAAGAATAGACAATTTGAACTACCAATCACTGGGTAACAACCGCGATGCAAGGTTGCAAATTCAACACGTCGACTCCTGAGGAGAAATGCCACTAAAAAGTGGAGTTTAGAGAAGATGCTGCAAAAATCAATTGCAGTCCGACGAAAAGGAATCATCTTGACATAAAATAACTCCAAATTTCATGGGGAGAAGGACCATTCTCCTCCTGCAAAGAAATATGGATGCTTCACTGGGGAGAAAAATATCTTAGAAGAGAAACCCCTTAGTAGACAGATCTTTAAGTAGCAACATGTCTTTTACTGGGAAGCGGCATCCCCTTAGGAAACAATGTTTCCATCGCATCTTGTACGAGTAAATAATCCCAAATGATCTTTGCGTTACTGCTCGTATTCTATTGAGGATAACAATCCAAACTTCGACTGGGGATAATAACCTTGACTTAAGACAAAGGATATCAGTAAACGAACTTGAGCCTCTGATAAGTCGAAGATAACAATCCCAACTTCTTGTCATGATTTTAAAAATTCATAGGTCATTTAGCCTGCGTATGGACTTGGTCTGATCAACCACTGAAGAAGAGAGAAATCCTTTACATAAATTCTTGCCCCAGTCTGTAAGGCTTTTGCAGAAAATTGCCTTGAGAGGACTTTTTGAGATTTATACTGTTGAAGACAATCTGCCCCAGTGTTATGAACTTTGGAACATAATGTTTAGATAACCAAAATTGGATATGATTCTAACTATGTTTGAGTGAATGCCCATACATCTTCAAATTTTGGGAAGATACTCCTCTGATCAATGCATTCCCAGAGAGATTTGTCAAATATCAGTATAACTGCCCCAGTTTGACTGCACTTTGAGGGATGAAATCCCGACTTGAATGCCTCAGATTAGATGAATACCTACTCGACGGAGTATTCGACACGCTTGCCCCTGCTTAACAGATTCTTGACAGATCTTTTCCTTTACCTCATGCTCACGGAGAAATGAGAAACCTGAGGATTTTCGAAGGCAACATAACCTTAGAGTGGTTGTCCTATGTCTTGAAAGTAGGTTACTTCACAAAGATACCTCTCGACTTGAACTGCTTTAATCTCTAATCAGCTACTTGATGAAGTCTTCCCCTCGGGACCAACTGAAAGTAATGCACCGCTGCTTGACAGAAACTCTGGGCAACCACCTTTTGCAATCCACTTCAGATCATTTCTCGAACTGACATTCTTTTACTCAACAAAGTCAACAGAAGATTTTCCCCAGATTTAAGACCATTCTCACAAATGATTCACCTTTAAACGGTATCTTGAAGCAATTGTCTTTGGAGATGATCAAATTTCATCAGATGCTCTACATGCAAGCTTACTTGATGTTTAAGCACTTGTTCATATGCAAAGAATGTTTATTCTAAGAATGGTAATTGTAATGCAAAGCTTATGTTTGTCTTGAAATTTAAAAAAAAACTTGTATAAAAAATATGTTAAAATATCGGAAAATTTTGTACAAAAGATAGTAAAAAGATGGAGTGATATCATCTCAAAAGTTTTTGCAAGCCTCCTAGGAGTTAGATTACCGTATTTCTTGTTACAATGTGCTTTTCAAATTAACCCTTGCTTCAGTTAGGACTTTTAAGGGTTGTAACGTGGCCTGGTTCATGTTTTTTTTAGAAAAAAGGATTTAAGGCTCAAAATATTTGGTGCCCACCCATTCTCCATGATTTTCTCCAGTCCTACATTCAGTTAAACCAATACGAGCACTCATCCCTCAAAAGGAGTTTACCATGGTTGAGGAGGATATGGCAGTCACTTATTTCTTCCATTCTTGGTGTTTGATCACACGACTTTATTCTTTGTGGAGGATCTTTATTTGGTAATCCTTTTTTTCTCTTTTCGTGCTTTTCACTTTCTTTTGTATTCCCTAACTTTTTCCTGGACAAATTCCTTTTGAATTTGATTTAAAGTCCAACAGGATACTCTGACTTTTTCCTAAGAGACCTGTCTTTTCAAGTTTCGGCTTAGCGGGGATTTTTGTCTCTTTCTTTTATTATTTCTTTTAGTTTGAACCTGTCGTGATTTCGAGTCACTTTTGACTTCCTGAGAAAGTGTAACTGCCTTGTTGTTTGATTGACGAGGAATAACCATTATGGTATTGTCATCTTTTGATCTCTTGACGTGCGAGAGATATCTATTGGGATATCATCTTCGTTGATGCACGTTGCTCATATATGAGAGTTTAACCATTGTGGTTTTGTTCTTTCTCAACCTTCTGAAGGATAACCATTGTTGTACCCTTTGATGCGCACTCTTAATGAGTTTTGAACGCCCAATCAGATTAACTGAAATCTACCCTGCCCCGGGTTAACTGTGAGGGTTTTTCTGAAAAGAAAAGAAACTCCTACTTCAAATCTCAAAAGGGGTTGACGAGGGTTTCACTCCCTTATATCTCCGGTGTTTAGGATTTTGAAACAAGGCCTGTACATCATCAGCAGAGTCCTACTCAAAAGCACACCGTTTAAATTTTCGGTATATTACTCATCATCCTCCATCCAGAGGTTCTTTGCTTTATTTAACAAGAGTTAAGTATCAAAAAGTCAAAGGAAAATATTAATGAGTGAATACGAATGGATTAATTCAAAACAAACATACTCAATGCATTATGATTAATATTCAATAATAAGCAAGTTTTGCATGCAAGAAAGTACTGAACCAAAACAAGAAAGATTACAAATGAGGGTGCAAATGTAATTTGAAATTTTCATGTTGAGGAGACTAGTCTCTGTATGGACTTGTTGCTTCAGACGATGATCTGGAAGTCTTGATATCTACTGAGTCAACAGAGACTTCAAATCTGACTGGCTGGCCCGAAATTGATAGCCTTTGCATCCAGCAGGTATTGCACATTTTATTCGAATGGCCTGCAGTCTTCAATGGAATGGCCTAGATGCCCTGGCGTGGTAATCACATCGAATTCCTTCACCATATGTGATGAGGGATTTTATCAAGTGAACCTGCATAAATTGCATCACAACGTATCTTCTACCGTAGAGAAGAAATGCCAACCATCTTCTATTACACAAAAGAGAAATCCAGCCGCTGAATTCCGGAACGTCTCCCACTACACAAAAGAAGCGACGTCTTCTATTACATAGAAGCGACATCCAGCAACCATACCAAAGAATCTTCTACTACACAAAAGAGAGTAAACTTTATCTCCTACTTCACAAGAGAGAAGTTTTAGCAACCGAATTACGGAGAATCTCCTACTTCACAAAAGAGTCTTCGTCTTCTACTACACAGAAGCAAAATTCAGAAACTGTAACAAAGAATCTTCTACTACACAGAAGAAACTAAACTCTGAATATAGCATTCGACCTTTGAGGTATTTTTCTTCTACACAACAGCAGATATCCAAGAACTCAATATCCTATATTTCTTCATCACAGAAGCATCACCCCATCTTATACTTACACATAAGAAGCATCCGGCTGAGGAAAAAGAGTCTGAAATGGTTTTCCAAACATAGACTGAACCTTGGAAAATAATCCAAACAAGTACCAAACTTCATACTTCAACCCATTGAAGTATTCAATATCCTAACTAAGTGCCCCAGAATGGGAGACACATCTAGAATTTGTATCAAAATCAGGAGAGAAATTTGTTGGAGGATGGCCCAAAGCACGAAGCTTAATCAACTGAGCTTCCAACACACGAGGAAGTAACTGGATACAAGGCATTGAGATTGTATCAACTTGCTTCTCAAGCTTTTTCTGTCTCTGCTGGTAAGTTTTACCCCATGGGTTCACTTGGAGACCAGAAACTAGCTGCTAGCAAGAAAATCCAAGAACACGAAGCTCTGGGTGAGACCCACAAAGTATTTCATGACTTGAAAAAAAATGTCCCATAGGCTGGGGATGAATGACAGCTCCTGTTGCAACAACGTATACAAGATCAATTTTCTTTGCCGACACTGCCTTCATAAATTATGTACCCGACTCAACCGAGTCTTCAACTGGTTATCCTTTCTTCCTTAAGGATTTTTTACCACGGCCATTACTTGCATGTCCATGATAAACAACCCCATCCCTTTTTTTATCTCATCGAACTCCCCACGAAGTTATTCCACAGCTTTTTCGGATAACAAAGCGGTGAGAAGTCAAGATTCACAATTCTGAAGAGAAAATATCGGGCCTGAAAAGGATTCCCCATTTTGAGTACCTTCTATGGATGCATGAAAATGCATGAGGTGAGTGAAAAAATTCTCCCTTTGATATGATTTGGACACCACAGTCTCCGGATTGATCTCGCCTTGGACCTTGTCTCTAGATGACGTATCATCTTTAATCGAATGATCAATTACCCCAGGATAATATACGTAGAGGATTCTTTTGGGAGAACAAATGAATGCTTTTCCAAGCGAATCGATATAAACTGCATCATCAGTATTACTACGCCACAAAAAACTTAATACAGTCTGTCTTCTATCAAAACAAAAGAGACATCTACCTGGTTATAAAGAATGTGGTAATTGGCCAAAATAGGAATTGGACCTTTGAAAGAGACGTCAAACATGTGTTGGGCTTTATATCTCAACCCCTTTGTAGTCTTCAATATCAAAATTGGGTGCCCCAGAATAGGGGTTGTATCTAGCATACATATCGTAATCAGAAGAGATGTTTATGGGAGGAAGACCTCAAAGATCAGAGCTGGAAAACTGGGAATAATAGGATGTAATGCATTGGGCTTGCATCAACATGCTCATCAGGATTCTTGTGTCTTGGCTTAAAAACTCTGCCCCATGAATTCACTTGGGGAATAAGGACTGGCTCTTGTTGAACAAATTAGGGAACACAAAGTTGTGGAATGCCCCTGAATGAAAAGTCGGATGCCCTAGTGTGGAAACCATATCTGACGTTTGGTCAATAAGAATGAAGCATTGATATAAGATCCTATGGTAAAATGGGAACCATCTGCTGATAAGATGTTCCAAGAACTCAGGATTGCGTAGCACTCCATGGTTGGAAGCAATTCCCAAAAGACGAGGAGAAGAGAGAACCCGCTGCGGTAATAAGTTTATTGGTCATCATCAGAGCTTTCATGACCTGACTTATATGAGTCTTTAATCAATTATGTTCCTTCTCGAAGAATTCCTGACCACGGGATAAAGCTTGCATGTATACCCGGAGTTATTCCATAAATGATCTCTGAGCACGTGATAGTAAGAACCAAGTTGAACCTCTGAAGAAAACACGTGATCTGAGCAAGAATCCCCAATCTTCGAGTACCTGTTATGAATGTATGAATATGCATGGGTTGCATGAATGAATGCCATGTAATGTTCTGTAATTTCTAAGGAATTCACGTGCTTTGATTTTGATTTTGCGCAAGTAAGGGATGGAAGAGTTTAGCACAAGACTTGCAAATAATATGATTCCTTGGAAATAATAGAACATGTATGTTAAGCATGTGGTTAACCATGTTATGTGTGCAAAGGAATGAGATCAAAGTGGGATCAAGGTTCCATCATTTCTGAATATGATTGCTGCATTGCTTCTGAACCATACAAGTATCATCAAGTCAAAGGTTTGTCACAGCTTCCGCATATATAAGAACCAAGTACTATGTAGATCACTGATTGTACGTGATCAAGGCTTTTGGAACTGGATACCGTTGAGCCTTTTTTGAACATACTGGGAATACTAAGATCTAAGTCCTGAATAAACCTCCAAGTATATAAATCAGGAACTCAGAAAATAAATCTGAGAACCATACGTTCACCAACAGAACACCATATGCATAAGTCACCGACAGAAATCCAGAACATAATCATTAGAACCAATAATCACCGTCTGAGCATAGTCACTATCTGAACATGAGTAACCATCTGAACATAGTCACCATCTGAGCACGAGTAGCCATTTGAACATAGTCACCAACCGTACCTGTGATAAAATTCCCTCCCCGCTCACGGGTGAAGACTAGGTTAGGGTAAGATAATGGTAACTCGAAAATCACGGGTCCGCCTGAAAGTGCTATGGGCTTACCCACAGACGTGGGTGCCGATAGTAATTCATTTGAACCTCATCCGAGTGTGGTATATGACATGACTGCACTAATTGGACCACGTCCTATAGTCGTCATGCCCCCACTCTATTCCTAGTGTTCTAGTGCACTTTGGCCTGGGTACTGGGCCTTTTACCTCAATAGTAACACCCACCCAACATGGAAAACCAGAATCTAGCATAATAGATAACCAATATGGAAAGCAATAAAATGCAATGCAAGTTTATGCTCAGATAAGCATGTACAAATGAGTAAACTGAAAGCATAAAATAAACACCCAAAGAAAAGAAAACAAGAGCTAGGAGCGACTCCGGGATGGACCAGCATTTGGTCGACCTATCCCCAGTGAAGTCGCCACATGTAGGGAAAGGTAAACATCGAGAAAACCTGAGAAGGGAGAAGTCACGGCCTTGCGACCGAGAGATAAGGGTAAGGGAGTCTGTTACGCGAGGGGAAGGTATTAGTACCCCACACGCCCGTAGTACTCTACGGTATCCACTCTTGTAGTCTATCTTATGGGTGTGTTTAATCTATGCTTACTGTTTATTATACTACTGAAGGGAGAATGCATGCAAAAGAATGTAGGGAAAAATAAAGTTGTGCTCGTTCGGGCCCTACCCCGATGCTTACGTATCCCTTTTAAGGAATCAGAGCAGTCGTAGTTCGGCTTATATGTTTTTGTTTGTTTGTATTTTTAATGAACAATATTAATTTCGGCTTCTGCCGCAACTCGACCTTCGGAGACTTACGCGTCAGCACAGAAGTGAATCAACATGTTCTTTTGAAAGATTTGGAGAAAATGTGCTTGGGCGCACAAAAGGTTTGAATTTATTTGTTTTTGGAATGAACGATATTAATTTCGCCTTCTGCCGCAACTCGACCTTTGGAGATTTATGCGTCAGCACAAAAGTGAATTAACACGCTCTTTTGAAAAGAGTTTTGAAGAAAGGCCCGAAGGAAAAAAGAGTTTGTATTGATTGGTGTTTTGCTTGTGGATAATAACTAGTTAATCTCAAGGGAGAGATTTTAGCCATGTCTCTACTTATTCATGAAATGATTCTTTGAGACTTGAACCATGCCAAGGCTTAGAATAAGAGAATAATAAGATCGAGAAGAAACCCGCTTATCATCTCCCAAACTTAGCAAAGACATGATTCTTGTCGGTAAATTTTTAAGTATTTTGAGGTTTGTAATAAAAAGAAGTTTATTGGTTTTAAATGCATATGTAAAAAAGGAAAAGAAAGTCAAAGGGGGACCAACTTATTTCTAAACCTAATGTTATCATGCATCATGGACCTAAAATTTGGATGGAAGGGGGAATTTATACCTAATGTTAGCATGCATATGGATTGCGGTAAAGTACGGAAATGAAGAATAAAATAGAATTGTGACGATACCGAACGGAGGAGGTCCGTTGCCTCTTCGAAATTGTGCAAGCGGTAAGAAAATTATACCAAAGCTTCCTTGAACGAGTGGTCGAAGAATTAACCTCGAGCGTTCCACATTGCCGGAGTTACATCGATACTATCACAAAAAACTTGAATAAAAATGATTACCAAATATGAAAAATAAAATAGTGAAAAACTCAAATTGAAATTCTAAAAAGAAATTCTAAAGAGCTCTAAAATATTCTATTATTTATCATTATATCACCAATTAATCAATAATTAATAGGAGAAAAAAACTTAAACCAAATATTTAAATGAGAGATGAAGTCGGGGGGGTATAGTGTTGAAATCAGGGAGTATGGCTAACATTGGGGCGCTAGGCCCATCCATAATGAAGTCCAATGAGTTTTTTTTGACAAGGCTTCAAGCTCCAAAAAAGGGCGCAGTATGGCCTCAAAAAGAAATAAGAGTTTCAGTCCAACACCATAATGAAATAAACAAAAATAAGCAAGAAAAAACGGTGCGTTTAGTGAGAAAATTAGGGTTCACATGTGCCCTTTCAACTTCACTCAGAATTTCTTCCTCCCTTTGGGAGAAACCAGCGGCGCTTGTCTATTTATCTTCCGATTTCCGGCCGCCACCACTACCTTCCGATCTCTAATCTCAAACGTCTCCCACCTTTACCTTACGTCACCGCCAACAGACTTAACCCCCTTTATTGCGAAACTTTGACGGTGTTATCCTCTTCTTTGATCATCCAACTCCGGCCGAGCGATATCCGCCTCAATCCTCTGTTTACCGCCGAACACCTTCATCAATCCGTTTCCCTCCAAGAGCTTCTTTTATTCTAAACCTGTTTTCAAGACAAGAAAACCCTAGGCGGCTCTATTGATTCGAAGGAGTTTGTGAATATCATTTCCGGCAAAAGTCGATCTTTAGGGTAAGGTGCCTTTTCGTTTACCTCTTCCTACTCCTTCTTTTATGATTCCGTTTCCGTTTCTTCTCTGTGCTTGCGTTCTTTCTCCTTCACCGTTACTTCTGTCTGATGTTGAGAATTTGTTATTGTTGTTGTTGCAGTTGCGGTGAAAATTTGCAGATTATTGAAGCTTTGAGAGATGATGATGCAGATTTCTTGGTGAAGGAGGTTGGAGATGCTGTAGTTTGAAGATGTAGAGGATCGTTGATGATGATGTTGCAATGTTGTTGAGTAATGAAGAATGGATAAAGATGACATTGAGCATCATTGAAGTTCTATGGATTGAAGATTGATTCGTGATTCATGAACGATGCAGAAAGAGGACGAGAGAGTTTTGGAGTTTCTTGGTTGTGATTCTTGAAGATTGATGATCCCGAGTGAAGGAGTTGTGATTAGGATGAAGGGGAGGGAAGAAGGAAGAGGTTTATGGATATTCCTCTGCAGAATTCCAGAATCAATATGAATTGGTAAGTTTCTATATTTAAATCTATTTTGTAGAGTTAAAAAATAATGAATCTGAATCCCCCTCAATCTGAAAACTGAAATTCTGTTATATAGACTGCTGAGAGTTGATTAGGCGTTAGTTACATGGTTAGGAAGTTAGTAAATCTGCTTTGTAATTGGTTATATAAAGAAGTAGTTATTGAGTCAGTTAGGAATTCTGTTTTCTTTTGTTAGCAGTTTCTGTTATCACTGTTAGAGTTAGTTATAGAATTAGTTAGGGAGTTATAAAATTGTTAGGATATAAGCTGGTAATGGGAGATTCAGTTGGAAATCAGTGTGAAGGTTAGTTAGAAATTAGTTAGGTGGTTGGTTGAAGGTTGATTAGAAGTTCGTACTCTGTTTGAGTTTTCTGTTTTTTTTTTACAAGTCAGTTGTATTTTTCTTCTTCGTGAAAATTCTTTCCATTCGAAAAATGCTTCAGCTGCACTTGAATTTGCAAGAGCTGGTATTTCAACCTCAATAACACTCTCAATTTGAATTTCTCGAGACTTAAACTTGAACTGTTGTTGAGCATCATAATCGCTTTTTGATTTAGCATCAACTTTCATTTTCATCTAAAGGCTGGAAAACTCGTCAAAGATTCTTTGCAAAAGCCTATAAGATTTACAATCACTTATTTTTTGGCTTTTGTTGTAGGATATGCAATTTGAACAAGAATGTTCCAGTATCAAGCCTGTATGACGGATGCAATTCTAACCCAACATACTCGACAGAAATGAACTTGCATGGAGCAGCCCGGGGGAAGCGCATGAGTACATATATCGTTTCCATAACCAGGTTGATGTTTTCATGCCCAACTTTTCTCAAACATTATTTTTCTAAAGTGCTTTGACAGAACCAGTGATAAGCCAAATTTCATCTCATACACAGCAACTTGAATTGGTTGAATAATGTCATCACATACTGAGTACTCATCCATCACCCGATTAATGAAACACATTGCTGTTTCCTACCAACTGTGAGTGTTGTCAATAACTTTCCTGCTAAATACCCGCACTCTTTCCGAATTTCATGATTCAAGTCGGAGTTTAATGAATCAGACTGTTGCGTTTTCTGTGTTTGTTTTTGTTATGATATATGCAAGGTAGTTCTTTCTGTTTATACAGGGCAGTAACACAGGAACAAGGGTAGCACATGGACGCAATTTGTGGTTTTGACATGAAGTCCAACATTTGGTTATTTGTGGATGCAGGTAATATTGGCAACTAGCGGCATACCGGACAAGAAGAATATGCCCATTTTGAAATACAGGAACAATGGAAAGAATGATTGCATATGGTTGTAAGAATTCCACTTGCGTCTTGATCTAATCGCTCAAGGCATACTGGACATGTTGGTTGTTCGGTTGAAGATATATGAAAATGGTAAACTTTAGCATGGCATTGGACTTGGAAGTTTACTCATGGAATTTTAGCACCTTTAGGACTAAAGAATTTTGTTCAAGTGCATTTTGTAATAGTTTTTTCTTTGTGGATTATTGGTGCAATGTGATTGTAATGATTTTATAATAAATGTTTGGTTTGGATGAACTTGAAATTTATAATGTGAATTGTTAATGACTTTGAGCTTGTAATTCACTTCAAACCAAGGTAATGCAATATATTCTTTGAATAAAATGTAACTTTGGGAAATCTTGAGTCAAATGACAAGTTATCAAGTATTCAAACTATTTTCTTTCCATTTGATTTTGAGTTCCTCATGAATGAAATGCTTTCCTTTCTTTTTGGATTTGGTATCCCAAGTACTTCTTTGACTTTATGTTCGTGAAATCCAAATGTCTCGCATTCTATCAATTTGAATGAACTCTCTTGCTTACATATTTTCAAATGAACGAATCTAAGCTTCTTTAAATGTACTTAGTCCATAACCCGGACCTTCCATATGAAACTTTAGACTTTGATCTTAAAAGTATTGAAATGACAATTGAAATTGGATTTGGAGTATAGCTTTGATTCATATAGGGGAATATGACTTCTTTTTAAAAAATGATAAAGTTTGAATTTCCCTCCATTATGTTTTAATTTGAATGAATCTTCAAGCATCTAATATTTTCTCCAATTTTCAATCTTGAACCTTGCTTTCATATTGTTGTATTTCCTTTGGATTCTTCAATATTTCTCGGATGAGTTTTGTGATACTTGGTATCTTGGCGATGAAGTATGACTTGAATCTTTCTTTCCCTCCAAGAGCTTCTTTTAACCCTTTCAAATTTTGATTCAAATTGCATCTTTTAATATAACACATCATGAGATCAGATACTCTTAGTCAATCAAAGGAACTCAAGTAAGATATTGTCAAAACCTTGGATGCATCTATGACCCAATGCACCACGTTCACCTCAAAGCCTTATGTGGGAACCAAAGAGATAACTTGTATGGCCTAAGCAATGTAACATCTTGATCCTTAAGCATCATAGAAAAAATTTATTTGAATTAATGATAAACAAAGATCAAACGGTAAAATGGGCACCAGTATATCCACATTTGTCTTCTGTATGAAGTTTCCGATCACATAGCTTGTTACTTAAGTAATAAGTTCCCCCTTTCGATTTACAGAGAGAGGTCAAAAGAAAACCTTAGCTGGTCATTGATGAAGAACCTTTGACTATTAGTGTGATCGGTGGAAATAGAACTGACTGTTTTTTAAGCTGGTTCGTGAAATGTCGCGGTGAGCAAGAGTCTCCACCGTCTTTTATGTTCTCCAACATGGAAAGGACAAAAGCACAGCAAAATTCCTTATTCGAGATGTTTCTCGGTTCGGGAGGTAGATTTATAGAAAGGGAAGGTGTTAGCACCCTTTCTATCCATGGTTATCCATGGGCTCTTAGGTACTTGCTCTTATGTTTTCAAAAATTGTTTGCTTTTCAAGTGTGTGTGGGTTTTGAAAAAGTTTCGTTTGAAAAATTTCTAAGTAACTCTTGTATCTGTCCTCAAGAGTGTATGAAATATTTGTTTGAAAACCTTTTGAAAGTGTAGGTGCGAAAAGTTATTTTGTTTTGTTTGAAAGAGCAAGTACCCAGGAGAATCTACCTACTCTAAGGAATTAGGTTGTGTAAGAGTCCTTTAGGTAGTGCTATCCCACCATTGAGAGGTAGGCAGCACCATCGTTGGAGGTGTTCGAGTCAATTCGATTAAGGGATATGTGTGGTCACCAAAGCAATGGTAGGACGCCTTAGAAGTAACCCTAATGTCCTAGATCCTTTGTATCCGAGGCAACCGTTTCGAGGCGACTGGATCTTTTAGACAGAAGGGCGACCTCTAAGACACCCTATACTTGATGACCACGTTCGAGGCAACCAGTGAGGCGTACCCTAAGAGTGGCATGTGCATGTGTGTTGAATTCAGTTTATGTTTATCTTGCACATGTTATTTGTGAGCTACGGATTAATTTCATTATTCATACATTCTTGCAAGCATATTAACAGTTAAATGATTTGCGGAAAATAAAGTGCGGAAAGGTAAATCTAGCTATTACAAGGCGCGGGTCTATACATCGCCAAAAACAAAAACCCGTTTGGAAATAAATTGCGAGAAAAGTAAAAGAAAGCGATAAAACCTAATTAACTATTACATTTCCGGAGCAGATACATAAATATAATGAAATAAAATAAACTGCGCGCGAAAGAATGAATCGGGACGTCCTAAGGGTTTGGACCCTTTTTTGAGAAAGAATTGAATTTTTGTCCTTTTTTGCAATTAATGAAATTTAAACCTAATTACTAATTAATTAATTAAAAAAATGTTTTTGTATTTTTATGTTTTTAATGAAAATAAAACAAAAGGAATTAAAATTAAAAGAAGAAAAAACCTAGTTCTAAATTTATTTTAGTTATTAAGAAAAAGATTAAAATTGCCTATTTAAACTAATTAATTAATTATAATTATTTACAAAAAATAATATGAAATTAATAAATAATAATAATATTAGTTTTTTTTATTTTTTATGAAAAATATTAATTATGTTAATTTTGGTGGTAATAATGATAATTAAAAAAAAATTAATAACTAAATTAGAAAATATAAAACAAAAAGAAAAAGAATGAACCGGGGGGGGGGGGGTTGGGCCAGATTGGAGGTGTTAGGCAGCAATTTCAGGCCCACCAAGCTTTCAGCCACGTTTGACTTTTGTAATCAGATGCACAAGCTTTGACTGAGGATCATGGTGGTTATCCTTTCTTGGCCTTCAGATCTGACTTTTGAGACACTTGGCGCCCTGATTTGTGAGAGTCCATGGTGGAATGCTCTTCAGCGCCTACACATGATTATATGGGGAAAAATAGAAACAAGGAAATTGGGGGACCTGGGAATCGAACCTAGGTCCCAGCGCTCAATGTTTGTGTGCTCTGCCACTACACCAACTGCCTCAATTGATATAACAATAAGAAAATAATATTATATAGAATAAAGGCAATATCCTGGAAATAAAATAAAAACGCGCGCTTCACTTTGAATCCAGCCAATCACGTGTGTACACCTATTGTCTTCTTCCTTGTTTCCCTGCAAAAGATAAACAATTAGCGGGGGTTTTTAACCCCCACAAAGCAAAACTGCCAATAATAGCGAATAGGAATCCAGGCTACATAAATATGGCACGAGGTGTCTATTGTGTTTGTCACGTTCATACGATTTCAACCATGGGCATGGGAGGTTCCAATTTTACTTATGTTGTAAAGCCCCAATCTGAGAGCTCTGAAACCCTAGAATTCAACAATGGTGTTTTGCAATTCTGGGCGCCATAATGCAATTCAATCACACTAATAACTTCGTATGAGTCCTATAAACACAACACAATCAATAAAAGATGTTAAAAATGCATGAATCGATGATTATGATTTTGAAAAAAAGTGGTAAACCGTATGATTGTGTAGAACGATTCTTTGAGTGTTAAGGCTTGTTTGTGATTGCTATGCGTTCTGGAGACTGCCAACAATGTATTTGAACCTTTAAATCTCCTTGAAAGGGCCTGGAAGGTGGAATTCAGATTTGACTTTTCTTGACTTTTTTCAAAATGGCATAAGGGTTTGCAGCAGATTTTTCACGTGAAATGTATTAGGTTTTGGTTCAGCATATGTATGGGAATGCATTCAGGTCAGCAACTGAGCCAATGATCCATTGTATTGATGTCTTGAGATTTTTGTTTATCACCATTAAAGGACTTTCCAAACTTGGTTTAAAACCATGATTTTGTGCAAAAAAATAGCCTTACACGAATTTGGTAGTTGGCATATGCTGTATGAAAGCCATTCAAACCACAAAGATGCCATTTAATTAATTTTTTGATTTTATTTGAATTATTATGGATTAAAATGAATTAAATCCATAAAAATTAAATAAAAATGAAAAAATAAATGTTTGGTCTTGAAATTAATCATGGGACACGTGGGTGGCATGACAAGGCTGAATCAAGTGGAAGAAAGTGGGCCCTTTTGTCAAAAATTGAAGTTTCAAGGATAGTTGACTTTTGCCATTTCACAAAAATTTCCCAACTTCTCCAATGCATATCTTGCTCAATTTTGATCTTATGAACATGTTCTTGGACATTTTGGAAAGGCCTTGAAGTCCTATAACCAATGCCTTTGGTCCCATGTTATTTGAATTTACCAATCTCAAGTTATGGTCTTTGACTTAAAATGCCTTTTTGTTGACTTTTGAAAATGACCTATAATGTTGAAATTGATAACTTTTTGTGAGAGCATTTCTTGGACTTGGAATGTGAATATGAGTTGTAGGAAATGTCCTCCCCTTCAAAATGAGAAATTGATGGGATTTTTCTGATGAACCATGAAAAAGTTATGCCTTGGTCAAGTTACAGTTAACTTTTCAGCTGTCCAAAAATGGAAACTTTTGCATCTTGATGATTTTTGAGCCATTCTTGTGGAATCATGATCAAGACTTGATCAAATGATGATTGTGGCTTCAAAATAAGATGTTTACCAAAAATTTTGACTTTTGACTATCAAATGACCATTTTACCCCTACAGTTGATTGTAGAGCAAATAGGGCTTTTGACTGTGCAATTTGATGCTATGAGTCTTGCAACTTGACATGGGGATGCTTGACAATGTGTATAGGCATATGTGACTTGATTGAGCCCTTGAAAACCTCAACTTCCTTGCAAGAACCAAAACCCTAATTTGACTGGCTTAGGAGGGTAGTTGACTGTGCAACCCTTGAGTAGACTTGAGCAAATTGAGATGATGCTTGTCAAAACTTTAAAGAATATGGGAGGGCAAATTTTGGGGTACAACAGTTGCCCCTGTTCAATCTTCTTAGACCTGAGGATGTAGATTGGCTTGTGTGCCTTTCGTGATCCGAAGGTGGAAGGTGATTGAACACTAAAGTGCCCAGAAATTTGCACTCGCATAGTAGAGTATCAGCAGTGTGATGTCGGGAATGGGATTACAGATGCCATTTGGAGATATGATGGATGGGACGATGGGCTTATAGATGCCATCTGAAAATGTGACAGAATCTTGTCGGGAATGGGCTTATAGATGCCATTTGGAAATGTGATGGATAGTTGTGGAGATGGGCTTATAGATGCCATCGGAAGGTGTCGATCGCGTAAGAGATTCCTTAGCGAGAACTTGCGTACTTTGAGCAAGGAAGATGGTTTCCTGGCCTGTTACAGGGGTTGATCTTCAATCTCTTCATGCAGATATGCCCTGGCTAGATACAGGTATCGAATCTACAATCAATTGCTCACAAATATTCCCTGGCTAGATACAAGTATCGAATCCGGAACTGGTCGTTTACAGATATGCCCTGGCTGGATATAGGAATCGAATCTTTAAACTCTTCATGCAGATGTGCCCTGGCTGGATACAGGTATCGAATCTACAATCAATTACTCACAGATATGCCCTGGCTAGATACAGGTGTCGAATCTGGAATTAGTCGTCTACAGATATGCCCTGGCTGGATACAGGTGTCGAATCTACAATCAATTACTCACAGATATTCCCTGGCTAGATACAGGAATCGAATCTGGAATTGGTCGTCTACAGATGTGCCCTGGCTGGATACAGGAATCGAATCTCTAAACTCTTCATGCAGACATGCCCTGGCTGGATACAGGTATCGAATCTACAATCAGTTACTCACAGATATGCCCTGGCTAGATACAAGAATCGAATCTGGAATTAGTCGTCTACAGATATGCCCTGGCTGGATACAAGAATCGAATCTCTAAACTTTTCATGCAGACATGCCCTGGCCGGATACAAGAATTGAATCTATAATCAGTTACTCACAGATATGCCCTGGCTAGATACAGGAATCGAATCCGGAATTCTTCGTCTACAGATATGCCCTGGCTGGATACAGGAATCGAATCTCGAAACTCTTCATGTAGACATGCCCTGGCTGGATACAGGTATCGAATCTACAATCAGTTACTCACAGATATGCCCTGGCTAGATACAGGAATCGAATCCGGAATTCTTCGTCTACAGATATGCCCTGGCTGGATACAGGAATCGAATCTCTAAACTCTTCATGCAGACATGCCCTGGCTGGATATAGGTATCGAATCTACAATCAGTTACTCACAGATATGCCCTGGCTAGATATAGGAATCGAATCTGGAATTGGTCGTCTACAGATATGCCCTGGCTGGATACAGGAATCGAATCTCCAAACTCTTCATGCAGACATGCCCTGGCTGGATACAGGTGTCGAATCTACAATCCGTTACTCACAGATATGCCCTGGCTGGATACAGGTATCGAATCTGGAATTGCGACGGTTGATAGTAATTATCTTTGGATTGACCTTTTTCCTGAAAAGGAAAAACATCAGTTGTATGCAATGTCATGATGTATGAAATGCATGATGTCATGAGATCGTGTCGTATGCA
The DNA here is from genome assembly GCA_948472305.1 of Vicia faba. Lineage (NCBI taxonomy): Eukaryota > Viridiplantae > Streptophyta > Magnoliopsida > Fabales > Fabaceae > Vicia > Vicia faba. The sequence goes on along the minus strand of OX451739.1, from coordinate 1,467,846,726 downwards.
CTTTATCATGTATGTAAGCAGGATGTATAAAATGTGATATGTTTATGAATGCATTTTCGTCTAGGAAAATAAATCCTTGACGAATGTCGGGAACTTGTTGAATCCTGGACTGATGTTTGAAGAGTAGAGTTCTTCGTTTCCGCTGGGGAATGATGGTTGCAAGAATAAACTGGTAGGAGAAGATGACTCCGTTGGGGATAAACTTGACGAAGAGATAACTCTGCGAGGATTTACTCTGTGGGAAGAGATGCTTCGCTGAGATTTTGATGAGAACTCCGCTGGGGATGCCATTGATGAGTTCTGTTAGGGAATTTTGATGAACTCTGCTGGGGGATAGGAAGAACTTCGCCGAGGACGATCTTTCCGTGGTAATTAGCTGAGGATAACCCAGTTATAAGCTCTGGGGGGGAATAACCTTTGAACAAAGCCGGGGAGATGCGTTCGTACTCTGCAGGGGATAAGCTTCCAGAATCTACTAGGGATATGCTTCCTACTGGGGAGATTGATTCAACTCTCCTGGGGAAATTTTTGGACTGTACTGGGGAAGTGGCTCCACTGGGGTATCTGGATTCCGCCGGGGAACAATCTTATATTAAGACTGCCGGGGATGCTTGCTTAGGAATCTCTGCATACTCCGCTGGGAAATATTGAGATTTTCTGGGGATACCCAACTTCCTTAAGGCTGACAGTAGACTAACTCTGCTTGGGGAGAGTGTTGCTGACTTGCTGGAGATATTGTGCCTTTATAGGGCTTATGGGGGACCAACTCTGCTCGGAGGAGAGTACTGTTGAACCCTGCCTTACTCTACGGGGAGTGAAGGTATTCTGGTTACGTTCTTCAGCCGAACCTACCTTGGTACCTTGGTGGACAGAGCAACTAGATCACTTAGATAACTCATTATTGCCCCTGTTTCTGATGTCACCCGTAATTAGTCCTTTGTTTCGCATGCAAATATTTATGAATTAGCAATTAATGTCAAATGCATATATCAAAAAATGAACATTGGACGTTCTTTGCAAAACAAAACAGATAAAGAAAAACAATTGGCAATTTGTCTGGAAAAGTGTATTTGTATTGATTTTGAATCTTCCTGTAAATAGGCGTTTATGTACAAGAGGCTGACGTCCTAGTAAGAGAACACCGCCGAACAACAGAGTTTATACAATTTTGTGAAAAGAAAACAAAACAGCTATGTGAAAATAATCCCGCTGGGTTTCAACTATGTTATCGCCTTTATGTCTTCAAGCGTCTCATCTCTTTGTTGCGTAGTTGAAAATGAAGCTGATTGATTGGCGTCGTCTGAACTTGATAGTTGATACCAAATTCTGGATGCAAGGTGATCCAATGAGACATAGTATTACGCTTTATCCCTGACTTTTGCCTGGACCGCCCTTTCGGGTTTTCAGTCCACCGGGATACCCATTTTTGCCCAAGCCGCCTTTTCAGGTTTTCGACTTGCCGGGTGTACAGATTTTTTTCATTTCATCCCTTATTTTTGCCCGAACCCTTTTGGTTCACCGGGAAGCCCTTATTTTTGCCTAGGTGTGTCAACCTAGCGGGTCTTTTATCATGCGTAGTATCTTTTTACTATGTCTGCATTGGCGGGGTGAGGAATGTCGTCACCATCCATGGTGGTTAGAATCATAGCTCCTCCTGAGAAGATATTCTTAACCACAAATGGCCCTTCGTACGTGGGGGTCCATTTGCCCCTGGGATCACTTTGAGGAAGAATGATGCGCTTGATTACCAGATCCCCAACTTGATACTCTTGGCGTCTGACTTTCTTGTTAAATGCCCTGATCATCCGTTTTTGGTACGTCTGACCATGACAAATAGCAGTGAGTCTCTTTTCGTCAATTAGATTCAGCTGATCAAGCCGAGTCTGGATCCAGTCATCTTCGTTCAAACCTGCATCCTTCATTATCCGGAGAGAGGGTATCTGGACTTCAATAGGCAAGACTGCCTCCATGCCATAAACCAAGGAAAAGGGAGTTGCCCCTGTTGACGTCCTTGCTGAGGTACGGTACCCATGAAGAGCAAACGGTAACATTTCGTGCCAATCTTTGTATGTCGCTGTCATCTTCTGCACAATCTTCTTGATATTCTTATTTGCCGCTTCGACAGCCCCATTCATCTTCGGCCGGTAAGGAGAAGAGTTGTGGTGCTGTATCTTGAACTGCTCGCAGAGCTCAGTGATCATCTTATTGTTAAGATTGGTACCATTGTCCGTAATGATCCTCTTAGGGACACCGTATCGACAGATCAGGTTATGCCGAATGAACCGTGCCACGACGTTCTTGGTTACCGTAGCGTAGGAAGCTGCTTTAACCCATTTTGTGAAGTAATCAATCGCTACCAGGATGAAGCGATGTCCGTTGGATGCCGTAGGTCTGATCTCGCCGATCATATCAATGCCCCACATTGCAAAAGGCCAAGGTGATGTCAATACGTTCAGAGGAACTGGAGGAACATGCACCTTATCAGCATAGATCTGGCATTTGTGACACGTCCGAGAATGTTGGTAACAGTCGGCTTCCATTGTGGACCAGAAATATCCTGCCTGAAGGATTTTCTTTGCCATAGTGTGCCCACTGGAATGTGTTTCGAAGGTACCTTCATGTAGCTCCGCCATGATCTTTTCTGCTTCAGTCTTATCCACACAACACAGTAAGGTCGAATCATGGTTTCGCTTGTATAGAATGCCATTGTTGAGGAAGAACTTTGCTACGAACCTTCTCAGAAACTTCTTGTCGTTAACGGATGCACCCTCGGGGTATTCTTGAGCTTCCAAGTACCTCTTCACTTCATGATACCAAGGTTTTTCAGTTACCTCTTCAGCCTCAAGATCACAGCAATGTGCAGGTTCGTCCAACTTCCAGATAATGATCTGAGGAGCCTCGTTGTCCCATTTGACTTTGAACATAGAAGACATCGTAGCTAACGTGTCCGCCAACTGATTCTCCTCTCTCGGGAAATGTTCAAAAGTTAACTCTTCGAAATGGGGGATCAATGTCAACACATACTCTTTGTAAGGAATAAGATTTGGGTGTTTCATATCCCACTCGCCTTTGATCTGATTGATCACGAGAGCGGAATCTCCGAAGACACTCAGAAACTTGATCCTTAAGTCAATTGCAGCTTGAAGACCCATGATACATGCTTCATACTCTGCCATGTTGTTGGTGCAGTTGAAACATAGCCGGGCGGTAAGTGGAGTATGAGTGCCTTTAGGGGATATGATCACAGCGCCGATACCGTTACCCAAAGCGTTTGAGGCTCCGTCAAAATGCATAGACCATCGGGATCCTTCCTCAGGTCCTTCATCCGGTCCAGGTACTTCACAATCAGTTACTACCATGATACTCTCGTCTGGAAATTCAAAGTTCATAGATTGGTAGTCATCCACTGCCTGATGTGCCAAATGGTCTACCAATACACTTCCCTTGATTGCTTTCTGAGTCGTGTACTGGATGTCGTATTCTGTCAAGATCATCTGCCATCTTGCTATTCTTCCGGACAAGGCGGGCTTTTCGAAAATGTACTTGATCGGATCCATTTTTGAGATCAACAGAGTAGTGTGAGTCAACATATACTGTCTCAGCCGGCGAGCAGCCCATACCAAAGCGCATCAAGTTTTCTCGAGCAGTGAGTATCGGGTCTCACAGTCAGTAAACTTTTTGCTAAGGTAATAAATGGCGTGCTCTTTTCGGCCAGACTCGTCATGCTGCCCCAGCACACACCCCATTGAGTTGTCCAGTACTGTCAAGTATAAGATTAGAGGTCTCCCTTCAACCGACGGCATAAGAATGGGTGGTTCTTGGAGATACTCTTTAATTATTTCGAAAGCAGCCTGACATTCATCATTCCAACGTACTACTTGATCTTTCTTCAGTAGCTTGAAGATTGGTTCACAGGTAGCAGTTAGATGTGAGATGAATCGGGCAATGTAGTTCAGTCATCCTAGAAAGCCTCTGACTTCTTTTTTTGTCTTGGGAGCTGGCATCTCTTGTATGGCTTTCACCTTGGCAGGGTCCACTTGAATACCTTTGTCGCTCACGACGAAACCTATCAATTTTCCAGATCTTACCCCGGAGGTGCACTTGTTCGGGTTCAACCTCAGCTTGTACAACTTCAGACGGTCAAACAGCTTCTGTAGATGGTCAAGGTGTTCCTCTTCAGTTTGAGACCTTACGATCATATCATCGACATACACTTCAATCTCATGATGGATCATGTCATGAAATAAAGCAACCATGGCACGTTGGTAGGTTGCACCAGCATTTTTCAACCCAAAAGGCATGACCTTGTAACAAAAGGTGCCCCACTGAGTAACAAAAGTGGTCTTCTCCATGTCTTCCGGAGCCATCTTGATTTGATTATAACCTGAGAAACCATCCATGAAGGAGAATACCTTATGTTGAGCAGTATTGTCAACCAGAACGTCGATGTGAGGCAGAGGGAAGTCATCCTTGGGGCTTGCCCTGTTCAAATCCATGTAATCAACACACATTCGGACCTTACCATCCTTCTTCGGCACTGGAACCACATTGGCAACCCACTGAGGGTAAGAAGTCACTGCTAGAAAACCGGCGTCAAATTGTTTCATAACCTCAGCTTTGATTTTCTCGGACATCTCTGGACGCATGCGGTGGACCTTCTGTTTTACGGGAGGACAGTCTTCCTTGGTAGGCAAATGATGGACCACAATGTCGGTATCCAACCCAGGCATGTCTTCGTAAGACCAGGCAAAGATTTCCATATAATCATGCAGCATCTGAATCAACCGTTGTTTCACACTAAGCTCCAGATTGGCACCAATCTTGACTTCCTTTTTGTCTGTCTCAGTACCCAGATTTACCGTTTCCACTGGCTCTTCATGTGGCTGAATGGCCCTCTCTTCCTGGAGTAACAGTCTTGCAAGCTCGCCAGACACTTCGCAATCATCTTCACCTTCGTCTTCGGCTAAGTTGATCGGATTTTCGAAGTCATAACTGGCAGTAGCAGAGTCGTTACCAGTGAGATCCAGAGTGGATTGGAACCTGTATAAGTGAGTGTGCATAAATATAGCTGTTTTGCAATATATAAAGAAAGAAAGGGAGCGCAAGATTTGAAATGTGAAAAACGTCCAATGCTTTTATTAATGATATATGGAAGTGACACACAAAAGCCCTCACAAATGAAGCCACGGTGCCCCGGGTAAGACACCGGGCCATAAAGTTTCAAATTATTGTTTGTTACAAATTCAAAACAAAGGAGTTCATTACTGAGTGACAAAAGTAATAGGTGTGAAATCTTTGGCAGTCCAGTTGCTAGGTCCACTGTTGGTCGTCGGGTAGATCCAGCTGTCAAATTCGGATTCCTCCACTTCGTCTTCGTCCCTAATAGCATTTACTCCATGATTGGGCATGGGAGCTGTCACCACATTAGGCCTTTCTGGCGCCTCGAACTGAACCTCTTTAGCATCAATAAGGTCTTGAACCTTATTCCTCAGAGCCCAACAATCATCTGTGTTATGCCCCGGGCTGTCAGAGTGATAAGCGCAGCGGGCGTTGGGGTTGTACTTTGGAGAGGTTGTGTTCACTACCTTTGGAGCTTCCTTGACAGTTACCAGATTGGTTGACAGCAGTTGCGGCAATATCTGAGACAGGGTCATGCTGAGCCGAGTATACTGTCTTTTGGGCCTCTCAACTCTTGGCTGGTTGTATTGCTGAGGAGTTGCAGCAGGCTTTGAAATTACCACCGCGTTGACAGCTTGGCGACGTTCTGGTTTATTATGTCTCCTGGGACCATACACAACACTAGCTTCCTTCTTGAAGGGCTTCTTTTCAGTACTCGAGGAGGCACCTTTCTGTATCTTCCCCGATTTGATACCAGCTTCGATCCTCTCACCAGTCAGGATCAGGTCTGTAAACCCAGCAGAGGAATTACCAATCAGGTGGTTAAAGAACGGACCAGACAGGGTCCCCAAGAACATGTCCACGAGTTCACGGTCAGTCAACGGTGGTTGCACCCTGCCAGCCAGGTCTCTCCATTTCTGCGCGTACTCCTTAAAACCTTCACTCGTTCCTAGTGACATACCCTGGAGTTGGGTACGCGTAGGAGCGAGGTCGGAATTGTACTGATACTGCTTATAAAAAGCAGTAGCCAAGTCCTCCCAGTTACGAATATTGGTTCCATCCAGCTGATAGAACCATTCGAGTTGAGTCCCTGAAAGACTCTCCTGGAAGAAATGGATCCATAAGTTCTTGTCTGCAGTGTAAGGCTGGATCTTCCTTACATAAGAACGGAGGTGCAGCTTAGGACAGGAAGCCCCGTCGTACTTCACAAAGGCAGGCACCTTGAACTTGTGTGGGATCACCACCCCAGAAGATGACCCTAAATCTCCAAAATCCAACCCAGGCACACGTTGAATCTCCATAGCATTTAACCGGTCCTCCAGCTGTTTGTACCTGTCCTCGGCAGGAGGGTACTGTTCATCATTGAAATCTGTCTCGGTGTCAGAGACCACGGGACTAGGGACCCCTTCCTCCTGGTGACTGCCTTCCCCAACAGATGGAGTAGTCAGCTCAGCTTCATTCTGTAGTGTATTCCCGAGTCTGCGTCCAGTGTTGAACAGCACAGTCCTCTTCTTCTTCTTCTTCTTCAGGAGCAAAGCCTTCAACTCCTGTTGTCCTTGGGCTAAGCTCATGACCAGCTCTTGAAACTGGGCGTTCTGGGCCTGGAGGGCCTTGATAGCTTGCTCGGTAGTAGGCTCAGGATTCATGATGACTGAGTGCTGAAATAAACAGCGAAGAAGATTAAGCAACCTGTAGAAAAAGGGTACCTATTATGCACATGATGCATGATATGCTATTTATGCAATGCATTCAAGGGTTCGAAAGTTCAAATTCGTTGTATACAAAAGGGAACACACGTTATATTAAGAAATAATATGTTCGGTACATCAGGGCCTCATGGGCAAAACATTACAAAATAATTAATCCCAAAAGACACTGCGTATCCTCTTTGGAGCTATGTAAGTGTTGAGAGTCTTTTCCTCGTGAAGTAGACGGGTGAGCTCCAAGACCTTCTTCTCACTGGCATGTAGACTGGTTTCAAGAGAATTCTGTTCTTCTTTGAGTTGGATCCAGCTCTTCTGCATTTCTTCCCAAGACGTTGGCATGTCAGGATGTTGAATGGTGTAGGGCACTTCTCCTTCCACAACTGGATCTTTGATCACGGGGAGAACATGAGGATATGGCATTACCAGCTTCTGGGAGCGGGCTCGTACCCACTTGAGATAAGGCTCCAGGGGGATGGAGTTTTTGTGTCCCAGTGTCTTGCTATCTACCCTGTTGGGCATCCTCCAAGCTCTGATAAATCTATGGCGAAGTCCTTGTGCATCGTTGTCGAAGTCAAAAGCTATGTCAGGAATCAACATGTCATGAGGGCCATCCCTCCGAGCATATCCAAAATGTCTCAAAGCCAGACATGGGTTGTAAGTGATGCCTCCTCTGATTCCAAGTAAAGGAACATTAGGGAACTCTCCGCAATGATCAATGATATTGACATTTTCTCTAGTCCGAGAACACCAATGTATATCAGGATGTGTAAGAGTCATCAATCGTTATGACCATCTCAAACCCCACTCGTTCTTCAAAACTGATTGTGGAAGGTGCGAAATAAACCACCTTGCCAGGAGAGGAGTGCAGCACATAAGAACACCTCTTTTTCTCATGGTTCGAGTGTAACATGAGTGAAGGATGTCCCCAAGCAACGTAGGTATAGGATTCCTGGACATGAAGATCTTGACAGCATTAATATCTATAAGCTGATCTGGATTCGGGAACAATACCAACCCATAGACAAGGAGTGCCACAACTTCTTCAAAAGCTTGTAGGTCAAGGGAATTCCAACATTCTTGGGCCTTCTCAAACAGGAACTTTGCTAAGAATCCTTTGATACCACTTCTGGTTTCCCAATGCCCCTTGATGTCAGATGGTTGTAGGCGTAATGCTTTAGCAACCTCTTCAAGTTTTGGTTCCCTTTCCGTACCATTATAGGGTAGTTGATTAAGAATAGGAACCTTCAGAAGTTGAGAAAACTCTTCCAAAGTAGGCACCAATTGGTAATCTGGGAAAGTAAAACAATGGCGCAGAGGGTCAAAGAACTGGAACAACACTTTCACCATATCCTCTTCAATGTTGGTGTTAACCAAGCTGATGAGTCTACCATGTCTTTCACTGAAGGAGGAGTTCTCGGGAATTCTGGATGTAAGCTCCTTAAGCTGAGGAGAGACCCTTACAAGGTTGATCTGAATTGTCTTTCTGCGGATAGTTTCCATGTCCTACAAAACAAGAACAAAGATGAAGATTCGAACCCTTGAAGTGGTTAGTAAATGCATATGATGCTGTATGATGCTATGATGTTATGATAAGGACACACCACACGTATTCACAAAAAGCCAACATGATAAGGCACACAAGTCACACCAGACAGCCCTTAGAGTTTAGGCCAGCATGAAGTTTGGGGTACTACCCTCTTGAAGTTGGTGGGCTCAAAAACCTGTCATATCAAAAGTAACCAGGTTCTAAGGATCTCAGTATCATTGGGTTGTTTTCTGTGTTCATTGTTTTGATTTAGCCACTGAATTGGCGATCAAAATATTCCAAGAAAGCAACCCTTAATGAGTGTAGTATCGAGTATCTACCAACTTCGGACTGCACCAAAGTCGGTCATCTCACTACCCTAAAGAGGCCAGGATGGTCAAGTAAGGTTCCTAAGGTCAGTTGATGCTTCACAACACCACGTGGCGGCCCCGTACTCTCCTTGACTTGACTCAAGGGTTACCGGTACTCACCAAAGTGCCACATCAACGTAGCAAACTGCTTCAACTGTGTCGGTATACCCTGAACAGTTCCCTCACAGTTTGTTGCTACTTTCTAAGAAGGTATCCCCCAGATCCAGGTTAGGATCTATGAAACTCCCAAAACAGGCCCACAATATTAAAGAAAACAGGTCAAGCAATTGAAAACATCATGATGAACTATTCCTAAGGTACACCCCACTTATTAAGAATCCCCAGCAGAGTCGCCAGTTCTGTGATCGGTGGAAATAAAACTGACTGTTTTTTAAGCTGGTTCGCGAAATGTCGTGGTAAGCAAGAGTCGCCACCGTCTTTTATGTTCTCCAACATGGAAAGGACAAAAGCACAGCAAAATTCCTTATTCGAGATGTTTCTCGGTTCGGGAGGTAGATTTATAGAAAGGGAAGGTGTTAGCACCCTTTCTATCCATGGTTATCCATGGGCTCTTAGGTACTTGCTCTTATGTTTTCAAAAATTGTTTGCTTTTCAAGTGTGTGTGGGTTTTGAAAAAGTTTCGTTTGAAAAATTTCTAAGTAACTCTTGTATCTGTCCTCAAGAGTGTATGAAATATTTGTTTGAAAACCTTTTGAAAGTGTAGGTGCGAAAAGTTATTTTGTTTTGTTTGAAAGAGCAAGTACCCAGGAGAATCTACCTACTCTAAGGAATTAGGCTGTGTAAGAGTCCTTTAGGTAGTGTTATCCCACCATTGAGAGGTAGGCAGCACCATCGTTGGAGGTGTTCGGGTCAATTCGATTAAGGGACATGTGTGGTCACCAAAGCAATGGTAGGACGCCTTAGAAGTAACCCTAATGTCCTAGATCCTTTGTATCCGAGGCAACCATTTCGAGGCGACTAGATCTTTTAGACAGAAGGGCGACCTCTAAGACACCCTATACTTGATGACCACGTTCGAGGCAACCAGTGAGGCGTACCCTAAGAGTGGCATGTGCATGTGTGTTAAATTCAGTTTATGTTTATCTTGCACATGTTATTTGTGAGCTACGGATTAATTTCATTATTCATACATTCTTGCAGGCATATTAACAGTTAAATGATTTGCGGGAAATAAAGTGCAGAAAGGTAAATCTAGCTATTACAAGGCGCGAGTCTATACATCGCCAAAAACAAAAACCCTAATTAACTAATTAACTATAACATTGCGAGAAAAGTAAAAGAAAGCGATAAAACCTAATTAACTATTACATTTCCGGAGCAGATACATAAATATAATGAAATAAAATAAACTGCGCGCGAAAGAATGAATCGGGACGTCCTAAGGGTTTTGACCCTTTTTTGAGAAAGAATTGAATTTTTGTCCTTTTTTGCAATTAATGAAATTTAAACCTAATTAGTAATTAATTAATTAAAAAAATGTTTTTGTATTTTTATGTTTTTAATGAAAATAAAACAAAAGGAATTAAAATTAAAAGAAGAAAAAACCTAGTTCTAAATTTATTTTAGTTATTAAGAAAAAGATTAAAATTGCCTATTTAAACTAATTAATTAATTATAATTTATTTACAAAAAATAATATGAAATTAATAAATAATAATAATATTAGTTTTTTTGATTTTTTATGAAAAATATTAATTATGTTAATTTTGGTGGTAATAATGATAATTAAAAAAAATAATTAATAACTAAATTAGAAAATATAAAACAAAAAGAAAAAGAATGAACCAAGGGGGGGTTTGGGCCAGATTGGAGGTGTTAGGCAACAATTTCAGGCCCACCAAGCTTTCAGCCACGTTTGACTTTTGTAATCAGATGCACAAGCTTTGACTGAGGATCATGGTGGTTATCCTCTCTTGGCCTTCAGATCTGACTTTTGAGACCCTTGGCGCCCTGATTTGTGAGAGTCCATGGTGGAATGCTCTTCAGCGCCTACACATGATTATATGGGGAAAAATAGAAACAAGGAAATTGGGGGACCTGGGAATCGAACCCAGGTCCCAGCGCTCAATGTTTGTGTGCTCTGCCACTACACCAACTGCCTCAATTGATATAACAATAAGAAAATAATATTATATGGAATAAAGGCAATATCCTGGAAATAAAATAAAAATGTGCGCTTCACTTTGAATCCAACCAATCACGTGTGTACACCTATTGTCTTCTTCCTTGTTTCCCTGCAAAACATAAACAATTAGCGGGGGGTTTTTAACCCCCACAAAGCAAAACTGCCAATAATAGCGAATAGGAATCCAGGCTACATAAATATGGCGCGAGGTGTCTATTGTGTTCGTCACGTTCATACGATTTCAACCATGGGCATGGGAGGTTCCAATTTTACTTATGCTGTAAAGCCCCAATCTGAGAGCTCTGAAACCCTAGAATTCAACAATGGTGTTTTGCAATTCTGGGCGCCATAATGCAATTCAATCAACCTAATAGCTTCGTATGAGTCCTATAAACACAACACAATCAATAAAAGATGTTAAAAATGCATGAATCGATGATTATGATTTTGAAAAAAAGTGGTAAACCGTATGACTGTGTAGAACGATTCTTTGAGTGTTAAGGCTTGTTTGTGATTGTTATGCGTTCTGGAGACTCCCAGCAATGTATTTGAACCTTTAAATCTCCTTGAAAGGGCCTGGAAGGTGGAATTCAGATTTGACTTTTCTTGACTTTTTTCAAAATGGCATAAGGGTTTACAGCAGCTTTTTCACGTGAAATGTATTAGGTTTTGGTTCAGCATATGTATGGGAATGCATTTAGGTCAGCAGCTGAGCCAATGATCCATTGTATTGATGTCTTGAGATTTTGGTTTATCACCATTAAAGGACTTTCCAAACTTGGTTCAAAACCATGATTTTGTGCAAAAAATAGCCTTACACGAATTTGGTAGTTGGCATATGCTGTATGAAAGCCATTCAAACCACAAAGATGCCATTTAATTAATTTTTTGATTTTATTTGAATTATTATGGATTAAAATGAATTAAATCCATAAAAATTAAATAAAAATGAAAAAATAAATGTTTGGTCTTGAAATTAATCATGGGACACGTGGGTGGCGTGACAAGGCTGAATCAAGTGGAAGAAAGTGGGCCCTTTTGTCAAAAATTGAAGTTTCAAGGATAGTTGACTTTTGCCATTTCACAAAAATTTCCCAACTTCTCCAATGCATATCTTGCTCAATTTTGATATTATAAACATTTTCTTGGACATTTTGGAAAGGTATTGAAGTCCTCTAACCAATGCCTTTGGTCCCATGTCATTTGAATTTACCAAACTCAAGTTATGGTCTTTGACTTAAAATGCCTTTTTGTTGACTTTTGAAAATGACCTATAATGTTGAAATTGATAACTTTTTGTGAGAGCATTTCTTGGACTTGGAATGTGAAGATGAGTTAAAGGAAATGCCCTCCCCTTAAAAATGAGCATTGGATGGGATTTTTCTGATGAACCATGAAAAAGTTATGCCTTGGTCAAGTTACAGTTGACTTTTCAACTGTCCAAAAATGGAAACTTTTGCATCTTGATGATTTTTGAGCCATTCTTGTGGAATCATGATCAAGACTTGATCAAATGATGATTGTGGCTTCAAAATAAGATGTTGACCAAAATTTTTGACTTTTGACTGTCAAATGACCATTTTACCCCTACAGTTGATTGTAGAGCAAATAGGGCTTTTGACTGTGCAATTTGATGCTGTGAGTCTTGCAACTTGACATGGGGATGCTTGAAAATGTGTATAGGCATATGTGACTTGATTGAGCCCTTTAAAACCTCAACTTCCTTGCAAGAACCAAAACCCTAATTTGACTGGCTTAGGAGGGTGGTTGACTGTGCAACCCTTGAGTAGACTTGAGCAAATTGAGATGATGCTTGTCAAAACTTTGAAGAATATGGGAGGGCAAATTTTGGGGTACAACAATTAGCCTTGCCAAATTCATCCGACAAACCCAAGCATAGGGAAATAAACCCTAACCAAAGGATAACATTGAGCAAAAGGATATAATGAATGCCTGATTTAGTAGCCCTTAGATGACCTCGTAGAACAACTTGGAAATGAACATGAGGATACAGAAAGAAATATGACCAAGATGGCCACGACTTGATTACGATGAAGAGAACGCCTCAAATGAAAACCAAATCAGATCTGAACACCAAGGATTAGAAACCCTAATGCACACTTGCATCGCCTAGCCCCTAGAATCTTGCATCTTAAGGCAAAGTTGATAGGAAAAACACCCTTGAATCCTGATATGTAGATCCTTAATCGGTGAAATAGGGAATAGATTATTCCACCGTATCAACGCATAATCAACATCTAGGAGCTTCAACAATGAATGTACCTTTGGATTCTGAAAGATAATCCTAATAAGATCCCAATGGCATCAATACTCTCGACGAAACCTTTATCCCATAAAATAAGAGCAGATGATTCACACAAATGTTTATGCTTAAGTTCACATTTTTTTAGGATAGAACCAAATACTCGTCACTTAAAAGAAAGTTTCAGATGAAAGTCCAGTCTTGGTAAGAAAACCCAAGAAATGGTGACAGGTGGAGGTCCTTAATCCTGAAGGAAGGAGACTCCAGATAGTCACAAGTGGCAACCTTAAACCATACTCCTTGGAGAAGAACTCGATTAGAGCGTAAACGTCAAAAACCTGGCTTCGATCTCACATAGGAAAATAAACTCTGATAGCCTCATAGCTTGACGAAGAAAGAAATTCTCAATGACCCAGGTCACAATCATAATTCTACTGCTTGCTGCCTGAATGAGAAATCAGCCTTTTTGGACACAAACGCCTTAACCGTTGTGAAACCCTAATATCGCACAGCCATTGAACTTTGAACCTCAAGCGCTTTTTTTGAATGCAAATGTATGTTAATAACCTAATGAAAAGATATGAGTGCAATGCTAAGCCTAAGCCAAATATAAGAAACTAGGAGGCCAAATTTTGGGGTGCAACACCATGGTATCAAGCAAGACTGGCCGGCCACCAAAGAGATAAATTCCGAGAAAGAAGATTCTGACGTCAGTAATATTGCAAGAACTAGTAAGATTACCCGAAGCAGTAGGATCTTCTCTCCAGAAATTGCTCCCCCAAAGGATATTTCTGGACCCGTAATCATCCTTGTGGCTGCTCCAAAGGTTACTCTCATACCCATAATCATCTCTGCAGGTACTCCTATTGATGAAGCTGTTACAAACCCTGTTATTCTTCCTACCAACACTCCTGCTGCCGAAACTCGAGGAAAAGGTATTTTGGTTGAGCCTGTCCGGACGAAGGCCCAGTCATTGACTATCCCCGAGACTTCCAAGAAAGAAATGGAGGAGATCCTAAAAATTATAAAGAGGAGCAACTACGATATAGTTGAACAATTGGGGAAACTCCCTCTAAAATATCCATGTTGGCATTACTACTATGTTCTGAGGCGCATGCAAAAGCCTTGGTAAAGTTCTTAAAAACCGCCCATGTACCTCAAGAGACATCTGCCGATCAGTTTCAAGACTGCGTAGCCAGCCTAACTGCGGACAATGGTTTAGGTTTTTCAGATGTTGATCTGACACCAAGGGGAAGGAAGCATAATGAGGCATTGCATGTCTCAGTGGAATGTAGGGGCACAACTCTGGCTCATGTTTTGGTGGACACAGGCTCATCTTTGAATGTATTACCGAAAAAAGCTCTTGATAGACTTGACTGTGAGGGACTGACATTAAAGCCAAGCAACATAGTACTAAGGGCTTTTGACGGCTCGAAAAGGATGGTGCATAGGGAAGTGGACATCTCCATAAAGGTCGGAACCCAAACTTTCAATTCAACCTTTTATGTAATGGAAATCCGCCCTTCATACTCTTGTTTGCTAGGCCGACCATGGATCTACAATGCTGGCGCTGTTACCTCTACATTGCACTAGATGTTGAAGTATCCGGTTCAAGGGAAGATTATCACCGTCCATGGAGAGGAAGAATACATGATCAACCATCTCAATTCCTTCAGATATATGGAATTGGACGGTGAATTCATTGAAACTCCATTTCAACACATTTAAGAGGTCCCGCAAGATGTGGCAGTGACCAAGGTTGTGTCTCAGATTCCCAAGATTACAAGGCCTCCACTACGGATGTCATCTCTGAGGGATGCCAAAGCAATGGTAGAGGAAGGTGGATGCACTATCTGGGGGAAACTCTCAGATATCCCATATAAGTCTGACAAGTTTGGCCTAGGTTTCACTTCAAGTGCTCAGAAGGTTGTACGCTGTGCCCGTGCTGGAGGACCACCCCTGAAGATCAGCAACCGTGAAGTCAACGCGGTAGAAGATGGTGAAGATGATTGCAACTTGGAGGATTGGATCTTCCTGACTGTCAATGGAGGGCTCAGCAATTGGGAGGCTAGAGACTTTGTCCCGATCACTTTTATCCCACAGTAATTTATCTTTACATTTTGTTGGATCTGTAATATTGAAACAATTCGCAATCTTAAAACCTTGTGTCTTACCCGAGGCACAATGGGCCATTTGTAAGGGTTATTATCTAATTTTCATATGACATCAATGAATCATGGACGTTTTCTCATACAAACTTTTGTGCTCATTGTTTTTCTTTTACATTTTACTTTCTTTCAAAGATAGCTATACCCTTACACACACCCACACTCACAATGCAGGTATACATCCATTCGGGATCCCATGGGTAACAGTACTTCTATGGCCTTTTGTGACTCTGAGAATCTAATATACCAAGCCGAAGACGAAGGTGAGGAAGATTGTGAAGTACCAGGGGAACTTGCCAGACTGCTACAATAAGAGGAGAGAACCATTCAGCCTCACGAGGAACCCGTGGATACAATCAACCTGGGTACCGAAGAGGATAAAAAAGAGGTCAAGGTAGGTGCCAATTTGGAACCCAGTGTCAAGGAGCGTCTGATTTAGTTGTTACACGACTATGTTGAAGTCTTTGCCTGGTCATATGAAGATATGCCGGGACTTGATACAGACATTGTGGTACATCGTCTCCCTACAAGAGAAGATTTTCCGCCAGTAAAGTAAAAGGTTCGGCGCATGAGGCCTGATATGTCAGAAAAGATTAAAGCAGAAGTCATGAAGCAATTCAACGTGAGATTTTTGGCTGTCACCTCTTACCCTCAATGTGTTGCCAATATTGTTCCCGTACCCAAAAAAGACGGAAAAGTGCGAATGTGTGTGGACTACAAAGATTTGAATAGGGCGAGCCCTAAGGATGATTTTCCACTCCCCCCACATTGATATCATAGTTGACAATACGGCACAACACAAAGTGTTTTCCTTCATGGACGGATTCTTAAGTTACAACCAAATCAAAATGGCGCCTGAGGACATGGAGAAAACAACATTTGTCACACAGTGGGGCACATTCTGCTACAAGGTGATGCCATTCGGCCTGAAGAATGCTGGGGCAACCTATCAGCGTGCCATGGTAGCTCTATTTCACGACATGATACATCATGAAATAGAAGTCTACATGGATGATATGATAGCCAGATCTCAAACAGAAGAGGAGCATCTTGATCACTTACAAAAACTGTTTGAGAGACTGAAGAAGTACAAGCTGAGGTTGAATCCAAACAAATGCATATTTGGGGTACGGTCTGGTAAACTCCTAGGCTTTTTCATCAGTAACAAAGGTATCGAGGTCGATCCTGCCAAAGTTAAAGAAATACAAGAGATGCTTGCTCCCCGTACTGAAAAGGAAGTCAGAGGATTCTTGGGACGTTTGAACTATATTTCCAGATTCATTTCTCACCTAACGGCTACTTGTGAGCCAATCTTCAAATTATTGAAGAAAGATCAAGTAGTCAAATGGAATGATGAATGCAAAATTGATTTTGACAAAATCAAAGAATACTTACAAGAGCCTCCTATGTTGATGCCGCCAGTCGAGGGAAGATCGTTGATCATGTATCTGACTGTTTTAGAAAATTCAATGGGGTGTGTATTGGGGCAGCATGACGAGTCTGACCGAAAAGAGCACGCTATTTATTACCTGAGCAAAAATTTTATCGACTGTGAAACCAGATATTCACTGCTCGAGAAAACTTACTGCGCTCTGGCATGGGCTGCTCACCGGCTAAGACTATGCTAACTCATACTACCCTACTGATATCTAAAATGGATCTGATAAAATACATCTTCGAGAATCCCGCTCTTTCTGGAAGAATAGCAAGATGGCAGATGATCCTAACAGAGTACGACATACAGTATACTACCCAGAAAGCTATAAAGGGCAGTGTACTAGCTGATCACCTCGCTCACCAAGCTGTGGAAGACTATCAGTCCATGAAGTTTGAATTCTCGGATGAAGACATCATGACATTAGACAACTATGAAGAATTCAGGCCATATGACGGGCCTGAACAAGGATCCTGATGGACCCTGTTCTTTGATGGAGCCTCCAATGCACTCGGCAATGGTATTAGTGTTGTAGTCATATCTCCAAAAGGGTGTCATACTCTCTTTACTGCCATACTTTGCTTCAATTGTACAAACAACATGGCGGAATACGAAGCGTGTATCTTCGGTCTCAAAGCTGCCCTAAACTTAGGGATCAAATCCTTGGATGTACTCGGAGACTCAGCTTTGGTTATCATCCAGATCAAAGGGGAATGGGACACCAAACACCCAAACCTTATCCCTTACAAAGAACATGTTTTGACGTTGCTACCACATTTTGAGAAGATTACCTTCTAGCATTTCCTGCGAGAAGAAAATCAGCTAGCATACGCTCTAGCCATAATGTCATCTATGTTTAAACTTAATTGGGATTATGAGGCTCCTCAGATCACCATTGAACGAATGGATGAACCAGCACATTGTCACGAGATTAATACTGAAGAAGTAGTGGACCAACCTTGGTTTCTTGAAGTCAAGAAGTGTCTCGAGGCTCAAGAATACCCAGAAGGAGCTTCAATCAATGATAAGAAGATCTTAAGGAGATTCTCTGCTAAATTCTTCCTTAGTAACAACATCATGTATAAGCACAATCATGACTCTGTGTTACTTCGGTGCGTAGATAAAGTTGAAGCTGAAAGGATTATGGCTGAATTGCATGAAGGCACTTTTGTTACCCATTCCAATGGGCATACGATGGCAAAGAAAATCCTGCGGGAAGGCTATTACTGGTCTACCATGGAAGCATATTGTTATCAACACTCTCAAACCTGCCATAAGTGTCAAATTTATGCTGAAAAGGTGCATGTACCTCTGGTTCCTCTGAATGTCTTGACAGCTCCTTGGCCCTTTGCTATGTGGGGAATTGATATGATTGGGGAAATCAAGCCAACAACCTCCAATGGACACCGCTTTATCCTAGTGGCCATTGACTATTTTACAAAGTGGGTTGAAGCAGCCTCCTTCACCTCCGTTACCAAGAATATTGTTGCCCGTTTCATCAAGCAAAATCTCATTTACCGGTACAGTATCCCAGAAAGGATCAATACTGACAATGGTAAAAATCTAAACAACACTATGATCACCGCATTGTGCGAGCAATTCAAGATTCAGCATCACAATTTCTCCCCTTATCATCCAAAGATGAATGGTGCTGTAGAAGTTGCAAATAAAAACATTAAAAAGATCATACAGAAAATGACAGTCACATACAAAGACTGGCATAACATGCTACCATTCGCTCTCCACGAGAATCGTACCACAGCTGGCACATCAACCGGGGCAACACCCTATTCTCTGGTTTATAGCATGGAGGTTTTCTTGCCTATTGAGGTTCAGATCCCTTCTCTGAGGATTATGAAGGATGCAGGGTTGAGCGAAGACGATTGGATCCAGACTTGACTTGATCAACTGAACTTGATTGATGAGAAGAGACTTACTGCTGTTTGTCATGGTTAAATGTATAAAAAATGGATGATCAAGGCTTTCAACAAGAAAGTCAGACGCCAAGTGTATCAAGTTGGGGATCTAGTGATCAAACACATCATATTGCCACAAGGTGATCCCAGGGGAAAATGGAATCCTACCTATGAAGGACAATTTGTAATCAAAAACATTTTCTCTGGTGGGGCAATGATCTTAACCACCATGGATGGTGACGACCTTCCGCATCCTGCGAATGCAAACATAGTCAAAAGATACTACGCATAAGAGACCCGCTAGGTTGACATACCTAGACAAAACAAGGGCATCCCGGCGAACCAAAAAGGTTCGGGAAAAAATTAGGGATAAAAAAAAATATTGTACACCCGGCAAGTTGAAAACCCGAAAGGGCGACTTGGGAAAATAAGGGTTTCCCGGTGGACTGAAAACCCGAAAGGGCGGTCCAGGCAAAAGTTAGGGAATTAAAGTGTATGACTATGTCCCATTGGATCACTTTACGGATAATCTTTGGCTTCCACTGACAAACTCAGAGGTTCCGATCAATTCAATCATCCTCGGACAAGGCAACAAATAGACAAGAGGCTCAAAGATACGAAGGATATACCAGAATGGAAACCCCATGGGATTATTACACATAGTTATCTTTTCTTTGTATCAAAATTTTCATTTTTTATGACAGCATTCTCTTACCAGAATGTTTTGTCTCCTTGTAGAAAATACTTACTCAAAGTCAATACAAAGATATCCCTTTGAAAGTGCAAAAACTATTTGTCTTTTCTTTACGCTTGTGTTTTGTTTACAAAAACGTCCAATGATTCATTGTTGAACATATGCATCTGAACATAATTACTGTTTACAAATAAACAAAATGAAAAGAGGCAATTACTGATAGGTTGAAAGGATAGGAAAATATCTCTAAGCTATTCCATAAATAATCCCCCGCAGTACGTTGTTTAAATCCCTAGCGGAACGAAGCTTCAAATTGTTGATCCCCAGTAGAGGTCGTCAAATTTCTCAAGATTCCCCAATAGGATTTTATAAGCAGTGTGCGGCATTCCCCTTACAACAGAGTTTATTTCTCAAAATGGAAATTAATCAAAACTTCGACTTCAAGGCATGGAGACTTACATATCCTCAGCAACATTCAGGGATTTATTTTCCTCAATCCAACAGCAATGCAACAGATTAGCTTACATACGCATAAATCGCATCCATATATCATAAACATTGATAACACGAATGCATTATACTTTGCATTTCATACAACATAAACATTGCATATTAGCTAACATTTTACCTTCTTCAGGATAAGATTAATCAACAACTACCATTAACAACGTTCAAAGTTTTTTGATACAGTACAGATACGCTCCGAACACGGATGTCATTCTAATACTCATTCAAAATCAACTTTCAGATACAGTACAGATACGCTCCGAACACGGATACCATTCTGATACTCATTCAAATTCAACTTTCAGATACAGTACATATACGCTCCAGACATGGACGCCATTCTGATACTCATTTAAAATCAACTTTCAGATACAGTACAGAGACGCTTCAAACCACGGATGCCATTCTGATACTCATTCAGATTCAACTTTCAGATACAGTACAGATACGCTCCAGACACAGACGCCATTCTGATACTCATTCAAATTCGACTTTCAGATACAGTACAGATACGCTCCAGACAGAATGCCATTCTGATACCCATTCTTTCAGCTTACAAATTACGATTCAACAATCACTTTTGGATGTCATCTTTAAGCCCATCTCCCACATATTTCTATCACCTCTCCAAATGGCATCTTTAAGCCCATTCCTTCCATTATCGCATCGCCGAGTGCAAATTTCTGGGCACTCTAGTGTCCAATCATCTTCCACCTTCGAGTCACGAATGGCAAACTCGTCAGTCTAACTCTTCAGGTTTAAGAAGACTGAACATGGGAAGCTGTTGTACCCCAAAATTTTCCCTCTCACTTATCAAGAATTTTCTCACAAGATCTCTTTGACTCAAGACTGCATTAGGGTTTGACCAGCTCAAGACACCTCCTCATGCACTGATGACCAAAATTAGGGTTTGAGTTTGCACAAGGATTTTTGGACTATCAATGCTTCATATGACTTTCAAGGATCATTATGAACCCCTAATATTACTCATGTCAAGTTTCAAGCCTTGAATCACACTGTTGATCAACTAATTGAATAGTTGACCTAAAAATCAATTATATTGGGGAAAAAGTCAACCATGGCCAATCTACAGTCAAAGTTCATAATTTTTTATCCACGTCAACATCTTAGACTCATATGTATCATTTGATCAAGTTTGGACCATAATTCCTCAAGAAATTTGATCAAATCATCAAAAGGGCAAAATGGTCAAAATTAGGGTTTTGACTAAGAAAGGACAATTTCTGATTTTTGGCCCTAACAAATGATCAATTTGTTTGAAGCATGATTTCAAGAGTTCAATTGCATCATTTTTACCTAATAACATGATTCAAAACATTACAAATCAATTCGATTGACAGATGAATTTTGTAGTCAACTGATCAAAAGTCAACTGTATACTAAAAAGTCAAACTTTGACTTTTTGGTCAAATTCAAGTGCCAAAGATCATAATTCATCAAAATATGTCAAAATATGAAACTTGTTCATCAAGAAATCAAGGATTTAAGATTTTGTTTTGAAAATTTGAAATTTCTTAACTTATAAATTTTTCTAAGTATAGAAAATTTCTTATTTTTTCTCAACTTTGAGCCATATTTTCACCATGATGCAAGATGATTCAAAGGAAACTTCCAACATTTTGTAGATCTCCGTGAAATCTACAACTTTTCTTCACACAATTTCTCCTAAAAATGCTTGGATCTCAAGATATAATTTTGTGAATACATGCTCATGAACTAAAATTAACTTAGTGAAATTTTGCCCTAGTTAGGCAGATTTTTTACCTAACTTCATGGCGATTTTTCACATGGTTCCAAGAGGAATTTTCAAAATCAATTGAAAGATAAGTTATATAGAACATTGCAAGCTTTCCAAAATGTCCAAGAACTCGTTGATATCATTCTTGAGTAGGGAGAATCGAAGAGATGAAGTTGGTGATTTGTCACTTGGATTTCAAGCCATTTTGTGAAGAACATTGGATCCAATTCTCAAGCATGCTGAACAAATCCTACTTTGCAGGCTTCTAACTTGACTTTCACTCCATAATTAAATGTTTTCACAGCTTTTGGAAGCTTTAAGCCAAGCATTCAATGCATTGTACAAGAATAATTCCATTTTTGGGAGAAAGGCAACATTGCCATTTTAGAAAAGCAAGCTTTATGCAAAGTCAGCTTGCATTGAGCCTTGCACTTGGTTTTTCTGCACAAACACACTACACTCAATCAGAACAAGTGTGTTTAAAGGTCTCATCCCCCCTACAAGCTTGGTACTACAACTTGGAACCATGTTTTCTAGCTTTGCTTCACAAACAAGAAACCAAGCAAACATGTGAGTTTTTGAAATCTGAGTTGTTACAAGACTTAAGTCCTCTTGCTTATAAGTAGACACACTATTTTCAAGTTGACACACAAATGCTAAGACTCCAAAACACTCCCAAACACTTTGCAACTCAGAATCTGCCATAACTTGACAGTTTTGAACCTCACATAGCCATCTCGAAATCCACTCGTGCGTATTAAGTTTTAACCACCCAAACACTTAATATACATCATATCAAAGTGATACAGGCCCCTATTTCAAGACTAGCTTCTCCATCACCATCCACCATTTTCAAATATCAAGCTTGCAGGTTAACTTGAGTAGAGAGATTCAAGGACTTTCAAGATAAAGTAAGGATTTGAATACACTTAGGGAGGTCCAGGAAAGCTAAACAGATCCCCAGGCCTTCTCAAAACTTGCTCAAACTCCATTCATGATTTCAGCTGCAAGAGGTAAAAACTCAAACTTCTATATTTTCATACAAGTATCATTTGATTCTGATTTGTGAAAACAAGATGTAGTTATCCTTGCCCTAAAGCTAACCATGTTCACAGTTTCCATTTATATTAACTGTGTATGGAGAATTTTGGATTTGAAATTTCTGCAAAAATTAGGTTTCAAATTAGGGCCAGTAAAATTAGATTTTATCTTTGACTTTTAGTTTACATAAGTTATATGTTTAAATTCATGGGAAGAAACACCACAACTTTCATGTTTGAACTTTCCATTTTTATGGAAAAATGAGGAAGATATAGGTGGTCCGGCCATGACTCAAGGTTGAAGATGAAGTTGCCTTCAGGAAGCAGTTTCTAATATATATTTGTGGTTTTGTTTATATAAACGGATGTACAGCCACCCCAGTGGTAACACAACATGCGTAATTGCTAGAGGTCACGGGTTCGAGCCTCATCGCGCTGCCTTTTTGCATTTTTCTCACATTTTTCCTTTTTTTGTCCCTTGCAGCGCTAGGCTTCTGTTTCATGGGCCTTTTTGATTTTTCTAACATTTACACCCTGTTTACTTGTGAAACCCCTGGCCCATTATCATTTTATTTATTTATTTTATTCTCATTTTATTTTCTTAAATATATTTTTCTTAATATAAAAAATATAAAAATTATAGATTTATATTTTGGCTTATTTTATTTTTCTCACAAAAAATATTTTTATCTAGTTATATATTATCTATTTTTATTAAATAACCTTGTAAATTAAATTAGAACTAGGTTAATATTTTTATTTTTTCTTTATACCCATTAAATATATTATTTTAATATTAAAAAGACCAAAAATATTTCATAATACTACAATCTATTTTTTAAAACAAAAAAATATAAAATTACTTTTTCTTAAAAAAACTTATTTTTCTTTTAATCAAATAGAATTAGGGTTTTATTCAAAAATCTTTTCTTAATTAATTTTCTTTCTTAATTGATTTAAGTTAATTTAATTTTGATTTATTTATTTTTCTCTAATTAGGTTTAGGTCAAAATCTCCTTCATATTAAGAAACCAAACAAAAAAATCTTTTCTTTGCATTTATAATTCTTGTATATTTAATTCATCTTGTATATTATTTGTTCCAATCCTTGTACAAATTCAATTTGGTTGTAATAGATTAATTAGGTTTATATTATTGCAATTCCCATTCATAAATTGTATACCCCCTCCCACAAGTGTTGTAATAGCGTAGTAACTTTAAATTTTCGCAATTTAACGCTTTTACATAATATGCTAGTAATTAGGACTTGTATGGAAAGAATAAAATCAATCAAATAGAAAACCCTAATTCAAGACAAAATCAAGCATGAAAATGGCACACTTGCACACAAGCACCCCTAAGGTTATTCCACTTGGTTGCCTTTTACAAAATGGCCATATTATGCATGTGAGGTATCTTAGCAAAAAACAAACAAATACAAGATCATAGTCCCTCGATGACGCTATTCAAAGTTGCCTTACAAAAATGATCTTAGTCCCTCAAAAATGCTAAGATACTTTGTAACATTTCTAATCATGGCTATACGATGACCCACGCCCGTCCCGTTAACATCCAAAGATAGGGTTGCTTACCAAATCAATGGTAAGACAATAATATCAAAAGAAAAGAAAAATGAACAAGAAAGACATTTGAGTAGATAGATTGCTCCTAATTACTTGCTCCATTTCAAAACAAACATCCTTGCTATTTTAAAAAACAGACACACATATTTTCAAACATCTTACAAACATTGAAAACATTTTCAAAAAGATCAACATCTTTGTATACATTCTTACGAACGAGAATCATTACAAAGATTGCTTAAACAATGGTCTCTTTTACAAAATACTTTCAAAAACCACACAAAGCACAATTTCAAACAAAAGTAAGTGATCTAGAAAGTAACTAAGAGCCCATGGAAAACCTTGGATGAAAAGGGTGCTAATACCTTCCCTTTTCATAATCCACCCCCCCCCCCCCGAACTCAAGAAATAATCTCAAAGGTCTTTCCTGTGCTTTTTCACCTTTCCTTTTGGATAAAAGAAAAGTCGATGGTGACTCTTGCTAACCGCAACATTTGCGATAAAACGCAAAACCTTCAAGTCAGTTCTCGCACCGTATGACACACACCTAATCATTTTTATAAAATAAAAATAACTTAAAATGTGGCATGTTGGATGGAGTCTGACTCACTAAAGTAATTAGATCCTAGGGCTCACAACACACGCGCATGGTAAAGTGAACCACTAAATTTGTTTCAAAAAAATAACGTGGTTAACATCATTGGTTGAAGACAGACATGTCATCATCTTCAACCTCCAGCCAACCTCAAATTGAATTCCACAAACTATAAAATTAGCAATCCAGACCAGTACCATTATATTCGTCTCTTCAAGACGATTCTAATGGTACCATCGCGCTAAATTTTTATAAACTAAGCAAGGCGTAAATTGAGAAAATGCATAAATAATAGCAAGCATAAAATTCTGGAATATCTCACTCAAATCTCAATGAAATTGCAAATTATAAAAAGCACGAGAATCAAAAGGATGCAGAGAGTATATTAGTCTTTTATTTGGATCGAATTGACCAAGGAATCTACCAGTTTGAAGTAGCACAAGGTGGATCTGAAACTGGACTTATGTAGATCAGTATAGGTTACAATTCTTGAATGTAAGAGTGTGGTTAGTTTCAGAGAAGTTCGATGAAGCTAGTTGAGTGGAGCTTTTGGTGTTTTGGAGTGAGAAAACAAGAAATTAGAAATTAAAATTCAGAAATTGTGTGGGATCTGAACAAAGGTCAATTGTCTATCAAAAGCTTGAGAAAATGAGTGAGATATAACCCTCTATTTATAGGGAAGAAAATGGGATTCTCAAGCATGTGGAATGATGAAGTTTGGAGGGAATTCGTGTGAAGTTGCAAGCATGAAAAGTGTGACTTGTATTTTGCTCAAAACTCAACAAAAACTTGTGTTTCAAGGTGCTAATCACTTATGGAAGATTGCTAAACATGATTAGAAGTAAAAATGCACAAAACTTTAGTGATTAGAAGCTGAATTGTGCATTTCAAATTCTGACTTGGAGGAAAAAGTCAATTTCAAGGTACCAATTTTGAATCAATGGTATTCAAAACTCAAGGAGTCTTAAGGCATGATTCAGAATGGGATCAAATGGATGCTTGAGCTAGGATTTGTGATGAGTCAAAGTTGAGAAAAAGATGCTGACTTTTTGTACTTAGAAAAATTCTAAGTTTTTCTCAAAAAATGTCCTATAATGTTTTGACTCCAAACAAGGCCTTTCTCCAAAATTGAGCTTCGATCAATGATACTAGCTTAAAGTAGACTTCCAAAAGATAATTTTAAAACTTGAATCACTCAAAAATACCAAGTATTGAAAAATTTATGGTCTTGCAAAATTGGTGAAAATTCATGAGATAACCTATAATCTCTTACATTCTTAGGGCATCTTCCATCCATTTTCAAGCTTTGCACATAAAATAAGAGTTGAAGTTTACATCCTTAAGATAATTGTGGAAAAATAATAGGCTCAAGGAGATAAAAATTGACCAAGTTATGATCTTTTTAAGTTACATAAGGGAATTTGATGGCCTATCTAGAGCACTTGTAATCTTTCTCCATCATTATGCCTCTTCCATACAAAATTTTCTTGAAACTTTTGAATTGATTAGTTAATAACCCTTTAAAGAGAAGTATGTATTTGGAATCACTCAAAAGTCTCAAGATATGAGTAAGATATAGTCCTTAGAAGTTCAAAACCCTAGCTCCTAGAGCACCAAAATGACTTGGAAACCCCTTTCAATTTTGACAAACTTTCTTACACAATAACTTTTTCCATGTGAAGGGAGATTGTTGAGGATGATAATAAGAAACCATAGCAGAAAAATCCACTTCCAAATGTTAAGAATTGAGAGAGTTGTGCACTTGTGATCAAGGAATCAAGAACTTGTCCAATTAGGTCAAACTTCTTCAATCAACCCTTGCATCTTTTGACTTCCCTTGACAAATTGAGGCATGATGAATCATGGTAGGCCTTATCATGATGTAATCAAAGTATCTTCAATGATGAATCTTGAATCTCAATGAAACTTTGTCGAAGAAGGCATGGAAATAAACTCATTAACCTATAAATCAAATTGATGAAATGTGTTGTGCCCTTACCTATAATATCATCAATTAGAGAAAACATTCATTATAATTATTAGTTAAAAGTTAATCAACACGGAACATAGATGATCATAATATATAAATCAAGGTGCTTGGTGATTCCTCATGAGTAAGCCTAAAGATAGGGAGAAGAACCAAACCCTAGTGTGATCTTTGTTGTGATTGATTAGTTATGAGATGATAAAGGCATATTAGGGGCAAAAATTTAGGTACAGCATATTTCATACCAGTTAATATGTGGTGTTGGTTTGGGTGGTTTAATACCTCTATCCCATATTTTCTAATTAGGTCTTGATGCAGATTTCTCTAGCTGAGTGTGATTATTTCCCCAACTGGTTTATGATCAAGCGGAGATTGTAAAGTTATGAAGCCTTTGCTAATGTGTGGGAGTATTTCTCCCTTTGTGTTGAGAGTTGATGAAGAATCTCTTGTAGAGCATTATTCTCTCCAATTATGACATTGTTGTTGTTGTGTGGTCCCCAAGTAGCCAGACAAAAGCAGTACCTATTCTAAGAAGTGATGAGAGAGTTGTTGATTTTATGGATTTTCTTTCACCATGTGTTGAGTTTGATTTAAAATCCCCACAATTTTGACTTCTTGCTGTGTTGTTAACTTCTTAAGACTCCCCAGATGAATCAACAACAATGTTTCCCTTTAAGTTTGAATATCTCCATAAATTTTATTTGACTTCCCCATATAAGTTTGTGCAACCACTACTCTTGATATTGAAGAATGTATTTGGGTGATCCTCGACGATATGGCATTGTCTTCCCAAGTGAATTCAGTATGGAATCCCCAGTTGAAGTCTAGATGATGTGGCATTGTCTTCCCTAGAGAAGTCTGTATGATATTCGTCGGTGAAGCCTGGAGGAGTGTATTATATTCTCGCAATTGTATTGGTTTATTACTATCAGATTTTGCTTTTATCATTTTCAAACCATGTTTCTTCCCAGTGAATTTAAGCCTTGAAGTAGGACTTTGTTTCCTCAGTTGGTACTTATTCTCTTATGGAATCTTCATCTTGGATGTGATTTAGCCGAGTGTTATCTTTACCCAAGTTGGTTTTGTCTGGTTATCTCCAGTGCAGTATGTCTATTTTGTCAGCATATACATGATAACATTCATACACTCATACATACATCATGCATAGCTGAATTAAAACTCATGGTTCATTAGCACTCATTGATTTATTTGTTGATTTATCTGTAGGCATATTATCCTCTTTGCAGAGTTATGTTATCCTCTCTCCAATAGAGTGTCAACCTTAAGCAGAAAGTGTATATCCTTTCAATGTACCTTATGAGTTATCCATTGTGGAAGAGTTTTTCTTTAGCCTTCCTACCCAGCTCATTACCTGGATGAAATTTGATCCTCATTCGAGTTTATTCCTCATTGGTTGGTGTCTTGGTTGACTGTTCCACTCCTGGTTGTTCTTGGTTTGAATTTTTTGGTCCCGACAACAATATTATTTTGATCCCTATAGGCTGTGAGCCATGTATTGAGAATGTGCATTTATTTTGCACGTGAGGCTTTATCTCCTCAGCAGGAATGTGTTGGTATTTCCCCATAAAACCAAAATTCATTTCCCAGCAGTGTTATCGCAATCCTTCTCATAACAACAAGTGGTGGTCTCTTTATTTGTGCAACTTTTACGTCTGTAGTAAGTCTGTTAATGCCAAAGAAGATGTTTTTACTCCGATGAATGGTAGTCTCTATGTTATGGGAGATAGTTCATTGTTGAGATTGGTTATACTTCGACGATAAAGACAGTTTGTTGAAAGACCCTTACAGTAGTTATTACTCTTTTCAAGTGATATCTTGATTAAAGAAGAAACTCTTATCATTCTCGGTGAAGTCCAGAAGTTGGTAAAGTTTTTTACCCTTTCCAGGTGGAATGCCTCAGTTAAAGATGAAGTTGAGACCCGTTCTAGGTGGAATACCAATATTTTGGGAAACTTGTTATTGTTCTATGTTTTTTCTACCTTCACCCCTGAGTTGGTAGTTCACCGTCATTCGTTATTCGATATTTCTTTCTCCTCTTTAGACTTTACCCCAATAGAGTTAAGTTGTTCCCATCCATAAGTGCTGATGTCAACTCTTGTTACCAGTCGTAAGTACGGATGTCAAACCTTTGTTCCAAGTCATAAATACTGATGTCAATCCTTTGTTCCCAGACATAAGTATTAATTTAAACCAATTGTTACCAGTCATAAGTACTGATGTCGACCCATGTTCCGAGCCATAAATGTTTATGTCATCCTTTGTTACCAGTCATAAGTACTGATGTTAACCATTTGTTTCCAGTCATAAGTACTGATGTCAATCCTTTATTCTCATTCATAAGTATTAATTTCAATCCATTATCCCCAATCATAAGTATTGATGTCAATCCTTTGTTCCTAGTCATAAGTACTGATGTCAACCCTTTATTCCCAATCATGAATACTGATGTCAACCTTTGATCCCAGTCATAAGTACTGATGTCAAACCTCTATTCCCAGTCATAAGTACTGATGTCAAACCTTTGTTCCTAATAATTAGTATTGATGTCAAACCTTTATTCCTATTTATTAGCATTGATGTCACTCTTTGTTACCAGTCATAAGTACTAACGTCAATCCTTTGCACCCAGACATAAGTACTGATGTCAATCATTTGTTTACTAGTCTCGAGGTTGACACTCACCATCGTATTTGAGTAAGTATTATGTTGTTTGTTCTACCTTCAATCCTGAGTTTGTAGTTTACGATCCCCTGTGATTCGATGTTATTCTTTTTTTCTACCACCTCTGCGAGTGGGTATTCACAGTTATCTATCAGTCGTTGTTCTCCATTTCTTTTTCCTCATTTATTGAGTAGATGATACTTTGTCTCCTCTTTGGACTTTACCCCAGTAGATTTGAGTCTTCTTTTCCCTAGCGGAGTTGTTTTTTCTCCAACGGAGTTAAGTTTCTTTCCCCAGTTGAGTCGATAACCCTTTTTAATGGTTACCTCCTTGTTAGCTTGTTGCTTGTATTGTTAAGAACTTTTGTCGTTGAAATATTAATTTGCATTTGGATTCATTAATCATGATTTTGGTTTTGCCTATTTATAGTCATCCCTAGAGTCGAGTTGTTCCCCATCGATTTATTTTCCTGGTCGAACTCTCTTTTTGGTCTGTTGGTTTTATTTTTTCTTCCTCAGTGGTGTTTTGTGTCACCTACGAAGTTGGTCGTTTGCATTCATAATCATAAGTATTGCATGGCATCTTAGGGGGAAAATAGGGTTTGTTTTGTATTTAGGTATCTTCAATCGCGTTGAGATGAACATTTTAACCTTCGTATCTCTAGATAGAAGACACTAAAATAAGGGCAATTGTTATACCCTAATTTTCCCCTAAGATCTCTCATTATCTCATATTATCAATACATCAAGATCACACATTAGAGTTGTTTCTCCCTTATACTTCATCTTATATTTAAGTTTGCTCTTGAGGAATCACCAAGAACCTTGAATTGTGTATCTTGTACATGTGTTTCTTTAGGTGGATTAACTTTTAACTAACCTTAAAATATGTATATATGTTTCTTTGGATGTTCATATATTAGGTGATGACGCAACTGCATCCATCTCACCATCTAACCTAGGGTTTTAAGGGATAGTCCTTAGTCAAATGGTTCTTCAATGGATTTCAAGAGATTAAGCTTTAAGTCTATATGTGATACGGTGGGAGAACTGACTTGATGTTTTGCGTTCGATCGCATTTGTGCGGATAGCAAGAGTCGCCACCGACTTTTCTTTTATCCAAAAGGAAAGGTAAAAAAGCACAGGAAAGACCTTTCGAGATTATTTCTCAGGTTCGGGGGGTAGATTATGAAAAGGGGAGGTATTAGCACCCTTTTCATCCATGGTTTTCCATGGGCTCTTAGTTACTCGTTTAGATCACTTGCTTTTATTTGACAGTGTGCTTGTGGTGTGGGCTTTGAAAGTGTTTTGAAAAATCTCTTTGTAATGGTTCTCGTTTCTATAAGAACGCGTATAAAGTTTTGTTTCGAAAAGTGGTTCAAAGATGTGTTTGTGGATCGTGTTTCGGAAAGTGTTTTGAAAAGATGTTTTGCAATGGTTCTCGTCTCTATAAGAACGTATACAAAATGTTTTGTCTTTTGAAAATGTATGAAATGAAAGTGTAGGTGTAAAAAGTTTTTATCGTGAGCAAGCGAGTAACTAAGAGCGAATCTATCTACTCGAAAGGTCTTAAATTGTTCTTTTCTTCCTCCTTTTAATGGTGTTATCTTACCATTGATTTGGTAAGAAGCCCTATCGTTGGATGTGAAGGGACAGGCGGGTCAATTTTACAATCATCGAAAGAAACTTATGAGACGCTTTAGCAATTTTCGTAAGGGACGAGATCATTTTAATCGAAGGCAACGTCGAGGGTCATCGAGGGACTACGGTCTTTTTTATCGAAGGGTCATTGCTAAAGCGTCCCATATTCGAGGGACATGACTGTATTTCCGAAGCAACGAGTGAGGTTACCCTAGAGGTGCGCGTGTGAAAAAGTGTGTTGGTTTCAAGTTATTTTATTCTTTGATTAGGTTATCTAGCGATTGATTTTTGAATCTTGCCATACACGCCTAATTACTATACAGTATAAGGAAAACAGTAAATTGCGGGAATTGAAATTCTACGCTATTACAAAGTGTTCAAGAATGGGGGTACAATTTTTTACAAATGGGGATGAGTCAAATGCGATAGAAAGGTCCGAGTAACAAGCAAATACAACCAAATCGAATTTTGTGCGATTTAATTAAAGCTATGATAATCCATGAAAATAAAATCAACAAAATATGGAAATGAAATGTTAAATATTTACTTGAAAAGAGAAAAGTAAAACCTATTCTAAAAATAAAATAATTGATTAAATTATATTCTTTATATTTGTATTTTATTAATTTAAGTAAAATCTAAAGAAAAGAAAACAAACTAAATTATTATTTTTTTTGTGTTTTATTAAGTCAATTAAATCTAAAACAAAATTTACTAAAGAAAGAAAATGATAAAAATTATTTTACAAAACCTAAATCAAATTAATAAAAATATATTTTAAGTTTTATTTAGTATTTTGCATAACAAACAAAAAGAAAATGAACTAAAGAAACAGCATGGGCCTATGGAAGATTTGAGAATGAGGCCCAAAGAAATTAAATGTTCTTTTGCTGTAACAAAAACAAGCCAAAGGGGGGGTATGGTCAGCAAAACGAAAATGGGCTTAGGGATTTCGCTGGGCTACTTAGCAAAACAAGATCCAGTTTTCTTAAACCAACTTAAACACAAATTTAAGGGATAATGAAAAATTAGGGTTTGGAACCCTTGTCACTCATGCGGCGCCGCTAGCTCATCTTCTTCGTTCATCTCTTCCATTTTTACTGAAACCTCTAAACAATCTCACTACCCGTCCCTGTTTAATTTCGCGGACAAATCGCTCTTTGCCTCTTTGTCTCACCATGATTTGCATCTTTTTTGAAACCCTAATTTCGGATTTAAACCTAAAAGAACCGAAACTAGTTCATCCTTGACCTCCCCCTAACTCTCTGTTGCCGGAATACGACCGCTCTCGCCTCCCTAATCAAAATCTAACGATTTTCTTGAAGCGTTAAGATTTCCGTTCTTTTCAAAGTTTACAAATTCGTTGATTTTTTTTATCTTGTCATGTTTTTCTGTTAATTAAGCTTTGCTCTCTTAGATGCAGAAAATGCGCTTATGGAAAATATGGAAAAGAGAAAGAACCCATACCTGTTGGAGTTTTTATAATTTCTTGTGATTTTCTGTGAAATAGAAAGGGAGAGGCGAGAGCAAGGATGGTGTTCCAATGGTGGCGGAAGTTGCACGAGGGGAGGAGATGAGGATGAAGGCGTGGCTTTTCTGACTTGTTGGTAACTTCTTCTTATCTCTGTGTTTTGGGATTTTTTCAGTGATGGTTAAGGGTTGTGGGATTTTTGATGATGGTTCTGTTGGATGGTTAACTGGCCTTGGGATTTTTGTGAGGGTTGTTTGGTTCTTGCTCCTTGATGCTGGTTACTGTGTTTGTTGTTTTGGGCTTGCTTACAGTTTTTTGTTGTTTGAGACTTTGCTACTATATGATGGTTACTGATTTGTTGTTCTGATGAAAGCTTAGCAAGTTTTGGATTTTTTTGATGATTACTGGTTGTGGTTGTGAAGCTTGGTTCAGGTTTCGGATTTTTGATGGTTCACAGGTTTTGAGTTTTTTCTTGCATATATGTTAGTGGTTTGCTGTTTTGGTTTTAGGCTTTTGGAGTTTTGGTTTGGTTACAGTTTCTTTGGTTTGATGGTGGTGACTGGTTTTTGTTGTTTTTATGGTTAACAGTTTTTTTGAGATTTTTGGTTTTGGATTTGTTGATGTTTTCTGGTTTTGAGTTTGTGAAGCTTATTGACTATATTTTCAGTTTGAGACTTGTATCTTTTTTTCTATTGCCTTGCTTTTGTTATATCCATATGCAAATGGTGGGAAACCAAAAAATTTGAATATTTTGGTATATTGTCCTTATGGCTTTTTTGTTGCAGTTTTGATTTCTTCCATTTTCTATGCAACTTGTGACAGGTTGTGGGCAGGGCAGCAAGGCTGTGCATTTTGGGTAATTCCAATAACCTAGGTGACTTCTTTCCTCTCTTCTCTCTTAATGACAATAAAAAAGCAATTTGCTCTTTTGCCTTTTTTTTCTAATTATGAAAGGTTTGCAGCTGGAAAATGATGATATATTGCTTCTTGAGCAAGTTTTGCAATTTTGTTTGACTTAGCTATTTGCTTACTTGCTATATTGTTGCTTCGTTTTTTGTTGATGCTGTTGGTTTGGCCTGTTGTAATGCTGCTGTTTGTGATGTTGTTTGGACAGTTTGTGGCATTTTGTTTGGTTCAGTTTGCGCATTTTGTTTGGTTCAGTTTGTAGCATTTTGTTTGGTTCAGTTTGTGGCATTTTGCTTGGACAGTTTGTAGCATTTGTTTCGACAACTTGTATCATTTGTTTGGACAGCTTGTAACATTTTGTTTGGATAGTTTTCTTGCGAATTTCTTTTCCTCTTTCTTTTTGTGAACCAAGAAGGGTAACCTTCTTGTGATTTGCAACTAGGGGAAATAGGTTGTGATGAAATAAAATGGCATTCTGATTCCACATTGCAAACTTTAATGATGAACACTTTTTGGAAGATTTTTTGTTCATGCCCAAATAATTTTGCACTAACCATGTTTTTTCTTTCTTTTGTTTTCATGTGAGCACAATTGGATATGACAAAGCAAAGAAGGCAAGAAATATGTGGCAAGCATGGAAGTCTTGGAGATAAGCAAAGGAGTTTGATACGACTTCACTCTTCAGACAAACTTAGGCATAGATTAATTCTCCTAGGTGAATCAATCATTTGGATTTTCTTTGTAAATTTAGAAAAATCATTCTTGTATTGTATCCAATAGTTGTACCAATTCATCTTTAAATACAATAAGTTGTAAGACATAAAGTATTTAAAAGAATAAATTGTTTTGTAACAACGTTTGAAATTGGAGAAAATCTTGAGTTGTAGCATGAAATATTCTGGTGTCACTTGAATAAATTGAAATCCTTTATCAACAACAACTTGTAATTTCTCTTCCCATCCTAATTGATTTTTGAAGTTCCCAATCAAGATATTTGAAATAAAATGTTCCAGTTTGGTAACTTAAATTCCAAGTAATCCCAATAACTTTGTAACTGCATTTCAAACGAACACGCACTGTATATTCCATTTCCTAACAAAACAAACGTTTTAAGGACACAAATCATCTGGTCAACCTGGATCCCACAATCATGAATGTCCCAAATGACAGTCTTAACTTCTATCTCTTGTCCCAAACAAATCATGCTCTGAGAACAAACATTATCTTTTCAGTAAACTGCGTTTTTTAAGAAAATTCAAAACCAATCAAATGCCTTGCGATGATTTGATAATTTTAAAGTTTTCCAAACTCAAATTTCTTCCGATTCTTTGAAGATAAACCCGTGAGCGACATCACATGTAACCATGAACAGACATAATTGTCTCAAAATCTTGTAGCTTGAAGAAATCAGAAATACTACCTTGAGGAAGCATGAAGACCTATGAAGGCCAATTGGATCTTTGAAAGTTCATTTTCTTTTGAGAATTGCAAAAAACCTTAATTGTTGGTTTACTACCACATAAGAGAATCTGTCTGATCGATTTCTGAGCCAACTTGAATATCCGAGAAACCCTAGGATTGTGTCTTCTATGAAAAATGGGAGGGCAAATTTTGGGGTACAACAGCTACCCCTGTTCAATTTTCTTAAACTTGAAAAGCGAGATCGACATGTTTGTCGTTTGTGGCTTGAAAGTAGAAGATAATTGAACGCTAGAGTGCCCAAAAATTTGCACTTGATGACGCGCTGGTTTGATTGTGTATGGAAATGGGCTTAAAGATGCCATTTGGAGAAACAGAGGAGAATTGTCCGAGATGGGCTTATAGATGCCATCAAAAGGTGATTGCTAACGGAAAGTTTGAACTGGATCTAAACAGAGAATGGATCAGAATAAACCGTTGAGAGATTTATCTGAAACAGTAAAAATCTGGAAATGAATCAGAATAAACCGTTGAGAGATTTATCTGAACCAGTAAGAATCTGGAAATGAATCAGAATAAACCGTTGAGAGATTTATCTGAACCAGTGAAATCTGGAAATGAATTAGAATAAATCGTTGAGAGATTTATCTGAACCAGTAAAAATCTGGAGACGAATCAAAATAAACCGTTGAGAGATTTATCTGAACCAGCGAAATCTGAAGACAAATCAGAATAAACCGTTGAGAGATTTATCTGAACCAGTAAAAATATGGAAATGAATCAGAATAAACCGTTGAGAGATTTATCTGAACCAGTAAAAATCTAGAGACGAATCAGAATAAACCGTTGAGAGATTTATCTAAACCAGTAAAAATCTGGAGACGAATCAGAATAAACCGTTGAGAGATTTATCTGAACCAATGAAATCTGGAGACGAATCAGAATAAATCGTTGAGAGATTTATCTGTACCAGTAAAAATCAGCCTTTTTTAGGAAACTAATCTGTATTTGACTTGTTAAAAATTTGTGTCTGTCGGAAGTTTGTTGATAATAACTGTCAAATGTCTCTTTCCTGTAGAAAGGTGAAGAGTTAATTGTATGCAATGCTATGATGTATGTGATGCATGGTGTGATGTTTGCTTCTCAAAATAAAAGAGATTTCACTGTATGCACTTGAGTTGTCAATGTTATGAGGTATATATGTAAATGTATGAAAAGTAAAAGATTGTTTGTGCCGTAGCGTTGCTGGAAGTGGGGAAAATAAATCCCCTATGAAGTACTGATGGGTGAATTTCCAGGTAAATGCTCTGTGGCGGAAGGGAAAAGCCAGACATTGCTTGTGATATTCTGCTGGGGAAATCTGAGAAGTTGGGCAACTTGCTGGGGACACTTTGGACCAGTGGTTGGAAATTTTTGCTCTGCCTAGAGAAAGTACCTGCAGGGGTTCTAGAGCAGTCTTCTAGGGAAGAGGAGTTGTGGTCCCTTGATTTATGATAGTCTGGGAAGCAAATCCAACTTGGGTAATCTTACCTTTTGGGGAAATAAACCTTGTCGCCAATCTGTCGAAAGGGCGCTTCGGACAAAAACTCTATGAGGCTTTTTAACTCAATTAAGACCAGCTCAGCTGAGGAATGTCAAAATAATTCAAGCTTGGATGGTATCTGAGGAAATATTGAATGAGTATTATAAAGACATCCATATCTAGATCGTATTTGAATCATATCTGCAAGAGAATTGTATCCTCTGTTTTGGGAGCTAGTGTGATGTATGCGTTTGTTGGGAGAAGATTAAAACTCCTCTCTTTGATGGCGAGTTTGACTATGTCCACGGCTGGAGGATGCCCCATTTTTGTTTAAATATGTTTCTGCACTCGTCGGGGATAGCCTTGTGACTCTGACGACTTCACCCGGGATCACCTTATGAAGGGTATTTTGTAGGGATCTGTCACTGTCCACAGTAGTAAGTTTTGTAGTAATGCCAGAAAATGTTTGCTTGGTCACACATGACCCTTTATATGTGAGAGCCGGTTTGCCCCTAAATTTAATCCGATGCACCTCGACGTTTGAGATTTGGATCACATTTCCGGTAGCCCTGAAATTTCTAGAGATATTTTCTAAGACTATTGTGGAAGAAACCGAAGATTTGATACTGACACCATCTGGTACTACTAGCACAAACGCACAAATTGGTGGTACCCAAGATCTTTGGTCAAGTCTCTTAATTTTCCAAGAACTGTCATGGGAAGATTCGAAGACATGATACTGACACCATCTGATACTGAAAGTACAGACAAGCGACTTGATGGTACCGGAAGTCTTCATAATGGATTCTATTCAAGCTCATGATCAACGTAACATTGCCCTCTGAGTGATTCAACATTTCCTTGAGAGATTCTTTGAATCTCGACTTGACTGCCCCAGATGTGTTGGACAATGGTCATGCCCTGCCCCTTGGTTATGAGAGATCCGTCATTGGAAGCGTCTTTCCAACTGAAGTGATTTTGTTTATTGAGAGAATTTTCATTTGTTGAATATTCATCATGTGAATTTCTCTGTTGTCAAACAAATAGCCATATGCAAATAACAATATTCAAATAATGCAAATTTTATGCTTGCCTTGAGATTTTTTGAAAATGCCTTTTAGCAAGTAAAGAAATTTTGTTTGAAAAATTCAACTCGGGATTTAGAGTAAAGCTTTACAGGAGTCAGGATACCTTTTGTAACAGTATGCTTTCGAACTAACCCATGCTTCAATTAGGACTTTTGAGGGGTTGTAGTGTGGCTTGGTTTACGGTTTAAGAAACAAAGGATAAAGGCTCAAAGTGTATTTGTACCCGCCCGTTCTTCGTGATGTTCTTCGGTCCTATGCTCAACTAATTGTATGTTTGAACTCTAAATGAGTCTGGAATGACGTTTTGGTGATGGTTCAAACAAGTTAAGTTTGTTGGAAGGCAGTCATTTTTGCAACATTATTTTTTGTTGAGGATTTATAGTGACCTCTTTCTTTTGATTTATTATCCCTAATTTTTGCCTGAATGTTCCTGTTTTTTTTTAGATTACAGTCAGCGGGATGCCCCAGTTTTTCTTAAGTCTCCTTTGTAGGTTTTGACTTAGTGGGCTTTTGTTTTTTGAGAGATAATGACTGCCTATATGATAGGGAACCACCACCGTCTTTTGATTCCAGAGGAATGTTTTTTGATATCATTACAAGATGAGAGTTTGTGGCTTTAACGTGCGTTTGAATTAATTGAGAGACTACCCTGCCCCAGGTTTTGATTAAAGGTTTCAATTTGTGTTAAAACAGAAAACTTCTACTTCTTTGGCTCGAAGGGGTTGACTAGGGATTATCTTCCATATAACTCCAGTGTTTAGGATTTGAAAGAAACGCCTGTACATCGTCAGCAAGGTCTGTCCAAAAGCATATTGTATGAGATTATGGCATTGTTTTCGTCATCCTCCCTCTAAAGGCTTGTAACTTTTAGAAAGAGTTAAATGTCATAAGAAGAATAAAAAACATAGTTTAAATATAGTGAAAACGAAAAGATGAATTCAAGACAAACATATGCAATGCATTAATGAAACAGAGTTTGACATTAATAGATAATTGTTTGAATAACAAAAGAAATTACAATTGGAAATTCAAAATGAACAGCAGCCTCTTTGTTCGAACTTGTCATTTTAGGTGGAGAGCCCTTGGAAGAAGAATTCAGTCTGGCCATCTTGTGTGAATTCCAGCGTTCCTTCTTCAATCAGATCTTGAATTTTGCTTCTCAATGTCCAACAGCTATTGGTGTCATGTCCAGGACTGTTGGAGTGGTACGTACATCTTGCATTTGGATTGTACCTTGGAGAGGCTGTGTTGGGATTCTGAGGGGGTCCCTTAATACAACCAGCTTTGCTTCCAACAGGTGTTGCAGTACTTTAGATAATGACATGTCAATCTCGGTGAAGCGCCTTTCAGATGTATTCCGCCTACGCCGATTATCCTATTTTTGTTGGCGAGGTTGTTGTTGGACTCGTGACGCGGAAGCAAATTAGGATGGTCTCCCGACATCTTGTCTCAAGGGAGGCTGAGCAATGACTTGATTCCAAATCCTGATTGTTTGCCCCACGTGGTTGCAACCGTCTTGACGAAGTTGGTTGACAAGAACTTTCAGCTTTTCTTGTCTCTGAGCCAGATTTTGGATAAGAGCCATCTGGCCCACCAGCTGCCCCATCATTTGGACCCTCATTATGGCTATCTCAGTTTGTAGTCTTTCCAACTGATCATCCTTGTCGTCCCCAGGATTTCCCTTGATCATGCCCCTAATGAGGAGCACCTTGACCTCTTCTTGCCCCTTGGATAGGTTCAAGAACATCTCTTGAAGTTGAGCATTTTGAGCCTGTATGTACTTGATAGTCTGTTCTAGAGCCATCTCTACTAAAATAAACAGTAGGAAGATAAGGAGACTTGAATGGGAGAAACCTGTCATGATATAATGCATGATATGTGGATGCATGTTTTCAAGAATCTCGCGGGGTAAACACAAGAAAAGTTAGAAGTTGAACTTCGATCAACAGCTTTGATTGGAGAACTTTGTATTGGTGGATGTCTTTCCATAAGAATCAAGCTCACCATGTCGAGTGGGTCATAGCCCTTGACTCAAGTTGTTTGTACTTGATTTTTGATGGCATTTGTTTAGAGGAAAATAAATGCTCTTGCCCCTTGGTAGACGTCTGGTTCAACATGACCCTATATCAAAGACCCTCGAGATCCTTGAAATGGTTATTGAAAATGCTATGGTATGATGTCATGATGTTATTTACAAATATGCGAGGTAAGCAAGTGTATATACAAATAATCATATTCACACAAAGCAGACAAGTCCTTAGGTTTAGGCTTGCATGGAGTTTGTAGGTAAGTACCCTCTTGAAGTTTTAGTTGACTCAACCTATCCTAGTTAATAGTAATCGGGTTCTAAAGGATCTCAATATCACCGACCTTTCTCTTAGGCATTGTCTCAGCACAACAATCTTTTCTTGCGGCCGAGATATCCCAAAAGTCTAGCCTCAATGAGTGTAGTATCGAGTATCAACCAATTTTCAGCTTTACACCGAAACTGGCTACCTCACTACGTCCTAATGGCCAAGTTTGTTCAATTAGGATTCTAAGGTTAATTAGTGCTTCACAACGGCACTCAGCAGCCCCGTATTCTCCTCGATTCACCATGAGGGATACCGGTATCCACAAATGCGTCACACTAACATAGCCATTGTCTCAATCATATCGGTCTATGTCGTACAGTCTCCACAATCTATTGTTATTTACCTAAAAAGGTGCCCTAAATCCGGGTGGAGGATCAAAGCAAGCCCAATACAAAGAACTAAATATAAAGCATACAAATCAAATAATGAAAGCAAGTAAAGATGATCTAACCCTAAGGTAACCCCACTTTTAAATTGATTTCCCCAGCAGAGTCGCCAGTTCTGTGATACGATGGGAGAACTGACTTGATGTTTTGAGTTTCGATCGCATTTGTGCGGATAGCAAGAGTCGCCACCGACTTTTCTTTTATCCAAAAGGAAAGGTAAAAAATCACAGGAAAGACCTTTCGAGATTATTTCTCAGGTTCGGGGGGTAGATTATGAAAAGGGAAGGTATTAGCACCCTTTTCATCCATGGTTTTCCATGGGCTCTTAGTTACTCGTTTAGATCACTTGCTTTTATTTCACAGTATGCTTGTGGTGTGGGCTTTGAAAGTGTTTTGAAAAATCTCTTTGTAATGGTTCTCGTTTCTATAAGAACGCGTATAAAGTTTTGTTTCAAAAAGTGGTTCAAAGATGTGTTTGTGGATCGTGTTTCGGAAAGTGTTTAAAAAAGATGTTTTGCAATGGTTCTCGTCTCTATAAGAACGTATACAAAATGTTTTGTCTTTTGAAAATGTTTGAAATGAAAGTGTAGGTGTAAAAAGTTTTTATCGTGAGCAAGCGAGTAACTAAGAGCGAATCTATCTACTCGAAAGGTCTTAAATTATTCTTTTCTTCCTCCTTTTAATGGTGTTATCTTACCATTGATTTGGTAAGAAGCCCCATCGTTGGATGTGAAGGGACAGGTGCGGGTCAATTTTACAATCATCTAAAGAAACTTATGAGACGCTTTAGCAATTTTCGTAAGGGACGAGATCATTTTAATCGAAGGCAACGTCGAGGGTCATCTAGGGACTACGGTCTTTTTTATCGAAGGGTCATTGCTAAAGCGTCCCATATTCGAGGGACATGACTGTATTTCTGAAGCAACGAGTGAGGTTACCCTAGAGGTGCGCGTGTGAAAAAGTGTGTTGGTTTCAAGTTATTTTATTCTTTGATTAGGTTATCTAGCGATTGATTTTTGAATCTTGCCATACACGCCTAATTACTATACAGTATAAGGAAAATAGTAAATTGCGGGAATTGAAATTCTACGCTATTACAAAGTGTTCGGGAATGGGGGTACAATTTTTTACAAATGGGGATGAGTTAAATGCGATAGAAAGGTCCGAATAACAAGCAAATACAACCAAATCGAATTTTGTGCGATTTAATTAAAGCTATGATAATCCATGAAAATAAAATCAACAAAATAGGGAAATGAAATGTTAAATATTTACTTGAAAAGAGAAAAGTAAAACTTATTCTAAAAATAAAATAATTGATTAAATTATATTCTTTATATTTGTATTTTATTAATTTAAGTAAAATCTAAAGAAAAGAAAACAAACTAAATTTTTTTTTTTTGGTGTTTTATTAAGTCAATTAAATCTAAAACAAAATTTATTAAAGAAAGAAAATGATAAAAATTATTTTACAAAACCTAAATCAAATTAATAAAAATATATTTTAAGTTTTATTTAGTATTTTGCATAACAAACAAAAAGAAAATGAACTAAAGAAACAGCATGGGCCTATGGAAGATTTGAGAATAAGGCCCAAATAAATTAAATGTTCTTTTGCTATAACAAAAACAAGCCAAAGGGGAGGTATGGTCACCAAAACGAAAATGGGCTTAGGGATTTCGCTGGGCTACTTAGCAAAACAAGATCCAGTTTTCTTAAACCAACTTAAACACAGATTTAAGGGATAATGAAAAATTAGGGTTTGGAACGCTTGTCACTCATGCGACGCCACTAGCTCATCTTCTTCGTTCATCTCTTCCATTTTTACTGAAACCTCTAAACAATCTCACTACCTGTCCCTGTTTAATTTCACGAACAAATCGCTCTTTGCCTCTTTGTCTCACCATGATTTGCATCTTTTTTGAAACCCTAATTTCGGATTTAAACCTAAAAGAACCGAAACTAGTTCATCCTTGACCTCCCCCTAACTCTCTGTTGCCGGAATACGACCGTTCTCGCCTCCCTAATCAAAATCTAACGATTTTCTTGAAGGGGTAAGATTTCCGTTCTTTTCAAAGTTTACAAATTCGTTGATTTTTTTTATCTTGTCATGTTTTTCTGTTAATTAAGCTTTGCTCTCTTAGATGCAGAAAATGCGCTTATGGAAAATATGGAAAAGAGAAAGCACTCATACCTGTTGGAGTTTTTACAATTTCTTGTGATTTTCTGTGAAATAGAAAGGGAGAGGCGAGCGCGAGGATGGTGTTCCAATGGTGGTGGAAGTTGCATGAGGGGAGGAGATGAGGATGAAGGCATGGCTTTTCTGACTTGTTGGTAACTTCTTCTTATCTCTGTGTTTTGGGATTTTTCAGTGATGGTTAAGGGTTGTGGGATTTTTGATGATGGTTCTGTTGGATGGTTAACTGGCCTTGGGATTTTTGTGAGGGTTGTTTGGTTCTTGCTCCTTGATGCTGGTTAATGTGTTTGTTGTTTTGGGCTTGCTTACAGTTTTTGTTGTTTGAGACTTTGCTACTATATGATGGTTACTGATTTGCTGTTATGATGAAAGCTTAGCAGGTTTGGGATTTTTTTGATGATTACTGGTTGTGGTTGTGAAGCTTGGTTCAGGTTTCGGATTTTTGATGGTTCACAGGTTTTGAGTTTTTTCTTGCATATATGTTACTGGTTTGCTGTTTTGGTTTTAGGCTTTTGGAGTTTTGGTTTGGTTACAATTTCTTTGGTTTGATGGTGGTGACTGGTTTTTGTTGTTTGTATGGTTAACAGTTTTTTTGAGATTTTTGGTTTTGGATTTGTTGATGTTTTCTGGTTTTGAGTATGTGAAGCTTGTTGACTATATTTTCAGTTTGAGACTTGTATCTTTTTTTCTGTTGCCCAGCTTATGTTATATCCATATGCAAATGGTGGGAAACCAAATTTTTTGAATATTTTGGTATATTGTCCTTATGGCTTTTTTGTTGCAGTTTTGTTTTCTTCCATTTTCTATGCAACTTGTGACAGGTTGTGGGCAGGGCAGCAAGGCTGTGCATTTTGGGTAATTCCAATAACCTAGGTGACTTCTTTCCTCTCTTCTCTCTCAATGACAATAAAAAAGCAATTTGCTCTTTTGCGTTTTTTTTCTTCTAATTCTGAAAGGTTTGTAGCTGGAAAATCATGATATATTGCTTCTTGAGCAAGTTTTGCTATTTTGTTTAACTTAGCTATTTGCTTACTTGCTATATTGCTCCCTCGTTTTTTGTTGATGCTGCTGGTTTGGCCTGTTGTAATGCTGTTGTTTGTGATGCTGTTTGGACAGTTTGTGGCATTTTGTTTGGTTCAGTTTGCGTATTTTGTTTGGTTCAGTTTGTAGCATTTTGTTTGGGTCAGTTTGTGGCATTTTGTTTGGACAGTTTGTAGCATTTGTTTGGACAGCTTGTATCATTTGTTTGGACATCTTGTAT
Organism: Vicia faba; assembly: GCA_948472305.1. Classification (NCBI taxonomy): domain Eukaryota; kingdom Viridiplantae; phylum Streptophyta; class Magnoliopsida; order Fabales; family Fabaceae; genus Vicia; species Vicia faba. The sequence continues at coordinate 1,467,802,987 of OX451739.1, read as the reverse complement.
CATTTTGTTTGGACAGTTTGCTTGCGAATTTCTTTTCCTCTTTCTTTTTGTGAACCAAGAAGGGTAACCTTCTTATGATTTGCAACTAGGGGAAATAGTTTGTGATGAAATAAAATGACATTCTGATTCCACATTGCAAACCTTAATGATGAACACTTTTTGGAAGATTTTTTGTTCATGCTCAAATAATTTTGCACTAACCATGTTTTTTCTTTCTTTTGTTTTCATGTGAGCACAATTGGATATGACAAAGAAAAGAAGGCAAAAAATTTGTGGAAAGCATGGAAGTCTTGGAGATAAGCAAAGGAATTTGATACAACTTCAATCTTCAGACAAACTTAGGCATAGATTAATTCTCCTAGGCCAATCATTCATTTGGATTTTCTTTGTAAATTTAGAAAAATCATTATTGTATTGTATCCAATAGTTGTACCAATTCATCTTTAAATACAATAAGTTGTAAGACATAAAGTATTTAAAAGAATAAATTGTTTTGTAACAACGTTTGAAATTGGAGAAAATCTTGAGTTGTAGCATGAAATATTCTGGTGTCACTTGAATAACTTGAAATCCTTTATCAATAACAACTTGTAATTTCTCTTCGCATCCTAATTGATTTTTGAAGTTCCTAATCAAGATATTTGAAATAAAATGTTCCAGTCTGGTAACTTAAATTCCAAGTAATCCCAATAACTTTGTAACTGCATTTCAAATGAACACGCACTGTATATTCCATTTCCTAACAAAACAAACGTTTTAAGGAAGCAAATCATCTGGTCAACCTGGATCCCACAATCATGAGTGTCCCAAATGACAGTCTTAACTTCTATCTCTTGTCCCAAACAAATCATGCTCTGAGAACAAACATTATCTTTTCAGTAAACTGCATTTTTTAAGAAAATTCAAAATCAATCAAATGCCTTGCGATGATTTGATAATTTTAAAGTTTTCCAAACTCAAATTTCTTCCGATTCTTTGAAGATAAACCCGTGAGTGACATCACATGTAACCATGAACAGACATAATTGTCTCAAAATCTTGTAGCTTGAAGAAGTCAGAAATACTACCTTGAGGAAGCATGAAGACCTATGAAGGCCAATAGGATCTTTGAAAATTCATTTTCTTTTGAGAATTGCAAAAAACCCTAATGGCTGGTTTACCGCCACAGAAGAAAATTTGTCTGATCAATTTCTGAGCCAACTTAAATATCTGAGAAACCCTAGGGTTGTGTCTTCTATGAAAAATGGGAGGGCAAATTTTGGGGTACAACACTATGTCTATGATATCAAAGTTTTTTGGATCGAAGAGCTCTCTCACCTTTATTTAGGTCAAGTTTTGCTCAAGGTTTGTGGTGGTATTCATCAAGAAGATTCTTAGGTTCATCTCTTTATTTCCATGCCTTCTTCAACACGTTTCATTGAGACTTAAGCTCCACATTTGAGTATGCTTTAATACAACATCATTTCAAGGTCTATTATGATCCATCATGCTTTATTTTATCAAGAAAGTTCACAAGATTCAAGATTGATTTAACAAATTTGACCTAATTTAACAAACACTTGATTCAGTGGTCACAAATGCTTAACTCTCTCATTTTTTAATTTTTTTAGTTGGTTATTTTTTCTATGGGTTCTTAACATAATCTACAACAAATTTTCTTCACATGACAAGATCCAATTGTGCAAAGAAAGTTATCAAAAGTTGAAAGGGGTTACAAGTCATTTTGACACTCTCCGAGCTAGGGTTTGCTGACTTCCAAGGACCATATCTTGTTCATTTTTTGAGATATTTGATTGATTACAAAGCCATGATTCTATTTACAGTGTCCTTAACAACTTCTTTTCAAGGATTTAAGGCTAATTTTTAATGGAATATCACTAATGGTTGAAGAAGATTACAAGTCCTTTGAAAAGGCTATCAAATTCTCTTGTGTGACTTAAAAGGATCATAACTTGGTCAATTTTATCTCCTTCATCTCATTCATTTTCTAAAATAATCTTGATGTCTACTACAACTTTGTTTCAAGGTGATAGGCTTGAAAATTCTTGGGAGTTTGTTTAAGAATTGAAAAGATTATAGGTCATTTATGAATTTCCCCAAATTTGTTCATCATCTTCCAAAGACCATAATTCTTTCAATTTTCATGATTTTTGAGTGACCTCAATTCCACAATTTAATTTAAAGAGTCTACTTCATTTCATCTTCAAGGATAAAGATCAAATTTTGAGTGGAATGCCGTGTAACTTTGAAGAACATTATAGGTCATTTTAAGGCTCTATACTTAGAATTTTTCTAACTGTCAAGAATCTGTGTGTTTTTCATGATTTAATTGGATATAACATTATTCTCAAGTATCCAAATGAAAACTTTCAAAGCACATTGTCAAGATTGATCATCCAGCTTTCCAAATAACCCGAGATTGCATCATAAAGGTCCCTGAGTTACTTGCACCATGGTTGCAAGGTTAGTACCTTGAAACTGAAGTTTCCTCATTAAGTCAGAATTTGATTTTCATAATGTGCACACTAGTGACCAATTTGCAACTTTTTTTTTACTTAAACATGATTAACAAAGTTACAAAGCATCATTAGAGCCTTGAAACACACGTTTTGGCTAAGTTTTGAGGAGTTTCAAGTCACATTTTTCTCATGAATTGGGTGCACATGATTTGATCAGATTTCTTATCATTCACCCCATCTTAGCATTCCATTTCATTCCTTATATAAATATAGGCATCCCCCCTCTTTATTTCTCAAGCTTGAACAACCAAAATTACCCTGCCAAACTCTCTCCATAGCTCACATTTATGAGTTTTCGATTTCTCATTTCCTTTACTTCCAGCCCTTGTTTTTTGATTGATTATTCATCCTTGAACTTCACTGAAGCTAACAGAAGAAGAATTAAGCCTTGAGGTATTGTAAATCGTGCTCGCCAAGTCAAGTTTCAGAGCAATTTCAGTGGACTTTGTTCAGGTAGGAATTGGAATAAATTATTCTAACACAAATTACTGGAATGGTCTATGACGTTTATTGATGCTTGTTTATCGTTTAATTTTGGTTAATTGATGTGTCTGATACCTTTGTTTTTAAATTTAATTTCTCAAACTTCTCTGGTTTTTTTCAAATCGAGTAAGCTATGGTTTAAATAAATTTTTTGCAAGGGGTTGGTTAGAATTTTCTGGATGAGACGAATTCAATCAAACCGCTGTGAGATTCCAACGTTTTCGTTTGAAGAGTCTCACAAAATCCCAATTCACATGTGGCTAGAGGTTGAAGACGACCTACATGTCGTTCTTCAACCAATGAACCTTGGCCAATTGTTTTAATTTTATTGGCTTGACTATTTTATGTTACAAATGCGTGCATTGACTCTGTCTCACCGTGTGTCAACACCTTTAGTTTGTTCAGATTGCCAGCGTGTTTAAAAATACCTTTAGATTCAACGCTCTACATTTTTTATTGTTTTATATTTTATTTTTTTTAAACTGATGATCCGATGTGGAATTCAAAGATGTCCATAACATGCACAACACATCAGATCCATCAGATCTGCTTACTAACGCGTTTTGACATTGATCCAATGGTCTACATTATTTTAGCATTATTTTTATTTTCTGATTTTTCTATTTAATTATTTTAAACTTCAAAAATTCATAAAAAAATTATTTCAACTTCTAAAATTGTGAAAAATTATCAAAAATACTTTTGATTTTTCTCTTTCTGATTTTTATTTTTTCACAATTTTATTTTGTGATTTGGTATTTTTATGATTTTTCACTTTATTTGACTTGTTTTAATTGTTTTAAAATACATTTTGATCTTTTAAAATCATGAAAATCTTATGGAAGGATCCAATGGTATTTTGACAAATATTGGTGACCTTGTTTAATTTTTATTTCTGATTTTACTATTTTTTGTGATTTTTGGTTTATTTTGATTAAGTTTTGTATTTTACAATATAGTTCCTGACTTTTAAAAATTCTAAATTTTTTTGTCAATACTTCTTGACTCATGTTTGACTTCTGGTATTTTTTTTTGGGATTTTTATTTGATATTTTAATACACTTCGTGTATTTTACCAATTATTTCCTTTTTATTAGTCATTTAAATATTTCTTTTTATTAATTATATTTTATTATTTTTGTGATTGGTTCTGATTTGAAGATAGTTGAGTGTTATTTTGAGACAAGTTCCTCAACCTCATTGGATCTTGAGTGTTGATAGGTTAAAAATTCAAATCCATCAAAATGGATGAATGATTTTGACGACATTTGAAACCCTAGTTTCATTTGATACATTGGTTACACTATCATTCCCCTCTCTCTTCATCTTATCTCTTTCTTGTTTTTACTTGTGCTATCTGTTTTTGGAGAATGATCTATATATCATTTCTCTAACATGTATGGCACATAGATTGCTATTGACTGACCTCAAAATAGGTGTGGCTTCTACATAAGTCCATTTATGATTGCTTAACATAGTGCTAAATTTGTCCCGATTTGAAAATGATCATTTGTGGCCCAAAATTTATGTTTGAAAGCCCAAGTATAATTGATTATTGGATTTTGGTTCAAAACCTTTAAAGCTTGTTGTTAGGAGGCTTTGGTCTTATTAATCCTCTAACAAGCCTTCATCGACTTTGGCCTAAATTTGATCTTCAATTATCGTTGGTTATATGTGTTGGCTTTGAGCATTTGAAATGAATGATATACTTGACAAAAAGCAAATGAAACTTGTTATTTAGAGGCTTTGACTTTATCAATATTCTAATGAGTTTTCAAAAGCAAGCTTCAAGATGGTCATTCAACTAACCTTTTGTTATAATTGACCTCTAACTTCTAATTCACTAACAATTAACTTTACTTTATGTCTTTATTTTTTGCCTTTACTTTTCTATACCATTTATTTTTTAGCATTTACATCTCATGTTATTTTCCTTTTGCTTACTTGAGCATTTATTTTCTGCCTTTTTATCTTTGCTAACTTGAGCTTTCTTTTTTACATTTTTAATACACTTAATAATTAACTTGAACATTAAAAGCCTTAAGGTTACTTGGACTATCTGGTTACTATCCCTAGTAAAACAATCGGCTGAAAATCATCAAACATTGAAGTCACCATCAAATGTCTTTTATCCCACATGAAGGGATATGTAAACATCTAGAAAACATGAGAAGGGAGAAGTCACGGTATTGCAAATGAGAGATCGGGTAAGGGAGTCTGTTACGAGAGGAGAAGATATTAGCACCCCAAACACGGGCGAACCTAACCTACGGGCGATCTCAGGTTCTAAGATGAAACCTAATCTACTGGAGAACTAGGCCTATGGGCGACCTCAGAATTCTACGATGAGACATCAAGGTGATCTGTCAGAGAACTAGGTCTATGGGCGACCTCGTGATTATATGAAAATACCTATGGGCGATCTGTTGAAGAACTAGGCCTAAAGGCGACCTCAGAATTCTAAAACAAGATCTATAGGGAGAACCTAGCCTACGAGTGATCTTAGGTTCTAATATGAAACCCCATCTACTAGAGAACTAGGTCTATGGGCGACCTCAGAATTCTATGATGAGACATCAAGGTGATCTGTCAGAGAACTAGGCCTATGGGCGATCTCAGGATTCTACGAAGATACCTATGGGTGATCTGCTGAAGAACTATCCCTAAGGGCGACCTCAAAATTCTAAAACAAGATCTATTAGGAGAACCTAGCCTACGGGCGATCTCAGGTTCTAAGATGAAAACATGGGTTACAACATGACGAGTGAAGGTACAAGGTAATATTGACTGTACTGATCTTATTGGGATCTAGAGGGAAAATAGACACATACGTGTATTTGGAGAAACTGATATGAACGAGTGTTTGGGAAACTAACAGAGACGAGTGTTTAAGAAGTATAATGTACTGACACTGCTTGCTGGATATCGTGATATAACGAAGGATGTCATCCAAATATTTTAGAGTGATATCCTCTTGTACGAATGTATTTCTTTCTTTGAAGGATTCAAGTCTTTTGTGTAAGGTGCCCGATCTGGCTTATGCTTCGTATGCATGTTTGAATTTATTTTTCTGCAAAGATCCATTCTGATGGATCGGCTACGCGCTTTTGAAGATGAAATGTTATGCAGTGATAACCATATGTAATGCAAAGAAATAGACTTCATGGGGATAAGCGAAGGCTCATTGAGAATTGTTGATCATCACTGGGGATACCAATACATATCGGCACTGGAAACCTGCAATACCAATGATTGTTGGGGATACTGATAAGAATTTTCACTGGGGAGCTCATGATGCCAAATATTTTTGGTGACTCCGCTGGAGGTTGAATTGCTGACAAAGCAAGTTTTTAGGTACGTCGTTGAACTCTAAATTGTATTGTTGGGGAAGAGATACTAAACACCATGTGGATCTCTTGAATACATGCCCCAAGTTTACGCCACACTGGGGAATTACCTCTTCAATCACTTAGGGATAAAAAGGTGGACATGGACACCTACGAATACCTCGGTTTACTCCACTGGGGATGGTTTATAGGACAATTTTATGAAGATCACATGTTAAACCACACGAAACCTCTCGACTCCTCCAAGTTTACTCTGCTGGAGAATTGCTGACTAAATCACTTGGGGATAAAATGATGGACATGAACACCTACGAATGCCCCGGTTTAGCTTTGCGAATTCCCTGGTTTACTCCACTAGGGATGCGCTTACGTGTGCCAAGTTAAATGGAGACTCTGAACTTTATGAATTCACTTGAAGAATCAGGTTTGAAATTGTTTATAGCAGATGAAGGCGACTTCATGCACTGACCAGGTCAGGGTGACTATTAAGATGCTTTTAGCTTGATTGTAGTCGTCTCGTACAACATAGTTGGCTTAAGCAGCTTTGTGAGTATGGGTGAGGAACGCCCCTGTCTGTAAGATCTCTGAGAGGATCTGTGCTAAATATAAGACCTGAATATCCGTGGCATAATATGATATGAGGTTGCCTGCCCCGATGTCTTGAGTCACAAAATAAATTATCTCTAATTACACTTTTTTAGAGGGATTTGTCAAGTCTCGACATAACTTCCCCAGGTTGAATGAATTCCGAATAGATTTCTCGATGTGAAGGACTCTAATTGATGGAAGCTTGAGATTTATCGATGTGATAGCCTTAGAATAATTGGTAAAAGCTTGAAGAGATTTATCGACCTGATATCTTCTGACTGAGTATAGCTCTAAGAGATTTACCGATATGATATTCTCTAATTTGGCAGCTTTGAGGGAATGCCCCAGATTTGGTTAAACTCTGAGAGATCGAATCTCGACTTGGTTGCCCCATATTGGCGGAATCATCTAAGTTCATCCCCAAAAGGGTACTCAGATTATAAAGCACCAAGATGCTTTCGCTTAAAATAATCTCTGGGCAACATGCCACTAAATAAGTCATTTCTGTTATGACAGTTGACTTTTGCTTCGACAAAGTATTCAAGCGTTTCTTCTCTGACAAGGGTGAGCTCTTTACTGATTTTCATTGTGTAAACTTACTTGATGCCAATCAGTTGTTTTTTATGCATAATAATGTTTATTATGAGAATTATAATTCTAATGCAACATGTATGTAAGTCTTGAAGTTTGAAAAAAAATTGAATGAATGGTGTCACAACTCTGTTGTGAATAAATCACTAGCTAGAGAGCAAATTTGCAAATTATTTTTCATGAAAGATAATGCAAGCATATGATGCCAACACAAATATTTAAACATACCTCTTATGAGTCAGTTAAACGTTATCTCATTGTGGCACACTTTCGAATTGAACCATGCTTCAGTTAGGACTTTTAAAGGTTGTAACATGGCCTGGTTCATGGTTTTTAGAAAGAAAAAAAGGATTTAAGGCTCAAAATTATTTGGTGCCCACCCCTTCTCCATGATGTTACCCATTCCTACGTTCATTTAACTTAATACGAGCATTCATCTCTCAAGAGGAGTTTGTGATGTTTGAGGAACCACAGGGGTTTCTTGGACACGATAGTCACTAGCTTTTGATTTTGGTGTCTGACCATACGACCTGGTTCCTTGCGGAGGAATTTTATTTGGTAATCCATTTTTTCTTATCGCGCTTTTCGCTTTCCCTAAATTATTCCTGGACAAGTTTTCTTTTGAATTCGACTCTGAAGTCTAGCGGGATGCCCTGACTTTTGCCTAAGCGGATTGATTTTCAAGTTTCGACTTAGCGGGGCTTTTTGTCTCTTTCTTATTCATACTTTCCCTTTTGAACAAGTTGTTGATGTTTGCGTTGTCTTTGATTTGTGGGAAGTGATCGTGATTGTCCGAGTCTTTGGTAGATGATCGTCATCTGATCTCGACTTCGTGATGTACAAGAGATGCCCATTGGGATATCGTCAATTGACGCACATTCCTGATAAACAAAATTTATCCATTGTTGTTTTGACTTTCCTCAACCTTTAGATGGATAACCAATGTTGTATCCTTGGATGCGCACTCTTGATGAGTTTTGAACGCTTGATCAGATCAACTGAACACTACCCGCCCCAGGGTTAAAATGAGGGTTTTTTTAGAACAGAAAAGAAACTCCTACTCCGAAGGCTCAGAGGGGTTAACGAGGGTTTATCTCCCTTATACCTCTGGTGTTTAGGAATTGAAACAAGGCATGTACATCGTCAATAGGATCTTACTCAAAAACGTAACAACCAGAGATTTTTTGCGTTTTTAGATTATCGGCATCCTCCCTCCAATATTTACCTAAGCATAAGACTTGGAAACATGGAAACAATATGCAAGTAAAACATTTAAAGAGTGATAATGAATGGATGAATAAAAATGAAAGGAACGCTTCAAGGCAAGCATACTTATTCCATTAAGATTTTCATTTGAAAATAAATAGGTTTCTACATGCAAGAAATGTTTAAACAAACAAGCAAGAACGCAAATGAAAATGCAGTAAAGAAACCAATGATTGCCATCGTTAAGGAGGCTTGACTCCGTATGCACTTCTGGATTCTAACAAATTTCTACAGTCTTGCTGCTTAAACGGACGAGAGAATTCCCCTTCTAATCTGATGTGAACACAACAGTCTCTAAATTGATCCAGTCTTGGACCTTGTCTCTGGATGACATTTCATCTTCAATCGAATGGTCAGGTGCCTCAGAATAATATGCATAAAAGATTCTTTCGGGAGAACGAATGAATGCTTTACCAAGCGAATTGGTGTGAACTGCATCACCAAGCATCTTACGCCACAAAGAAACAATACAATTCACCTTCTACCACAATAGAAGAGACATCCACCTGGTGAGAAAGAGTCTGGCAGTTGGCCAAATAGGAGTTGGACATTTGGAAGAGACACCAGACAGGTGTTGGGCTTTATACTTCAACCCTTTTACAGTCTTTAATATCAAAATTGGGTGCCCCAGAATAAGGGATACATCTAACATGTGTATCGTAATCAGAAGAGATGTTTATAGGAGGAGGACCTAGAGAAAAGAGCTTTTCCAATTGAACTTCCAACAGGAGAGTAAGTAATTGAATGTAATGAATTGGGCTTGTATCAATATGCTTATTATGCATATCCTTTCTTTGCTTAAAAGCTTTGCCCCATGAATTCACTTGGGAACAAAGATTGGCTGCTTTCGAACAGATCAAGGAATGCAAAGTTGTGGAGAGTGCCCTTGATTGAATAGTCAAATGTCCTGGTGTGGTAACCGCATCTGAATTGGTATCATAATTTGGAAGGGAATTTATAGACAGTACCGGAGTATGGGGTCTAACCCACTAAAGTTCAAACAAGTGTGGAAACCAATGAGAATGAAACACTAATATAAGATCAACTCTTCTTCAGGCGTATTATAACCTTGTTGGTAAAACAAGTTTCTTGAATTCACATAGTAAATGGGAACCATCTGCTGATAAGATGTTCCAAGAACTCAAGATTATGTAGCACTCCATGGTTAAAAGTAATTTCATGACCTGTCTCACCTGAGTCTTCAATCGATTATCTCCCTTCTTAAAGAATTCCCGACTACGGGCCAAAGCTTGCATGTATACCATGATCAACCCCATCAGGATATTCGTATCGGTCAATCCCCCACGGAGTTATCCCATAACTGATCTCTGAACACGCACAGTAAGAAACTAAGTCTGAACCTCTGAACAGAGCACTAGGTCTGAATAAGAATCCCCAATCTTCGAGTACCTATTATGGATGCATGAATGTGCATGGGGTGCATGAATGGATGCCATATCATGTTTTGTCATTTCCAAGGAGTTTACATGCTTTGATTTTGATTTTTCATAGGTAAGGGATGGAAAAGTTCAGCACAAGACTTACAAATATGATTCCCTGGAAATAACAGAACATGTATGTTAAGCATGTGGTTAACCATGCTATGTATGCAAAGACATGTGATCCAAGTTCCATCACTTCTAAATATCACCAGATCAGAGGTCCGGCATAGCTTCCGCACATATAAGAACCAAGTACCATGTAGATCATCAATTGTATGAAATTAAGGCTTCTGGAACACCGGATATTGCTGAGCCTTTTATGAATATGTTGGGAATACCAAGATTGAAGGCCCGAATGAACCTCCAAATAAACAAGTCAGGAACTCAGAAAATAAATCTGAGAACCTCATAGTCACCAATAGAACATACGGTCACCATCTGAACAAATAGTAACCACCTGAACATAGTCACCATCTGTACCTGTGATAATAATTCCATCCCCACTCACGGGTGAAAACTAGGCTAGGGTAAGGTCGGGTAACTCAGAATCAAGGGTACTCTTGAAAAACTATTACTGTATCACCTACGTGAAAACGATAACCCCTCATTTGTACCTCATTTGAGCGTGGACGACATGACGGAAATAGTGAAACCTAAGTTAACTAGACGTCATGTTCCGCTCTATTCCTAATGTTCCTATGGTTGTCACTTGGCCTGGGTATTGGGCCTTTTACTTCATAGTAACATCCCAACCCAATCAACAAAGCAGATCTAGTACAATATTATTATATGGAAAACACTAAAATAAAATGCATACATATGCTCATGTAATCATGTATGAATTAATAAACAGAAAGCATAAAAAATAAACACCCAAAGAAAATACAACAAGAGCTAGGAGCGATTCCGGGATGGACCAGCATTTGGTCGACCTATCCCCAGTGAAGTCGCGAGCTGAAACAACCGGCTGAAAATCATCAAACAATGAAGTCTCCATCGAACGTCTTTTATCCCACATGAAGGGATAGGTAAACATCGAGAAAACCTGAGAAGACAGAAGTCACGGTCTTACGACCGAGAGATCGGGTAAGGGAGTCTTTTACGCGAGGGGAAGGTATTAGCACCCCACACGCCCGTAGTACTCTATGGTATCCACTCTTGTTGTCTATCTTATGGGTGTGTTTAATCTATGCTTATTGCACTACTGAGGAATAATGCGTGCAAAATAAAGGAGAAAATAATGTAGGGAAAATAAAGTTATGCTCGCTTGGGCCCTACCCCAATGCCTACGTATCATTTTTGTAGAATCAGAGTTACCGTAGTTCGGCTCACATGTTTTTGTTTGTTTTGTGTTTTTTATGAATAATGTTAATTCTTCCTTTTGTCACAGCTCGACCTTTGGAGACTCCCGCATTGGCACAAAAGTAAATTAATCATGTCCTTACCTCAAAATGATTTTGAGTTACGCCCTCAAGGTAAGATGCCACATTTGATTGGTTTGTATTTTGTTACCTTGAAAAAGGGTTTAAGTATGATTAGCATGTTTTGTGATTTGCTAAGAAAAAGAAAGTTTTAGTTTTGAATGCATATGCAAAAAGGGGAAGAAAAGAGTCTACGGGAGACTAGCTTATTCCTAATCCTAATGTTATCACACAATGATGGCCCTACATCAAGGATGAAATGGAAATATCTACCTAGTGTTATCATGCATGGTTTGTAACCTAAGGTCTAACTTGCATCCGAAAGGAATAAGCACGTCCTAAGGGAACATGGTATAGAAAGAGAGTAAGCAAACAAGCTCGAAAGAGCACACACATAAAATGGTAAAGAAAAGAAGCGAAATGCTTTAGTCAAGGGGAGCAGATCACCCGAGAAAAACAAGCGGGAGTGAGATGAAAATAGAAAAATGTGATGTCAAAAGGGACTGAACACATAACCAAGATATGTGGTTCGGCCCACACCAAATGTAATCGAGGCCTATTCATATTTTCAGCAAGCATTTTGTTTCAATAATAATAAAAAATAAATTAAAAGGGGGAGAAAATGATACAATGTTGTTTTAGGGAGTTAGTGTTTATTATGGATGATGTTTCAACTTCTCTTCAATACACTTCTTCTTGTTGAAATGCTACGATGTTGTGAATTGCACCGACGAAGACGACTTCCTTTGAACTCAGTGGACTCGAAAGGTTCCACCATAAACATTTCCTATTTTCCATCCTTGATCATGAATCCAGCGTCTTCTTCCATCAATTTCCCTTCAAACATTCTGAATCCAAAATTTATATGTAAACCCTAGATTTACTAGGAATTCAGATTAAAGAAATTGATGCAGGATACGGACCCGAAACCTTGGGAATATTTCTCAGCGTGTTGTAAGCTATCTCCCGATATGAAGAAAAGCGCAAAAAGGTGAAGAATACGACTTACTCAATGGAGACACTCCATCGGTTTTCTCACGGCGACGAACCAAACGGAAAATCGGAGATAACATTCCTAATGCTCTGGTACAATTCTTCTTCAACGTTTTCGTTCCAGGTGATGTGTACTTTCTCCATTTTTCTTCACTTATTCGTTAACCTTTCTTCCATTTCTTCCGATAGTGCTGATGAGAAAACACAATGATAATAACGAAATTCTTCTTCTGTGATGCTTGGCTGTAGATTTCTATTCGTTGATGAGGATACATAAAGATGCAGATTGATGCGGTGAGAACCAATAAATTTCCTAAGAGGAATGATGAGGACTGAAGGCTCAGGGACGATTAACAGAGTGAAGAATCTGTATGATGAAGGTGTTGAAACTGAAGGTGATTGAAGGTATTGATATATTTCTCTCAATTTCTATTGTGAATCATGTAGTGAATAAATGAATCGTGAATAAATAATGATTGTATATATTTGTGAATCTGCAGAGATGATGATATGAAGTTCTGTTAGAAGGTTGTTGAAAAAAACGGTAAGCTCTGTTCTCTTTTGCTGTTATCTATAAGTTTGAATTCAGTTATCTGTTAGGATGAGCTGGAGGAAGTTATTCTGTTTTAGAAGTTTTAATTTCTGTTATATCTGTTAGAAACAATTAGGAGGTTAGGAGTTGTTAGAAAGTTAGTTTGAGTTGGTTCAAAATTTAGTTAGTAGTAGTTAGTTAGAATGATGGAAACTGTTAGTGAATTAGTTGAAAATTAAAATTGCTACTGTTAGTTTAAGATGGTTGTTAGTGAACTGATGGTTTTGTTAGTCACTAACTGGTTTTTGGATTGTATATTAATTAATCTTTTTGTTTTGGTTCACTACTTGCGGTGGTCCGTTATGCTTGAGGAATATTGTTTATTTGTTTTGAAAATGAAAGAGTGTAGGTTGCCTGTTCTGATTTCAGTTCTCAGATTAAATGGTACAGGGTATGTTGAACTGACGTAAATGCTTTAGACTGAGCAAGTAGCTTGAATGCAGGGCAGTTTGGTCATAGCTTCGTGATGCTTAATTGTTTTTGTTTATGACTGTTTTTGCAGGGCAATAACAGGGTTAAAGACATGGTTTCCGTTTGGTTCGTGTTGAAATGCTTGGAGGAAATGTGAAGGCACATGGCAATGATGAATCAATGAAGATCAAAGTAAAGTGATATGTTTGAAGATTTACTCGAAGATAGTCCATGTTATTCGGATTAGAAACAATAGGCTCCCATGTATTTTGTATAATTTCCTTTGTATGTGTAATTGGATCTTTTGTTGAATGAGACACAACTTGTAATCCCCCTTTGAATCTTTGTAATGAACCATGCTCCTCTCAAATAAATTTCATCCTTTTTTCCTCTAATTTACAATCCATTTTTAAATCCATGTCTTTTTCTTTTTAACGCAAACTTGAATGGATCATAAAATAAGATATAGAGAAAACTTGAGGATGACCTTGGTCCAAACAATGACCCTTTATGTAATCTCCTTATAGTGTAATATGCTTGAATGATTGGGTTTTGATTGAATTGAATGTGTTTATTTTGAAAACGTTGAAACTTGAGTGTTGAACATGTCTTGGAAGCCTTGAACAAATCTTGTATGCTTTTGATGCACTTGCACTTTGAACCATATAGGTACATCCTCCAAACTCGTATGTTTGAGACAACTTTGATCCATTTATTAGTTTTAACACAAAATTAAACTCATGACTTTAGGTAGCCCTTTGAATGAACATTTCCAAATAATGAATCCAAATCAACCTTTACTTCTAAAAAAACGGCAATTTCAAACCTTACATCCACATTAACTTGCATGACACCTCACAAGCAACAAAATGAACCTGTAAGTTCATCTTTTATCACATGAAGTATATTTCGCAATCCACCACATAATGTCCTGATCTTAAAACAAAATCAATGATTTGAATCCTTGAATGAGAAAATGATGGAAATAACTAACCCTAATGCACTTGGTCTTAAAGTATCTTGATAAATAGGATCTTGTAGCTCGATGAGGAGAAGTTCACAATAATCAAGAATCCAAACCCTAGCTCCACCAACCAGAGTCAATGAAAGACCTTGATTCAAGCCCGGATAAAGTGAAAGCCTTAAAGCATAGATAAACCCTAATTTCCAAGACTGATGATCTCATGTTAAGTTTATTGATTAATGATGCGTGATGCGTTAAATGACCCAATGGACGGTATGCTGATGAAATGAGAAGTGCAGATGATCCTAGTTAAAGGGTAGGACAAATTTGGGGTATTAAACCTAGAACTGTGAAGTATTATATTTCTGAGACTTAGGATTATAAGCCATGAGACCTTGGAACTTTGTAATCTTTGGTTGATATTTTTGTGAAGATCTTCTGTGTGCAGGTTATTCTGATTTTCATGCTTTGTCCGTGATTGAGAATTCCTCTATATATAGTTGTTACTCTAGCTAATTTTTATCAATGAAGACTTTGCTTGGTTTTTAATTCATCTACAACTTGATATTTCTCAGAGGTTTAGTATTTTTGTTTGTTTGGTTTTAATCTAAAGGATGGGAATTCTATATTGACTTCTTTATGTCAAGTGTTGGCTTCTTGTTGGTTAGATCCTTATTTTCCTTAGCTTTTACTTTGTGTACTTAGAATAGTTCCTTCATCTCCTCCTATCTTCTTTAATTTCAAAAATCTTCTCCCTCCTTTTCAAAACTCTTCTTTTTTTCTAACTTGAACCGCTTTCATAATAAACTTGGACTTAGGTCCATGCATTTTCAAAATCTTTTCTTAATCAAACCTTAACCGATTTAATCATACTTTGACATCTTTTTTTTTAGACTAAAAGTTATTAACCGCATTCAAACCATTTTACCACTTTGACTTTTTATTTTAAAACTTTTCTCAAAAGATTAGACTCTTGTTGATTCTTGTAGTGACGCAAGCTACTATACTTCTATGAGATATAGCGAAGAGAGCTACTTTCCACTTGGGTGTTGAGTGATGGATTTTAAATTCAAGTTATATCCTCCACTTTGAGATGACGCAAATGCTCCTTCCTCACAATTATAGATAGTAAGTATGTTTTCCACTCATATATGACAATGATGTCTCTTCTCTTAAAATTAACCAACACACATGTGTTTTAAATTTTTTGAGGTGAACTACGAGTACCCTGATCCCCAATTGCACAAAAGATGGTATGTAGGCACTAAAGGTTCGCAACCGCGGTGGATGCAAAAATTGTAAAAAATACTTCTTTTCTCATCTCCACCATCTTATTTGCTATACACCTTTTATAGTCAAAATACATAAATTTTCAAAGAGATTCCTGCGGAGTACCGTAGATGTTTAGGGTGTTAATACCTTCCCTTTTCATAACCATTCCTCGTACCTAGATTCTCTCATTCTTTTTTGAGTTTATTCGCTATTTTCCCATTTCTTTTGGCAACAATAAAGCGCAGTGACAATTTTTATTTGATTTGTACGAGTTAAGTCAATCCAATGGCTTAGTCTCATCATTTCTACCGCTACAGATTTGAACAAAGGAAGAAGAAAATATTTTCTGCAGAGTTTCTCTCTGTTCACAAACTGTGATTTCTTATGAAACTGCAAGTGATTACAAAATAGGGGTTACTCCCTC
Source organism: Vicia faba (assembly GCA_948472305.1). Lineage (NCBI taxonomy): Eukaryota > Viridiplantae > Streptophyta > Magnoliopsida > Fabales > Fabaceae > Vicia > Vicia faba. The sequence goes on along the minus strand of OX451739.1, from coordinate 1,467,786,674 downwards.
TATTTATAGTTTTAGGTTAGTCTACTCCCTAATCTAAAACCTAAAACACAAAAGGCCAAAATATTTATTTTGGTCTAAGTCGAAATCTTTTGTCAAACAACCTGCTTTGACAATTCGACAACTAACAATTCAACACACACTACATGTTTTGACACATCCTTGTCTATGTCGAACACTATCTATTTTAACACAAATAATTACAATCTCAACAACTCTATCGTACATTATTATTAAAGTCATATCTTATTCTAAAAAGTTTAATTATTTTATATTGTTATTTTAAAAAGTTTTATGCATCATAATCATTTAATTTTTATATATTAGATGTTCAAATAAAAGTTAAATACTTTAAAGAAAATTGAACTATTATTATAAAGTTATATTAAAAACAAAATATAATATGATATTTTTGATATAATAATATTTTTTTTTCTTGTTAAAAAAGTTTTGACGAATGCCAAAAAGGTACACAAATGATGGTGTATTATTTTCTGAAGCTAATAAAAGATGGTGGATTGGTGAAACTTGTCCACTACACGTTGATACTTGTTAAGCAATTGTCGTAGGGCCCAACTGTCTCAATAATTTTTAAAAGGGTTAAATAAATTATTGGCCTCTCTAAATATTTTAAATTTTGTTTTTAGATTTTTTTTAAAAAAAAATTTAAAAAAATTTTTTTATAAAAAATTAAATTTTAACTTTTGATCTCTCTTAACAAAATCGTAATTAAAATAATCTCTAATTTCGTTGCTAAATAAAAACTGTAATTAAAACTATCTTTAAAATTGTCATTAAAACTATCGTTAAATTGTAAAAACTGTCTTAAATTATAAGAGAGATCAAAAGTTAAAATTTAATTTTTTTAAAATATCATTTTTAAGAAAAAAATTTAAAAAACTAAAAACGAAATTTAAAATATTTATAGGAATAAAAAACTTATTTAATTTTTTTTAAAATTGTGAACACAATGACACCTTTAACTTTAAATTTAAATTTAGTCGAGTATATATTCATCATTCAACCATTCTATATAACATATATTAGTTTATTATTTAAATAAATTAAATTTTAAATTAAGTAAGTCTAGTAAATATTAATTTTCGAAAATAAAGAAAAACTAAAGATTTTAAAAAAATTTCCCTTTTAAAATATCAACTAAGTATAGATGAATCGTTCTAATATTACCAAAACATGCGACTTTTTCCCGATGCTCCATTTTAGAAGTAGAAAAAATACTTACGTGTTTCTATGATGTTGAAATACAAAAATTTATGATGTAGTTTGGATAAGTTTAATGTAAAAAATCATTCGATTGAAAATTCAAATTGTACGTTGTTTTACCGTCTACTCATGACATGTTTCTCTTACCAAAGATGGTCACAATGGCTTAGAATGAGCTGTGCAAGCCAACATCTTAACGTGGGCTAGGACTGAGGTCTCTTGTAGTGTTTAATGAAGCCTCTAACATGAAATTTTGTTGGGATATGTTGAACTCAAAGGAAGAGTGAGTCTTAGCTTCTCAAAGGTAGAGCTATCAAGAATGACATCTATATATATATATATATATATATATATATATATATATATATATATATATATATATATATATATATATATATATATATATATATATATATATATATATATATATATATATATATATATATATATATATATATATATATATATATATATCCTCTTCAATTTAAGTGGCACCAAGCATGATTATAGAAATATTATTTTTAATTGTTGAGTGTAAGTCTGAGTGGGTAAAAATCTCACATTGCTTATGAATGAGTAAAATGTTGGATTTATAAGAGAGATAACATATTTACCTAACACTTTAAGATATTGAGTTGAGATGCGGCGTCTTCCTCTCTTGTGATCCTGAAATATTGGTCTCATTAGTGCTCCTAACTCTCTCGGACTCCCCAACAAGTGGTGTCAGAGCCTTGATTTGGTAGGGTATAAATTTTAGTATGCTCTATGGTTGCAATTTTGTCTGATCTTCCACATTAGAAAAAAAATTTATATTATTTGTTGGTTGAGAAATGTTTGGTTTGCTGCAGAAAAGGTTTTGGTTGCAATGTCAAAATTTTCAAGTGAAGTGAAGATTGACTTAGAGAAATTTGATGGAAGAATCAATTTTGGCTTGTGAAAAATTCAAGTTAAAGATGTTTTGATACAATTAGGATTAAACAAGGCGTTGAAAGGAAACATTTCCAACATGAACAACGAGAAGTGGGAGGAACTAGATTTGAGAGCTTCAAGTATAATTCGCATGTCTTTGGCTAAGAATAATCTTGCGAAAGTTCTTGGTACGTCGTCAACCAAAGATATTTGGGAGAAACTTGAAGGAGCATATGAAATAGTTTATTGTTGAAGGAGCGGTTTCATAGCTTGCGTATGGATGAACATACACAAGTGTTTGATCATCTAAGTGTTTTAAATGGTATTATTTATGAATTAGAAACTATTGGAGTCAAGATTGATGAAGAAGATAAAGCTTTGAGACTCATATGATCACTTTCATCTTTCTATGAGCATATTAAACCTGCTTTGATATATGGGAAGAAATCTTTGAGTTTTGAAGAAGTTGCTAGTAAAATTATTTCTGAAGAAAGAAGATTGAAAGATGAGGATAATACTTCATCAAACTCAATGTTGGTTGCTAGATGAATGCCTTATGCGAAGAAAAACAATGAAACATGTGTGAGATGTTGAAAATATGGAAAGATTGAAATATAAAGTATAAATGTCCTGATGGGGAAGCGTTCGAGAAGGACTGAGTCAAATGTTAGCAATGTCTCTCTCACTGTGAGAGAGGATGATCTTATCTGGAAATTAAGAAGTGTGTTCTCGTGACATTTCCACTGTCATGGAAAAGGATGAGTTATTGCTAACAGGTTAACACATGGGAATTTATGCAAAGTGTGTTGGGAGATTACGTCGATGGTGGAAGAGCTTCCTGCCAACATGAAAGTTGGAACCTAAAGTTTCAACCTGGTCTTCGATAGGTAAAAATTATTGAAGTGGTGTAGCTTCAAGTGAAATATACTCTTTTTTAGATGGAGTATAATAGTTTTTAAAACTATGATTGTTAGTGAAGACAATGTGAAATTTTTTGGAGTATTGTAGCTTCAAGTGACTATACTCTTTACAGTGGAGTATGATTGTTGGTGGAGACAATGAATGTTTATGTATTATTTTCAATCAAGGTGGAGATAATTGGGGTTGGTTGAAAATATATATGTTGAATAAGTCTCACATTGCTTAATTTAGTGATAGAAGAGAGAATCTAAGACTATATATAGGATTCAAGTTTTTATGTACAAGATGTACTAGTCAAAAGCACTTTAAATTTGTATTTGACTTTTTATATTTTCTCTTATTCTCTCGTTTTAGAGTGTCGTGAGGGTAGTTAAATATTTGTTTGGAGAGTGCAGGTATATTGGGGCCTTGGGTGGTTGATGGTAGTCTATGTCTTATAAAATTTTTCACATAGTGATATTCTCTGGTTGTCATTTGATAACCGTCGTGGTTTTTTCTCCGGTTTTGGAGTTTCCATGTTAATCTATTTGCATTGTTATTTTGGTCCTCTTTTTTCTCTATGGTTTGTTTTTCCCAACACTAATTCCAGTTCTTAAATTGGTAATGGCCTTAATACCAACTTTTGACTTGATGAATGGTGTGGTCCTCCTCTTGTTTCTTATATTCATGATGCCAATGTAATCAATGTCAAGACATTAGTTTCTAATTTTCTCCATGAAGGTTGATGGTATTTTCTGGACTTAGTGCTAAACTTGGTCCCTAATTTTTCCTTGTTTCTTAGCCAAGTAATCATTCCTTTACAATCAGTGGATGATTCCATGGTTTAGACTCCCTCTAATTCTAGTTTCTTGTCTTTTAAGGATGCTGTGGCTTTCAAATTCACCACCTTTACTTCTTTGAGTTGGACGAAAAATTTATAGAACTTGGATTTTCCTCCATCCAAGGAATTTCAGGTTTGGAGACTGTGTCACAGTAAATTTCCAATTGATAAAAGCTTGTTCCTTAGGGGTGCAATGTTCCCTCCATGTTTAGTTTGTGCAGATGCCATCAAGAATGCACAAATAACCTATTTTTCCAATGTGTATTTGCTTTGAAGTTATGGAATTGGTTTTTTTTCTCCATGTTGGGAGTAGGCCATATGAGCACAATCTATGATGTTCTTTTGATGTGTGACAGTTCCTAGAGCCCCCAATGTAGGGTTGTCATTCAAGATTCTATTATCTCCATTTAACCACAATTTAGTACCCTCAAAATCAAGCAAGATTCAAGGACCTTTTCCTACATTGGAAGCATGCTTTTGAACCTAGTTCTTATTGAGGTCACCCATATTTCTTGTACTTGAGGTAACTTGTTTAACAAGTGGCATCAGAGTCTAACTCTTGTTAAGGGCTAATCATCTCAGGAGGAAGGATGACTTCAATCTATTCACTAAACAAACCTTCATCCTTCATTGGAGAAGGGTATGGGTTGTGGAAAGAGAAAATGAATTTTTTCATAGAGGGAATGGATCGTGTTAATCGGAATTCCATGAAAGAAGGACCATTTATTCCTACACACAATGTTGATGGTGTTGTAGTAAACAAACCTTAAAAAGATTGGTCCAAAGAGGATAAGAGAATGTGCAACATGGTTTGAAAGCTAAGAACATCATCACCACTGCACTCGGTCTTGATGAATTCTTGAGAGTTTCTCACTGTGAAACTGCAAAAGAAATGTGGGACATCCTCCAAATTACTCATGAAGGTACTACTAAGTTGAAGATGGCAAGGTTGGGCACATTAACCCATGAGTATGAACTCTTTAGGATGAAACCTGAAGGGAATATAAATCAAATGCAAACATAATTCACTCATATCGTGAGTCATATGAGAACTTGGAGGAAAACATTCTCAAATGAAGGATTATAAAAATACTTAGATGCTTAAAGCACAATTGGAAACCATAATTTATTGCAATTTGTAAATCCAAGGATTTAGCAACTATGGATACACACACTCTCTTTGGTAAATTGCGGGAGCATGAAATAGATCTCAAAATATTAACCATAGATGAAGAAGAAAACAAGAAAACTAAAAGTCTAGCACTCAAGATAGGAGAATACATCTTAGATGATGGCGTGACTCTTATAGTAAGGAATTTCAAAAGGTTAATGAAGAAATAGAAAAAGGAAGAAGAAGAGTAAGACAAAGATGGAGAAAATCATCAATTTCAACATGTTATAACTACAAAAAGAAAGGACATATAAAACCAAATTGCTATCTACTCAAATGGGCGAGTTAGAAACCCCAAAAAAATCAAAAGAAATAAAAGAATATGTCATCTTGGGGAGATAATGATATGGAATCCTTAGATGATGAAAAAGAAAAAGTCAACATCTATCTAGTGGAAAAACATAAGGATTATGAAGTAACATCTACATTTTCTTACAATGATTTATTTAAACTATATAAGGAATTATCTAAACAAACAAACAAATAGGAAAAAATCATTTCAACGTCAAATGATTAAATCATCTTATAGAAAAATAAGAAAAACTAAGGCAAAATCCTTCCACTTCAAAAAAAACACATGTGTAATACGGTGGGAGAACTAACTTGAGTGTTTTGTGTTTTATCACAATTGTTGCGAATAACAAGAGTCGCCACCGAGTTTTCTTTTATCCAATAAAGGAAAGGGTAAAAAGAACAGGAAAGACCTTTTGAGATATTTTCTTGAGTTCGGGGGGTAGGTTATGAAAAGGGAAGGTGTTAGCACCCTTTTCATCCGTAGTTATCTACGGGCTCTTAGTTGCTTGACCACTTTGAAAATGCTTTGTTTGAAATGTGTTTGTGATTTGGTGCAAATTTGAAAATATTTTGAAAACGCCTTTGTTTAGGCAAACTTTATAATGATTCTCGTCTCTATAAGAATGTATACAAAGTGTTGGTTTTGAAAATAGTTCAAAGAGATGTTTGTTTTTTAAAGATGTTTTTCGAAAGTGTAAGTGCGGAAATGGTTTTAGTTTGTGAGCAAGCAACTACAAGCGTCCTACCTACTCAAAAGATCTTTGTTCTTTTCCTCCTCCTTTAGATGTTGCTATCTTATCATTGATTAGTCAGAAGCCCCATCATTAGATGTGAAGGGACATGCGCAGGTCAATCGTACAATCATAGAAGGCAACTTGGGAGACGCTTTAGCAACTTTCGTAAGGGACTAAGATCTTTTTACCGAAGGCAACATCGAGGGACTACGATCTTTTTTATCAAAGGGTCTTTGCTAAAGCGTCCCACATTCGAGGGACATGACTGTGTTTTTCGAAGGCAACGAGCGAGGTTACCCTAGAAGTGCGCGTATGAAAAGTGTGTCTGACTCAAGTTAATTTGTCTTCGATTAGGGTTGTCTATCGATTGATTTTAAATCTTGCCATACACACCTAATTACTATACAGTAAAAAATAGTAAATTGCAGAAAATGAAATTCTACGCTATTACAGAGCTTTCGGGAATGGGGGATACAAATTTACAAATGGGGATGGATCAAATCGTCAATGCGATTAAAAATCTAAATAAGCAATCAATAAAACCAAATCGAATCGAACAATTAAAACTACAACAATCTATCAAATAAAATTAATTAACAAAGTAAAATATGGAAATAAAATTCTTGATATTTTTGTTTGTGAGAAATTTTGAAGAGAAAAAATAAAAACCTATTCTAGAGGAGAAAACAATTGATTACAAAGAAATTAAATCGAAGGTATATATCTTTTGGTATTTTTTATTATGAAGAATTTAAACAAAACCATTTAAGACTAAATAAAAAGTTAATTAGTAAAATTATTTACAAATTCCTAAACTAATTAAGAAAATAAATTAATTTTGAAATTATATTTTTATTTAATTAAATTTTAAAAAAAATACTAAAGATTAAATTAAATCTAAACTAAAATTATTAAGATAATTCTAAACTAACTTAAAGTTCTAAGTAATTAGATTAATTCTAAAATTAAATTAAAAATCTAAAATTACTAAATTAATTCTAAAACTAAGTTAGAATTCTAAAGTTCCTAAATTAAATCTAAACTAAATTAAAAATCTAAAATTACTAACTAAATTATAAAATTATTACAATAATTCTAAGTCAAAACTAATTACTAAAACCATTTAACTAAAAGACTACATGATTTATTTAATTGATTTTAAGAAATTAAACTAGGAAAATAAAAAAATAAAATAAACTAATCAAACAAGGGTACACGCAGAATTATGAGAAGTGTGAAGACATGAATTTCGCATGGGTTTAAGGGATAAGGGTGAGGCCCAATAGTTTTTTTTGTTTGTCTTTTGTCCAATAAAGAAAGCAAAAAACGGAAAAAATAAGAAGATATCCCTGGGGTCTCGAACCCGGGGCCTTGGATTCACCAAGCACCTCCTCAACCACTGCATCACTTAACAATTCGTTTGTTCATATACTTCTGTTAATATATGAATCAAAATTTGAAAAATGGGTTGGGCCAAATAAAACAGGTCCAAACCCAGTTAAAGAGAATATTAAAAGATTTTTTTGTTGTAACCTTAATATAGTAAACAGGCGCGCCGCTGACTGTAGTCTAAGGAAGAGAAAAAGTTTCAATATTTTCAATAAAATTGCTTTCCCAAGTTTACCGCAAAAAAATCAAAATTCTCCTCCCATCAAATCTTCATCTCTTTCTCTGCTCTCTATTATTTCATCTCACCTACCGCTTTGCAACAACAAAACTCCCATCTTCAAATAGTCCTAGTCGTCCTCCTCATCTTGATTCAAGTTGTTTACATTCAATTTCTTTGGACTGGTTGAGCCAACATTGGATTTCAAAGCTAATCCGTTTTATTGATGATACAAATTGGAAACCAAATCACTAATTCCAAAAGAACCATTCGAATCAGATCTTATTTTCACAACAGCACCACAACTGTTGGAGAGAACAAAAATCATTAGAACTAGAATCAAAAACAGGTTCATCATCTTCTTCATCGTTGAAGATTGAAAGCGGGACAGCTCCGTGAGCTATGCTTGCAATTTTTTCCCAGTGTATTCGGGAAACTGTAAATGGATCAGAGGGTTTTAAAACAATGGTGATTGGAAATCGAAGGGTTCGATTTGGACGCGGGGAGTTGGGGGAGTTATGAAGTGGAATGTGTTGGTGGTTGTGTCGAGGTAGATCTTTGAACGAAGGATAGGGTGGGAAATTTGGAGTTTGTAGAGGGTGTTTTGGAGGTGAGGGATTTGAGGAGGTTTAGAGAGAAAGAGGCTAAGGACGGTGGAGCCGATGCCGCCAGGGACAGTTTTGCACCAGTCGTATTCGGTGCCTCTGACGGGTCGGGTTGTGGGCGTCAGTTGATCCGAATTATCATTTTGTTTTCTTGGTCCATGGTGCTCTGTATTAACATGGTGGATGAGAAGGAGAAGAGAGTGGAGTGTGTAATGTTGCAGAACCTGTGGAGAGGAAAATTAGAGGATCCCACGTATATTGCTGGGTTTATGCAGTACAGTGAAGGTAGCGGAAGTGGGTAGTGTACATCGGTGAGTTACAGTTGATGATGTTGCTGGTTTGTTGGTCTGAAAACGAAGATTATGGGAGAAATAGAGGTTAAATGGGTCCAATAAGGAGTATCAATTTTGTGATAGTGATGAAGAGATTCTCTATAAGTCTTTAATCTTTCCTCTACTGTCTTTGTTTTTATGACTATTGTGTTATTCCAAGGTTTTCGGCTTAGGTTTGTTTTTTACAATTTTTCTTAAACTCTCACAGTTAATAAGAGCAATAAAAAAACCAGAAGTGAAGAAGTGAAAAACACAAGAAGGGGGGTTGAATTGTTAAAACTTGAAATCAATTGCAATGAACACGATATTTTTATCCTGGTTCGTTTGATCTCAAACTACTCCAGTCCACCCGTCAAGGTGATTTCGCCTCTCTCCAACGAGGTCTTAATCCACTATATTCAACTGAATATTACAATCTGCTTTAGCAACTGCTAGAGCCTTCTTGAGTCAAACCACAAACCGGTTTCTCAAGGAATCACTTTCTTACAAAGAATTGAAATCTAGGTGTGTGAATGTTTTCTACAAAACTGTTTATCACAACTGTGATACTACACAACTTAAGCTTATGGAAACTAGATTGCTAAATTATTGAGTAAGGAATTTTGGAGCTTTTAGAAAACTAAGAGAAGGAAGATGATGATTAGCTTTTAGGCGTGTGAATTGATGTAGAGCATTAGCCAATTCAATCTTTATTGTCTTGTTTATATAGCATTGGAATTGGTGAACGTTGGAGCAATAATCTTGATTCAATGCCAATAACAAACTTTCCTTATTAAGCAGATCTTGTCTGGAATGATGCCGTTGGTAATAACTCGTCTTGAATGCACAGTACCGTTGCTACTTAAAGCGTGTTCTGGCTTTGGCTCATTCTGACGCTGCTTAAGTGCTGATGAACTGTTGTTGTCTTTATCAGAGATCAGAGTGTTGAGCGCAGTTCTGTTCATCAAGCTTCAGCATAAGCGTGAGTTGTTCTTCTGATTCTGGTATTCTGATATAGCAACTTCTGATGCTGATGTTGATATCCAATTTTCTGATGCTGATTAAGATGTACTCTTTGCTGATACCCATCAGAGTTTCTGTAGAACAAAAAGTAATTTTTAGGTAGCAAATAGTTCTTTACGTGAATTACATAATTAATATATCTTAGCATTTTGTTATCATCAAAACTTAAACTTAGGGTAGTAGATTCAAACTTTGTTCTAACAAGAAGCTCGTGAAATTCAAATGCATATAACAACGACAAGCATTCAAAAAGTATTCAAGAAATGGTTCATGAAATATGATGCACAGAAAGAAAAAAAACAGAAACATACCCGTCGGAGTTCGTTCGATGCAATTTCGACAATGATTCACGAACACAAGAAAATCAAGTATGCTTATTTATTTTCTTCTCTCCCGCTCACTATTCTTCTCCTTCTTCTATATGAATTCATAATGTTACTGAAATTTCCTTGAATCAGATTCGAGGCTAGTGAAGTGATTGCGTTGATACTGTCGCGGTTTGATGGGTTGAAAGGGAGTCTGCGTAGGTTGAAGGTAAACAAAAGCCTTTTTTTGGTTAACAGATAAAAAAATGAGAACAATGAAATGTTATTGTTATTTGGAAAGAAACAGTATGAAAGAGTAGTCTTTTTTGGAGTGAATTTTTTTGTGTATTGTTCTCACTGTCTTCTTTTTTTTCTTCTTCTAATGTCTTATGTTTTTATAGAAGAATGAGGGGTTGAATTGGAAGGGAAACATAGATGAGCTTTTGAACAAATATGGCTGCTATTTTTGTGCTTTCTGGTGCAGTTTTTTTGTGTTGCTAAATTGGTGCAATCTTGGGCACAGGACAACAACAGTTTGGACTATTATGCAGCATGTTATGGAGCTTATTGTATAGGAGGACATCAAGCATAACAACAAGTTTTGTTGATAGTTTTTATTTTTGGACTGTTTTGGGGACTAAAGAAAAATATTTTTAGCAAGGCTTTAAGTGGCATAGAAATACATGAGACTTAGAGTCATTTATCATAGGTTTAGAACTTAGGAAATTCTATGTAATTTTGAAAGTATTTTGAGTTTGGAAACTCAAAAGTCTTGTATCATGATGAATTTTATTCAAAGTTTAATTTGAAATTTATGTAACAAACTCTCTTGATGAACTTAAGATGGGAGGAACTTGAATCGAATCTTATATTTGAATAAATCTTGGAAATTTGAATGAAGATGAATGGAATTGATGAATTCCTTGCCTTGAATTCGAAACAATTCACATGAATGAATTTTTCGAATATACCAAACTTACGCCATAAGCCTATCAATCCTTTTGAATATCTTGAAGCAAATACAAATTCATATGAATGAATTATACCTCACATGCTTGAATTGAGCTGAAGTCAAAAGAATTGTTTGATTGGATCCTCGAATCTTCTTCATTAAAATCCATATCTTCAATTCATAGTAACTTGAAATACGAGCCAATACTAATAATCCTGCCTTTAAGAACTTTAGTCAACAATCCACCTTAATCCAATGATCGCTAATGTTCACTTGCAAATAACTTGAAGTAGGCGAAGCAATCAATGAATCATTGAACTAGAACTCTAGTTTCCTGAATTATCTCAACATAAGAATCAAACATCCTTTGAGAAACGTCTGTGACATAAATTGAACCAAGCACAATTTGACATCGATCTTTGAAGTAATCTCATAGACAACACTATTCGTGATAATTCGCAAGAAGAATCACCTCAGGACGTTGAGAATTGAAGAAGTTATGAACCTAGAAATTTGGACAAGAGTTTCTTGTGATTGGATCAAATTTGCAAAGTGACCTCTAAAGCATTTGAATTTTCTGATGATCTTTCGCACGTAATCAGCTCTTGACTTGTAAAGAGATATTGGAGATGACGTCAAGGAGAGTCATACACAAAAAGAACCACTCAAAAATATCGAATAATGAAGAAGTTACAATCGTTTGAACTTGATCTTGTAAAGGTCGATTTTTGAGTCAATGCAATTCATTTTCAGTCATCTGAACAATTGATTGAGCAAACTTGCGATGCAAAGTTTGAAAACTGATACGAACATCCTTGAGAATACATGAAGAACCATGAAGACCGTTTTAAACCTTGGAAACTCAATTTTACTTGAGAAGTAACAAACTCTAGTTGCTGACTCAATGCCTAGGAAGAGAATCTATCTGATCAAACCCTGAGCCATTTTGAGTATTTGAGAAACCCTAGGATAACATCTTGAATGAAAAATAGGAGCGAAAATTTGGGGGTACAACAAATGCCCCTATTCAATTTTCTTAAACCTGAAGAGTTAGATTGGCATGTCTGCCATTCGTGACTCGAAGGTGGAAGATGATTGAACACTAGAGTGCCCAGAAATTTGCACTCGCTTGTGCAAGAAGTAACACTTTGGATTTATTGTATCGAGAATGGGCTTATAGATGCCATTTGGAATATTGACGGGGATGGGCTTATAGATGCCATTCGGAAGTGATTGAGAATCGTCGAAGATGGGCTTATAGATGCCATCCAGAAGTGACCGTTGATGGAGAATGGAATAAGTATTAGGGTAAATCTTCGGTCGGTTTATACCGAAACAATAAATGTCTGCATTTGTTTTTGTCTGGATAAGAATCAGAAAAATCTTAGGGTCGATTTGACTGAACCGGAGAAAATGTCTACCAGAACATAATCAGGATAAATCATCGGTCGATTTAAACTGAACCAGCAGAAGCATTTGTCATGTAGATAGTCACCCCGTCCTGTTTTGGGAATTGATCTACAATCAGTTTGTTAGTAAACCCGTCTTGTTTCGGGAGTTCATACCATTGGTAATAAAGATAGTCTCCCCGTCTTGTTTCGAGAATTGATCTTTATCTAACCAAAGAGAAAGAAACATAGTTTTCCCGTCTTGTTTCGGGAGTTAACCTTAAACCTGCTTATGTAGATAGTTGTCTTGTCTTGTTTCAACTATTAATCTACAGTCAGTTATTCACAGGTAGTTATCCTGTCTTGTTTTGGGAATTAATCTCTGACCTATTTGAGAAATGTTGGTGGTATTTGTCAGAAGATGTCTTTTGTTCATCTGTCTTTAACTGGGAGAAGTGAATCTATCCAGAAGAGGACTGTTGATTGGTGACTTCACTGGGGAAACAATTCTAACCATAAGAGGCATGTTGGTTGCCTATTATTGACTGGAAGATGTAAATCCATCCAAAAGAGGACTTTTGTTTGGTTGATTGGCTTTTCCTGCAAGAAAGAGGATTAGTCACATGCAGATGTATACATGGCATAAGGATGTTCTCAAAATAAATGAGATTGTGTTGTATAATATGATGCATGAATATGGAACATTATTGAAATTTATATTTGTGTGGGAACATAAATCCTTGATAAATATTGGGGAGCCATGGGAAGTTAAATCCCAGACTGCTGTTGAAGGGTATGTGTATCTTCAAACTTTGTTTAGAATGTTTCCGTTGGGAATTCCTATCTTGTTGTTTGAGGAAAATTTCATTGGGGAGTATTGACTTTTCTTGAGGTAAACTCTATCGACAATGTTGATTTCTACTTAGGGAATAGAGTTCAGGAGTTTTAGTTATCCATTTCTCTATTGGGGAATTATCCCTTGACTGGGGAGAATGGAAGTTAGCTGTTATCTAGTCGGATCCAGGCTTCACAACAACTTGTTAGGGATAATAAAATTGACTGTTATCTGGTCATATTCCAGGCTTCGCAGTAACTTACTGGAGAAGATGAAATTAACTGTTATCTGGTCGGATTCCAGGCTTCGCAGAAAATTGAAGTTGATTGTTATCTGGCCGGATTCTAGGCTTTACAACAACTTAAATTGTTATTTGTTCGGATTCCAGGCTTCATAGTAATTTGTTTAGAGAGATTAAGTTGAACTAACATCTGGTCGGATTCCAGGTTTTGCAGTAACTTAGATGAAATCAAACTGTTATCTGGTCTAGTCCAGTCTCCGCAGTAATTCTCTTGAGAGGATAAAGTTGAACTATTATCTGGTCGGGTCCAGGATTTGCAGTAACTTGCTATTATCTGGTCGGATTCCAGGCTTCGTAGTGATTAAAGAAGTTAAACTGTTATTTGGTTGGATTCCAGGCTTCGTAGCAACTTAGATGAAATTAACTGTTATCTTGCCGGATTCCAGGCTTCACAGTAATTTTCTAGAAAGGATAAAGTTAATTGTTATCTATTCGGGTCCAGGCTTCACAATAACTTGTTGTGGTTAACTGTTATCTGGTCGAGTTCCAGGCTTCACAGTAATTTTGTGAGGTTAACTGTTATCTGGTCTAATTCCAGGCTTCACCGTAATTTAGATGAAAGGATGAAGTTTAATTGCTATCTGGTCGGATTCCAGGCTTCATAGTAACTTTCTTTGGAGGAATGGATTCCACCGTTATCTGGTCGGGTTCCAGGTTTCACAGCTACTTTCGGGGATAGTAACAACTCCGTTAGGGATTGCAATGACTCTGCTGGGGGTTAAGGGGGTTTCGTCTGTTGATTTGTAATAGTCTGAGAAGCAAACTTAAGTTGGAGAATTTGCAGTTTGTTGGGGAAATAAACCTTGTTTGAAGAGAAAATTTGAAGACTTGTTGGAGAGATGTCTCCTTTAGGGAGAAATCCATAAGGCCTTTTTTTAGACCAACTCAGCTGGGGAGAGGGTTTTCTAGAGATCGAAACTCTGGCTGGGGATTGCATGGATCCAACTCTGTGGGGATAAATTTATTGAAGTAACTATGTGGGGGATATCCCAAGTTTTCAAGTAAATACTTATTACTGTTGTTACGCACACTTTTGTTAGCATTTAATCATATTCATATGCACATGTTCAATCAATTATAGCCATTGGACGCTTTTGCACTTAAAACAAAAAAAAAACAAAAAAAGTTTGCACTTCAAAGTATACTTGTATTGATGTTTGCCTATAAACAGGCATTTTTGTACAAGGAGACAGAGATCCTAGTAAGAGGAAATCATCTAATGAAATGAAAAGAGTACAAAGTGAAAGCAAAAATAATAGCCATGTGGAAGTGATCTCATTGTGTTCCAACTCCTCTATTTCCCCTATGTCCTCGAACATCATCCCATGTCGTTGAAAGAAGTTGATTGGATTGATCTTGTACCATTGAACTTGGACCTTGGTAATAAACTGGCTGTAGAAATTCCATGGGACATAGTCATACGCTTTTAATCCTTAACTTTTGCCTGGATCTCCCTTTCGGGTTTTCAGTCCACCAGGAACCCATTTTTTTCCAAGCCGCCATTTCGGGGTTTTGACTTGTTAGGTGTACAATCTTTTGCATATATCCCTAATTTTTTCCCGAACCTCTTTGGTTCACCAGGATGCCCTTATTTTTCCCTAGGTATGTCAACCTAGCGGGTCTTTCTTGACAACAAATGGCCCTTCGTATGTGGGAGTCCATTTTCCCCAGGGATCGCCTTGTGGGAGAATGATGCGATCCTTAGATTCATAAATCACAATAATCTTGGGTTTTCGTCTATAATTTAAGCCTCTAATAATTTTTATGACTATTTCCTCATTTGAGAATTTTTTTCCCAGAGTTCTCATATGACTCACATTATGAATGAATCATGTTTGCATTTGATTCATGTTATCTTTAAGTTTCATTATGAAGATTTCATACTCACGGGCTAATTTGTCTACTACAACACCGTTGACATCGTGCGTAGGAACAAATGGACCTTCTTTCACAGTCTTCGAATTACCACGATTCATATATTCTATGAACATTTTTATTTTTTCTTTCCAAAAACAGTACCTTTTTCCATTAAATGATGGTGGTTTGTTTGGTGAATACCTTGAATACATTTTTTCTTCTGGAATGATTAGTATTTAACAGGAGTTAGGCTCTAATGTCACTTGTTTGACAAGTGACTTCAAGTACAATAAGGAAGGTGGATTATGGTATTTAAAAATCATGATTAGTTTTGTGATTTATTCAATAACACTTAAGATTGTGTTAGTATTTTGTTAAATATAAAGTATATAGCAGCAGAAAGTAAAAAAAAAGATAAGTAAATATCAGAAATTAAAAAGGATAAGGGTTTGAGAGATTGCACCAGAGAGTTATCTAGGTTTGGCCGAACATTGTCCTACTCTTGTCCCCCAAGAGATATTATTGAGATTTTGACTATAAACTTTGAGCTTTTACAGATTATGCCTAAGAAACTTAATACAATCTGTTCTTGACATTTTATAGACTTATCCCCAATCAAAGATAGATTTTACACCAAGCTAAGCTAACAAACCACTTAGAGATTTCCAAGCTTATCTCAATAACCAAAAAGAGCTTTTTCCGACAAGGAAAGAACAACAACTCCATTACATGAGATGGATAGTGTTGTACCCCAAAATTTTCCCTCCCATATTCTTCAAGGTTTATCAAGAATCATCTCCAAATGGTTCAAGTCTACTCAAGGATTGCACAGTCCAAACCACCTCCTAAGCCAGTCAAAATTAGGGTTTTGTTTCTTCCAAGGAAATTGAGGTTTTCAATGGCTTAATCAAGTCTCATAGGCCTATATACACTCTCAAGCATCTACATGCCAAGTTTTAAGATTCACAGTGTCAATTTGCACAGTCAAAAGCCTCATTTGATCCACAGTCAACTGCATAGGCAAAATGGTCATTTTGCAGTCAAAAGTCATAATTTTTGGTCAACATCTTATTTTGAGTCCACAATCATCATTTGATCAAATCTTGATCATGATTTCACAAGCATGGCTCAAAAAATCATCAAGATGCAAAAAGTTACTATTTTTGGACAGCAGAAAAGTCAACTGTAACTTGACCAAGGCATAACTTTTTCATGGTTCATCAGAAAAATCCCATCCAATGCTAATTTTGAAGGGTATGACATTTCCAATAACTCATCTTCACATTCCAAGTCCAAGAAATGCTCTCATAAAAAGTTATCAATTTCTACATTATAGGTCAATTTCAAAAGTCAACAAAAATGCACTTTAAGTCAAAGACCATAACTTGATATTGGTAAACCCAAAGGACATGGGACCAAAGGCATTGGTTAGAGGACTTCAAGACCTTCCCAAAATGTCCAAGAACATGTTCATATGATCAAAATTGAGCAAGATATGCATTGGAGAAGTTGGGAAATTTTTGTGAATTTGCAAAAGTCAACTTTGCTCAAAACACTTTGTTTTTGCTAATGGGCCTCAAATTCCTTCTTGAAACTTTGTCCATGACTTATGCACGACCCATCAAGCCTATTTGAATTTATTTTCTTATTTTTATTAATTAATTGGATTTTTAATTGATTTTAATTCATTTAATTAATTTAAATTGTAGGAAAATATCAAGATATGGTTTTTCAATCTTTTCATGAAGCAAATATGACCTACAAGAGCTGGAAAATTCGTGTATCAATCAAGGGGACAAGAATCTCCAAGTTTGGCAAGTTTTTCCAATCAAAAAGATTCAAAAATATTTGATTTTCAATCAAATATACAAACATCATATCCATGGATTTCTTGGCCAAGATTTAACCTAGTTCCATTCTACTATATATGCATAAGTCAACCCTAATGCATTGGACGAGATTTTGCTGCAAGAAAGCCATATGCAACATTGAAAAAAATAAAAGAAAAGTGAAAACTGATTTCCACATTCTAAAGTGATTCAAAGCTTTTTCTTGTTTCTAATACCTTGCAGGAACTCCCAGGGACCTTTTGCAATCAAAATCACACGCCAAAGCTCAAGAAATCATCATTCATAGACCCACGGTTTGCTTGACTTTTTCAGAATCGAAACTCATATTTTATGCATAATTAACATGTTCTAATCATTGTTTTGCATTGCTTGAACCTATACAAAGCTAATGGTATTGGTTAATTGGATTATAGTGTACAGAATCGTGAGTTGCCATTGGAGAATTCTAGGGTTCTTGAGTTCTTGAATTAGGGCTTTCCAAATCCAGTAAAATTGGGACCTCTAAGACCCATGGTTAAAACCGTTGCATCCAGACGAACACACTGAGACCATCGCGCCATATTTATATTTAGCATAGAGCTATTCGCTATTATTGGTCATCTTGTTTTGTGGGGGTTAAAAACCCCCGCTATCTGTTTGTGTTTTACAGGAAATATGAGGAAGACGAAGGACGTGGCGATATGCTGTTGGACAATTCAAATGGCGCGCGTTTTCGTTTGTGTTACAACACATGCATTGATTTTGTAATATTATATTTCCTTATTACCATAATAACAAATGCAGGCAAGTGGTTCAGTGGATGGTGCGCTGGCTGGTATCCATTGGGACCTGGGTTCGAATCCCAGGTCCCCCAAATAATTGTTTCTATTTTTTCCAATGTATTCACATGTAGGTTGCTGAATGTTGTCCACCATACACTTCCACTCATCCAAACGCCAAGTGGCTGGCAAAGTAGATCTGAAGGCCAAGCGTGAGTGTTCATGGTACTCCCAGTCAATGAACGTGCACCTGATCCAGAAAGTCAAACGTGGTTGAATGTACCAATGGGCCAGGATTGCTAATTTACCTCCTATTGGGCCATCACCCCCCTGGTTTATCATTCCTTTTTATTTTCTTTTCTTTTTTATTTTCTTTTAATAATTATTATAACTATTATTATTATTATTATTTAATTTACTCATAATTAATTCTTTTCACAATAAAATTCAGAAAACCTAAAAAATATTTTTATTTTTTATTATTTATTATTTTTGTAAATAAATGTAAATTAATTAATCTAGTCTTTTTTTAATTAGGTTAACTTTAATTATTTTCATAACAAATAAAATAAATTAGAATTAGGGTTTTCTTGATAATTTTAATTTCTTTTCTTTCATTTCATTAAAACATTAAAAACTAAAAAAATACCTTTTTCCTTTAAATTATTTAATTAATTAGTTTTAGGTTTAATTAATTGCAAAAAGGACCAAAATTCCATTCTTTTCTCAAAAAAGGGTCAAAACCCTAAGGACGTCCCCGATTTAATTTTTATCGCGCGCATATTATTTTTTGATTATATTTATGTAATTGCTCCGAGAATGTAATAGATAATTAGGACTTTTATCGCTTTCTTTATTTTCTCGCATTTACATTTCAAGGGTTTGTTTTTGGCGATGTAAATACCCGACGCCTTGTAATAGCGTAGATTTACTTTCCGCAATTTACTTTCCGCACAATTATTAACTGTTAACTATGCATGACAAGACTTGCCTGAAAATAAAATCAACCCGTAGCTCACCATAATACTTGTGCAAAGATAATCTTAACATGAAACCTGACACACATGCACATGCCACTCCTAGGGTACGCCTCACTTGGTTGCCTCGACGTGGTCATTGAGTATAGGGTGTTTTAGAGGTCGCCCTCCTGTCTAAAGATCCAAGTTGCCTCAGAATGGTTGCCTCGGATAAAAAAGGATCTAGGACATTAGGGTTACCGCTAAGGCGTCCTACTATTGCTTTGGTGACCACACAAGTCCCTATAATCGAATTGACCCGAATAACTCCAATGACGGTGCTACCTACTTCTCAATAGTGGGATAGTACTGTCTAAAGGACATTTACACAACTTAATTTCTTTTGAGTAGGTAGAGGTTCTCAGGTACTTGCTCTTTCAAACAAAATACTTTTCGCACTTACACTTTTCTGACAAAAGTTTTCAAACAAATACTTCATACACTCTTGAGGACTGATACAAGAGTTACCTAGAAGTTTTTAAACGAACTTTTTCAAAAACCCACAAACACAAGAAAAGCAAACATTTTTGAAAACATAGTGAGCAAGTACCTAAGAGCCCGTGGATAACCACGGATAGAAAGGGTGCTAACACCTTCCCTTTCTATAATCTACCTCCCGAACCGAGAAACATCTCGAAAAGGAATTTTGTTGTGCTTTTGTCCTTTCCTTGTTGGAGAAAATAAAAGACGGTGGCGACTCTTGCTTACCGCGACATTTCGCGAACCAGCATTTCAAAACAGTCAGTTCTTTTTCCACCGATCACAGAACTGGCGACTCTGCTGGGGATTTTAAATAAGTGAGGTGTACCTTAGGATTAGATCATTCTATGTTTTCAATTGTATGCCTTGTTTGCTTTAATATTTGTGGGCTTGCATCAGAGTTTCATAGATCTTAACCCGGATCTGGGGAATACCCTTTAGGTAGCAATAAACTGTGAGGGACCTGTCTGGCGTAGACCGACACGGGTGAAGCGGTAGCTACGTTGGTGTGACACCTTGGTCTGTATCGATATCCCTTGTGTTGAAACGAGGAGAATATGGGTCTTCTGAGGAGTCATTAAGCGCCAACTGACCTTAGAACCCTAAATTGACCCAACTTGGCCATAGAACAGTAGCAGTACGCTACACTCATTGAGGCTAAACTCTCGCAATGGTTCCGGCCACAAGAAAAGGTTGCGAAGCTGGAGTTATGACCAATTGAGGGTAGTCAGTGATATTGAGATCCTCTAGAACCCGATTACTATTTTTAGGACAGGTCTTAACCAACTGAAACTGAAAGAGGGTAGTACCTAAACTTCATGCCAGCCTGAAATCTAAGGGCTCTTTTTTGTGACTTGTGTGCCTTCAAACTTGAACTACTTGCATATTCTTGTCATCTGACACATGATTTTCTTGCAGGTTTTGTTTATAGTCCTTGATCGGGACTTATAACAGGGTTTACTTACATCACTCCATGCATAGCATACACATCATAACATCATACCATAGCATTTCCTTAACCATTTCAGGGATCTCAAGGGTTTGTGATGCAGGTCATGATGAACCAAATGTCTAGCAAGGGGCAAAGGGGATTTATTTTCCTCTAACCAAGGTTGTTTGGAGATCAAAACACGATAACTTGAGTCAGGGGCTATGACTCACTCGATATGGTGAGCCTTGACTCTTGAAGAAGGACTCTCAACAACATGAAGTTCCTTCAATCAAGCTGCAAAATTCAAATTCCAACAATTTTCTTGTTTACCCCAGGAGATCCTTGAAAACATTGCATACATATATCATACATATCATTGCATTACAGGTACCCTTTTTACAGGTCACTTACCTTCGTCGCTATTTATTTCAGCAATGGCTTCCCAACAAGAAAACCAGGATCTTCATACTCAAGAGACTCAGTTCAGGGAAATCTTCCTAAACCTATCCAAGGGGCAGGAAGAGTTGAGAACACTCCTCATGGGGAATTTGGTCAAGAAGAGTCCTGAAGACAGTAAGGAAGAACGGCTGAAACACCTGCAAGCTGAGGTAGATGCAATGAGAACCCAGATGCTGGGGCAAATGGCTCTTATCCAAGGCTTAGCTCGGGAACAAGAAGAGTTGAGAGCCATGATCAACCAACTGCATCAAGACAAATAAAATAGTATGAAGCAAACGGTCAAGGCTGGGGATCAAACTAGTAATCAGTCGCCAAGAAGACAAGAGTTTGGTATGGGGAAGAATGGACCTCTCCAAGTTGCTACTACCTCAAGGATCCGACAACAACCTCACCAAGAACAACAGGCTGATCAGAGCAAGCTAAACAAGCCCAGGAGGCAATTTACCAAGATCAACATGTCACCAACTCAAGCGCTACAACACATGTTGAAGACAGGGCTGATTACATTAAAGGCTCCTCCCCGGAACCCAAATACTTCCGCTCCTACCTATCATCCCTATGAAAGGTGTGCATACCACTCTGACAGTCCAGGACATGACACCGACAACTGTTGGACTCTGAAGAATAAGATCTAAGACTTGATTGACGGGAGGGTGCTGGAGTTCATGCCGGATGGTGAGATGAAAATCTTCCGCTGAGCCTTCTCCATCTGAGATGACTAGTTCAAACTGAGAGACTTTTGTTCATTTGAATTCTCAAGTTGTATTTTTCTTTGCTTATTCAAACAATTTGTCATGGAAAACTCTTTTATTTCATTAATGCATCGCATATGTCTGTTTTGAACCAATCTATTCGTATTCACTATATTCAAATTACTTTCATATTTGTGATGATCAACTCTCTCGAAAAATTTATAAGCCTTTTGAGGGAGGATGACGAAAACGATACCACGATCTTTACAATATGCTTTTGGACAGACCCCGCTGATGAAGTACATGCATTGTTTCAAATCCTAAACAGTGGAGTTATAAGGAAGATAATCCCTAGTCAACCCCTTTGAGCCAAAGAAGTTGGAGTTTTTCTTTTCACGTAAAATTAAAACCCTTAATCATAACCTGGGGCAGGGTAGTTCTATCAGTTGATCCAGGTGCACAATGGACGACATCAAGGAAGTCCTTCCGAAACAAAAGACAGTGATGGTTCCGAATAATCATAACGACAGGCAGTCATTATCTCTTAAAATGAAAGCCCAATAAGTCAAAACCTATGAAGGAGACTTACAAAACTGGGGCATCCCGCTGACTGTAAATACAAAAAGAAACAGTTCAGGCAAAAAAAACAGGGATAATAAAATCGAAAAGAAAGAGGTCCTACAAACCCTCAACAAAAAAGAAATGACTGCCTATTCAAAATAAACTATCAATATCCGAACCATCACCGGAATATCAGAGCAAAGACTCAAACAAGATCTAATGCACGATTAGCTGAGTTTAGGATCGAAGAACATCACGAAGAGTGGGTGGGTACAAATAAATTTTGAGCCTTTATCCTTTGTTTCTTAAAACCGTGAACCAGGCCACATTATAACCCTTAAAAAGTCCTAGCCGAAGCATGGGTTAGTTCGAAAGCATACTGTTACAAAAGGTATCCTGACTCCTTAAGGCTTGCTGTAAAATCTTGAGTTGACATCACGTTTACAAAAAAAAATTCACTTGTTTTATTGAAAACTGCATTTTCAAAAATTTCAAGACAGACATAAGCTTTGCATTCTTAAAATAACATTGTTTGCATATGACTATTTGTTCGAACAACAGAGAAATTCGCACGACGGATATCTAGTGAACAAAAAAACCTTCTCAACAAAAAAGGGATCACCTCAAGTGGAAGAAACACTTCCAATCAAGGGGCAGCCATGATCATTGTCTATCATCTAGGGCAATCAAGTCAAGATTCAAGGAATCTCTCAAAATGCCAAATAGCCAGGGGCAAATCTTCGCCTGAGTCACTTGGGGTATTAGACATGAATTCCGACAACGAATCTTGCATGATCAAACATCTTCTGGTAGTATGGCAACACAATACTACTGACAGTGGCAACCCCCTACATCCTGAGAGCATGGACATAGTCGAAAAAAATACTACGCATAATCAAAGACCCGCTAGGTTAACACACCTAGGCAAAAATAAGGGCTTCCCGGCGAACCAAAAGGGTTCGGGCAAAAATAAGGGATAAAAAATGAAAAAAATCTGTACACCCGGCAAGTCGAAAACCTGAAAGGGCGGCTTGGGCAAAAAAGGGTATCCCGATGGACTGAAAACCCGAAAGGGCGGTCCAGGCAAAAATTAGGGATCAAAGCGTACGACTATGTCCCGTCATCTCGTCACTTGTCTACCAGAAGAAGATTTGTCAATCGGCGGTTATCGAGCACCTCATAGGCCTTCTTCTCCCGCAGAAACTGGGGCAATAAGAATGGTCCGAACTGTACAAGTGGCTCTGTCCTCCAGGTACAAGGAAGGTTCGGCTGAAGAATATGACCAAGATACCTTCACTCCCCAAGAGTAAGACAATAATGGTAGCTCTCCCCACTGAGTCGTGCCGCAATGGACGAATCAGCAATACTCTCCCCAAGCAGAGTTGGTCTCCCCTCAGCCCTAAAAAGGCACAGTATCCCCAGCAAATCAGCAATACTCTCCCCCAAGCAGAGTTGGTCTACCATCAGTCCTGAGAAGTTGGGTATCCTCATAAGATCTTAATATACAGATATTCCTCAGCAAGCATCCCCGGTGTTCTTAATATTCCTCGACAGAAATATAACATCGTTCCCCGGTGGAATACAAGATACCCCCAGTGGAGTCAGTTCCTCAAGAGTTTCCCTAAGAGAGTTGAATCATCTCCCCAGTAGATTCTGGAAGCTTATCCCCTGCAGAGTACAAAGGTTCTTCCCCACCATAGTCTAACTAGGTTATCCTCAGCAAATTGCAACGGAAAGATCGTCCCCAACAAAGTTCTTCCTATCCCCCAACGGGGTTCATCAAAATCTCCAACAAATCAGTCCCCAGCGGAGTTATCGTCCAAATCTTCAGCGAAGCATCTCTTCCCCACAGAGTAATTCCCCACAAAGTAATCTCTTCACCAGGTTTATTCCTCAACGGAGTCATCTTCTCCTACCGGTTTATTCTTGCAATCATCATCCTCAGCGGAAATGAAGAACTTTACTCTTCAACATTAGCCCAGGATCCAACAAACTTCCCGGCATTCGCCAAGGATTTATTTTCCAAGACGAAGATACATTCATAAACATCACATTGTCATACATCATGATACCTGCATATACGCACTATATCATACAAATCTCATTTTGAGAACATCATGCATTCCATGCATCATGATATTGCATGCAACTAATGTTTTGCCTTTTTAGGAAAAAGGTCAATCCAAAGATAATTAGTATCAACTTTCGCAGTTCCAGATTCGATACCTGTATCTAGCCAGGGCATATCTGTGAATAATTAATTGTAGATCTATACCTGAAACCAGCCAGGAAAGTTATCTACATCAAAGAGATTGAAGATCAATACCTGTATCCAGCCAGGAAGTCATCTTTATTTCTCAGGTCAGAGATCTACACCTATATCCAGCCAGGAAAGCTATCTTGACCAACCTTTTGAAGTTCCATATTCGATACTTGTATCTAGCCAGGGCATATCTGTGAGCGACTTATTGTAGATCTATACCTGAAACCAGACCGGAAAGTTATCTACATTGAAGAGATTGGAGATCAATACCTGTAGCAAGCCAGGGAGTTATCTTTATTTCTCGGGTCAGAGATCTATACCTGTATCCAGCCAGGAAAGCTATCTTGACCAACCTTTTGAAGTTCCAGATTCGATACCTGTATCTAGCCAGGGCATATCTGTGAGCGACTTATTGTAGATCTATACCTGAAACCAGACAGGAAAGTTATCTACGTGAAGAGATTGAAGACCAATACCTGTATCCAGCCAGGAAGACTGTCTTTCATTCTCAGGTCAGAGATCTACACCTGAAAATAGCCAGGAAAGCTATCTTGACCAACCTTTTGAAGTTCCAGATTCGATACCTGTATCTAGCCAGGGCATATCTGTGAGCGATTGATTGTAGGTCTACAACTGTATCTAGCCAGGAAAGCATCTGCATGAAGAGATCTACACCTGTATCCAGCCAGGAAAGTCATCTCGTCCAACCTTTCAGAGTTCCAGATTCGATACCTGTATCTAGCCAGAGCATATATGTGAGCGACTAATTGTAGATCTATACCTGAAACCAGCCAGGAAAGTATTTGCAGGAAGAGATCTACACCTGTATCCAGCCAGGAAAGTCATCTCGTCCAACCTTTTGAAGTTTCGGATTTGATACCTGTATCTAGCCAGGGCATATCTGTGAGCGATTGATTGTAGATCTATACCTGTATCTAGCCAGGAAAGTTATCTACATGAAGAGATTGAAGATCAATACCTGTAGCAAGCCAGGGAGTTATCTTTATTTCTCGGGTCAGAGATCTATACCTATATCCAGCCAGGAAAGCTATCTTGACCAACCTTTTGAAGTTCCGGATTCGATACCTGTATCTAGCCAGGGCATATCTGTGAGCGATTGATTGTAGATCTATACCTGTATCTAGCCAGGAAAGTTATCTACATGAAGAGATTGAAGATCAATACCTGTAGCAAGCCAGGGAGTTATCTTTATTTCTCGAGTAAGAGATCTACACCTGTATCCAGCCAGGAAAGCTATCTTGACCAACCTTTGGAAGTTCCAGATTCGATACCTGTATCTAGCCAGGGCATATCTGTGAGCGATTGATTGTAGATCTATACCTGTAACTAGCCAGGAAAGTATCTGCATGAAGAGATTGAAGATCAACACCTGTAACAGGCCAGGAAATTATCTTTCTTTTTCAGGTACACAAGTTCTCGCTAAGGAATCTCTTACGCGATCGACACCTCCGGATGGCATCTTTAAGCCCATCTCCGCTCCTACCCATCATCTCTCCAAATGGCATCTGTAAGCCCATTCCCGATATCACATTGCTGATACTACACCATGCGAGAGCAAATTTCTGGGAACTTTAGTGTTCAATCATCTTCCACCTTCGGATCACGAAAGGCACGCAAGCCAATCTACTTCCTCAGGTTTAAGAAGATTGAACAGGGGAAACTTTTGTACCCCAAAATTTTCCCTCCCATATTCTTCAAGGTTTATCAAGAATCATCTCCAAATGGTTCAAGTCTACTCAAGGATTACACAGTCCAAACCACCTCCTAAGCCAGTCAAAATTAGGGTTTTGTTTCTTCCAAGGAAATTGGGGTTTTCAATGGCTCAATCAAGTCTCATAGGCCTATATACACTCTCAAGCATCTACATGCCAAGTTTTAAGATTCACAGTGTCAATTTGCACAGTCAAAAGCCTCATTTGATCCACAGTCAACTGCAGGGGCAAAATGGTCATTTTGTAGTCAAAAGTCAGAATTTTTGGTCAACATCTTATTTTGAGTCCACAATCATCATTTGATCAAATCTTGATCATGATTTCACAAGCATGGCCCAAAAAATCATCAAGATGCAAAAAGTTACTATTTTTGGACATCAGAAAAGTCAACTGTAACTTGACCAAGGCATAACTTTTTCATGGTTCATCAGAAAAATCTCATCCAATGCTCATTTTGAAGGGGATGACATTTACAACAACTCATCTTCACATTCCAAGTCCAATAAATGCTCTCATAAAAAGTTATCAATTTCTACATTATAGGTCAATTTCAAAAGTCAACAAAAATGCACTTTAAGTCAAAGACCATAACTTGATATTGGTAAACCCAAATGACATGGGACCAAAGGCATTGGTTAGAGGACTTCAAGACCTTTCCAAAATGTCCAAGAACATGTTCATATGATCAAAATTGAGCAA
The DNA here is from genome assembly GCA_948472305.1 of Vicia faba. Classification (NCBI taxonomy): domain Eukaryota; kingdom Viridiplantae; phylum Streptophyta; class Magnoliopsida; order Fabales; family Fabaceae; genus Vicia; species Vicia faba. The sequence goes on along the minus strand of OX451739.1, from coordinate 1,467,759,979 downwards.
GATATGCATTGGAGAAGTTGGGAAATTTTTGTGAATTTGCAAAAGTCAACTTTGCTCAAAACACTTTGTTTTTGCTAATGGGCCTCAAATTCCTTCTTGAAACTTTGTCCATGACTTATGCACGACCCATCAAGTCTATTTGAATTTATTTTCTTATTTTTATTAATTAATTGGATTTTTAATTGATTTTAATTCATTTAATTAATTTAAATTATAGGAAAATATCAAGATATGGTTTTTCAATCTTTTCATGAAGCAAATATGACCTACAAGAGCTGGCAAATTCGTGTATCAATCAAGGGGACAAGAATCTCCAAGTTTGGTAAGTTTTTCCAATCAAAAAGATTCAAAAATATTTGATTTTCAATCAAATATACAAACATTAATTCCATGGATTTCTTGGCCAAGATTTAACCTATTTCCATTCTACTATATATGCACAAGTCAACCCTAATGCATTGGACGAGATTTTGCTGCAAGAAAGCCATATGCAACATTGAAAAAAATCAAAGAAAAGTGAAAACTGATTTCCACATTCTAACGTGATTCAAAGCTTTTTCTTGTTTCTAATACCTTGCAGGAACTCCCAGGGACCTTTTGCAATCAAAATCACACGCCAAAGCTCAAGAAATCATCATTCATAGACCCACGGTTTGCTTGACTTTTTCAGAATCGAAACTCATATTTTATGCATAATTAACATGTTATAATCATTGTTTTGCATTGCTTGAACCTATACAAAGCTAATGGTATTGGTTAATTGGATTATAGTGTACAGAATCGTGAGTTGCCATTGGAGAATTCTAGGGTTCTTGAGTTCTTGAATTAGGGCTTTCCAAATCCAGTAAAATTGGGACCTCTAAGACCCATGGTTGAAACCGTTGCATCCAGACGAACACACTGAGACCATCGCGCCATATTTATATTTAGCATAGAGCTATTCGCTATTATTGGTCATCTTGTTTTGTGGGGGTTAAAAACCCCCGCTATCTGTTTGTGTTTTACAGGAAATATGAGGAAGACGAAGGACGTGGCGATATGCTGTTGGACAATTCAAATGGCGCGCGTTTTCGTTTGTGTTACAGCACATGCATTGATTTTGTAATATTATATTTCCTTATTACCATAATAACAAATGTAGGCAAGTGGTTCAGTGGATGGTGCGCTGGCTGGTATCCATTGGGACCTGGGTTCGAATCCCAGGTCCCCCAAATAATTGTTTCTATTTTTTCCAATGTATTCACATGTAGGTTGCTGAATGTTGTCCACCATACACTTCCACTCATCCAAACGCCAAGTGGCTGGCAAAGCAGATCTGAAGGTCAAGCGTGAGTGTTCATGGTACTCCCAGTCAATGAACGTGCACCTGATCCAGAAAGTCAAACGTGGCTGAATGTACCAATGGGCCAGGATTGCTAATTTACCTCCTATTGGGCCATCACCCCCCTGGTTTATCATTCCTTTTTATTTTCTTTTCTTTTTTATTTTCTTTTAATTATTATTATAACTATTATTATTATTATTATTTAATTTACTCATAATTAATTCTTTTCACAATAAAATTCAGAAAACCTAAAAAATATTTTTATTTTTTATTATTTATTATTTTTGTAAATAAATGTAAATTAATTAATTTAGTCTTTTTTTAATTAGGTTAACTTTAATTATTTTCATAACAAATAAAATAAATTAGAATTAGGGTTTTCTTGATAATTTTAATTTCTTTTCTTTCATTTCATTAAAACATTAAAAACTAAAAAATACCTTTTTCCTTTAAATTATTTAATTAATTAGTTTTAGGTTTAATTAATTGCAAAAAGGACCAAAATTCCATTCTTTTCTCAAAAAAGGGTCAAAACCCTAAGGACGTCCCCGATTTAATTTTTATCGCGCGCATATTATTTTTTGATTATATTTATGTAATTGCTCCGAGAATGTAATAGATAATTAGGACTTTTATCGCTTTCTTTATTTTCTCGCATTTACTTTTCAAGGGTTTGTTTTTGGCGATGTAAATACCCGACGCCTTGTAATAGCGTAGATTTACTTTCCGCAATTTACTTTCCGCATAATTATTAACTGTTAACTATGCATGACAAGACTTGCCTGAAAATAAAATCAACCCGTAGCTCACCATAATACTTGTGCAAAGATAATCTTAACATGAAACCTGACACACATGCACATGCCACTCCTAGGGTACGCCTCACTTGGTTGCCTCGACGTGGTCATTGAGTATAGGGTGTTTTAGAGGTCGCCCTCCTGTCTAAAGATCCAAGTTGCCTCGGAATGGTTGCCTCGGATAAAAAAGGATCTAGGACATTAGGGTTACCGCTAAGGCGTCCTACTATTGCTTTGGTGACCACACATGTCCCTATAATCGAATTGACCCGAATAACTCCAATGACGGTGCTACCTACTTCTCAATAGTGGGATAGTACTGTCTAAAGGACATTTACACAGCTTAATTTCTTTTGAGTAGGTAGAGGTTCTCAGGTACTTGCTCTTTCAAACAAAATACTTTTCGCACTTACACTTTTCTGACAAAAGTTTTCAAACAAATACTTCATACACTCTTGAGGACTGATACAAGAGTTACCTAGAAGTTTTCAAACAAACTTTTTCAAAAACCCACAAACACAAGAAAAGCAAACATTTTTGAAAACATAGTGAGCAAGTACCTAAGAGCCCGTGGATAACCACAGATAGAAAGGGTGCTAACACCTTCCCTTTCTATAATCTACCTCCCGAACCGAGAAACATCTCGAAAAGGAATTTTGTTGTGCTTTTGTCCTTTCCTTGTTGGAGAAAATAAAAGACGGTGGAGACTCTTGCTTACCGCGACATTTCGCAAACCAGCATTTCAAAACAGTCAGTTCTATTTCCACCGATCACAGATAGTAAGAGCAGAAAAAATTTTGTTCAATGTTGGTAAACAATAACGACAACAATAACGAAAACAACAACAACAAGGACAACAACAACAACAACAAAAACAATAACATACAACCTTGAAAAAATTTCCTCACTAATTAAGAAACCTTAAATATTTTTATGTCTTGTAATCCCTCTATGATAATGATGTTTATTAGTTTGAGCGGAAACAAATGTGTTAGGTTAGGAAAAAAATTAATGAACATATGCTTTTATAAGAAAAAATGAGTACTATGTCCCCTCGATTGTTAGGATAGCTAAAGGAATAGATTGCTTAATATTTAAATGAAAAATAAAATGAAAAATAATGGCACCATTAAAAAAAGAAATAAAACATTAATTGCAATTGCAAGGATTCAAAGTGTGTCCCTTTGTTACTTTACCCCTATGTTATGGGTTGCAACCTAGGGAATATATTATATTTTTTTAATAAAAAGTAAGTGGCGCGTCCAAGGTTTTTACTTCAGTTATTTGTTAGACGAGGTGAAAGCTTTGTCATAAAATGTGTTATTTGTAGTAGTGGAAGTGGTAGCTTCAAGGGACTCTTCCTTTTGGAAGGATGTTATCCAAGATGAAATGGATTCAATTATGTCAAACCACACTTGGAAACTTGTATATATACCTAAAAGGTCAAGGTCCATTGGATGTAAGTGGGTGTTCGGAACGAAGTATCATAATGACAGTATATTAAACACCTATAAGGCTAGATTAGTAGTAAAGGGTTTTAGACAAAAGGAATGCGTTGATTATTTCGACACATATGCACTAGTAGCAAGGACAATGACAGTTATAGTATTGTTTTCATTAGCTTCTTTGAATGCCCTTATGGATTATCAAATGGATGTTAAAACAACATTCTTAAATGAAGATCTTGATGAGGAAATCTACATGGAGAAGCCAGAAAGTTACATGCTTCCTGGAAATGAACAAAAGGTGTGCAAGATTGTCAAATCCTTATATGGATTAAAGAAAGCACTGAAACAATGACATCAAAAGTTTGGCTCTATCATACTTTCAAATGGATTTAATCCAAATTTTTGTGACAAATGTTTATACAGAAAGGTGAGTGAGAATATTGTAATATTCTTTTGTCTCTTTGTTATTGACATATTGATCATTAGCAACGAGATGAATGAAATTTTAGAAACAAATAGACTTCTAACTTTCACATTAAAAATGAAATAACTTAGACTAATTGAGATTATTCTGAGGATCAAATTAAAGTAAAATAGTAGGGTTATGAACTTATTCAAATCCATTATGTTGAGAAAAAATTGGACGTAGTTCAAACATTTACGCTTTAAGGAAGTGAACACTCCATTTGATCTGAGTTTCAAACTTCAAAAGAATGATGTAAGACTTGTGGCTTAATTGAAATATGCAAGTGCAATTGAATGTCTAATGTATTTGATGAAATGTACCAAGACCAATATACCATTTGTAGTTAGTAAAAGGAGTTTATTTACTAGCAACCCAAATGGTGAGCATTGAAAGGTTATCATATAATTTTTTATCTTTTGAAAACCAAAATTCTTGGCCTTCATTATGGTAGATTTCCTGCCATACTACTAGGATATACAAATGCAAGTTGAATATCAAGTTTTGGATATCAATAATATACAACTAGGTGAATATTTACACTAGTTGGATGTGAAATTTCTTGGAAGAGCAAAAAAACAAACATGAATCACTCTTTCAACCATGGAATCAGAGTATGTGGCTCTTGCTTCTATTGGTCAAGAAGTTGAATGGTTAATGGACCTTTGAAAGTTCCATTGGCTATCTGGTCTGTTTGTATTTAATTACTTTCCGCCTATCTGGCAAAAAGATAATTAAATAGGGGCAGCTGTTGTACCCTAAATTCCGCCCCTAACTTTTTCTGTCACACTTTCATACCATATTTTGTCATGCAGTTACAATCATTAATAAATAGCTTCATTCATCACATTTGCATCCTATCTTTAAGTTTGCTCTTCTGTTGTTGACTAACTTCTAATCAAAATATAAAAAATGTTTGTCTTTGTCTTTTCATATTTGTGTTTTGTAGGTACCAAGTCGAAGCATATGGCAAATAAGGTTTTCCGGTATTATTTCCCTAAAATCTCTATTTGCAAAGAAAAAGAATTAAAAAATTTTCATTTTTCATTGTACAATCGATTGCTCCTAAAGTGCAATCGATTGCACAAAGTGCATTTTGCATAATTTTTGAAAAAATACACTATGCAAATCGATTTGCACTGTAGTGCAATCGATTTCACATCGTGAAAATTTGAAAAAATCAGCATTTTCAAACTTGTCAAATTTTGGCTCCAATTTTCCTCTAATTTTTGAAAGAATTATCATTAATTCAAATTTTGACTCCAAGAATCAATTACCAAATTACCACTAATCCCAATCCTAAACTCTATAAATAGAGCTCTCATTTCATTCAAATTTCAAGCTTTTGATAGCCAAAATCACTTTGCTAAAAAATCTCTCAATTCTCTCCATCTATCAAATTCACTCAAAGCTCCATTTTCAAGAAAAGTTAGTAAGCTTTGCATTGAAGCTTACTAATCTTTGAGCTAAACCTTCATCCAAACACTTTTTTCTTCATCAATTCTCTAGATCCAAGCTTGGCAATTGATTCCTGTGATTGAATTGAAGCAAATTCTTGAAGTTGTGTTGATAATTCTCTAGATCTACCTTTGGTAAGTTGGATTTTCCATCTTTCACAATGTGATCTCTTGTTGATCTTTGGGTTGATTCATTGAGCATTATTTTGTGATTCCAATGGTGATATTTTCTCATAATTTGATGGAATTTTCGTGCTCAATTAAATCCATGATCATAAGGTGTTTGATGGAAAGTTTGAACAAGAATTTGGCTTTTTAAAATGCTATTTTGTTGTCTGTAACAGCGTGCAATCGATTGTTGTAATAGTGCAATCCATTGCACTAAGTGAAATTTGCTCAAATTTTTGAAAACTTCACTGTGCAAATCGATTTACACAGTAGTGCAATCGATTTGCATAGTAGTGCAATCGATTTGCACAGAGACATAATGCATTTTTTTGCCTTGTTTTGGGGCAGCTTTGATCTAAAATGCTTTTTCTACTCACTCCTTTTGATTGTTGGTTTGTGTGATCGGTGGATCTGGAACAGACTGTTTAACGCTGGTTCGCGAAATGTCGCGGAAGCAAGAGTCGCCACCGTCTTTTATTTTCTCCAAATGGAAAGGACAAAAGCACAGAAAAATTCCTTAAAGAGATTGCTCTCGGTTCGGGAGGTAGGTTATAGAAAGGGAAGGTGTTAGCACCCTTTCTATCCATGGTTATCCATGGGCTCTTAGATATTTGCTCATTGTGTTTTCAAAAATGATTTGTTTGCTTTCCAATGTGGGTTTAAAAAAGTTTCTTTGAAAAATTTCAGTTCGACTCGTGCGTCAGAGTGTTTGAAAAATTGTTTTGAAAGCTTTTGAAAAGTGTCGGTGTGAAAAGAGTTTTTGTTTGTTTTGAAGAGAGCAAGTATCCATGAGTCGTCTACCTACCCTAAGGAATTCGTCTGTGTAAGTGCCCTTCAAAGTAATGCCATCCCACCATTGAGAGGTAGGTAGCACCACCGTTGGAGGTATTCGGGTCAATTCGAGTTTGTAGGGACATGGTGATCACCGGAGCAATGGGAAGACACCTTAGAAGCTACCCTTATGCCAGGTTCCCGGATCATGAGGACTTACTAAGACATCCTTTACTCGACGATCACCTTTCGAGGCAAGGCAACAGTGAAGCGTACCCTAGGGGTGGTGTGTGATTTGTGTGTCATTTTCATTTGCATTTATCTTGTCATGTTCATTGTGATCTACGCTTGATTTTATTTAAGGCCATACATTCTTTCATGTTTTTTAACAGTTAAAAGTTTTGCGGGAAAAGTAAATCTAAGCTATTACAAATGGCGCGGGTCCACATCGCCAAAATTAAACCGGACCCGATTTGACGGAAAGTAAATAAAGCAAAAGAAATAAAAGTGCGAGAAGTTTAAGTTACAACGCTTTGGGACGGGTACATGATTATTTGAATGAAATAAAAATAAATATGCGAAATTAAATAAATTACGAACGAGGGCGTTGGACCCTTTTGCAAAATATTATTAATAAGGAATTAAAATTAAGAATTAAAAGAAAATGTTTTTTTGGTATTTTTGTGTTTTTAGATTTAATGAAAAAAAGAGAATTAATTATAATTAAAATAAAATGTCAAACCCTAATTCTAATTATTTTTAGTTATTATGAAAATGTTAAATTAACCTAAATTAAACCCTAAATTCTTTTATGTACAATTTAATTATGAAAATAAAATGAGTAATATTATTATAAAAAGGAAAAATTAAAAGGAATAAAAATTATCAATTAAACTTAAATCCTATGTTTTTTATATTTTATTATGAAAAGAATTAAAGTTGTAACCTAATTTAACCTAAGTTATTTAATTGTACAATTATTTACAAGAACATATTAAAATAGAATATTTATTATATTTTTTGGTCTTTTCTGATTTTTAGGAAGTTTTTGTATTTTTATAAAAATAATAATTAATTAAATTAATAAAGGAAATAAAATCATAATTGAAAATAAAAAATAAAAATATAGAGAAGCAAACCAGGGGGGGGTTCAGGCCCCAATTGTGAGGTGTTGGCCTTAGAATTCTGGCCCAATTAAGCATGGCCTTCTTTGACTTTTTGCTAGCATGCTTCAGTGTTGACTGGAGTTTAGGGTGTACTTCCAATCTGTGCCCTTGGTTTGATCTCCAGGGGGACGTGTCACGCTTGATGGTGAGGGACTATGGTGGTTGTCCACATAAGCGCTGCATAGGAGTTGGAATTGAAAAATAGCATGAAATATTATACAGACCTGGGAATCGAACCCAGGTCTTGCACCTCACCAGCCAACACCTGGACCACTACGCCATTTGGTGCGTTGTTAATATATAATAACAATTAAACAATATAAAGGAAAAGCAAAGTTAGTGGGAGTCAACGCGCCAATTTTTAAACCTACGAATCACTTGATGCCACGATTCCATCTTCTTCGTCGTCCCTGTAAAACAAAAACAAAAGCAACGGTTTTATGCGCGTGGCCTTAGGGACGTTTTCAGAAAATAGCGATTAGAGCTATGCAACTCATAAATTAATCGCGACCATGGCTTCTTCTTCGTCCAAGCATGCCAAATTGAACGGTGGTGGTTTGGAGTCCTGATTTTTCCTCTTTGCAAAAGCCCCAAATTCAACCTCTGAAAACCCTAAATTTCACTCATGGCATCATCGTGTATGGCAAATAAAAATACAATTAAAGGTGCTGGTTAGCTTTAAAACATCACAAGGAACAAGAATATATAATTAAAATGTAATGAGGATGTCTAAAACTGAAAACACGATCATCACTTTTTTGCTGTCCAGGGAAGGTTCTATATACCAATTCCTGGGGTTTGAGTTGATGTTAGGGATTGGAATACGTTCAGGAATTGTCAAGGAAGCTTTTGGAATAGGTTTTGTGCCTTGAATCGCCCTCTAGCACTGATTTCAGTTTTGCTTTTTTTTGACAAAAATTCCAAGTTTGTTCTTAGCTTTTGCGCAGCTTCAATGTGTCTTGTGATTAGGGTTAGACTCAGTACTTATGAGGGAAGGGAATTAAGTCATTAGCTGGCCTTGATCCATGCCCATGAGAGAACTAGTCCTAGGTTTTTCACCATTAACAAACTTTCCCTTTTTTTAAGAAAAACCAAGACTTGGTGTACAACCTAACCCTAGAATGAGTTTGTGAGCTGGCACATGATATATGGAAGCTATCCAAATTCAAATGACACTATTCCATTGATTTTTAAATTTTATTTGAATTATTAAAGATTTAAAATGAATTAAATTAATAAAAATTAAATAAAATAGAAAAATCAATGTTTGATCTTGAAATTAATCATGGGACACGTGTGTGGCATGACAAGGCTGAATCAAGTGGAAGAAAGTGGGCCCTTTTGTCAAAAATTGAAGTTTCAAGGATAGTTGACTTTTGCCATTTCACAAAAATTTCCCAACTTCTCCAATGCATATCTTGCTCAATTTTTAAGCTTTTCTCATGTTCTTGGACATTTTGGAAAGGTCTTTGAGTCCTTTAACCAATGCCTTTGGTCCCATGTCATTTTGATTTTCCAATCTCAAGTTATGGCCTTTGACTTAAAGTCCCTTTTTGTTGACTTTTGAAAATGACCTATAATGTTGAAATTGATAACTTTTTGTGAGAGCATTTCTTGGACTTGAAGTATGAAGATGAGTTGTAGGAAATGTCATTCTCTTAAAAATGAGCTTTGGATGGAATTTTTCTGATAATCCATGTGAAAGTTATGCCCTGGTCAATTTCAGTTGACTTTTTCAGCTGTCCAAATAAGGAAACTTTTGCATCTTGATGATTTTCTGAGCCAAATTTTGAGAATCATGATCAAGCATTGATCAAATGATGTTTGTGGCTTCCAAATGATATGTTGACCAAAAATTTGAACTTTTGACTGTCAAATGACCATTTTGCCCCTACAGTTGACTGTAGTGCAATTTAGGGTTTTGACTGTGCAATTTTGAGCTGAATGCCTTGAAACTTGATATGAGGATGATTGACCATGTTTGTAAGCATATGATACTTGATTGAGCCTTTGAACACTTCCTTTTCTTGGTCAGAACACAAACCCTAGTTTTGACTGTATAGGAGACAGTTGGACTGTGCAACCCTTGGGGGAGTTTTATGACTTGGCTTGGCAATTTCTTGAAGAATATGGGAGGGAAAATTTTGGGGTACAACAGTTGCCCCTGTTCAATCTTCTTAAACCTGAGGATGCAGATTGGCTGACGTGCCTTTCGTAATCCGAGGGTAGAAGATGATTGGACACTAGAGTGCCCAGAAATTTGCGCTCACATGTTAGCAATGATGGGGGAATGGGCTTATAGATGCCATTTGGAGGTTGCTGGATAGGATGATGAGCTTATAGATGCCATCTGGATGTTTGATTGCGTAAGAGATTCCTTGGCGAGAACCTGCATACCTGCAAAACAGAAAATGAGTACCTGACACGTTGCAGGAGCTGATTTTTAGATGCCTGGTATAGATGTGTCCTGACTGGTTACAGGAGCTGAGTCTGGAGCTTCAAACGGCGATGAAAGAACCAGGGATGGTTACTACCTTAGCATGAATGGTAAGAGAACCTTGGGCGACTTTAACTTCAACAACGCTCGTTGAGAAAAAATCTTGGGTGACTTTAACTTCAACAACGCTCGTTGAGAAAAAATCTTGGATGTCTTCTACTGGGATAAGAATCAGGGAGATCTTAGAGTCGATCTGACTGAACCGGAGAGGCCTTTGACTGGATAAGCATCAGGAAAATCTTAGGGTCGATTTAACTGAACCGGACAAGGTCTTGGAATATCTTCAACTGGATAAGCATCAGGGAGATCTTAGGGTCGATCTGACTGAACCAGAGAAGGCCTTTGACTGGATAAGCATCAGGAAAATCTTAGGGTCGATTTAACTGAACCGGACAAGGTCTTGGAATATCTTCAACTGGATAAGCATCAGGGAGATCTTAGGGTCGATCTGACTGAACCAGAGAAGGCCTTTGACTGGATAAGCATCAGGAAAATCTTAGGGTCGATTTAACTGAACCGGACAAGGTCTTGGAATATCTTCAACTGGATAAGCATCAGGGAGATCTTAGGGTCGATCTGACTGAACCAGAGAAGGCCTTTGACTGGATAAGCATCAGGAAAATCTTAGGGTCGATTTAACTGAACCGGACAAGGTCTTGGAATATCTTCAACTGGATAAGCATCAGGGAGATCTTAGGGTCGATCTGACTGAACCAGAGAAGGTCTTGGAATGTCTTCAACTGGAATAAGTGTCAGAACGTCGCCATATCTGGTTTACATCTGGACTATATCTGGAAGGAAATCTGGAAGCAGCATCAGAACGTCACCATATCTGGTTTACATCTGAAACTATATCTAGAAGGATATCTGGAAGCAGCATCAGAACGTCGCCATCTCTGGGTCATATCTGAAGCAGCATCAGAACGTCACCATCATCTGGATCATATCTGAAACTATATCTAGAATGAGTTGCGATAGTTGGTAGTAGTCATTTTTGTATTGATCTTTTTCCTGAAAAGGTAAAACATAATTGTATGCCAAATTATGATGCATGAACTGTATGTCTTCAAAATCAATGAGATTCGTGTAGTATGATGCCTATGCATGCTATAATGTATGAAGATGTGATGTTTATGTATATTTGTCTAAGAAAATAAATCCTTGACGGGTGCCGGGAAGTCGTATCCTGGGCTGATGTAGAAGAATAGCTTTTGCTTCCGCTGGGGATGATAGTTGCAAGTATACCGGTAGGAGAAGATGACTCCATTGCGGAATAAACTTGGCCAATGGAAGGTTCTGCAGGGAGAAAAGATACTCTAGCTACCATGCTGGGAAACAAACACTCTGTGGGGAGAGAGATGCTTTGCTGAATGTTGATAGTAACTTGCTGAGGGTATCTCTGCTGTATTGGAAGTGCTGATAGACTTCGCTGGGGATAAAAAGATTCTGTCGACGACGATCTTTCCGTGGTTCCTGGCTGAGGATAACCCAGTTATATCCTGTTAAGGAACTAACTCTTTAAACCAAGCCGGACGACGCGTTCGTGTTCTGCGAGGGTAAGCTTCCAGAATTTACTGGGGATAAGCTTATTGCTTGGGGATATGAATTCCAAATTTCCTGGGGAACTGGATCGGACTCTCCTGGGGAAGTATTGAACTGTATTGGTTAAGTTCTTCAACGGGACCTACCCTGATACCTTGGAGGATAGAACAAACAGACTGCTTAGACCACTCCTTATTGCCCCTGTTTCTATGGGGGAGGCATTTGTGGGGTGCTGATAGTCGTTGATGGACAAACCCTCTTCTGGTAGGCAGATGGCAGGACATAGTCGTGCGCTTTAATCCCTAACTTTTGCCTGGACTGCCCTTTCGGGTTTTCAGTCCACCGGGATACCCATTTTTGCCCAAGCCGCCTTTTCAGGTTTTTGACTTCCCGAGTGTACAGATTCTTTCATTTCATCCCTTATTTTTACCCGAACCCTTTTGGTTCGCCGGGAAGCCCTTGTTTTTGCCTAGGTGTGTCAACCTAGCGGGTCTTTGATTATGCGTAGTATTTTTCGACTATGTCCACACTCATAGAATGCAGGTAGGTGCCCCTGGCTGCTTGTATTGCCATATTACCAGAAGGGGTCTGATCGGACAAGATTCGTTGCTGGAGTGCCCCAAGTGACTTAAATGGAGATTTGCCCCAGGCTGGTTGGCCTTTTGAGAGATTCTCCGGATCTTGACTGGATTGCCCCAGATAATAGACACTGGTCATGTCTGCCCCTTGATTGGAAGTGCTTCTGTTCACTAGGTATTCATCGTGCGAATTTCCCTGTTGTTCAAACAAAAAGTCATATGCAAACAAAGTTATGTTAAAAATGCAAAGCTTATGTCTGTCTTGAAGATTTTGAAAATGCATTCTCTTCATAAAACAAGTGAATGTTTGTAAAACGTGATGTCAACTTTGTATTTACCGTAGCCTTAAGGAGTCAGGATACCTTTCGTAACAGTATGCTTTCGAACTAACCCGTGCTTCAGCTAGGACTTTTAAGGGTTGTAACGTGGCCTGGTTCACGGTTTAAGAAACAAAGGATAAAGGCTCAAATTATTTGTACCCACCCGCTCTTCGTGATGTTCTCCAAACCTAAACTCAGTTGATCGTGCATTAGACCTTGCTCGAGTCTTTGCTTTGATGTTCCAATAATGGTTCAGATGTTGATGATTTATCTTGAATAGGCAGTCATTTGCTTTGGTTGAGGGTTTGTGAGACCTCTTTCTTGATTTTTGTTATCCCTTTCTTTTTTGCCTGAACTGTTTCCTTTTTCGGAATTACAGTCAGCGGGATGCCCCAGTTTCGTAAGTCCCTTTTATAGGTTTTGACTTTTTGGGCTTTTCATTTATGATTTTTGATAATGACTACCTGTCCTTAGGATTGTTCGGAACCATCATGTCTTTTGTTTTTGGAAAAACTCATTTGGTGCCATTCATTGTGCACTTGGATCAATTGAGAAGACTACCCTGCCCCGGGTTATGATTAAGGGTTTCAATTTTCGAAAATAAAAAACTCCTACTTCTTTGGCTCAGAGGGGTTGACGAGGGATTATCATCCTTATGACTCCAGTGTTTAGGGATTGAAACAATGCCTGTACCTCATCAGCGGGGTCTGTTCAAAAGCATACTGTAAAGATCGTGGTATCGTTTTCGTCATCCTCCCTCAAGAGGCTCAGAATTATTAACCAAGAGTTGATCATCAGAAAAAATATGAAAAGAATTTTGAATATAATGAAAACAATTGTATTAATTCCCAAAACAGACGTATGCGATGCATTAATAGAATAAAAGAGTTTGCTATGACATTAATTGTTTGTATAAGCAAAGAAAAATACAACTCAAAAATTCAAATAAACAAAAGACTTCAATGATTGGGCAACGGAGCAGTGATTATGTTCGGAGTCTCAGGCACTTCAAACTGAATCTCCCCGGCGTCGATCATGTCTTGAATTTTGTTCTTGAGAGGCCAGCAGTTATCCGTAGTATGCCCCGGGCTATCAGAATGATATGCGCACCTATCGTTGGGATGATAGTTGGGAGTAGAAGTATTCGGGTTCCGAAGAGGAGCCCTTAAGGTGATCAGCCCTGCCTTCAACATTTGTTGCAGTGCTTGATCCAGCGACATGTGGAGTTTGGTATACTGTCGTTTCTCCTTGCGCTGCTGCCCCTGTCCTTGTTGAGCAGGTCCAGGATTGGAGATCTGGATTGCCCCTACCTCATGACGGCTCTTTTTACCGTGCACAGCATTGGATTCTTTCTTTCCATGATGAGGCTTTTTATCAGAAGGTGCAGCCTCTTGAATTTTCCCAGATCGGATGCCAGCTTCTATTCGCTCTCCAGTCAAGATCAAATCAGTGAACCCAGCAGACGAATTCCCAATTAGGTGGTTGTAGAACGGACCAGACAGGGTCCCCAAGAACATATCGACAAGTTCCCGATCAGTCAGAGGTGGTTGTACTCTTCCAGCAAGATCCCTCCATTTCTGCGCATATTCTTTAAAACCTTCACTTGATCCTAACGACATACCCTGGAGTTGGGTACGCGTAGGAGTAAGGTCGGCATTATACTGATACTGCTTGTAGAAAGCAGTAGCCAACTCCTCCCAGTTACGAACCTTGGTCCCATCTAACTGATAGAACCATTCGAGATGAGTCCCTGAAAGACTCTCCTGGAAGAAGTGGATCCACAAATTCTTGTCCACCGTATATGGTTGAATCTTCCGAACATAGGACCTTAAGTGCAGCTTGGGACAAGACGCCCCGTCATACTTAGAGAAGGATGGTGCTTTGAACTTCCGAGGAATAATCACACCAGTTGACAAACCCAGATCTCCAAAATCCAGCCCAGGTACCTGTTGGATCTCCATAGCGTTCAGCCTATCCTCCAACTGTTTGTACTTGTCCTCAGCAAGAGGGTACTGTTCGTCTATCTCGTTGTCGGAGACCACTGGACTAGGCACCTCTCTCTCATGGTGACTGCTTTCTCTCACAGATGGGGTAGTCCTCTCAGTTTCAGTCTGCGGTGTATTCCCAGATCTGCGCCTAGGGCTGAACAAAACAGTCCTCCTCTTCTTCTTTTCTTTCTTCAAGAGCAGAGCCTTCAGATCTTGTTGCCCCTGGGTCAAATTCATGATCAGCTCTTGGAACTGGGCGTTCTGAGCCTGGAGGTCCTTGATAGTCTGCTCGGCTGATGATTCAGGATTCATGACGATCGGCTGAAATAAACAGCGGAGAAGGGTAAGCAACCTGTCAAAGGGATACCTGCAATGCAATGAGATGTATGACATGCATGTAATGTTTTCAAGGACCTCGCGGGGTAGATAAAAAATTTGTTAGCATTTGGATCCGGTAGCTTAATTGAAGGAACTTCCTGTTGTAGAGAGCCCTTCTTCAACGGTCAAAAGCTCACCATATCCAGTGGGTCATAGCCCCTGACAACCTTGGCTAGAGGAAAATAAATCCTCTTTGCCCCTTGCTGGGATAATTGATTCATCATGACCTGCATCACAAGCCCTTGAGATCCTTGAAATGGGTTAGGATGTATGCAATGGTATGATGTCATGCTATGCATGGGGTGATGTAGGTAAACCCTGTTATGAGCCCCAATTAAGGACTATACACAGACCCTGCAAGAAATTCAGTATACTTTGTTATGAGTCCCAATGAAGGGCTATAAACAAAACCTGCAAGAGATCTAGTAAACCCTGTTATGAGTCCCAGTTAAGGACTATAAACAAAACCTGCAAGACTTAGTAACCCTGTTATGAGTCCCTATTAAGGACTATAAACAAAACCCCCAAGAAATTTGGTAAACCTTGTCATAAGTCCTAGTTAAGGACTATAAACAAAACCTGCAAGTAGTTCATGTGTCAGCCAACAAGCATGCAAGTAGGCAAGTACAAAGGCACACAAGTCACACAAGAGAAACCCTTAGGGTTCAGGCCAGCATGAGGTCTAGGTATTACCCTCTTGAAGTTGGTGGGTTCAACCTGTCCTAATCAAAGTAACCGGGTTCTAAGGTTCCCAATATCACGGGATTGCTTTCATTGTTCATCGTTTCGATTTAGCCACTGAACTGGCGACCGAAATATTCCAGGAAAGCAACCCTCAATTGAGTGTAGTATCGAGTATCAACCAACCTCGGACTGCACCAAAGTCAGTTATCTCACTACCCTAAAGAGGCCAAGATGGTTCAATTAAGGTTCCTAAGGTCTGTTGATGCTTCATGACACCACGCGGAGGCCCCGTACTCTCCTTGACTGAACTCAAGGGTTACCGGTACGCACCAAAGTGCCACATCAACGTAGCAGACTGTTTCAACCATGTCGGTATACCCCGCATAGTTCCCTCACAGTCTTGTTGCTACTTTCTACGAAAGGTATCCCCCAGATCCGGGTTTAGGATCTATAGAACTCCCAAGCAACCCCACAATTTAAAGCAAACAAGGAAAGCAATTGAAAACACAGTTATGAACTAACCCTAAGGTACACCTCACTTTATAAAGGGTCCCCAGCAGAGTCGCCAGTTCTGTGATCGGTGGATCTGGAACAGACTGTTTAACGCTGGTTCGCGAAATGTCGCGGAAGCAAGAGTCGCCACCGTCTTTTATTTTCTCCAAATGGAAAGGACAAAAGCACAGAAAAATTCCTTAAAGAGATTGCTCTCGGTTCGGGAGGTAGGTTATAGAAAGGGAAGGTGTTAGCACCCTTTCTATCCATGGTTATCCATGGGCTCTTAGATATTTGCTCATTGTGTTTTCAAAAATGATTTGTTTGCTTTCCAATGTGGGTTTAAAAAAGTTTCTTTGAAAAATTTCAGTTCGACTCGTGCGTCAGAGTGTTTGAAAAATTGTTTTGAAAGCTTTTGAAAAGTGTCGGTGTGAAAAGAGTTTTTGTTTGTTTTGAAGAGAGCAAGTATCCATGAGTCGTCTACCTACCCTAAGGAATTCGTCTGTGTAAGTGCCCTTCAAAGTAATGCCATCCCACCATTGAGAGGTAGGTAGCACCACCGTTGGAGGTATTCGGGTCAATTCGAGTTTGTAGGGACATGGTGATCACCGGAGCAATGGGAAGACACCTTAGAAGCTACCCTCATGCCAGGTTCCCGGATCATGAGGACTTACTAAGACATCCTCTACTCGACGATCACCTTTCGAGGCAAGGCAATAGTGAAGCGTACCCTAGGGGTGGTGTGTGATTTGTGTGTCGTTTTCATTTGCATTTATCTTGTCATGTTCATTGTGATCTACGCTTGATTTTATTTAAGGCCATACATTCTTTCATGTTTTTTAACAGTTAAAAGTTTTGCGGGAAAAGTAAATCTAAGCTATTACAAATGGCGCGGGTCCACATCGCCAAAATTAAACCGGACCCGATTTGACGGAAAGTAAATAAAGCAAAAGAAATAAAAGTGCGAGAAGTTTAAGTTACAACGCTTTGGGACAGGTACATGATTATTTGAATGAAATAAAAATAAATATGCGAAATTAAATAAATTACGAACGAGGGCGTTGGACCCTTTTGCAAAATATTATTAATAAGGAATTAAAATTAAGAATTAAAAGAAAATGTTTTTTTGGTATTTTTGTGTTTTTAGATTTAATGAAAAAAAGAGAATTAATTATAATTAAAATAAAATGTCAAACCCTAATTCTAATTATTTTTAGTTATTATGAAAATGTTAAATTAACCTAAATTAAACCCTAAATTCTTTTATGTACAATTTAATTATGAAAATAAAATGAGTAATATTATTATAAAAAGGAAAAATTAAAAGGAATAAAAATTATCAATTAAACTTAAATCCTATGTTTTTTATATTTTATTATGAAAAGAATTAAAGTTGTAACCTAATTTAACCTAAGTTATTTAATTGTACAATTATTTACAAGAACATATTAAAATAGAATATTTATTATATTTTTTGGTCTTTTTTGATTTTTAGGAAGTTTTTGTATTTTTATAAAAATAATAATTAATTAAATTAATAAAGGAAATAAAATCATAATTGAAAATAAAAAATAAAAATATAGAGAAGCAAACCAGGGGGGGTTCAGGCCCCAATTGTGAGGTGTTGGCCTTAGAATTCTGGCCCAATTAAGCATGGCCTTCTTTGACTTTTTGCTAGCATGCTTCAGTGTTGACTGGAGTTTAGGGTGTACTTCCAATCTGTGCCCTTGGTTTGATCTCCAGGGGGACGTGTCACGCTTGATGGTGAGGGACTATGGTGGTTGTCCACATAAGCGCTGCATAGGAGTTGGAATTGAAAAATAGCATGAAATATTATACAGACCTGGGAATCGAACCCAGGTCTTGCACCTCACCAGCCAACACCTGGACCACTACGCCATTTGGTGCGTTGTTAATATATAATAACAATTAAACAATATAAAGGAAAAGCAAAGTTAGTGGGAGTCAACGCGCCAATTTTTAAACCTACGAATCACTTGATGCCACGATTCCATCTTCTTCGTCGTCCCTGTAAAACAAAAACAAAAGCAACGGTTTTATGCGCGTGGCCTTAGGGACGTTTTCAGAAAATAGCGATTAGAGCTATGCAACTCATAAATTAATCGCGACCATGGCTTCTTCTTCGTCCAAGCATGCCAAATTGAACGGTGGTGGTTTGGAGTCCTGATTTTTCCTCTTTGCAAAAGCCCCAAATTCAACCTCTGAAAACCCTAAATTTCACTCATGGCATCATCGTGTATGGCAAATAAAAATACAATTAAAGGTGCTGGTTAGCTTTAAAACATCACAAGGAACAAGAATATATAATTAAAATGCAATGAGGATGTCTAAAACTGAAAACACGATCATCACTTTTTTGCTGTCCAGGGAAGGTTCTATATACCAATTCCTGGGGTTTGAGTTGATGTTAGGGATTGGAATACGTTCAGGAATTGTCAAGGAAGCTTTTGGAATAGGTTTTGTGCCTTGAATCGCCCTCTAGCACTGATTTCAGTTTTGCTTTTTTTTGACAAAAATTCCAAGTTTGTTCTTAGCTTTTGCGCAGCTTCAATGTGTCTTGTGATTAGGGTTAGACTCAGTACTTATGAGGGAAGGGAATTAAGTCATTAGCTGGCCTTGATCCATGCCCATGAGAGAACTAGTCCTAGGTTTTTCACCATTAACAAACTTTCCCTTTTTTTAAGCAAAACCAAGACTTGGTGTACAACCTAACCCTAGCATGAGTTTGTGAGCTGGCACATGATATATGGAAGCTATCCAAATTCAAATGACACTATTCCATTGATTTTTAAATTTTATTTGAATTATTAAAGATTTAAAATGAATTAAATTAATAAAAATTAAATAAAATAGAAAAATCAATGTTTGATCTTGAAATTAATCATGGGACACGTGTGTGGCATGACAAGTTTGAATCAAGTGGAAGAAAGTGGGCCCTTTTGTCAAAAATTGAAGTTTCAAGGATAGTTGACTTTTGCCATTTCACAAAAATTTCCCAACTTCTCCAATGCATATCTTGCTCAATTTTTAAGCTTTTCTCATGTTCTTGGACATTTTGGAAAGGTCTTTGAGTCCTTTAACCAATGCCTTTGGTCCCATGTCATTTTGATTTTCCAATCTCAAGTTATGGCCTTTGACTTAAAGTCCCTTTTTGTTGACTTTTGAAAATGACCTATAATGTTGAAATTGATAACTTTTTGTGAGAGCATTTCTTGGACTTGAAGTATGAAGATGAGTTGTAGGAAATGTCTTTCTCTTCAAAATGAGCTTTGGATGGAATTTTTCTGATAATCCATGTGAAAGTTATGCCCTGGTCAATTTCAGTTGACTTTTTCAGCTGTCCAAATAAGGAAACTTTTGCATCTTGATGATTTTCTGAGCCAAATTTTGAGAATCATGATCAAGCATTGATCAAATGATGTTTGTGGCTTCCAAATGATATGTTGACCAAAAATTTGAACTTTTGACTGTCAAATGACCATTTTGCCCCTACAGTTGACTGTAGTGCAATTTAGGGTTTTGACTGTGCAATTTTGAGCTGAATGCCTTGAAACTTGATATGAGGATGCTTGACCATGTTTGTAAGCATATGAGACTTGATTGAGCCTTTGAACACTTCATTTTCTTGGTCAGAACACAAACCCTAGTTTTGACTGTATAGGAGACAGTTGGACTGTGCAACCCTTGGGGGAGTTTTATGACTTGGCTTGGCAATTTCTTGAAGAATATGGGAGGGCAAATTTTGGGGTACAACAGTTTGGATTGCAATTTTAAATGTTCAGTTTCTCTTTAAATTCAATGGAATTTGTGATGTAGATGAAGTTGGATAAATGTTCATCAATTCAAATCTACCTAAGAGTGAATTATTTAATTCATTTGTGGTGCTTTGGATTAATGATATGTTTAGTGCTTTAATCCATCTAGAGGAGTGGTTGAATTTAAAGATGAATAAATTTTGAGGTGGTGATCCAAATTAGATTATCATTCCCCTCCCTCTTCATCTTATCCCTTTATTCTTTAATTGTGTTACATGTTAAGGGATGATGATCTCTATATCATTTATCCAAACATGAAGTACATAGATTGCTATTGACCGGCCTTAAAATAGGTGCGACTTCTACATGAATCCACTTATGAGTGCTTAACATAGCGCTAAATTTTGTCTCAATTCGTATAAATGATCATTCGTGGCCCAAACCTATGTTTGCAAGCCCAAGTATGTTAATTTGATCTCTTTGATCCAATAACCTTGAGATTCATTGTGTGGAGGCTTTGGTTCTACCAATCCTCTAATGGATCTACATCACTTTTGGTCAACGCAGATCACTTAAACATTGTTGATCATTAAATATTACTTTTGAGGGTTCCAAAATGGATGATATACTTGACAAAAAGCAAATGCAACTTGTTGTGTGGAGGCTTTGGTTCTATCAATCCTCTAATGAGTTCCGAATGCAAGTTTCAAGATGGTCATCCAACTAACCACTAATTTCTAACAATTGACTTTACTTTATGCTTTTATTTTTTATGCTTTATGTACCATTTACTTTTTGCATTTACATTTCATGATATTTTCATCTTTGCTCACTTGAGCATTTAATTTAATGTCATTTTTATTTTGCTCACTTGAGTTTTTCTTTTCCTTTTAAATTCACTTAATAATCAACATGAACCATACAAAACATTAATGATACTTGGACTATTTGATTACTATCCTTGGTATTATGGAGTATTGGACTTCTTGGACTTAGATTAGAGACCTTGGCCTATGTTGGAGACCTTGTGAACTTAATGGATATTTTGTCGGGAGCTCTTGAGGTTTACCTCAAGACATTGGGTTGTTTGTTTGTTTTGTGTGCAGGTTGTTGTGATTACATACTTTGTTTGTAATCTGGAATTCATCTGTATACAGCCGTCACTCTGCCCAATTTTTTTGAAGACTTAATACACTTGAAGTTGGGTCTTCTCAAGAGGTCTAGTATCTTTGATTGCTTGGTTTCAATCTAAAGAATGGGAATTATATCTTGACCCATAATGTCAAGTATTGGCTTCGTGTTGGTTAGACGGTTCTCTTCCTTAACTTTTACCTTATGCTTTAGGATAGTCCCTTCATCTCCTCCCATCTTCTTTAATTTTCAAAACCTTCTCATCTTTTTCAAAACCTTATTTGTTTATAAAATCGAACCGCTTTCATAATAAACCTCTACTTTGTCGAGTGCCTTCTCTTTTAAAACTTCTTTTCTTTAAATAAACTTCAATTCACTTAATCATACTTTGACATCTTTCAAAATTAACAAAAACACTTCAACTCATTCAAACTCTTTTGTGCGCTCGAGCACCTTTTACATTCAAACCTTTTTTCAAGATGAGATAGGATTCATTGATAGTCGAGCAATATTATCCTATCCCCATGGTTATAAAGGTGTCTACTTTTCCACTTGAGTACTACAGGCATTCTCAAACCCTCACTCTTGCTGACACATGGTCCATCTTTCTCACACCTTGTGGGCGTTAGTCGGGATTTCTCTCCTAACAATGACTACTTGTCTCCTTGTTTAAAATCAATTAGCAGACAATTCTTTTCCATCCGAACTACGGTAATCTGACTTTCCCATTGCACGAGGGAGTACGTAGGCACTAAGTCTTACGACCCAAGGCGAGCAACAAAAATAATAAAAAACATTCCATTTTCTTTTGTTTGCAAATACTCATTCATTATTTTTCTTTATCAAGTAAACCTTTACATAACACTACTTTTTAAAATAAACCAAACAAAGTGGGTCCTACAGAGTACCGTAGATGCTTAGGGTGCTAATACCTTCCCTTTGCATAATTGACCCCCGTACCTCGATCTCTGATCTTTTTGGGTTTTGTTCGCTTTTTCCCATTTCCCTTTGGAAACAATAAAGTGCAATGGCGACTTCATTGTGTTGAGTTAAATCAATTGATGGCTTAATCTCAAATCTTCACCGCTACATTTCTTTACATATCATTACTGTCGCAATTGAGCACAGAAAAGTGGCGACACTTCCCATACAACATATGCTTTCTTTTTCTGAGGTTTCCTAGACTTTTGATTTTCTTTCTTGATTAGGGGATAATATGGTCCGATAAGCCCTTTCTTCCCAAAATTGTAGCACATTGGAATGATCGGTATTTTTCCTTCGTGTTTTTATTTCTCTTCATTATTATTCTTCTAAATCTATAGGAATCTTTTGAAGTTCTTTAATATGAGAGACATGTTTCCATCAAAATTGAATTCCTCAACTTTAAGTGCCAAACTTTTGTTTTTATTTTCTCATTCTTTTTATTGCAATCCTTTTAAGTTCCATTTTGTGTTCCTATAATTTTACAAATTATGTGTGTGTGTGTCCATAGTCATTAAATCCTTAGATTAATAAATCACAATAATCTTGGGTTTTCGTCTATAATTTAAGCCTCTAATAATTTTTATGACTATTTCCTCATTTGAGAATGAATCATGTTTGCATTTGATTCATGTTATCTTTAAGTTTCATTATGAAGATTTCAACACGGGCTAATTTTTCTACTACAACACCGTTGACATCATGTGTAGGAACAAATGGACCTTCTTTTACAGTCTTCGAAATACCACGATTCATATCTTCTATGAATATTTTTATTTTCTCTTTCCAAAAACAATACCCTTTTCGATTAAATGATGGTGATTTGTTTGGTGAATACCCTGAATACATTTTTTCTCCTGGAATGATTAGTATTTAACAGGAGTTAGACTCTAATGTCACTTTTTTGACAAGTGACTTCAAGTACAATAAGGAAGGTGAATTATGGTATTTAAAAATCATGATTAATTTTGTGATTTTTTCAATAACACTTAAGATTGTGTTAGTATTTTGTTAAATATAAAGTATATAGCAGTAGAAAGTAAAAAAAAAGATAAGTAAATATCAAAAATTAAAAAGGATAAGGGTTTGAGAGATTGCACCAGAGAGTTCTCTAGGTTTGGTCGAACATTGTCCTACTCTTGTCCCCAAGAGATCTTCTTGAGATTTTGACTATAAACTTTGAGCTTTTACAGATTAATCAAAGATAGATTTTACCCCAAGCTAAGCTAACAAACCGCTTAGAGATTTCCAAGCTTATCTCAATAACTAAACAGAGCTTTTTCCGACAAGGAAAGAACAACAACTCCATTCCCTGAGATGGATAGTAAGAGTAGAAAAAAATTTGTTCAAGGTTGGTAAACAACAACGACAACAACAACGAAAACAACAACAACAAGGACAACAACAACAACAACAACAAAAACAATAACATACAACCTTGAAAATTTTTCCTCACTAAGTAAGAAACCTTAAATATTTTTATGTCTTGTAATCCCTCTATGATAATGATGTTTATTAGTTTGAGCGGAAACAAATGTGTTAGGTTAGGAAAAAAATTAATGAACATATGCTTTTATAAGAAAAAATGAGTACTATGTCCCCTCGATTGTTAGGATAGCTAAAGGAATAGATTGCTTAATATTTAAATAAAAAATAAAATGAAAAATAATGGCACCATTAAAAAAAGAAATAAAACATTAATTGCAATTGCTAGGATTCAAAGTGTGTCCCTTTGTTACTTTACCCCTCTGTTATGGGTTGGAACCTAGGGAATATATTATATTTTTTTAATAAAAAGTAAGTGGCGCGTCCAAGGTTTTTACTTCAGTTATTTGTTGGACGAGGTGAAAGCTTTGTCATAAAATATGTTATTTGTAGTAGTGGAAGCAGTAGCTTCAAGGGACTCTTCCTTTTGGAAGGATGTTATCCAAGACGAAATGGATTCAATTATGTCAAACCACACTTGGAAACTTGTATATATACCTAAAGGATCAAGGTCCATTGGATGTAAATGGGTGTTTGGAAAGAAGTATCATAATGATAGTATATTAAACACCTATAAGGCTAGATTAGTAGTAAAGGGTTTTAGACAAAAGAAATGTGTTGATTATTTCGATACATATGCACTAGTAGCAAGGACAATGGCAGTTATAGTATTGTTTTCATTAGCTTCTTTGAATGCCCTTATGGATTATCAAATGGATGTTAAAATAACATTCTTAAATGAAGATCTTGATGAGGAAATCTACATGGAGAAGCCAGAAGGTTACATGCTTCCTGGAAATGAACAAAAGGTGTGCAAGATTGTCAAATCCTTATATAGATTAAAGAAAGCACTGAAACAATGGCATCAAAAGTTTGACTCTGTCATACTTTCAAATGGATTTAATCCAAATTTTTGTGACAAATGTTTATACAGAAAGGTGAGTGAGAATATTGTAATATTCTTTTGTCTCTTTGTTGTTGACATATTGATCATTAGCAACGAGATGAATAAAATTTTAGAAACAAATAGACTTCTAACTTTCACATTAAAAACGAAATAACTTAGACTAATTTACATTATTCCTAGGATCAAATTAAAGTAAAATAGTAGGGTTATGAACTTATTCAAATACATTATGTTGAGAAAAAATTGGACGTAGTTCAAACATTTACGCTTTAAGGAAGTGAACACTCCATTTGATCTGAGTTTAAAACTTCAAAAGAATGGTGTAAGACTTGTGGCTTAATTGAAATATGCAAGTGCAATTGACTGTCTAATGTATTTGATGCAATGTACTAAGACCAATATAGCATTTGCAGTTAGTAAAAGGAGTTTATTTACCAGCAACCCAAATGGTGAGCATTGGAAGGTTATCACACGATTTTTTTATCTTTTGAAAACCAAAATTCTTGGCCTTCATTATGGTAGATTTCCTGCCATACTACTAGGATATACAAATGCAAGTTGAATATCAAGTTTTGGATATCAATAATATACAACTAGGTGAATATTTACACTACTTGGATGTGAAATTTCTTGGAAGAGCAAAAAAACAAACATGAATCACTCTTTCAACCATGGAATCAGAGTATGTGGCTCTTGCTTCTATTGGTCAAGAAGTTGAATGGTTAAGGGACCTTTGAAACTTCCATTGGCTAAAGACAATGTTTCAAGGTGTTGATACATTGAAATAGCCAAGCCACTTTAACTAGCTAGAGAATTCAACGAAGTGTATAATGGAAAGTCCAGACACATAGGTCTTAGACATTCTCTTATGAGAAAATTGATTAAGGATGAAATTATTTCAGTCACATATATACAATCAAGTTATAATTTAATTGGTCAATTTGCTAAACCACTGGCTAGAGATATAGTAAAGACTAGCTCGAGAGGTATGAGACTGAAACTCCTTGAGCAAGAGTTCCAACAACGTGGAAACCTAATCTAATGTTAATAAAATATTAAGCTCAAGATTAAATGGGTGACAACAAGCCGTTGATTTGGATGTTTATGCAATATTATGTGATAATGTTGATTATTGCACTGAAAGGTTGAGTTTTTTAAACTCTTAATGAAGTTAAATGTCGAGAATGTGTATCTCAAATAAGATGGATACAATATGAACCTCACATATGTGAGTTTTGAGATGAAACCATCTCAAAGTGAGAACTAGAGTTTCTCACACGATAAATTCACAAAACAGGAAAAGCACGCGTCTATAAATATTGCTAGGCGAGAGATGCATACGAAGAACTATTAAAGAGTGTGTGCAAGGTAACACTGGTCTAATCACAAGAAATAGCAGGTTCAAAGCATTGCTACCTAATATTCTTATTAGACTTTGTATTTTCATTACTAAGATTAAGTTCAAATTGAGAGATATTTAACTATATTAACTTTCTTTGTTTCATTTTCTAGAATAGTTTTGTCCTTATTAGAAAAAATAGGGGATCGTTCTAATTAATAACAATAATAATTATCATGGGTGTGTTTCAAAATGACAAGAAAACATGTAAATGAAAAAACGAGTAATTAATGCATGGGAAATAATCCCACATAGAAGAGGAGTGTTATTTGAACATCCAATATTTGACATTGTATATCAATTGTATACTAATGTCTTTATCTCTCTCTAACTTTTTTATTTCATACACTTAAACGAATTTCAACAATGCACTACTACACCTAAAAATTACACTTGACACCTATTTGACACGCAAATTTGGGTGTTAAAATATCATTTCTCCATATAGAAAGTATCACTCACTTTAAAGCCTTTATATAGAGTTACAATAATTATCTCAATAAAAGAGCTAAAGAGGATAAAATGCCACATGGACAAGTGTGATAGTCCAAAGTCTTATGTCACTTGTCTCTTCCACACCCACCTTGTCGGTGTTGCCATTGACAACACCGACTTCGACTATGAGTTCGGGTATGAAGGAGTGGGCGTAAAGGCACTAAGGACGGCTTGTAGGCGATATTTAGGCATGGTGCATCAGAGCAATCGGGCTACTTGCGACACTATACAGCGACGACGCTGGTGCTCCGATGGCCAATTTTTGTCTGGAACATGACGACAAGCTGTCACACATGGCGATGGTAGTTTCTCATGTTTTAATAGTCATTGTTTAACTTTTCTTTAATTCAGAAATAGGCAACCATTCGTAAATTGTTGCAGTAAGCAATTGAAAATAGGCAACACTTGAGAAATGTTGCAGTGGACGAAAGGTTGCAACACATAGTAAAAAGTGCAACTGAAAATGTGTGTTTCATCAAGGATCACAATCTTGTGAAACCACACTACTTGACCTATAAATTGATCATTTTGATTTCAGAAAATTACATAACAAAAATACATTCTCTTCAATACAAATTACATATTTCATCTTTCATATATTCGAATTTTCATTTGCCTTATGAAAACTCGAAGTAGACTGAATATATTAGATATTCTTGCATATTGACTCTAATACAATTTAAAATGCTTGAAACATTATTAAAAAAGTGATTTTGTTCACCATTCAAACATAGATCTATTCAACTTACAAGCATTATCTAATAGAAATTACATTCATTTCTCTCAAAAAAATTTAAAATCTGATATCGACATTCCCTCTAATTTTAAATGTCATTTATAGTTAGGTTTTTTAATTGTTTTATTATTAGACACGATGTCCATCTTAAGAGAAGTCGGTGTGATTTCCCATTCTAAAATTGTTACCATTTTTTTTCTTAAGGCATGTAGAATACAAAGGACATAAAAATATGTACTAAAATGATATACTTTTATACTAATCCTGTAGATTATTCTCTAACAACTGTGTATTTTTAAGTTACTACCTTACCTTCTTTTCCATTAAAATATTCTCCCCATGTGACCCTTAGAAAATTCTCCTTTTGCCAATGCCAATCATATTCTTAAATTTCTTCCTTATTTCATTATGAATAAATAGTGTATTATTGTATTAGATAATTGAATTCCCCACTATAAATTATGTACATTATCTTGAACCGTTCTATATATTTTCTATCTTTCTTTATTCTTTGAATCAGCTCCACTCATCTCTAATTATTTTGTTGGAGAAATAAAGCATTGCCACAACTTTTCAAAGATCATTTTAAGTGGATGATACTTACCTTAAACAAAATAAATATATAAAAAATATAAAATAGATGACACTTTGTTTGGCAAGTTGTGAACATGAAACATTTGTGTTTCCTTCTAGCAGGCAGGGGAGCAAATAAGAATACATATAGTAACTAAAAAAATGTAGTATAAGCAATATTATGTTGGGTATTGAGAGACAATAAGAGACTCAGCTTATATATATGATAAGTTATCAAAACATTTAAAAGATATTACTCTGACAAATGTTATAAATAAATCAAATGATTAATACATCTGATTTATATATAAATTACATGTAATAATTATTCTAGAAAGTAAAATTTATTTATAATATAGGATGGAAATAAATTTTAATAGATAATTTTTTTTGATATTTGAAAAAAAATTAAACATGAAATTAAATATTTATAAATTGCGCTGTATTATTATTGTCTGTTTTATAATGAATCAAATTTTATATTCTTCAATCATTTTATACTTTTTATTAAATTATTTTTTAATTAATCAAAGTTTATATCGTTCAATCATTTTATACTTTTTATTATTGTTATTATTATTTTAATATAATTAATTAAGAGTGTTGCAGATAATGATTGATTCACTATCTATATATATATATATATTACATTTGCTTAAAAGAAAAACTAAAATAAGTGGCATCCATATTCATGTTAAGTACATATTCTTACACTAACATTTTCCACTAAGATAGATACATATATTCTTCCATTCACATTTTTTTTCTAAGACAACGAGGCATTAGCTTAAACAGAAAAAATATATTTTAAGTACTATTGGAATAGGAAGAAAATGATTATGAAGTCAAAGAATTATTTAGTTTGATAATGAAAGTACCAAAAATATGGATCATGTGAATGAGAATGGAATGTGATTCAGCAAAATCCACCATATATCATTAATAGTAAGTGATGTGATGTGGTTGGATCTAAGTGTTCCAAATCCACTTATAGGAATCACATCATATCTTTGTCCCTAATTTGCTTTCTCAGACATACAGAAGTAAAAATAATGCACGGTCATAGAGTAAAGCAAAGCTGAAACTATGTCACCTTTGACTCTAGCAACTCCAAAATGCTTTGTGATTTATTTTACTTTCTACTTATAAAGAATGATTTGGTGTGAGTTGGAATATCCTTCGATATATTAAATATTCTTGTAATGTTTTATTAATAGTATTGTATTTCTTTACGTCTTATTTATAAAAATAAAATATATATTTTTAAATTTATTAAATAATTAATATATTTGATCTATTTTATAATTAAAATCAGAAATAATATTATAAAAATTACGACTATACTTACATTTTTTAAAGAAATAGTGAAGTTTTTAATGTCCATATTTTCGAACAATTAGCATTCACAAAAGGTCATCGGGGGCCAAGATGAGTGTTTTTTTGTTTAGAAAAGCGAGGATATGATGTTATCTTGAATGCATACACCTTTACCCAGGCTAGGCGAACAACTCTATCTACTTTAACTGTTTTCAGAAATTTTTTTGTAATGAGTTGTGATCATTTGTTGTGTTCACGTGTAAAATGATCCAAACACTATATGTATAAGAAAATCAACTCACTAACTAACTCATTAACCACCTAATAAACTTAACTAACCAACTAACAAACTTTACTAGGAAGATATACATCTAATATAATCCACTTGAATACTAATCAAACATAAATTATGGTAAAGTTTTTGTAAGTGGATCTGCAAGTTGAAGAACAGTTTTGACATGAACTAGCGTAAAAAAACATGGAGTGCATATGTTGCTAATGAATATTTATTAGTGAAAATTAATGGAGATGATTTAAGCATAAAAATGTTGGATGACAACATGGGTATGGGCGGAAAACGGGAATGGCCGCTTCGCAAAATCTAGTAAAAAATGGAACGGGACGGAACAAACATAGTTGAAAGTGTGAACTTAAAACTTAGATCCGACCTGCAAAAAGGTGAGAGTAGGGTGGGGCGGGTCCGTGGACATTGCAACTTTTAAGCGTAAGAATGCAAAAGTTGAGTTAATGTGCGCGCCCGCAAAAATTGGGGCGAGGCAGGCACATGAAAGGGTGTGAGCCTAAACCTTTGATTTGTCCCGCACTTAAGTACGAGCGAAATGGGCAATACCCAATAAGTCGGGTCCGTTTTTCCACCCTAAACATAGGGCCCCTAAGGGTCAATCTTTCAAAACCTCAGAAACCTCAATAGTGGGCATCAACATCACAGTTTTCGTCTGGAGATTGAAGCGATGAAGAGGTCGTAGCGGAGTCAAAGAAAATCAATTGGAAGAAATCAAGGAGGAATTGTGTGAATACTTTATTCAGAAAAGAATCATATAAGATATTGGAAGTTGAAAAGTGTTATGAAAAATTTTAATTGTGTTGGACCCAAGTTAGTTTAATTGACCGTGTTGTTCTGTTCATACCTTATTTGCAGGACCAAGACTGTCCGCTCGTTGGATTTTGGCGATTTCAGGCTAAAACGAATTTGGCACATATCATATATAAGTGGATTCGAATAGAAGGTTTTGTTGTACTTGAGTACTATTACCTTTATACAAAATTCTTGGAGTTTGTTTTGCCTCTTATAAGTGAAGGTTTTCTTATAATAGTCATAAATTTGTTGTTAGAAATAGTCATAAATTTGTCCTTATTATAGTGCATCCTCCTCCTACTTAGTAGCAAACATGTGAATTGAATTATAATGATGTTTATATTTTGGTATATAATGGTATTGTAATGGTATATAATGCCTTTTTTTTTTGTATGTAACGACTTCTTTGTTGAAATAAAGGGTCGTTGAAATGTAAGGCTTGAAGTAGGTTTATGAAATTATTTCCAAAAATATGCCTTCTAAAAAAGAAATAATGCGCAGCGTTTTAACATAAAAATGCTTAAATTTACGTGAAGCAACGAAAGTTCTTTTTAAGAAAAAACGCTGCTAAACGCCTACTTTAGAAAGCGTTTTTCCTAGAAAAGCGCTGCCTAAAGATGTCTTAAAAAATACATTAGACAGCGCTTTTGGAAGCGCTGTCTAAAGGGGGTCAATAGAAAGCGTTTTTTTCAGGAAAAAACGTTGCTAGAGGCCTACCTTAAAAAAACGTTTTTCCAGAAAAAAACACTGCTAAAGAATACATATGGTAGCGTTTTTTTGTAAAAAAAAAAAAGCACTGTCTAGATCTACGGCAACGGCGCCATAGGCAGCGTTGCTAAAGGACAAAAAAAACGCTTTCTTAAATCTATTTTGGCGTAGTGTTGGCACAATCTTCTTTCTTTCAAGTATGGAGATATTAAAGCTCAAGTGAGGAAACATATTAATAGGGTAGTAGGTGCAAAAGACTTTATGTGGTGGAGAGATATCAAGCTGCTTGGATTGGCTCAAACGGAGGATTCTAATTTGTTTGCTAGAAGCATAAATGAAAAAGTGGTAAATGATGAATCCTTTGGGTTTTGGAAGCCTAGATGGCTTAGTAGAGAGTCCATTAGTATTCAATATCCTGATTTATTCAGCAGTTTAGTGCAAACCAAATTCTCTGTTAAATCTTGGCAACATTCTTTGTGATGTCATTATTGAAATGATAGTGTATTGGATTTTGAAATATATTATCTTGAGCAATTCTCCACCCTTACAACTTTATTTAAATATCATCTCTCATATTTTATTCCCTTAATCATCTCCACTCATCTCTAATTATTATGTTGAAGAAACAACGCACTGCCATAACTTTCTAAAGATCATTTTGAGTTGAAGATACTTGCTCAAAACAAAATTATAAAAATGAAATTAATACAATATTATATGACACTTTTTCTTTTGAAAGTTTAGAACATGAACCATGTATGTTTCCTTCGTGCAGGCAGGGGAGCAAATAAGAACTCATATAGTAACAAAAATATAAGATGTAATATAAACTACACTATGTAGGGTATTGAGAGACAATACAAGACTCTACTTATCAATTTATAATTTATATACAATAAACAATCCGAACACTTGATAGGTAACTATTAATATTAAATAAATTTTCATATATAATTCATCGACTCCAATTTTTTAATTTAAAAAACAGTTAAAAATTCGTGCATTCACACACTATACAATTAAGGTCTTTATAAATATAATTTATCTTGATAGAAAACAATGTAACATATATAACATGCACAACAAAATTTATATTAATAAATAGGTTGAAAGTTGAAATATTAAAAAAACAGGCAGTTTTAAGTTTTTGATGAAAATTTTGGAAAAATGGATCAAATTTATTTCAACTTTTAATATCATTCATTAAACTCCTTGTTTTGTAAATGTGTTTTTAATTAGAATTTAACAGAAATGTACTAATAATATAAAGTATTTTTAGATTGACAATAAATTATAACTATCGAATCTTAAATCATATTTTATTTTTATTTTTATTATATATAAAATGATAATAATAAATGATTGTGATTGATTGACAATATCAAATTTTTTACATTATTAATGCATAATCATTAATCTCTTTTACTTATATTCAATTTATTTAGTTTACGAATTAAATTCAATGATTTAATTTCTAAATAGAATTTTAAATTATGTTTGAGTTGATTCGATTTATTACTAATTCTTCTAGTAATAAACATCTAATTTATTTGATACCATTAATACTTTTTAATTGTATGTAGAATTTTTATTTTTTAAATATAACACACACATGTTTAAAAATAGAATAATGAATTAAAAATAAGGTGCCAAAATCAATGCTAAAAATGAAATTAGCATCAAATGAATTAGATGTTTATCAAATGAATTAGATGTTTATTACTAAGAGAATTGGTAATGAATCGAACCAACTCAAACATAATTCAAAATTCTATTTAGAAATTAAATCGTTGAATTTAATTTATGAACCAAATAAATTAAATATGAGTAAGAAAACTAAATTCGATAACTAAATAAGTTCTACTTGAATTATATATAGTTTGACTCATTAAACTCATGAATCAACTCACTTATAATCGATGAACTCCAAGGAAAGTATTTTCTATTAAAATGGATACCACTAAGAATGGAGGATCAGTCAATAGACCACATGTCTTGGATGGCCCCAATTATGATTATGGTTGTTTCCTTAAATCCATGGACAACAAAACTTAGAAGGCTGTTATAAAAGGTTGGACACACCCTGTGACTATCTCTCAAGATGGAACATGAATCTTAAAGCCTAAAGCTGATTGGTCTAATACTGAAGACGATAAAGCTCTTAGAAACTCCAAGGCCTTAAATGTTATTTTTAATGGTGTGGACAAGAACATGTTCAGATTGGTCAACACATGTATTGAAGCCAAAGTGGCATGGGAGATTCTCTTGACTGCACATGAAAGCATATATACAAAGTTTGTATGTCAAGGTAGCAGCTCCTCACAACAAATTTTGAAAACATGAGAATAAAGGAAAAATGAATTCATCTCCGACTTCAACATTAGGCTGTGTGACATTGCCAACACTTCTTTTGCATTAGGAAATAAGACATCTAAAGAAAAATTGGCCAAAAAGATATTAAAAACCCTACCTAAAAGATTTGATATGAAGGCCACACCTATTGAATAAGCCCAAGACATTAGCACCATAAAAGTGGATGAATTCATTGGATATTCGTGAACCTTTGAGATGGAAATACATGATATAACTAAAAAGAAAAACAAGAGTGTTGTATTTGTATCCAACACGTAAGAGGGTGAAGATCAATGTGAAAAGGATACTGAAGAAAGTCTATCAGATGCTATAGCTCTTCTTGGTAGAAAGTTTGACAAATCCTTGAAGAAAATGGATAGAAGATGGAGGAAAAATGTCAAAGACAAAGTTCCATACAACTTCAAGAACATTGGTCCGCAACACAAGAGAAAAGATGAAGACAAACATAACAAAGGCAAAGGGATCCAATGTCATGACTGTGAAGGTTTTGGTCATATTAAAACTTAATGTCTTACATTTTTAAAGAAACATAAAAGGGAATATCAATCACTTGGCCTAATTTTGATGATGAGAGTGAAGAACAAACAACTAACAAGGTGATGAATTTCACTGGAAAATATGAATCTGGTATTGAGACTAGTGATAAAGAAATCACTGATGAAGACTTAGATGAAACATACAAACTGTTGTACAATCAGTGGAAAGAAGCATGTATGGTAAGAGAGAAATAGAAGAAAACTATAAGTGTTCTCCTTCTTGAAAAAGAGAAACTTTTTTCTACCATCACTGGTCTAGAAGAGGAAGTAACTCAGTTAAACTCAAAACTTGAAAATATGATAAAATGTGTTGATATGTTGAACAATGGTTTTAATATGTTAGATGAAATATAGGAAGTTGGGAAGATGTCAAGGAATATGAAGGGAATACGGTTTGATTACAGCTCCATGAACAAAGATATCAAAATTCCAATTTAAGATTTTTGTTTCCCCTTAGAAGAAAACTGAATTTCTAACGTTGGACCATATGTCACAACATCTAGTTTGACATATGTAACCTTATTACAAAGGAAACAATAACTTTTCTTGGAAATGTGATCATCGTGGAAGATATGGTCATATAAGGCCCTATTGAAGGTGCGAGAAACACAAGAAATAGGGGGTTTAAATTGGGGCACTAAATATAATATTTTCGCAACATAAAACAGAAAGATAACAAGTGAATAAAAATAGATGAACACAATTATTTATATTTTGGTTCATTGTTAACTAACTTAATCCACTCCAACCCGCAAGGTGATTTGCCTTATACACAATGACTTAATCCACTATAGTCAACCAGATTACAAATAACCACAATAAGTTCAATCAACCCTATTGGAAGCCCCAATAAGTCTGTTGATCCTTATTGCAAACCACTATGATTGCATCCAAAGTCTTCTTGAGAATCTAGACTACACAAAGTCTCTCAAGGAACCTATCAACAAAAGTTGATTACAAAGATGTGTATACAAAGATACATCTACACAAGAAGATTACGCAATGTTTAAGTACAACAACACAAAAGTATTGATAGAAAGATACAAGAAACAAATCCTTGCTTATTTACAAAACTATTCAAAATATTTCTCTAGAGTTTTTGTGCAGCAGTTTAGTGTAGTTTTGTTGAACTGATTCGTTGTTTTAAATTCTTCCAAGTACTTCTTTTATAGATGAAAAGAAGAGATCTGTTGGAGGGTAGAATAGGAAATAAAAAAACAGATGTATTGCTCCCAACAGTCATGGTGAGACTGGTAGATGATAGTATAAAAAGATATGTCGTCCTTGCACCATGCTAGAGAGTAGAGGTCACAATGTGCTTTTTTAATTTTATACTAACTATCACACAGAATCCCTTAGTCTCGATCTTCATATTCTATGTCTTCATAGGCTTCTTATATGTTTGTTAATGATGTGTATTGTAGAAGGATCATAACTAGTATCTTCCAGAACCTAAATCATTAGAACCTTTCAGTGCTTGTTCAGAGAACTCTTGCCTTCTCGGTCTTTAGCACTTGGCCTTCAGAAGAATTTCTTCAGATTTTCAGAACTTGTTCAGCAGAACCTTGTCTTCAACATCTTTAGAACTTGGTACATCAGAAATAAAGCTTTAGAAGGCCTCCAAAGCTTCCTTGAATAAGTCACGATCATAAGCTCTTTTATTAATGTTCCTTAGAATTGTTGCATAAGACACAATCCTTAATCTTGACTTAACTTTTAACACACCAAAGGTGTTCTTCCAGAGTGTTGAGTCCAGAACCTGATGACGTCACACGCATTCTTACTATAGTCAGAACCTGTATAGCAAAAGTCACACACTAGACAGAAACCTGTTAGAGTACACAATTGTTCTCAAAGATAACATGTAAAGTTATCATCAAAACATAATGCCATATGCAAAACCAACTTTATTCTTAAAATATCCCCCTTTTTGATGATGACAAAACCATATATTTTGATAGAATAATTCATACATGGTAATCACCACAACACACAAATTCAGTAAAGCTAACTAGCTCCCCATGAATATATTAATACTCAAAATTCCATTAAAGCTTATTCAGAGTCTCCCCCTGAGCCCAAGACTCACAGAATGAACTTTGTAGTACACAAAGTAACATAGAGAAGGAATACTTATCCATTGATGGATCATTAACATATGACTAGAAATACCTGGTCTTCATATCAGAACCTAGATTGCTATCAAAACACTATGAGGTAACAAAACCTATTTAGTCATATCTCGATGAATTGCATCAAACATCATAACTAATATGTGGTTCTTCCAGAAGCTAGAATCATGCCACCAGAAGTCGCACATCGTCATGTCATCAGAAGGTTCAACACTTGAACTATCTCCTGACTGGCCATATCTTTTTAACATGTCTTCTAACCATGTATCAAAACATGTCTTTTAGACCACTTCTTTAGAACATGTCTTAGACCATGTATTTAGACCATGTCTTAGACCATTTCTTAGACCATGTCTTCCGAACATGTCTTAGACCATGTCTTCAAAACATGTCTTAGACCATGTCGTCAGAATATGTCTTAGACCATTTCTTAGACCATGTCTTGAGAACATGTCTTAGACCATGTCTTTTGAACATGTCTTAGAACATGTCTTAGACCATGTCTTCCGAACATGTCTTATAACATGTCTTAGACTATGTCTTTAGAACATATCTTCAGATGGTTCGCAACCTCTGAAGCAACTTGGTTAACAACAGACTTAGTCTACTTGCAGAAAGTTCACAACTTCTGAAGTATCAAAATCTGGTAAAACGTAAGCTGGTTACTAACACTTTTAGACAGTTAACAACTTATGAACAATCTTATGATAGTGAATCAAACATTGTAAAAGCACATGTTAACATTCTTTCAAATAGTCCACAAATTCAGAAACTGATGCTAAGTAACATAACAACTTTGTTAAGCTTCCAGACAATTCACAACTTCTGAAGTGACGAAGTCTGATTACCATATTTTCAGAAAGTTCACAACTTATAAACAATAGGTATTGCCAACATACGATTTCCTTACTTTCATATAGTTCACAACCTTTTTGAACAGTAGGAATATCAGAGCTTGATTTAACCATATTTTCACAAAGTTCACTCCTTCTGAACAATATGTATTATCAATGCACAATTTCCTTACTTTCAGTCAGTTTACAACTTTTTGAACAGTAGGAGTATCATAGCTTGATTTAACAATATTTTCACAAAGTTCACTACTTCTAAACAATAGGTATCTCAAAGTCTATTCCAGCCTTTAACTTAGTCAGAGCCGTCTGACCTAATCATAGTTTCAGTACATGATTCGTTTTTAGACAGTTCACAACTTTAAAAGAATACATGTTTAAAGAAGCTTAGCGCGTCAGAGCTTTCTCCATGCATCTTGATGTTGATTGATTCCAAATTCTTATCTTATCAGAGCATTCTCCATGCATCTTGATTGCTTCACAAATGCTTAGCTCATCAGATCATTCTCCATGCATCTTGATCGCTTCCAGATGCTTAGATCATCAGAGCATTCTTCATGCATCTTGATCTTTGATCTTCTAGTTGGCAGATGATAATATTCTGATAGCCAATTAACCTATCTATGAAAACCATTGAACTTTTGCAAAGTTCTCGAATCAAACATCAAACAAGCTGTTAGCAGTAAAAGCATATATAATGTTTGGGTTTGAGATATGAGATTAAGTACTATTAAAATCATTTACTCTTTCTCCTCCTTTGTCAGAAATCAAAAAGGATTTAAAGACAAAACTAAATTTTCATTGAAACCCAAAAGGATAAAAATACAATTATTTTAGAAACAAAAAAAACTATTCTTAAGTTCTAATACAAAGGGCTAAGTGTGATACAGTTGCAGAACCAACTGTTAATACTGGTTTTGCGTTTGTATTCGCAAATGTCGTGGTAAGCAAGAGTCATCACCGACTTTTATTTCATCCTACAAAGGAAAAGGAAAAAGAACATAAAAAACCTTTTTTGAGATGTTTCTGAGTACGGGGGGTAGATTATAGAAAGGGAAGGTGTTAGGACCCTTTCTATCTATGGTTTTCCACGGGCTCTTAGTTACTTGCTCATTTTGAAATTTCTTGTGTGTGTTTTGCAAAAAGTTTTGTTTAACTTCGTGATAACCCTTGTATCGATCCTCAAGATTGTGACGAAGTCATTTTGAAAACTATTTTTTTGAAAAGTGTTTGTGTGAAGAGTTTTTGTTTTAAACAAGTACTTAAGAGTTTTTTACCTACTCGAAAAAAGTCTGTTCATTTTCGTTTCCTTTAGACACCGCTATCCTACTATTAAGGAGTAGGTATCTCCGTCATTGGAATTTATAAGGGACGTTCGAAGGGACGAAATGGTCTCTGAAGGCAACAAGTAAAGATACCTTAGCGTTTCGAAGGGACTATCGTCATAAGATCAATTCGTAGGAAACTCGAGGGACAAGTAGGAACTATGATCTTTATAACGATTTTGAATTGCGGGTCATTGCTAAGGTATCCCTATATTCGAGGGACACGACCATTATTTCCGAGGCAACCAAGTGGGGACAAACCCTAGGAGTGAGCATGTGCAAGTGTGCCTTTTTCAGTTAATTATCTTTGCACAATTAGGGTTGTCTACCATTTTAATTTGATTTATCTTTCGCATGCAATCCTAATGTCCATACATCTAACAGTTTAATAGTTGCGGAAATTAAAAGCGAGAAATAAAAACCCTAACTATTACAAGGCATTGTGGAGGGTATTACATAATCATAAACTGGGGATTAAACAGTAAATAATATGCGCTAAGCCCTAATTAAAAACTATTACAAACCCGAAGTAAATACAATAATTGGAAAATAAAATATTGCGCGCGAGAATTAAGTACGAGAATCAAAGTTTAAATTCTAAAAATCTAATCAATTAAAGATAAAATATTTTTTTGTATTTTATTATTGAGGAAAATATTTGAAATCTTAACCTAAATCTAATTAATTAAAGAAAAATATTTTTTGGTATTTTATTGAGAAAATTAAATATTTGTGAATTAAACCTAATTTGTCTAATTAATATTAATTATGAAAACAATCAAGTCAATATCATTAAATTAATTATTTTCCAAAAAAAAAACTAATTTTACTAAAAAAAAATAATTCTACATTTTTGTGGTTTTCTTGATTTTATGATTAAATAAAAAAATGATTTTTTTTGTTGTTTTGTAAAAAAAAAATTAATCAAATAAAACAAAAGAAAATAA
Organism: Vicia faba; assembly: GCA_948472305.1. NCBI lineage: Eukaryota > Viridiplantae > Streptophyta > Magnoliopsida > Fabales > Fabaceae > Vicia > Vicia faba. The sequence goes on along the minus strand of OX451739.1, from coordinate 1,467,721,138 downwards.
AGAAAGAAAGTAATTGGGCCTGTGATGAAAGCAGATTAGGGGGTCTGAAGCTGAATTTCATTGAGCCTAAATCCTTTGGCTCAATCAGGCATTTGGATCCAGTGCTGGCCACATTTGAGGGTTCACCATGGTCTGCATGTGTTGAGTGTTAGATCTAGATATGATGAGATCTTGTGGTATGGTGATGGAAGTGCATGAGGAACGCGCAGGGACCTGGAGCATTGGATTTGAAGACACAAATTAGTGAAAAATTAACTTTGCAAAAGGGCTGGATCGAACCCACCCCATTTTGGACTAAAGCCTTATCATGCTCTGCCTTGCCAACTGAACCAAGCGTGTTAATTGTTAACAAAATAATACAAAATAAATATAAGGCAAATAAAGATCTATGGCCATATGTGAAAAACGCGCGCACTATGGGTCCCCAATGGTTTGAATGGACAAATCAGTGAGCACCACACCATCACATTCTTCAGGGATCCGTCGTTTTAGATGGGGAACTTTTACCTACAACAGTTTTCCATCACTATAGGTTGTAGTGACGGATTTTGTTCGTAACTCAAACCTGCAAAATTCAAAAACGCGACACAAGCAGAATAAATTCAAACCAAAGGCATGAATCAATTGTAAATCATCTCCTGAGCATGATAGTACCCCTAATTTTGTCCAATTTTTCCTTTATATAGAATTCCCAATTTGGGACCTCAAAACCCTAACAATGGCATTGTGCCATTCCTGCACTTAAACTTCAATCAACCCAATCAAAAACATTGCAAATATGATAGCAAGCATGGATATATGATCGAAACATGTTTTTGTTGGATAAATCATTGAAAACGAATCTTGAAAAAAGATGCAAACCGTGGCATTATGAGGCGTGATTTCTCAAGGTTTCAAGGCTTGAGGATGATTGGAATGGCTTCATAAAATGTCCAAGAACGGATTGTTGGCCTTGGAATTGCTTGAAACGGCCTATAGAATCAAAACCGACCTGCACTTTTTCCACAAAAATTTGACACTTCTTCCTTTGTTTTCACGACCCCAAACCCTCTTTTTTCACCTTGAGAATGTTATATCCTTATATTGGAATGAATTAGGTCAATAAAAACTATTCATATCTTTGCAAATTATGGAGATTTGATTTAATTCTTTGTCTTGTATGATTTTTTTCCAAAATAGACCAAATTAAGACCTTTTCCAATCAATTGGCTCTTGCACTAATTTTTTTATTTGCTAGCTGTTCATGGACTCACAATATGCTCATAAAATCAAATCTTTGATTTTATTTGATTATTCTACTATTTAAATTGATAAAAAATCAAAATAAATAATAAAAATAATAAAATAATAGGTGGATAATATCAGGGGTCATGGGCCATGTTAGGAACAATTTTCAAACAAGAAAACATGGGCCCATTTAGAAAAAAAGTCATTTTGATCAATGTTGACTTCATGCACATTTCCAAATATTGGTCAACTTTGACAATACATATCTCCCTCAATTTTAACCCTAAGAGGGTGTTCTTGGACTTTGTAGAAATATTAGGATGTTATCTCAACAACCCTTTTGGTTTCATCTCAATTGGATATTTCATGTTCATGTAAGAAGCTTTGACCCAAAAGGTGTTTTTGTTGACTTTTTGAAATGACCTATAATGTCTAAATTTATATCTTTTCATGAGTGAATTTATTGAGCTTGAGGGATGAAGATGAGTTGTAGGGAATTGAATCCTCTTCAAAATGAGTGTTGGATGGGAAATTTATTATAAATTATGAGAAAGTTATGCCTGGTCAAAGTTTGGTTGACTTTTCCTATAGAAACCCTAATTTAGCAACTTTTGAGTTTTTATGAATTTGGGGCATTCCTTGAGGAATCTGAAGTAGTGAAAAACACAAGAAGGGGAGGTTGAATTGTAAAACTGAAAATCAATGCAATGAACAAGATATTTTTATCCTGGTTCGTTTGATCTCAAACTACTCCAGTCCACCCGTCAAGGTGATTTCGCCTCTCTCCAACGAGGTCTTAATCCACTATATTCAACTGAATATTACAGACTGCTTTAACAACTGCTAAAGCCTTCTTGATGCAAACCACAACCCGGTTTGTCAAGGAAACACTTTCTTACAAAGAAGATAAATCTAAGTGTGTGAATGTTTTCTACAAAACTGTATCACAACTGTGATGTATACACAACTTAAAGCTTAGAAACTAGATTGCTAAACAATGATAGAATAAGAGAATGTGTAGTGTTTAGCAAACTGAGAGAAGGAAGATTATGATCAGCTTTTAGGCGTGTAAAGATTTGGAGAGCATTAGCCAATTCAATCTTCAAAGTCTTGTTTATATAGCACTGAGATGTTGAACGTTGGAGCAATATTCTTGATTCAATGCTAATAACAAACTTTCCTTATCGAGCAGATCTTGTCTGGAATGAGGCCGTTGGTATTAATTTGCTTTCAATGCACAGTACCGTTGCTTACTTAATGCAAGTTCTGGCTTGGCTCATTCTGACTCTGCTTGGCTGCTGATGAACTGTTGTTTTTCTTTATCAGAGTGTTGAGCGCAGTTCTGTTCATCAGGCTTCAGCATACACGTGAGTTAATCTTCTGATTCTGACATTCTGATATGGCAACTTCTGATGCTGATGTCAAGAACCAATTTCTGATGCTGATTAGGTGTGATCTTGCTTATACCAATCAGAGTATCTGCAAATCAGAACGTAATAATTTAGGCAGCAGATAGTTCATACATGAATCATATAAATAATATATCTTTTCACTTTGTTATCATCAAAACTTAAACATAGGGTAGTAGATTCAAACTTTGTTCTAACAATCTCCCCCTTTTTGATGATGACAAAAACTAGATATTTTTAAATGAAAATAACGTGAAAAGGTATCAGAGAGATGCATCAGAGTAAGAGGTTATCAAAGATAAGGGATAAAAAGATATCAGAGTTGAGAGAGACTCCCCCTGAGTTTATTACTTCCCTTTTTGATTACAAGTGTTCTTCAGGATCAGATCTTTTTGCCTTTCTTTGAACATCATAGTATCAGAGTCTTTGACTATCGGAAGCTTTAGATCAGCATATCAGAGCAGAGCTTCAGATCAGCGTATCAGAGCTTTTCTTGTCAGAGCTTTGCTTTGGATCAGAGTATCAGAGCGGATCAGAGCTTCAGAGCTTTTAGTCTTCAGAGTGTCCAGGAGCTTCCTTGTACCTGTAGACTTTAAGCAAAACAGAAAAAACATTTTCAAGTATAATAGAGTTAGAATGTTCGAGAATTTCTGTCTTAGTTAACCGTTATTATTTAAAATATCATTCTTGTTCTCCCCCTTTTTGTCAGCAATCAAAAAGTGTAGGTGATGTGCTAAAACAATTAAGATCAGAAAAGCTTGTCATATTAAAAGGTTCAGAATCAAACAAAACATATTCAAATAGTACATCAGAAAAACAAAGAAAACATGAAAATGACATGAATAAAAAAAAACTAAGGTTGAGGAGGAAAGCGTGTGAACAGGTTCTCCAGCATGGCTTTGATCTGATCAGCAGTCTCATTCTGCTTGTGCACCATGCTGAAAACAATGTCAATCTTGCTATCCTGCACATCCATTCTTTCTTTCATCTTTTGGTCGTTTTCATCCATCCTCTGCTGCAGACGCATGTCATTCAGCTTCAGCTCTTCCAGAGTCTGCCTGTCCAAGGCAGCTTGAGAAACATCAGAAGCAGGAAGCTTCTGAGAGCTTTCTGCAACATCTTCTGCTTGACTTGCTTCAGCTTGAATGGTCTTGTCTTCTTCTGGTTGCACCTTTGAAGCTAGCTGTTTCTCAGACCAAGGTTCACTATCCAGAGGGAGCACAGCTTCCTGAGGCAGCTGACTTTCAACTTCCTTCAGCAGCTTGCTAAAGTTCTGTTGTGCCTGCTCATAGTTGATATCCTGCAACTTGAGGGCTTCAGCACGTACCCAAAGTCTGAATTGTGACCAGAGCTGGTCAGAGGCAGCTGGGTCAATCATTCCAGGACAGACTTGCTTCAGAGAAGCAATCCATTGCTGCAAACCTGTTTCAAAATTCATAATACCAAAGCCAACATCTGGTTGTTTTGGTTTTGGGATGGCTATTTTATGTTTCAGATCAGCAAGATGGTCAAGGCTAGTTAAGTCTATGAAGGCCCTGCTGGGGTTTTCGGTGGTTTGCTTGGCAACTGTTTGTTTTGGAGATGGAGTGGGAGAATCAGAAATTATGATTGGACTGTTTGGTGTTTTGGGAGTATTGGGTGGTGTAGATTCTGGTGAGGATGGCAACTGGGCCATGGTGACTGTTGTTCCACATGGAAGCTGGATTGCCAGAGGTTGTGGTTCAGATGATTGAGGTGAATGAGGTTCAGAAGGTGGAGGAGTTTGAGTTTCAGAGTGATGAAACTCAGGTTGAGGTGATAGTGGATGAATTTCTGGTTGAGGAGAGGGAGACGGAATTGCTGGTTGAGGATAAGTTGTTGGAATTTCTGGTTGTTCAGGGATAAGGGGTTCTTCTGGAATTGATGAGAGAGGTTGTTATTGTTCTGGTTGTGGAGGAGGGACAATTTGTGGTTCAGAGTTTGGATTGGCGGAGTGATCAGAAGTGTGTTGATCAATGTCAGACAACACTTTGTCAATTGTTGATGTTGTTGAGATTGTTGGTTTGGGATGTTTGGTTTTGGGTCTTCTGAGTTTTAATGCCTCAGAAGGGTCATCTTCTGGTTCAGTTTCATCTATTGTTGGGATGGGGATTGAGATTCTATGAGAGGTTGGAGGTGGAATAGATGCTGGAATAGTAGAAGAATTTAAAACAGAAGCAGCAGATAAATTACCTCTTTTCTTGGGTGTCTGCTGGGATGATCCTTCTGAAGGTGCCTTCCTCTTCTTCGTCTTCTTCAGAGTCACTTCTGGTTGAGGTTGATGCAGATCTTTGATAATCAGATTTGGATCTGTACCATCTGCCTTGGACGCGTCTAAGTATTTGAGAACCACCTCTGGTTTAGATTCTATCTCAGAAAATAAAGGAAAGTCACTCAGTGGAACTCTTCTGCTGGTGATATCAGCAATAGGAGTAGCTCTGGGTTCCTTTTTCATATTCTCTATCAACTTCATTTTCTTCAAGTTCTTCGCGTTCAGAGGCTTCCCAACTGTTGGTTCAATGGTACTTAACTCTTCAGCTTCTATCAGATGCTCTATCAGCCTATTCTCTGTCAGAATATCTGATATCAACCTTCCAAAGGGTATCCAATCCCTCTTTATTCTTTCTTCTTCCCTGGTTTCCTTCACGCTTGTTCTGAGGTGGTTGAACAGAAGATGAGCCAAGTTGATTTTTACCTTCTGATCAATAAAGTAGATCAGAAACTGCTGATCCACATTTATGTAATCAGGTGAACTAGTTGGCTTCCTATGGTTGAAGCACCCCAGAATTATCTTTGCCCAAACTCTGTGATGATCCTTCAGATCTTTGATCTTGCTTCTGGGCACCCCATGGGTGAAAATCCTTTCAGCTATCACGCCCACGTCAGCATATCTCTCAGCCATATCAATACAGCGGACGCCACCGCCACTGTAACCGATTAACCTTGCTATGTGATCCTCAGTGATCACAATCTTCTTCCCCATAACGAAGGAGGTGACTAGATGCGTTGAAGCCTTCGCATGAATCCAGAACTCCTTGACTAACATAGGGAATGTTGGTCCAACCAACCTGTCAAAATACCTTTCCCATTTCTGTGCCCTAACTTCTTCTGTTAGGTCAAAACCGTTCTCCTTCAAGCTTCCAAAATCAATGATCAATTCAGATAACACTTCAAGATTCTTCACAGGAGTGAGGAGTGTTCTGAATGGCACTTGATACTGTTCAGATGATGCTTTCTTCTGAGGACCTGCAGAAGCACTGCTGGAGGTTGCCATGTTCACACTAAAAGATTTTGAGAAGAAACTGAGAAAAAGGGTTTTGCAAGAGATGAACACAGAAAAATGCAGAGAATGCTTGAGAATTAGTGAGAAACTGTAAAGAATTAGAATGAGAGGTTAATGTGTTTAAATAGAGTTCAGAATATTTTGAAAAAATAAACGTTTTTAAGAAAGAGAAAAATCATGATTGCGTTTTAAAAGCATGATTACTTTTATTAAATGCTTGCTGATTTTGGGGGATTTTAGAAAGATACTTAAAAACGGTTACCAGACATGTGTCTCAATGCACCCAATCAGCATTTTGCCTTCTCAGAAGTGTGCACGCGTTCTGCTTCAGAGATTTGCTGATGATTGGATGACACTTGTTTGATGTAGTGATCAGCACGTCTGTCTTTGAGCTTAGACTCTCAGATTTTTAGACTTGCATTTGATACAACCTGCATGTTCTATCTTTCTGAAAGAAGATTGATCAGAATTTCACAGTAAAACAATTACATTCTGAAGGTAAATATATGGAATTAAAACATTTTCACTCTGGGCAGACTTTCATGCTGAGATGTTTCAGAATGAAATTAAACCTATCTTCTGAAAGGGGTTTAGTAAATATATCATCCCATTGATGGTCTGTATCTATAAATTTTAAGTTCAAAATTCCTTTCTGAATATAGTCCCTAATGAAGTGATGTTTTATTTTTATATGCTTAGCTCTAGAATGTAAAATGGGATTCTTACTTAAGCAAATAACAGAAGTATTATCACAGAGTATAGGAATGTTACTCTCAAAAATCTGGAAGTCTTCAAGTTGACTTTTCATCCAGAGCATTTGTGTGCTACATCCTGCTGCTGCTATGTACTCAGCTTCTGCTGTTGATAGCGCAATTGCTGATTGCCTTTTGCTGGACCAAGAGATCAGATTTTCTCCCAGAAACTGGCAGCTTCCAGAAGTACTTTTACGCTCCACTCTGTCTCCAGCAAAATCAGCATCGCAGTAGCCTACTAAGCTGTAATCACTAGATTTTCTATAAAACAAACCCAGATTAGTAGTACCTTTCAGATACTTGAAAATTCGCTTAACAGCTGTTAAGTGAGATTCTCTAGGATCTGATTGGAATCTAGCACAGATACAAACACTGAATAATATGTCAGGTCTTGAAGCAGTCAGATAGAGGAGAGAACCAATCATACCTCTGTAGACTTTCTGTTCTACATTTTTGCTTACCTCTTCTCTTTCCAGAATGCACGTGGGATGCATTGGAATCTTTGATGGCTTACATTCTGAGAGGTCAAATTTCTTCAGAAGATCTCTGATGTATTTGCTCTGATGAATGTAAGTTCCCTCTGGAGTTTGATTGATCTGAATTCCTAGAAAGAATTTCAGTTCCCCCATGAGGCTCATCTCAAATTCTGCCTGCATACACTTAGCAAATTTTCTTCCAAGAGAAGGATTAGTAGAACCAAAAATAATATCATCAACATAAATTTGACAGACTAAGATGTCATTCTTAACTGATTTGCAGAATAGAGTAGTGTCCACTTTCCCTCTGGTGAATTCATTTTCTAATAGAAAGTTACTTAGCCTTTCATACCAAGCTCTGGGAGCTTGTTTCAGACCATATAGTGACTTCTTTAGTTTGAAAACATGTTCTGGATGTTTTGTATTTTCAAAACCAGGGGGTTGGTGTACATAAACTTCTTCTTCTATATAACCATTTAAGAATGCACTTTTGACATCCATCTGATACAGAGTGATGCCTCTATTAACAGCAAATGAAATTAAAAGTCTGATAGATTCTAACCTGGCGACTAGAGCAAAGGTTTCTGTATAGTCTATCCCCTCTTGCTGACTATAACCTTGTGCAATCAGTCGTGCCTTGTTTCTGATGACTTCACCTTGTTCATTTAGCTTGTTTCTGAACACCCATCTTGTTCCAATGACGTTGAATCCTTTTGGTCTGGGAACGAGATCCCATACGTCGTTTCTGGTGAATTGATTCAGCTCTTCTTGCATTGCCAGAATCTAGTCATTATCCAGAAGTGCTTCATCAATAGAAGAAGGTTCAATCAGAGACACAAGTCCCATGAGAGTTTCTTCAGAGTTTCTGAAGCTTGCTCTTGTTCTGATTGGATCTTCCTTTCTTCCTAAGATAGTCTCTTCTGGGTGATCCAAGCTGCTTCTGGGTAATCTCTTCTGAGGTTGATCAGCAGCTGTTGTAGGATTGCTAGCAGTGCTCCTTTCAGACGTTGAAGGAGTGTCTGTGTTGAGAGCTTCTGATGACTTGTCTTCAGAACCTGTAAATTCAATTTCCATACCTGCAAAAACTTCATTCTGCTTTGACTTTTCAGAGTCAAGCTTATCATCAAAACGAACACTGATTGATTCTTCCACAATCTGTGTTTCTGTATTGTATACTCTGTACCCTCTTGAGCGTTCAGAGTATCCTAACATAATACACTTCTGTGCTTTAGAGTCAAACTTGTTCAAATAATTCTTTGTATTTAATATAAAGCACGTACATCCAAATGGATGAAAATATGAAATGTTGGGCTTTCTGTTCTTCCACAATTCATATGGAGTCTTTTCCAAAATAGGTCTTATTGAGATTCTATTCTAAATGTAGCACGCTGTGTTTATTGCCTCTGCCCAGAAGGTCTTAGCAACGTTTGTCTCATTGATCATGGTTCTGGCCATTTCTTGCAATGTTCTGTTCTTTCGTTCTACAACTCCATTTTGTTGGGGAGTTCTAGGACAAGAGAAATCATGCAGAATGCCTCTGTCATTAAAGAATGACTCAAAATCTTTGTTTTCAAATTCTCCACCATGATCACTTCTGACTTTAACGATTCTAAGATCCTTTTCATTTTGAACTTGGTTACAGAAGGTAACAAACACAGAGTGTGACTCGTCCTTGTGTCTTAAGAACTTTACCCATGTCCATCTGCTATAGTCATCTACGATTACTAACCCATACTTATTGCCACTGACTGAAGCAGTTTTAACTGGTCCAAATAAGTCAATGTGCAGAAGTTCTAATGGCTTAGAGGTAGAAACAACATTTTTGGATTTAAAAGAAGGTTTTGCAAACTTGCCTTTCTGACATGCTTCACACAGAGCATCTGAATTGAACTTCAAATTAGGAAGTCCTCTGACCATATTGAGTTTGTTAATCTGAGATATTCTTCTCATACTAACATGCCCCAATCTTCTGTGCCAGATCCACTGCTCGTTGTTAATAGACAGAAGGCATTTTACATTCTGACTCTTTAGTTCAGAAAGTTTGATTTTGTAAATGTTGTTTTTCCTCTTACCATTAAACAGGATAGTCCCATCTTTCTGACTAACAGCTTTACATGATTTTTGATTAAAGATTATATCATAACCGTTATCACTTAATTGACTTATGGATAACAGATTATCCATCAATCCATCTACTAGCAGAACATTATTAATAGAGGGAAGATTTCCATTACCTACAGTTCCAGAGCCAATTATCTTTCCCCTCTGATTGCCTCCAAAACCAACATGGCCTCCAGACTTAAGTTCCAGGCTTTGGAACATATGCCTTCTTCCCGTCATGTGTCGCAAGCAGCCAGAGTCCAGGTACCATGACTGGTGTTTCTGACTTGCTGCTAAAGATATATGCAACATGTATTATTTTATCCTTAGGTACCCAGATTTTCTTGGGTCCTGATTTGTTAGTTTTACCAAAACTCTGGTTGAATTTTGGTTTCACAGAGTGCTTACTGCTAGTGTATTTAATATCATGTGTGTGACCATACACAAAATGTGAATTCAGAGGAGTGTGTTTAATGGTTAAGTCCATGACATTCTTTGGTGTAGGAACCTTACCTTGGTATCCTATTCCTTTCCTGCCGTTTCTGCTAACTCCATAGATCATTGAAGCCATTTTGCTTCTATCTATGCTTTTAGCGAGGAACTTCTAGAAACTGTGATCATACTCCTTGATAATCTCATCAGCGTTGCTGGGAGTTTCAGAAATTGGTTCCTTCTGAGAGTTTTGTAAAGTGTTTTCTAATTTTGAAATCTTATTTCTCAGCTCAGAATTCTCCAATTTGAGACTCTCAGTCTTATTAGAGTCAGATTCAAGATTCCTTTTCAGGTCTCTGAATTTAACTCCAATTTGCTGATACCGTTCCAGAATCTCATTAAGGCTTTCAGCAAGTTCAGCCTTGGTAAAGTTAACAACAAAGTTAGGAAATACCTCTTCAGTATCTGATTCTGAGTCTGACTCAGAAGCTTCACTATCTTCTGAGATGTTAGCCATGAGAGCTATGTTTGCCCTCTCATCATCTGATTCTGAGTCAGCTTCAGACGAGTCAGAGTCAACCCATGTAGCCATGAGACTTTTCTTCTTCTCTCTTCCAAACTTCTTTTTGGGCTTTTCCCTCTGAAGCTTTGGGCAGTCACTCTTATAGTGTCCTTGCTCATTGCACTCATAGCAGATGATGTCCTTGGTGTTTCGCTTTTTGCTACTAGAGGAGCCTTCAGATCTTCTGTATCCAGAGGAAGAATCTGTCCTTCTGTATATGGAAGAAGACTCGTTCTGATCAGATCTTCTGGGATTCCTGAACTTCCTTTGTCTTTGCTTCCACAGTTGATTTACTCTTCTGGAGAGGAGGGAGAGTTCGTCTTCTTCTGATGAGGATTCATCAGATGTTTCTTCAACTGCCTGCAAAACTTTAGACTCAGATTTTTTGTTAGATTTTAATGCTAAAGGCTTACCTTGCTTCTGAGGCTCGTCAGCTTCTAGCTCTATCTCATGACTTCTGAGGGAGCTGATAAGTTCCTCAAGAGTGATTTTGTTGAGATCTTTAGATAGCTTCAGAGCTGTAACCATTGGTCTCCACTGCTTGGGTAAACTTCTGATGATTTTCTTGACATGGTCAGCAGTAGAGTATCCTTTGTCCAGAACCTTGAGACCAGCTACCAGAATCTGGAATCTTGAGAACATTGTTTAAATGGATTCAGATTCTTCCATTTTGAACGCCTCATACTTCTGAATGAGCGCCAGAGCTTTAGTTTCTTTGACCTGAACGTTGCCCTCATGCGTCATTCTGAGTGAGTCAAAAATGTTCTTTGCTGTGTCTCTGTTATAGATCTTTTCATATTCAGTATAGGAGATGGCACTGAGGAGGATGGTTCTGGCCTTGTGGTGATTCTTGAAGTCACGCTTTTGTTGGTCAGACATTGTTTTTCTATCAATCTTCTGACCGCTTGCATTCACAGGGTGCGTGTATCCATCTGTCACCATATTCCACAGATCAGCATCATGTGCCAGAAAGAAGCTTTCAATTCTGTCTTTCCAGTAATCAAAGTTTTCTCCATCAAAGACTGGAGGTTTGCCGCCGAATCTGTCTCTGTCCTCATTGTTGTCATTGCTGGTGTGAGAATAGTTTCCTTCCATTGTGTTTTTCTGACGCTGGATCTTGTACTGACACGGTTAAGTGTTTTAGCTCAGAACCAGGCGCTCTGATGCCAATTGAAGTAGTGAAAAACACAAGAAGGGGGGGGGGGGGGGTTGAATTGTAAAACTGAAAATCAATGCAATGAACAAGATATTTTTATCCTGGTTCGTTTGATCTCAAACTACTCCAGTCCACCCGTCAAGGTGATTTCGCCTCTCTCCAACGAGGTCTTAATCCACTATATTCAACTGAATATTACAGACTTCTTTAACAACTGCTAAAGCCTTCTTGATGCAAACCCCAACCCGGTTTGTCAAGGAAACACTTTCTTACAAAGAAGATAAATCTAAGTGTGTGAATGTTTTCTACAAAACTGTATCACAACTGTGATGTATACACAACTTAAAGCTTAGAAACTAGATTGCTAAACAATGATAGAATAAGAGAATGTGTAGTGTTTAGAAAACTGAGAGAAGGAAAATTATGATCAGCTTTTAGGCGTGTAAAGATTTGGAGAGCATTAGCCAATTCAATCTTCAAAGTCTTGTTTATATAGCACTGAGATGTTGAACGTTGGAGCAATATTCTTGATTCAATGCTAATAACAAACTTTCCTTATCGAGCAGATCTTGTCTGGAATGAGGCCGTTGGTATTAATTTGCTTTCAATGCACAGTACTGTTGCTTACTTAATGCAAGTTCTGGCTTGGCTCATTCTGACTCTGCTTGGCTGCTGATGAACTGTTGTTTTTCTTTATCAGAGTGTTGAGCGCAGTTCTGTTCATCAGGCTTCAGCATACACGTGAGTTAATCTTCTGATTCTGACATTCTGATATGGAAACTTCTGATGCTGATGTCAAGAACCAATTTCTGATGCTGATTAGGTGTGATCTTGCTTATACCAATCAGAGTATCTGCAAATCAGAACGTAATAATTTAGGCAGCAGATAGTTCATACATGAATCATATAAATAATATATCTTTTCACTTTGTTATCATCAAAACTTAAACATAGGGTAGTAGATTCAAACTTTGTTCTAACAGAATCATGATCATCCCTTGATCAAATGATGAATTTTACTTCAAAATGTTAATGTTGACCACAAATCTTGAAGTTTGACTGCATGAGGGTCACAGTTGACTTTTGACCTTGTACAATTGATTTTTAGGCATTTGAGCAATTGACTGAGCAAACTTCTTGTGCAAGGCATGAAACTTGGCATGGATGATCTTGAGAATATATTAGGGTAATGGAAATCATTTGGGACCCTTGGAACTCAAACATCTTGATGAGGAGTGAAACCCTAGTTTGAGGCTCATTGTCTTAGGAGGAGGATTTGTAAGGTCAATCCTTAGGCATCCTTGGGAAAGTTGAGGACCTCTAGGAGTATGTTTTGAGTAAAATGAGAGGGCAAATTTTGGGGTACAACAGCTGGCCATGTTCAATCTTCTTACACCTGAGGATGTAGATTGGCTTGTCTGTCTTTCGTGATCTGAGGGTGGAAAATGATTGAACACTAGAGTGCCCAGAAATTTTCACTCGCATGAATTGAATGGTGATCGATAATATCTTGAATGGGCTTACAGATGCCATTTGGAAGGTGACGGAGAATCTTCGGAGATGGGCTTAAATATGCCATCCAGAAAAGATATCGGTTTCATAAGAGATTCCTTTGTGAGAATTCTTGTACCTGTCGTTGAGGAGGACTTCATCGGGGAATGTTGGTTTTTGTCTTGGGAAATAGAGGCTAGGAGCTTTGGTTGTCCATTACTCTACTTGGGAATTAACTCCTAATTGAGGAGGTGAAAGTAAACTGCATATCTAGTCAGGGTCCAGGCTGCACAACGACTTACTGGGGAAATGTGAAACCGTCCGTGTCTGGTCGCGTCCAGGTGTTATAGTGTTGTAAATTGTTTCCTGGAGATAAGAGGGAAGGAACCTGGATAGTAAGGTTGCTTCGAAATGAAAGCCTGGATAGTAGGGCTATGAGAAGGAACCTGGATCATAGGGTTACTTCTAAATGAAATCCTGGATAGTAGGGCTATGAGAAGGAACCTAGATCATAGGGTTACTTCGAAATGAAAGTCTAGATAGTAGGGCTATGAGAAGGAACCTGGATAGTAGGGTTACTTCGGAATAAAAGCCTGGATAGTAGGGCTATGAGAAGGAACCTAGGCCATAGGGTTACTTCGAAATGAAGGCCTGGATAGTAGGGCTATGAGAAGGAACCTGTATAGTAGGGTTACTTCGAAATAAATGCCTGGATAGTAGGGCTATAAGAAGGAACCTGGATAGTAGGGTTACTTCGAAATAAAAGCTTGGATAGTAGGGCTATAAGAATGAACCTAGATAGTAGGGTTACTTCAAAATAAAAGCCTGGATAGTAGGGCTATGAGAAGGAACGTGGATAGTAGGGTTACTTCGAAATAAAAGCCTGGATAATAGGGCTATGAGAAGGAACCTGGATAGTAGGGTTACTTCGAAATAAAATCCTGGATAGTAGGGCTATGAGAAGGAACCTGGATAGTAGGGTTACTTCGAAATGAAATCCTGGATAGTAGGGTTATGAGAAGGAACCTGGATAGTAAGGTTACTTCAAAATAAAAGCCTGGATAGTAGGGCTATAAGAAGGAACCTGGGTCATAGGGTTGCTTCGAAATGAAAGCCTGGATAGTAGGGCTTATGGGAAGGAACTTGGGTCGTAGGGTTGCTTCGAAGTGAAATCCTGGATAGTAGGGCTACCTCAAGATGAAAGTCTGGATAGTAGGGCTTATAGGGAGGAACCTGGATAGTAGGGTTACTTCAAAATGAAAGCCTGTATAGTAGGGCTTAGGGGAAGGAACCTGGGTCGTAGGGTTACTTCAAGATGAAAGCCTGGATAGTAGGGCTTATGGGAAGAAACCTGGATAGTAGGGTTACTTCAAAATGAAAGCCTGGATAGTAGGGCTTATGGGAAGGAACCTGGGTCGTAGGGTTACTTCGTGGGGAGTTTGGGTAAAACTGTATCCGAACCGAGAAGGAACCTAGGTAAGGTTGCTTCGTGAGGAGTTTGGGTAAAACTGCATCTGAACCGAGAAGGAACCTAGGTAAGGTTGATTCATGGGGAGTTTGGGTAAAAACTGCATCTGAATCGAGAAGGAACCTAGGTAAGGTTGCTTTGTGGGGAGTTTGGGTAAAACTGCACCTGAATCGAGAAGGAACCTAGGTAAGGTTTCTTTATGGGGAGTTTAGGTAAAAATTCATCTGAACCGAGAAGGAACCTAGGTAAGGTTGCTTCGTGGGGAGTTTGGGTAAAACTGCATCAGAACCAAGAACGAACCTAGGTAAGGTTGTTTCGTGAGGAGTTTGGGTAAAACTGCATATGAAACGAGAAGGAACCTAGGTAAGGTTACTTCATGGGGAGTTTGGGTAAAACTACATCAGAACCGAGAATGAACCTAGGTAAGGTTATTTCGTGATAAATTCGTGTGAAACTTTATTTGGAGATATATGAGAAGGGACCCGTGTAAGATTTTTTCAAGATAAACCTGTGTGAAGCTATATTTAGGAGAAACCCGTGTAAGATTGCTTTGTGACAAACCTGTGTAAAGTTGCATCTGGTCGCGCAAATAATTACTCTATTTAGTTTTAGGAGCTAATCTTGGACCTGCTGGAAATTGTTGATGATAACCATCTTTCTTGAAAAGGTACATGATTAATTATATGTGATGCATGAAATGCATTGTATGATGATGTTCTCAAAATAAATGAGATTATGCTGTATGCAATATGTGTGTGTTGTACCCCAAAATTTTCTCTCTCATTTCATCAACATTTTCTCATCACAAGACTCTTGGAACTCAAGATCAAGCTAGGGTTTGCTCTGCTCAAGACACCTCCTTGCACTGTTGACCTAAATTAGGGTTTGAGTTTGCACAAGGATGTTTTGACCTAAAATGCCCAAAGTGACTTTCATACTTCATGTTGGACTCACAAGTTTGTCCATACCAAGTTTCAAGCCTTGATTCAAATTTTTGCCCAGTCAATTGGACAGTTGACCTAGAAATCAACTGTATTGGGGAAAAAGTCAACTGTGGCCAATTGACAGTCAAACCTCATAAAATTTGACCCACATCAACATTATGAACTCATATGAACCATTTTATCAAGTTTGGATCACAATTCTACAAGAAATTTGATCAGATCACCAAAAGGGCAAAATGGTCATTTTTAGGGTTTTGACTGCACAAAGGCAATTTTTGACTATTTGACCTAGCCAATGGCAAACCAAGGACTCAAGGACTCAATGACTTTATTTTGACCCATTCAACAAGTTCAAAAGATCTCAAATGCATAGGATTGACAAATGAATTTTTCAGTCAACTGATCAAAATTTGACTGTACACTGAAAAGTCAAACTTTGACTTTTTGGTCAAAATCAAGTGCCAAGGGTCATTTTTCATCAAGACATGTCAAATTATGAAACTTGTTCATCAAGAAACCCAAAAATACAAATTAGGGTTTAAAATGGAAAAATTTTCATAACTTAGAAATTTTCTAAGTTATGAAATTTTGTTATTTTTTCCTAACTTTGTCCCATTTTTTCACCAAGATGCAAATGGATTCAAACAAAACTTACAAAATGAAAGTTATATACCATCACAAAGTTTAAAATTTTGATTCACAAAGTTTTCTCAAAAGAAGCTTGTATCTCAAGTTATGATTTTTGGAACAAGGGTACCTAAAACTTTTTTAGAGAAATTTTGCCCTAGTTTAGGTAGGATTTTGACCAATCTTCTTGGCCATTTTTCACATAGTTCAACTTGGAGTCTTAAGTTGCATTTCAAAGATGGATTATAGTACATGTTGCAAGCTTTCCAAATTGCATTTCAACTTGATGTTTTTATTTTTTATTCTGACTTTATTATTTTTTGTTCAAATATAAAAAATGCCAAAAAAATTATTTTATATTTTTTCATATTTATTTCATATTTATTATTTATTTTACTAGTATAAATAGGTAAATAATTTATTTTATTTTATTAAAACTTAAAGAATAATGTAAAAAAATATGTTTATTTTTTCATTTACTATTTTATTTATATTTAAAAACATTTTCTTGAATATACACATTTTTTTTAAATATTTAATCTTTATTTTTCTATATTTAATATATATATATATATATATATATATATATATATATATATATATATATATATATATATATATATATATATATATATATATATATATATATATATATATATATATATATATATATATATATATATATATATATATATATATATATATATATATATATATATATATATATATATATATATATATATATATATATATATATATATATATATATATATATATATATATATATATATATATATATATATATATATATATATATATATATATATATATATATATATATATATATATATATATATATATATATATATATATATATATATATATATATATATATATATATATATATACTTATATATTTTATTTTATTAAATAATTAGGACAAATACAAAAATAATACATTTTCATGTTTATTAATATTTTACACTAAAAATATCTTTTTACAATATACTTTTTTATTTTTTGTATAATTAATGTATTATTGTATATATTTAATAAATAATACTATTTACTTAAAAAATTAGGGTTTTTGCTCTAAATAACAAAATGATTAAAATTGATACCTTTTTTATTATTACTTACATTTCATATTAAAAAAATACCTTTTACATACATAAAAACTTTTTTTTTGCATAATACATTTTATTTAACATTTATTTATTGTATTTTATTCAATTATTGTACATTTAAATATTGCCTATACATTCGATTTGGTTGTAATAATTTAGAATTTAATTTCTTGTCAAATACCCCCAATTCAAATTTGTACCCCCCTCCCTATATCATGTTGTAATAATGTAGGCTTTAAATTCTCGCACCTTTAAAATGCTTTCAAATATGTCATGGTTAGACCTAGGGTTTGTATGCAAAATAAAATCAACAACTAGTTTGACCTAATCCAAAGATAACAAGGCATGAAAAACAAACACAATGCACATTTGCACCCCTAGGGCTTACAATCCACTTGTTGCCTTCAAAAAGGGGCCATGATTGCATGTCAAGTACTTTGGCAAAACAAAAAACAAAACAAAAGATCATAGTCCCTCGATGACGCTATCTGAGTTTCCTAAACAAAATGATCAAAGTCCCTCAAGAAAATTGCCAAAAATACTTGACACTATTGCTATCATGGTCTATACGATGACCCGCGCCTGTCCCGTTAACATCCTAACACAAGGTTGTTCACTAAATGCAATGGTGAAACAACACTGTTAAAAGGGTTACATGAGAAAGATCTTTGAGTAAATTAGGGTAGACAACTCTTAGTTACTTGGTCAAGCTTGCAAAAAAACATCCTTGCTATTTTTCAAAACACACTCCACAACACAATTTCCAAACCCTACTTTCAAACATTGAAAACTTTTCAAAAGACAAAAACACCTTTGTATACATTCAAACAAGAATCATTACAAAGGTTGCCACAATGATGGCCTCTTTTCAAAACATCTTTCAAAATCACATACAAAGCACCATTTCAAACAATTTAAGAGCACCATTTCAAACAATTGAAAAGCAAAGCAAATGATCTAAGCAAGTAACTAAGAGCCCATAGATAACCATGGATAGAAAGGGTGCTAATACCTTCCCTTTCTATAATCTACTCCCCAAACCCAAGAAAACATCTCAAAGGTATTTCCTGTGCTTTTTGACCTTTCCTTAGGATAAAATAAAAAGTCGGTGGCGACTCTTGCTAAACCGAAACATTTGCGAACAGAAACGCAAAATCCCAAGTCAGTTCTCCCACCGTATCACAGAACTGGCGACTCTGTTGGGGATTACTTTAAAAGTGGAATAACCTTAGGGCTTAGATCACCCTTTGCATAATTATTGTTTGCTTTGATTGCTTTACATTTTGGTTCTCTTGTTTGGGCTTGAAATCCTCTACCCGGATTTGGGAAACATTCATAGGTAAATAGCAATACGTTATGGAAACTGTGCGGGGTATACCGACACGGTTGAAGAAATAGCTATATTAGTGCGACATATTTGTGAGTACTGGTAGCCTTTGAGTCAATCAAAGAGAATACGGGGCCGCTGAGTGATGTCATGAAGCACTAATGAACTTTTAGAACCTTACTTGACCATCTTGGCCTTTTATTAGGGGTAGTGAGATGACCGGCTTTGGTGCAGTCCGAAGTTGGTAGATACTCGATACTACACTCATTGAGGGTTGTTTTCTTGGAATATTTTGGTCGCTAGTTA
Source organism: Vicia faba (assembly GCA_948472305.1). Lineage (NCBI taxonomy): Eukaryota > Viridiplantae > Streptophyta > Magnoliopsida > Fabales > Fabaceae > Vicia > Vicia faba. The sequence continues at coordinate 1,467,702,433 of OX451739.1, read as the reverse complement.
AGTGGCTAAACCAAAAAAATGAACATAAAAAACAATCCAATGATATTGAGCTCCTTAGAACCCGGTTACTATTTATAGGACAGGTTTGAGCCAACCAAACTCAAGAGGGTACTCACCTATGAAACCTCATGCAAGCCGGAAACTAGGGTTTTGTGTGACTTGCTTGTACATGTGTTTGTGCATACATCATGAACATCATAAAACATCATATGCATACACTAACCATTTCAAGGGTTTGGATCTTCATCTTTGTTCTTGTTTTGTAGGTCATGGAATCTCTTCGTAGGAAAACAATTCAAGTCAACCTTGTGAGAATCCCTCCTCAACTCAAGGAGCTTACTTCCAGGATTCCAGAGAATTCTCTCTTCAGTGAAAGACATGGTAGACTCCTCAACTTGGTCAACATCAACATTGAAGAAGACATGGTAAAAGTCCTCTTCCAATTTTTTGACCCCCTACATCACTGTTTCACATTCCCTGATTACCAATTGGTGCCTACTTTGGAGGAATTTTCTCAACTCCTGAGAATTCCTATTCTTCATCAACTACCCTACAACGGTACGAAAAAAAACCCAAAGCCTGAAGATGTTGCTCAAGCATTACACTTGCAACCATTTGACATCAAGGGGAATTGGGAAACCAGAAGTGGTGTCAAGGGTTTCTTGGCAAAGTTTCTGTTTGAGAAAGCACAAGACTGCTGGAATTCTCTTGATCTACAAGCCTTTGAAGAGATTGTGGCACTCCTCATCTATGGGTTAGTCCTATTCTCAAACCCTGATCAGCTTATAGATGTGAATGCTGTCAAGATTTTCATCTCCAGGAATCCTATACCCACATTGCTTGGGGACGTCCTACACTCATTTTACACACGAACAATGAGGAAAAGAGGTGTTCTCATGTGCTGTACTCCTCTCCTAGCAAGGTGGTTTATTTCTCACCTTCCACAATCAATTTTGAAGAATGAGCAGGGTTTAAGGTTGTCACAACTATTAATGACCCTCACACATTCTGATGTACATTGGTGTTCTCGGTCCAGAGAAAATGTCATCATCATTGATCATTGTGGGGAATTCCCTAATGTCCCACTACTTGGCATTAGGGGAGGCATTACCTACAACCCCTGTCTAGATTTGAGACAATTTGGATATGCTCGGAGGGATGGCCCTCATGACATGCTGATTCCTGACCTAGTTTTTGACTTCGACAACGATGCGCAAGGACTTCGACAAAGGTTCATCAGATCTTGGAGGATGCCTAACAAGGTGGATAGTAAGACACTGGGGCACAAGAATTCCATCCCCCTTGAGCCTTATCTCAAGTGGGTACGAACCCGCTCCCATAATCTTATGATGCCATATCCTCACATTCTCCCCTTGATCAAAGAGCCTGTTATGGAAGGAGAGGTTCCATACACCATCCTACATCCTGACATGCCAACATCATGGGAAGAAATGCAAAAGAGTTGGATCCAACTCAAGGAAGAATGGGATACTTTCGAAGCCAGCTTCTATGCCAGTGAGAAGAAGGTTTTGGAGCTTACCCGCCGAATCCACGAGGAGGAAACTCTCAACACTTACATCGCGCCAAAGAGGATGCGCAATGTCTTTTTACATTAAGAATTTTGTAATATTTCGCCCATGGGGCACTTATGTACTAACAAATTTCTTCTTAATATGACGTGCGTTCTTTTTGTTTGCAACAAATTTGAATTTTTGAACCCTTGAATGCATTACATGAATAACATACCATTCATCATATGCATAAACAGGTCTTCACGCCAGGTTTCCTTATCTTTCTACTATTTATTTCAGCAAGATGGATTTGGAGCAGACGGTAAAGGATCTGCAGGCACAAAATTCACAGTTTCAGCAACTCCTCACGACCTTGGCAAAGGGTCAAGAGGACCTCAAAGTTTTGTTGGAGAAGAATAAAGAGAAAAAGAAAAAGAGACCCGGGGTGGCCACTTTTGGAAGAAGGTTTGAGAGCAATGCTAGGAAGGCTCTTGAGTTCCCCTCAACGTCTGACGAAGGGACCGGTAAAGGGAAAGGGACTGCTGTGCCTTCTGAATACGAGGTTGAAGAGGAGGAAGAGGAAGAAGAAGAAGACTACTCCGAACAACATTATCCACCAGCGGATGATAAATATAAGAACCTTGAAGATAGACTGGCAGCTATGGAGTTACAGAGGGTGCCCGAATTGGATTTTGAAGAATTAGGGTTGGTAGTTGGGATTGTTATCCCTCCCAAGTTCAAGGTGCCAACATTTGCCAAGTATGACGGTCTGTCATGCCCAAAGATGCACCTGAGGTTGTATGTTAGAAAAATCCAACCCCACTCATTTGATAAAGACCTTTGGGTACACTTTTTCCAAGACAGCTTGTCTGGCACGCAGTTAGACTGGTTTTATCAACTCGAAAGATCAGAGGTTCACAATTAGGAAGACTTGGCAGCTGCTTTTTATCGTCAGTATCAATATAATGTTGATTTGGCGCCCACTCGTACTCAGTTACAAAGTATGGGGATGACTTCCAATAGAGGGTTTAAAGAGTACGCCCAGAAGTGGCGTGATCTGGCTGGAAGGGTGCAGCCACCGCTATCAGATAGGGAGTTAGTTGACATGTTTCTGGGGACCCTGTCTGGCCCTTTCTTCAATCATCTGATCGGAAGTTCTTCCGCGGGATTTACTGAACTGATTTTGACCGGCGAAAAGGGTTGAGGCCGGTATTAAGAGTGGAAAGCTTCAAAAGGATGCTTCCGCATCCATGGCTGTTAAGAAACCTTTCCCAGCCAAGAAGGAAGCATCTGCTGTGTATTCTCAGAAGGGACAGGGAAGAACTGAGCACCGACCGACTGTAGGGGCTGTGATGATTCAAAACTCGTCAAATAATCAACCTCATAACAATCAGTCGAGACCTAATTAACAACGGGTGGAAAGGCTGCAACGGCAGTTCACCTGCATCAACATGATGCCCGCTCAGGTACTTCCTCATTTGTTGAAGCTGAATCTGACCAGTTTGAAGGAAGCGCCAAAAAACCCTAACACTTCCTCTCCATACTACCATCTAATGCCAAGTGTGCTTACCATTCCGACAGTGCTGGGCACGATACCAATAATTGTTGGGCGCTTAAGAACAAAATCCAGGATCTGATTGATGCTAAGGAAGTATAATTTGATGCTCCTGAGACGCCCAATGTTATATCTTCTCCGATGCCCAAGCACGACCACAATATTCATGCTGTTATGGAGGGCACTCATGTTACTGATGTTATTGACCTGCTATCGCCGTTACTTGTGATTAAAGAAAATTTGTTGAGAGCCGGGATCTTTCCTGGTTGTGGTAAAGACTGCTATTTTTGTTTGAACATACGAAGTGATTGCCCAATGTTGAAGTCAGGTGTCCAATGCCTGATGGATGCCCAAGAGATACTTTTCCAGAAAACCCCTGTTGATACCTTCAATCCTGTTACTCTTGATACTTTTGCCACTTCAACCAACGATATTGCAATTATAACCATTTCCGACAATCCTCCCAAGGCTTGCAAAAGGCCTGTCAGGATTACACCTAACTCTGAATGTGTACCATTAAAGATCACCATGCTGGGACCTGTCCCGTACCAATCCAGCAAAATGATACCATGGAACTATGGGGGAGAAATCTTCTACCATGGTATCAAACAAATTGAAACAGTCCAAGATATTTATGAAGGAGAAAGCCCTGATATAAGGAACATTGCGGGCACAAGCAAGATAATCCGCAGCGGCCGAATCTTTTCTCCGGAGATTGCTCCCCCTCGAGCAGTTTCCGAACCCTTGAAAGCTTCTGTACCTGTTGGATCATCTGTGCAAGGCCCAGTGATTGAAGAATTGGATACTCCTGAAGTAAGACCATCTGCTGATACTACCGACAAGGGTAAGGGGATACTGGAAGTTCCTGTCAGGACGAAGGCTCTTGCTGTGGTTATCCCCGAAACCACTCATAAAGAAATGGATGAAATCTTGAAAATAATCATAAAAAGTAACTATGACGTTGTGGAACATCTAGGGCAGACCCCTTCTAAAATTTCAATGTTGGCGCTTCTGCTCTGTTCTTAGGCCCATGCTAAGGCCCTAATAAAATTCTTGAAGGCGACACATGTACCCCAAGAGACTTCGGCTGACCAGTTCCAAGAGTGTGTGGCCAGTTTTACTGTTGATAATGGCCTTGGCTTTTCCGATGCTGACTTAACTCCCAAAGAAAGAAAACACAACGACGCACTACATGTCTCAGTTGAATGCAGGGGAACCACCCTCGCCCATGTCTTAGTTGATACTGGTTCTTCCTTGAATTTGCTACCAAAGAAAGCCTTAAACCGTTTGGACTGTGAATGGCTAACTCTCAAACCTAGTAACATCGTTGTTAGGGCTTTTGATGGTTCCAAAAGAATGGTTCATGGAGAGGTTGATATTCCTATCAAAGTAGGCACAAAATTTTTCAACTCCACCTTCTACGTGATGGACATCCGTCTGTCATATTCGTGTTTGTTAGGAAGACCATGGATCCATTATGCCGGGGCAGTTACCTCCTCTTTGCACTAAATGCTGAAATATCCTGTTAAGGGTAAAATTATAACAGTGCACGGCGAGGAAGAATACATGATAAGTCATCTCAATTCCTTCCGCTATGTGGAGTTGGATGGTGAGTTCATCGAAACACCTTTCCAGCATTTTGAGGAAGTTGCTCCCGAGATAGTAGTTGCGGAGATAATGGTTGAGGTGCCTATCATTCCCAAGCATGTATCTAGGATGGCATCTCTCAAGGACGCAGAGGAGGTGATCAAAGAAGGTAAGAGTACAGTATGGGGACAATTGCCTGACTTTCCCCATAAGAAAGACAAGTTTGGGTTAGGGTTTACTGCTGCAGGACAAAAGGCTATGCGTCGCTCCAAGGTTGGAGGACCACCCGTCAAGATCTCACACCATGGAATCAATGCTGTAGAAGATGAAGATGAAGAGGGCCACTTTGAAGATTGGATCTTTCCGACCGTCAAAGGGGGTTTGAGCAACTGGGAAGCAAAGGATTTTGTTCCCATCACCTTTATCAACCAGTAATTTTATCTTTGAACAATTTCCCATTTTTATGGTCTGTAATAACTAAAACAATTCGCACACTATTTTCACCTCATGCCTTGCCTGGGGCATGTAGGTCCATTTGTAAGGGCTTGATTTTATTCATAATCATATGCCATGTTTTAATGAATCATTGGACGTTTTTCATCTATAAACTGTTGTGTTCATTTTCTTTCCTTTTACATTTTTGTTTGTTTAAGGATGGCTATCCCTTACACACACCCACACTCACAAATACAGGTACCCATCCACTCCGGATTCCATGGGTGACTATTCTATTTTAGCCTTTGATAACTCTGAAGATCTGGTCAATCATGCTGAATACGAAGTTGACGAAGATTGTGAAGTGCCGGGAGAGTTAGCCAGACTTTTACAACAAGAAGAGAGGGCTATTCTGCCTCATGAAGAGTTGCTAGAAACCATCAACTTGGGGACAGAGGAAGACAGGAAAGAAGTAAAAGTGGGTGCCAACCTGGAACCAAGTGTCAAGGAGAGCTTAGTGCAATTGTTGAATAAATATGTTGAAATCTTCGCGTCGTCTTATGAAGACATTCCAAGATTAGACACAGATATCGTGGTCCACCTTCTCCCTATAAGAGAGGACTGTCCATCGATCAAACAAAAGGTCCGCCGAATGAGGCCTGACATGTCTGAGAAGATTAAGGCTGAAGTAATGAAGCAATTCAATGCTGGCTTTCTGGCTGTTACTTCCTATCCACAATGGGTTTCTAACATTGTGCCCGTGCCTAAGAAGGACGACAAAGTCAGAATGTGTGTGGACTATCGGGATTTAAACAGGGCTAGCCCTAAAGACGATTTTCCACTGCCACATATCGACATCTTGGTTGACAACACAGCTCAGCACAAAGTGTTTTCCTTCATGGATGGATTCTCGGGATATAACTAGATCAAAATGGCCCTCGAAGATATGGAGAAAACTACTTTTTTCACGCAATGGGGTACCTTCTGCTACAAAGTGATGTCGTTCGGACTAACGAATGCATGGGCAACCTATCAGCGCGCCATGGTGGCTTTGTTTCATGATATGATACATCATGAGATCGAAGTTTACGTAGACGACATGATAGCCCGATCACAGACAGAAGAAGAACACCTTGGTCATTTGCAAAAGCTGTTTTCCAGGTTGAAGGAGTATAAACTCAGACTGAACCCAAGCAAGTGCACTTTTGGAGTTAGGTCTGGTAAACTTTTGGGATTTATTGTCAGCAACAAAGTCATTGAGGTTGATCCAGCTAAAGTGAAGGCTATACAAGAAATGCCTGCCCCCCGTGCTGAAAAGGAGGTTAGGGGATTCTTGGGATGCTTGAATTATATCGCCAGATTCATCTCTCACCTGACTTCTACCTGTGAGCCAATTTTCAAACTGTTAAAGAAGTATCAGGTAGTTGAATGGAACAATGATTGTCAAGTTGCTTTTGATAAGATCAAGGAGTATTTACTAGAACCTCCTATTCTGATGCCACCCGTCGAAGGAAGTCCGTTAATCATGTATCTGACTGTTTTGGATAACTCAATGGGGTATGTGTTGGGCCAACATGACGAGTCTGGCCGAAAAGAGCATGCCATTTATTACCTTAGCAAAAAGTTTACCGACTGTGAGACTCGCTACTCACTGCTCGAGAAAACTTGATGCACTTTGGTATGGGCTGCTCGCCGGCTAAGGAAGTATATGTTGACTCACACCACTTTGCTGATTTCCAAAATGGATTCGATCAAGTATATCTTCGTGAAGCCTGCTTTATCTGGAAGAATCGCTAGATGGAAAATAATCCTGACTGAGTATGATATCCAGTATACTACCCAAAAGCTATAAAGGGGAGTGTACTAGCCGACCATCTAGCTCATCAAGCCGTCGAAGATTATCAATCTATGAGATTCGACTTCCCTGACGAGGACATCATGACTTTGGACAACATCGAAGGTAACAGACCGTATGACGGACCTGAACAAGGATCCCGATGGACCCTGTACTTTGATGGTGCTTCAAATGCACTTGGCAACGGTATCCGTGCGGTACTCATTTCTCTGGAAGGTTGCCATACACCCTTCACTGCCCGACTTTGCTTCAGTTGTACCAACAACATGGCCGAATATGAAGCTTGCATCTTTGGTCTCAAGGCTGCTATAGACTTGGGGATCAAATCTTTGGTTGTATTTGGGGACTCGGCTTTGGTTATCATTCAAGTCAAAGGAGAATGGGACACCAAGCATCCTAATCTTATCCCATACAAGGAACATGTCTTGACATTGTTGCCTCATTTCGAGCAGATTACTTTCAAGCACTTCCCGCGAGAAGAAAATCAGCTAGCAGATGCTCTGGCCACAATGTCTTCCATGTTTAAACTCAATTGGGATAACGAGGCTCCCCAAATTACCATCGAGCGAATGGACGAACTCGCGCACTGTCATGAGATTAATACCGAAGAAGTAGTGGAACAACCCTGGTTTCATGAAATCAAAAGGTATCTCCAGACTAGAGAATATCCTGAAGGAGCTTCCGTCAATGACAAAAAGTTCTTAAGGAGATTTGATGCCAAGTTCTTCCTAAGCAATGGCATCCTTTATAAGCGCAGCCATGATTGTGTTCTACTTCGTTGTGTAGACAAAGCTGAAGCAGAGTTGATCATGACTGAGATACACAGTGGCATATTTGGCACCCATTTGAGCGGACATACGATGGCTAAGAAGATTCTAAGGGCAGGCTACTACTGGTCTACCATGGAAGCTGATTGTCACCAATATTCCCGTACTTGCCACAAGTGCCAAGTCTACACCGACAAGGTACATATTCCCCCTGTTCCTCTCAACGTTCTGACAGCTCCTTGGCCATTTGCAATGTGGGGAATTGACATGATTGGAGAGATCAAGCCCACGACATCCAATGGACATCGCTTCATCTTGGTCGCTATTGACTATTTTACCAAGTGGGTCGAAGCAGCTTCCTTTGCCTCAGTTACAAAGAATGTGGTTGCCCGCTTTATCAAGCAGAACCTCATATGCCGGTACGGTGTCCCCGACAGGATCATCATAGACAACGATACGAATTTGAATAACACTATGATCCCCGCTCTATGCGAACAGTTCAAGATTTATCATCACAATTCATCTCCCTATCGGCCGAAGATGAACAGTGTTGTTGAAGCCGCAAACAAAAATATCAAGAAGATTATTCAAAAGATGACAGTCACCTACAAGGACTGACATGAGATGTTACCATTTGCTCTGCATGGATATCGTACCACGGCACATACCTCAACCGGGTCAACCCCATTTTCTTTAGTATATGGCATGGAAGCTGTGCTACCCATGGAAGTTCAGATTCCTTCCTTAAGGATTATGAAGGACGTTGGTTAAAGCGAAGATGATTGGATTCAGACCCGGCTTGATCAACTTAATTTGATCGACGAGAAAAGACTTACTACTGTTTGTCATGGTCAGGCGTATCAAAAACGGATGATCAAGGCTTTCAACAAGAAAGTCATACGTAAAGAATATCAAGTCGGAGATCTTGTAATCAAACGGATCATCTTACCGCAAAGTGATCCCAGGGGCAAGTGGACTCCTACTTACGAAGGACCATTTGTGATCAAGAGCATCTTTTCTGGTGGGGCAATGATTCTGACCACCATGGACGGCGACGATTTTCCGCACCCTGCGAATGCAGACATAGTCAAAAGATACTACGCATAAAACGACCCGACAAGTTGAAAACCCGAAAGGGCGACTTGAGCAAAAATGGGCATCCCGATGAATCGAAAACCCGAAAGGGAGGTTCAGGGCAAAATTAGGGATAAAACAAAAAAAATCTGTACACCCGGAAAGTTGAAAACCCGAAAGGGAAACTCGGGCAAAAAAGGGGTTCCCGGTGGATCGAAAACCCGAAAGGGAGGTCCAGGCAAAAGTTAGGGAATTAAAGCGTATGACTATGTCTCGTCGGATCACTTTAAGAACAATCTCTTCACCAACAAGCTCCAAGCTTCTGATCAATCCAGTCATCAGCGGATGAAGCAGCGAATGGACAAGATATTCAGAGTTGTGAAGGCTATATCAGAATGGGAATCCCATGGAATTATTACACATAGCCATCTTTCTTTTGTATAAAATTTTTCAATTTTTACGACAACATTCTCTTACTAGGATGTCTGTCTCCTTTGTACAAAGATAATCACAAAAGTTAAATACAAATATACTTCAAAGTGCAGAAATTTGTTTGTCTTTCTTTTCTTTTTACACTTATGTTTATTTTGAAAACATCCAATGTTTTGTTAAATAGGCATATGCATTTGAATATAATCATTGCTTACAAGTAAAACAAACTTGAAAAAGGATAATTACCGATAGGTTGAAGGTGTAGGAAGATATCTTTATGCCATTCCAGAAGAAATCCCCGGCAATACATCATTCAGATCTTCAACAAGGCTAAAGTTGAGGTATATTTCCCCAGCGAAGTTAGGCTTCAAGATCCTCAGCTGAGCCAATGCATTCCAAAGCTTGATTCCCCAACTGAGTTGAAATTCAAAATTCCCATCATAGTTAAGCTTCGAGATCCCTAGTGGAGCCCGAAAACCCAGAAAACCCAATCCCCAGTGGAGCCAGAATAGTCTAAACATTCTCTCCACAGAGTTATTTCCCAACAGATTGAAGATTCTCGATCTCATTTCTCTGGCAGAAGTCTCCCAGGTTTTAACTCCCCAGTAGAGATGTTCAGAGTTTTCCTTATTCCCCAAGCAGTCGACAAGGATTTCTCATCTTCAACAATCAAAGATTTTTGAATCCTCAACATCGGTCAAGGATTTATTTTCCCCGACAAGCAGTCAAATATTTCATTATCTCCAGCTATCCGGAATTTATCTTCCTCAACAAGACAGCTACTCAGCTTACATGCATAACCATTACATTCATATATCATAAACATTGATGAAATACAGTTCATTGCATCATACATATCATGCAACATAACTTTGTGTTTTAGCTAACATTTTACCCTTTTCAGGATAAGATTAAAAGGCTGTCGTTAACAATTATTCAGATACAGTATAGATACACCCCAGACACGACAATCATTCTATTACTCATTCAGAATTTCAAGTCAAATACAATACATATACACCCCAGACACGGCGGTCATTCTACTACTCATTCAGACTTCAGCAATCCGATACAGACTAGATACAATCCAGATACGGCGGCCATTCTATCTCTCATTCAGATTCAATTATCAACTTCAAGTTCAGATATGCTCCAGACACGGATGCCATTCTGGCCCTTACACCAGCAACTTGATTCTCCCCAGTGCAATTGCCACGGAAGTCATTCTGTCACTTATTCAGATCTCAGTTACAGTCTCAGATATACTCCAGACACGAAAGTCATTCTGCTACTCATACAGATCTCAAATTCAGATACAATACAGATACACTCCAGACACGGCAGTCATTCTGATATTCATTCGAAGTCCAAATACAGTTACAGCTCAGATACGCTCCAAACACGGACGCCATTCCTTTTCTCATACAGACTCAGTCTCTAGATACAGTTCAAGTGCATTCCAGACACAGATACCATTTTGATACTCATTCTTTTGACCTAAAGCATTACAATTCAACAAAGATTCTTGGATGGAATCTTTAAGCCCATCTCCAGCAAGGTTCTACCATCTCCAAATGGCATCTTTAAGCCCATTCCCTCAACATTATTTTGACGAGTGCAAATTTATGGGCACTCTAATGTCCAATCCTCTTTTACCTTCGAGTCGCGAAAGGAAAACTTGCCAATCTAACTCTTCAGGTTCAAGAAGATTGAACAGGGGCAACTGTTGTACCCCAAAATTTTCTCTCTCATTTCATCAACATTTTCTCATCACAAGACTCTTGGAACTCAAGATCAAATTAGGGTTTGCTCTGCTCAAGACACCTCCTTGCACTGTTGACCTAAATTAGGGTTTGAGTTTGCACAAGGATGTTTTGAACTAAAATTCCCAAAGTGACTTTAATACTTCATGTTGGACTCACAAGTTTTTCCATACCAAGTTTCAAGCCTTGATTCAAATTTTTGCCCAGTCAATTGGACAGTTGACCTAGAAATTAGCTGTATTGGGGAAAAAGTCAACTGTGGCCAATTGACAGTCAATCCTCATAAAATTTGACCCACATCAACATTATGAACTCATATGAACAATTTGATCAAGTTTGGATCACAATTCCACAAGAAATTTGATCAGATCACCAAAAGGGAAAAATTGTCATTTTTAGGGTTTTGACTACACAGAGGCAATTTTTGACTGTTTGACCTAGCCAATGGTAAATTAAGCTCACACATTGAATCAAGGACTCAATTACTTTGTCTTGACCCATTCAACAAGTTCAAAAGATCTCAAATGCATAGGATTGACAAATGAATTTTTCAGTCAACTGATCAAAATTTGACTGTACACTGAAAAGTCAAACTTTGACTTTTTGGTCAAAATCAAGTGCCAAGGGTCATTTTTCATCAAGACATGTCAAATTATGAAACTTTTTCATCAAGAAACCCAAAAATACAAATTAGGGTTTAAAATGGAAAAATTTCATAACTTAGAAATTTTCTAAGTTATGAAATTTTCTTATTTTTTCCTAACTTTGTCCCATTTTTTCACCAAGATGCAAATGGATTCAAACAAAACTTACAACATGAAAGTTGTAGTCCATCACAAAGTATATAACTTTTATTCACAAAGCTTTATCAAAAGAAGCTTGTATCTCAAGTTATGATTTTTGGAACAAGGGTACCTAAAACTTTTAACTTAGAGAAAATTTTCCCTAATTTAGGCAGGATTTTGACCCCTCTTCTTGGCCATTTTTCACATAGTTACACTTGGAGTTTCAAGTTGCATTTCAAAGATGGATTATAGTACATGTTCCAAGATTTCCAAATTGTCTAATAACTCCTCAAACAACCTTGTGGTTAGGGAGAATCGAATGCTTGAAGTTGTCAAAAACTCACTTTGATCCATGGCCAATACATGTTCATACCAATTTGCAAATCTGATCTAGCTAGCTTGGCTCACAATTACAGGCCTCAAAACTAGTTTGTACTCCATAATTTAATGCATATCCATTGAGTTAAGGTATTGTCTTGGTCATTAGGGCATTGTGCACAAGATTAAGCCCCAAATGATAAAAGGTATATTGTTATTTTTGCAAAAGGTTACTTTATGTCAAAACATTAAGCCTTGAGCCTTGAACAAAATCTGGTACTGCAAACCAAATCCATGAATTAGAGGGGTCAAGAGTGTTGTGTGCAGGGTGATAGGAGAGCCTGTACAAAGCTATAACATCACTTCCACTCTTTTGCTTCAAGTAGAAGAAACTTGCAAAACAGAAGCAATCTCTCACCTATGTAAAAAACAACTTACAAAAATATTGCAAACAAGTTTGATACCTCCTAACAAGCCAGAAACACGACCCTTTGCCTCTCAAACTCCCTTGTACACAAAATCACTGTTTTTCTGCAAAAACAGGGCAAGCCCTGCAGAACCATCTCCATCTCCATTATCCCTCGTGCGTTTTGCCTTAAATTTGTTCCAATACCTTCCACTAAACTCACCTGAACTATCCCAGGCCTCCATTGCTAGCTGTAACACCATTAACACACATTGCCATTTTTGTTTCAAAGCTTTGCAGGTTGAGTTCTGTGGCACGATTCAATCCATTTCAAAACAAAGTAGGCATTGAGAAAGCTTCCTTAGACTTCAAGCAAGCTCAAAAGAAGCTCAAGCACCCTTGAAAGTTGCTGCATTTGCCAGCTCGAAGTCAACTGAAACAGGTATTTCATGGACTTCTATCTCTCTATTTAGGAATAGTTAGGCTTAGGTTTGTGAATGAAATATGTTGTACTCATAGCCCTGAAGCCATACAAATGCTTATCTTTCATTTACATTAATCATGATAGGAGAATTTCACCCATGAACTTTCTGAAAAAACTAGGTTAAGAATTAGGGCCAGAGAAATTCTCTCTGGTCTTTGAGAGTTAGCTTAAGTTTCTTATATGGTTGAATTCGTCGTTTGATGCTCTACAAGTTTCATGTTATGAGTTTTGTCAAAAAATCAAAGAATCAGGAGATAGCCATTGATGTACAGAATGCGCGTTTTTGTGAACAAGAGGAAGAAGATGAAGTCTGACTGGGCTGGGCCTGGTTGTTTTTACTCTTTACACATGCATTTTCAGTTTACACCCCCTGGCCCATTTATTTGAATATTTGTCATTTTGATATTTTTATTTTTTATTCTGACTTTATTATTTTTTGTCCAAATATAAAAAATGCCAAAAAAATTATTTTATATTTTTTCATATTTATTTCATATTTATTATTTATTTTACTAGTATAAATAGGTAAATAATTTATTTTTCTTTTATTAAAACTTAAAGAATAATATAAAAAAATATGTTTATTTTTTCATTTACTATTTTATTTATATTTAAAAACATTTTCTTGAATATACACATTTTTTGTAAATATTTAATCTTTATTATAATATATATATATATATATATATATATATATATATATATATATATATATATATATATATATATATATATATATATATATATATATATATATATATATATATATATATATATATATATATATATATATATATATATATATATATATATATATATATATATATATATATATATATATATATATATATATATATATATATATATATATATATATATATATATAAAACATTTTCTTGAATATACACATTTTTTGTAAATATTTAATCTTTATTATAATATATATATATATATATATATATATATATATATATATATATATATATATATATATATATATATATATATATATATATATATATATATATATATATATATATATATATATATATATATATATATATATATATATATATATATATATATATATATATATATATATATATATATATATATATATATATATATATATATATATATATATATATATATATATATATATATATATATATATATATATATATATATATATATATATATATATATATATATATATATATATATATATATATATATATATATATATATATATATATATATATATATATATATATATATATATATATATATATACTTATATACTTTATTTTATTAAATAATTAGGACAAATACAAAAATAATACATTTTCATGTTTATTAATATTTTACACTAAAAATATCTTTTTACAATATACTTTTTTATTTTTTGTATAAATTAATGTATTATTGTATATATTTAATCAATAATACTATTTACTTAAAAAATTAGGGTTTTTGCTCTAAATAACAAAATGATTAAAATTGATACCTTTTTTATTATTACTTACATTTCATATTAAAAAATACCTTTTACATACATAAAAACTTTTTTTTTGCATAATACATTTTATTTAACATTTATTTATTTAATTTTATTCAATTATTGTACATTTAAATATTTCCTATACATTCGATTTGTTTGTAATAATTTTAAATTTAATTTCTTGTCAAATACCCCTAATTCAAATTTGTACCCCCTCCCTATATCATGTTGTAATAATGTAGACTTTAAATTCTCGCACCTTTAAAATGCTTTCAAATATGCCATGGTTAGACCTAGGGTTTGTATGCAAAATAAAATCAACAACTAGTTTGACCTAATCCAAAGATAACAAGGCATGAAAAACAAACACAATGCACATTTGCACCCCTAGGGCTTACAATCCACTTGTTGCCTTCAAAAAGGGGCCATGATTGCATGTCAAGTACTTTGGCAAAACAAAAAACAAAACAAAAGATCATAGTCCCTCGATGACGCTATCTGAGTTGCCTAAACAAAATGATCAAAGTCCCTCAAGAAAATTGCCAAAAATACTTGACACTATTGCTATCATGGTCTATACGATGACCCGCGCCTGTCCCGTTAACATCCTAACACAAGGTTGTTCACCAAATACAATGGTGAAACAACACTGTTAAAAGGGTTAAAAACATGAGAAAGATCTTTGAGTAAATTAGGGTAGACAACTCTTAGTTACTTGGTCAAGCTTGCAAAAAAACATCCTTGCTATTTTTCAAAACACACTCCACAACACAATTTCCAAACCCTACTTTCAAACATTGAAAACTTTTCAAAAGACAAAAACACCTTTGTATACATTCAAACAAGAATCATTACAAAGGTTGCCACAATGATGGCCTCTTTTCAAAACATCTTTCAAAATCACATACAAAGCACCATTTCAAACAATTAAAGAGCACCATTTCAAACAATTGAAAAGCAAAGCAAGTGATCTAAGCAAGTAACTAAGAGCCCATGGATAACCATGGATAGAAAGGGTGCTAATACCTTCCCTTTCTATAATCTACTCCCCAAACCCAAGAAAACATCTCAAAGGTATTTCCTGTGCTTTTTGACCTTTCCTTAGGATAAAATAAAAAGTCGGTGGCGACTCTTGCTAAACCGAAACATTTGCGAACACAAACGCAAAATCCCAAGTCAGTTCTCCCACCGTATCACAGTGTGCGTATGTCATGATGTATGAACATGAGATGCTATTATTCCATATTCGAGTTCGGGAAAATAAATCCCTGACTGCTGTTGGAGAGTACTGGAAATTGAATTCCTGACCATCGTAGAAAAAGTGGTTCTTCTACTTCTTTTGGGGATGGTGAACGGAGATGACTATGTCGTGGATTTACTCTTCTCTGTTTGTGAATATTCTTCCGTGGAGAGACTCTGCTTGAGAATAACTCTGCAAGGAATAATTCTGTTTGAGAGAGGAGATACTTTGCTAGAATATTTTTCCGATTCAGAGAACTAAACTCCGCTTGGGGATGAACTTCCGTAGCTGGAGGGATAAACTCTGTTAGGGATTGAGATTATGTATTCAGAGAAATAGACTCTGCTTGGGAGACAACTTTATGAACCACTTACGATTATAAAAATCGGTTGGGGAATATATGTCGGCTCTCTGAAGGAACTTTGCTGGGGAAAGTAACTCCCGTTTGGGGAAGCCGATGTCAAAGCTTTGGTTGCCTCTACTCTATGGGGGACATAAACGTCACTGGGACGTATGCTGAGGACGTAGCAGTGACTTTGCATCAAGAAATTTCTGCCCCTGTACCCATTGGAGAAAGTACTTGCGGAGGCTTGGTGGATGCTGATTAGGATGATAAGTATTCTACTGATAAACAAATGACAAGTAGACGGGACATAGTCGTACGCTTCAAATCCATAACTTTTTCCTGGACCGCCCTTTCGGGTTTTCAGTCCACCAGGATACCCTTTTTGCTCAAGCCTCCTTTGCAGGTTTTCGACTTGTCGGGTGTGCATATCTTTTTTTGTTTTTATCCCTAATTTTTTCCCGAACCCTATTGGTTTGCCGGGATTCCCTTTTTTTTCCTAGGCCAGTCAACCTAGCGGGTCTTTGTTCATGTGCAATATTTTCCGACTATGTCCACGTTCACCGGGTACGGAGAATTGTCATTGTCCATAGTAGTAAGTGTTGCCACACTACCATAAGATGTTTGTTTGATATTCAAGATTCGTTGCTGGAATTCATGCCCAATTCCCCAAGTGATTCAGATGGAGATCTGCCCCTGGCTATTTGGAATCTTTGAGAGATTCCTTGAATCTTGACTTGACTGCCCCAGATGATGGACAATGATCATGCCGTGCCCCTTGGTTGGAAGTGTTTTTCCACTTGAGGTGATCCTTTTCATTGAGAAGGTTTTTGTTCACTAGATATTCGTCATGTGAATTTCTCTGCTGTTGAACAAATAGTCATATGCAAACAATGGTATTTTAAGAATGCAAAGCTTATGTCTGTCTTGAAGTTTGAAAATTCATTTTTTAGTAAAAAAAATAAATTTTGCAAAAGTGTGATGTCAACTCAGGATTTGTAGCAAACTTATAGGAGTCAGGATACCTTTTGTAACAATATGCTTTTGAACTAACCCATGCTTCAGCTAGGACTTTTAAGGGTTATAACGTGGCCTGGTTCATGGTTTAAGAAACAAAGGATAAAGGCTCAAATTTTATTTGTACCCACCCGTTCTTTGTGATGTTCTTCGATCCTATGCTCAATTAATTGTGCATTTTGAATCCCAGTTGAGTTTTGAAATGTCCTTGATATTCCGGTGATGGTTCAGAGATTTAATGTTTATTTGGAAGAGGCAATCATTTTGTAATCTCTTTTTTTTGTCGAGGATTTGTAGTAACCTCTTTTTTTGTGGTTTTCTTTATCCCTTATTTTTCCTAAACTAATTCTTTTGTAATTACAGTCAGTGGGATGCCCCATATTTTTCTTAAGTCTCCTTCATAGGTTTTGACTTAACAGGCTTTTCGTTTGAAAAATAATGACTGCCTGCTTTAATGATTATGCAGAACCATCACCATCTTCTGATTTGGAAGGACTTATTCAAGGTTATTCATTGTGTGCAAAGCGGAAGGCTGCGACTGAATGCGCCTATGAATTAACTGAGAAAACTACCCTGCCCCAGGTTATGATTAAGGGTTTTAATTTGTGTGAAAAGAAAAAATCCTACTTCTTTGGCTCAAAGGGGTTGACTAGGGGTTATCTTCCTTATAACTCCACTATTTAGTATTTTGAAACAATGTATGTACATCATTAGCAGAGTCTGTTCAAAAGCATACTGTAGGGATTATGGTATCATTTTCTTCATCCTCCCTCTAAAGGCTCAGCTTTTTAATCAAGAGTTGAATATCACAAAAAGGAAAGAAGTTTAAATATAGTGAATACGAATGAACTGATTCAAAATAGATATACGCAATGCATTGATAAAGTAACAAAGTTTGACATGAATAAATGTTCGAACAATCAAAAGAAAATTACAAATTGAAAATTCTAATGAACGAAAATCCCTCTTGTCAGAACTTGTCACTTCAAATGGTGGGCCTTGGAGGAATGACAAAAACATTCCAGTTGACCAATTTTTGTGAATTCCAATACTCATTCATCAATCAAGTCTTGAATTTTGTATTTCAACCTCCAACCATCGTCAGTATCATGCCCCGGGCTATTGGAGTGGTATGCACATCTTGCATTAGGATTGTAGTTAGGGGACAAAGTCTTGGGATTCATATAAGGTCCTATCAACGTAATCAGATTCATCCTCAACAGGTGTTGCAAAGCTTGAGACAATGACATGTTGAGTTTGATAAACTTCCTTTTGGGTATATCCAGCTTACTCTGATTAACCCTTTGTTTTTGGAGAGGTTGTTGTTGGACCCGTGATGTGGTAGCAATTTGGAAAAGTCCACTCTTGACCAAACCAGCCTCTTGTCTTCTCGAAAGTTGATCAATGACTTAGTCCCCAACCTCAACTGTTTTCTTCATACGGCTGCAACCGTCTTGATGAAGTTTCTTGATAATGGCTCTCAGCTCTTCTTGTCCCCGGGCTAGGCCTTGGATAAGAGCCCTCTGCCCCATCATCTAGGTTCTCATTGTTTCAACTTCAGCTTGCAGTTGTTCCAACCGTTCGTCCTTATTGTCTTCAGGATTTTTCTTGGCCAGGTTCACAGCGAAGAGTGCTTTCAACTCTTCCCGCCCCTTGGATAGGTTTAGGAACATTTCCATGAACTGAGCTTCTTGAGTTTGGAGATCTCTTTTGTCTTAATTGAGAGCCATTTCTGAAATAAATAGCAAAGAAGATGAGAAACCTGTACTGGAGATTACCTGTTATGCAGTGACATGTATGATATGCAATGGTTTTCAAGGATCTCGCGGGGTAAATAAGAAAAATGTTAGGCTTTGAACTTTACAACTTTGATTGAAGTACTTCGTATCGTTGGAGGTCCTTCTACAAGAGTCAATCTCACCATATCAAGTGGGTTATAGCCCCTGACTCAAGTTATCGTGTTTTGGTCTTTTGAAGACATTGGCCAGAGGAAAATAAATCCCCTTGCCCCTTGTTAAACGTATGGTTCATCATATTCTGCATCACAAGCCCTCGAGATCCTTGAAATGCTTAAGGAAATGCTATGTTATGATGCAATGATGTGAATTCTATGCATCAAGCAAAAATGTAGGGTAAGAAACCAATTTATTGGATTTATACAAACAAGATCCTGCAAGGAATACAAACAAAGCCCTACAATGAGTTCAAATTGTTAGGAATAGAAAGAAGACAAGTCACACAAGTACCCTTAGGTTTATGCTTGCATGGATTCCATAGGTAAATACCCTCTTGAAGTTTAGTTGGTTTCAAACTTGTCTTATAAAAGTAACTGGGTTCTAAGGATTCTCAATATCACTGATCATCCTTTATCGGGCATTGTTTCAGCTCAGGCAATCTTTTCTTGTGGCCGAAGTATCCCGAAAGTCTGATCTCAATGAGTGTAGCATCGAGTATCAACCAATCCTCAGCTTTATACCAAGGTCGGCTATCTCACTACTTTCTAATGGCCAAGTTTGTTCAACTAAAGTTCTAAAGTCCATTAGTGCTTCACAACACCACGCGGCGGCCCCATATTCTGCTTGTTTCAACACGAAGGATACCGGTACTAACCAAAGTGTCACACCAACACATCCATCACTTAAACCATATCTGTCTATGGTGTACAATCTCCATGATCTATTGCTGTTTACCTAAAAAGTGTCCCCCAAATCCGGGTGTAGGATCTTCAACAATACCCAAGCAAAAACCCTTAAAGATAAAGCAAGAAAAACAATCAAGAAAGCAATTTAAAAATGACCTAGATCCCAAGGTGTACCCCACTTTATTAATTAGTCCCCAGTAGAGTCGCCAATTCTGTGATATGGTGGCAGAACCGACTGTTAATACTGGTTTGCGTTTTTTGTTTGCAAATGTTTCGGTAAGCAAGAGTCGCCACCGACTTTCATTTCATCCAACAAAGGAAAAGGGAAAAAGAACAAAAAAAACCTTTTTCGAGATGTTTTTGAGTACGGGGGGTAGATTATAGAAAGGGAATGTGTTAGCACCCTTTCTATCAGTGGTTTTCCACGGGCTCTTAGGTACTTGCTCATTTTGAAATTGCTTGTGTGTGTTTTGCAAAAAGTTTTGTTTAACTTCTTGATAACCCTTTTATCGGTCCTCAAGAGTGTGACGAAGTCATTTTAAAAACTATTTTTTTGAAAAGTGTTTGTGTGAAGAGTTTTTGTTTTGAGCAAGTACTTAAGAGTTTTCTACCTACTCGAAAAAAGTCTGTTCATTTTCGTTCCCTTTAGACAGCTCTATCCTACTATTAAGGAGTAGGTAGCTCCGTCGTTGGAATTTATAAAGGGACGTTCGAAGGGACAAAATGGTCTCTGAAGGAAACAAGTAAAGATACCTTAGCGTTTTGAAGGGACTATCGTCATAAGATCAATTCGTAGGCAACTCGAGGGACAAGTAGGGACTATGATCTTTATCACGATTTTGAACCGCGGGTCATTGCTAAGGTATCCCTACATTCGAGGGACACAACCATTATTTCCGAGGCAAACAAGTGGGGACAAACCCTAGGAGTGAGCATGTGCAAGTGTGCCTTTTTCAGTTAATTATCTTTGCACAATTAGGGTTGTCTACCATTTTAATTTGATTTATCTTTCTCATGCAATCCTAATGTCCATACATCTAACAATTTAATAGTTGCAGAAATTAAAAGCAAGAAATAAAAACCCTAAGTATTACAAGGCTTTGGGGAAGGGATTACATAATCATAAACCGGGGATTAAACAGTAAATAATATGCGGTAAGCCCTAATTAAAAACTATTACAAACCCGAAACAAATACAATAATTGGAAAATAAAATATTGCGCGCGAGAATTAAGTACAAGAATCAAAGTTTAAATTCTAAAAATCTAATCAATTAAAGAGATAATATTTTTTTGTATTTTATTATTGAGGAAAATATTTGAAATCTTAACCTCAATCTAATTAATTAAAGAAAAATATTTTTTGGCATTTTATTGAGAAAATTAAATATTTATGAATTAAACCTAATTTGTCTAATTAATTTTAATTATGAAAACAATCAAGTCAATATCATTAAATTAATTATTTTCCAAAAAAAACTAATTTTAATAAAAAAACCTAATTCTACATTTTTGTGGTTTTCTTGATTAAATAAAAAATGAATTTTTTTGTTGTTTTGTAAAAAGAAATTAGTCAAATAAAACAAAAGAAAATATAGAAAGAAAGTAATTGGTCCTGTGGTGAAAGCAGATTAGGGGGTGTGAAGCTGAATTTCATTGAGCCTAAATCCTTTGGCCCAATCAGGCGTTTGGATCTAGTGCTGGCCATGTTTGAGGGTTCACTATGGTCTGCATGTGTAGAGTGTTAGATCAGGATATGATGAGATCTTGTGGTATGGTGATGGAAGTGCATGAGGAGCGCGCAGGGACCTGGAGCATTGGATATGAAGACACAAATTAGTGAAAATTAACTTTGCAAAAGGGCTAGATCGAACCCACCCCATTTTGGACTAAAGCCTTATCATGCCCTGCCTTGCCAACTGAACCAAGCGTGTTAATTGTTAACAAAATAATACAAAATAAATATAAGGTAAATAAAGATCTATGACCAAATGTCAAAAACGCGCACGTCGTGGGTCCCCAATGGTTTAAATGGACGAATCAGTGAGCACCACGCCATCACCTTCTTCAGGGATCCGTCGTTTTAGATGGGGAACTTTTACCTACAGCAGTTTTCCGTCACTATAGGTTGTAGTGACGGATTTTGTTCGTAACTCAAACCTGTAAAATTCAAAAACGCAGCACAAGCAGAATAAATTCAAACCAAAGGCATGGATCAATTGCAAATCATCTCCTGAGCATGATAATACCCCTAATTTTATCCAATTTTGCCTTTATATAGAATTCCCAATTTGGGACCTCAAAACCCTAACAGTGGCATCGTGCCATTCCTGCACTTAAACTTCAATCAAACCAATAAAAAACATTGCAAATATGATAGCAAGCATGGATATATGATCAAAACATGTTTATGATGGATAAATCATTGAAAATGAATCTGAAAAAAGATGCAAATCGTGGCACTGTGAGGCGTGATTTATAAAGGTTTTAAGGCTTGAGGATGATTGGAATGGCTTCAGAAAATGTCTAGGAACGGATTGTTGGCCTTGGAATTTCTTGAAACGACCTATAGAATCAAAACCGGCCTGCACTTTTTCCATAAAAAATTGAAACTTCTTCCTTTGTTTTCATGACCCCAAACCCTCTTTTTTTGCCTTGAGAATGTTATGTCCTTATAATGGAATGAATTAGGTCAATAAAAACTAATCATATCTTTGCAAATTATGGAGATTTGATTTCATTCTTTGTCTTGTATGATTTGTTTCCAAAATAGACCAAATTAAGATGTTTTCCAATCAATTGGCTCTTGCACGAATTTTTTGATTTTCTAGCTGTTCATGGACTCATAATATGCTCATAAAATCAAATATTTGATTTTATTTGATTATTCTATTATTTAAATTGATTTATTTTGATTTAAATGGATAAAAAATCCAAATAAATAATAAAAATAATAAAATAATAGGGGGATTATATCAGGGGTCGTGGGCCATCTTAGGAAAAAGTTTCAAACAAGAAAACATGGGCCCATTTAGAAAAAAAAGTCATTTTGATCAATGTTGATTTCATGCACATTTCCAAAAATTTGTCAACTTTGACAATACATATCTCCCTCAATTTTAACCCTAAGAGGATGTTCTTGGACTTTTTAGAAATCTTAGGATGTTCTCTCAACAACCCTTTTAGTTTCATTTCAATTGGATCTTTCATGTTCATGTAATAAGCTTTGACCCAAAAGGTGTTTTTGTTGACTTTTTTAAATGACCTATAATGTCTGAATTTATATCTTTTCATGAGTGCATTTGTTGAACTTGAGGGCTGAAGATGAGTTGTAGGGAATTGAATCCTATTCAAAATGAGCCTTGTATGGGAAATTTTTGATAATGTATGAGAAAGTTATGCCTGGTCAAAGTTTGGTTGACTTTTCCTACAGAAACCCTAATTTAGCAACTTTTGAGTTTTGATGAATTTGGGGAATTCCTTGAGGAATCATGATCAACCCTTGATCAAATGATGAATGTTACTTCAAAATGTTGATGTTGACCATAAATCTTGAAGTTTGACTGCATGAGGGTCACATTTGACTTTTGACCTAGTACAATTGATTTTAGGCATTTGAGCAGTTGACTGAGCAAACTTCTTGTGCAAGGCATGAAACTTGGCATGGGTGATCTTGAGGATATATTAGGGAAATGGAAATCATTTGGTACCCTTGTAACTCAAACATCTTGATGAGGAGTGAAACCCTAGTTTGAGGCTCATTGTCTTAGGAGGAGGATTTGTCTGGTCAATCCTTAGGCATCCTTGGGCAAGTTGAGGACCTCTAGGAGTATGTTTTGAGTAAAATGAGAGAGAAAATTTTAGGGTACAACACTAAGTCTTTAAGCATAATCCTTCTTGTCAAACTTCTCTATGAACTTCATCACTGCATCGAATAATTCCTTGAAAGAATCTACTTGAGCTTCAATCCTTTCATCCTGGATATCCAAGCGTTGATGGATGAGACGATTCTCTTCTTGTTGGTTTTCCATAGCTTCCTTGAGCTCCTTTATTTCTTGCTTCTTATATTTCTTCTTGGTTACAGAGGAACCTCCTCGAATTTCTTTTTCAGAATGTTCTCTCTTATTCTGAAGCTTATCAGATAAGGCAGAAAATACAGGCTTGGGTAGTTGAACTAATGGAAGAAGGAATATATTTATTTTTTAAACATCTTCTGGGTTTAGCTTTTCAGGTTCCTTACTTACTTTAGTAATTAGATACATGTCTAGAAAATCTTCACTGTTGAAGGATTTTTCAATTACAACTTGTGGTACAAGTTGTTTATTTTCAGAATCTATAATATTGTTATTAATTAGGAATGTAGAGATCAATCTTCCATAAGGAATCCAATTCCTTTGATTCTTGGACATTCTTTTAGTGAAGTTTACAAAGTAACAAAGATAACCAAAGAGACAAGCTAATAAGTTAATCTTTTCTCCTTTTTCCAGGTGATATAGAAGATTCTTGAGATCTATATCCAAAAACTTAGAAGAGTTTGTTGGGATTTTATCAACGACAGTGCCAATGAGAATCCTGAACCAAACCCTTAAGATATTAAAGAGGTTGTTAGCTAACTGAGAATACTTTCCATTAGTGAAGATGACTGGGGAGATCTTCTGAATAACCTCAAAAAATCTAGACTTATTTCTTAGTAACAGAGAAACTCTATGGTTATAGCAACAAACGCTTGAGTTGTCATGTTGAAGGAGTTTAGCAATGTGAGTTTCACAAATGTATATATCGTGACCCTTGATATTAGAGCCAATAATATGTTCATCTAGGATGAAGGAATTTTCCCAAAAATCTTTGACAAGATTAGGGTAGGTTGGTCCTTTTAGAAGATTTAAGTAGTTTTACCATACTTGGGTTTTCAACATCTCAGAAAGATTAAAACCATGTTCAATAATATTGTCAAAGTCTATTATTAGTTCAGTAATCACATGCAGATGCTCAATCAGCAGTGCCAGAGTGGTTTGAGGTTCATTTATGTTTCCAATGAGAGATGATCCTTGATGATATCCCAATTGTTGTTGTTGTTGTTGTAGAAGAATACTCTGAGCATCATAAAGGTAGTTGGCCATGTATGAGAGTGATTAAGGAGGCTTTACTGGTTTTTCAAAAGAAAAGTGTAGGGGTTTTGAAGTGGTGGTGAGTGAAGTGGAGTGAGTGATTTTATAAAGAAAATTTAGCAATGATGGTAAAAACCTAGAACAGTGGAATGATATGACAAGGGGAAGTTGTAAAGATTTAAACTTAATATCAAGATAATCTCTTTACCCAAGGCGTCGTATTAAATGATAGGCATGGTTTAAGAAAGGACATATGTCTAATGTTTTATTCATCAATTTTTCATTTAAACAAACAAACTTTTGATGAGGCAAGAATTTTAGATTCCAGTGAACAAAAACATTCGTAAGAGAACATTTTGAACAAGGGAATTTATTAGATAAGAGCTTTATTAGATTAGAGTATCTTAACCTAAAAACCAACAATTTAGAAAGATACTTACCTTAAAGTCTGATTTATTTAGAGAACTCTATGTTGCGGGTAAACTTCTTTTCACATATGTCACGATTTTCTGAGAGGAAATGGATTTCATCATGAGAGGTTAGAACCCGATCTTTGTTTCATCATGCTTCTTCTGAGATTTTTGACTCTAGATCCTCCTATAGTGACTTCCTTGTATTTTGTGTATGAGTAGATAATCTTCTAATATGTAAAAAATTTAAGTAGCTTTGACTTTTTAAGTTCAAGCTTTAAATCTAACATAGGTTAGTTCTTCAACACTGAGTGTTTAGTTTGTTATATACTCTATAGCCTTTTTAACATTCAGAATATTCCACAAAGTCACAACCAAGAGTTTTAGAATTACTAGGTTAAGATTTTCTCATTCATTATAACTCATGAGCATCCAATAGGATGAGAATAAGGAATGTTGGGCTTCTTGTTCTTCCACAATTTATAGTGAGTCTTTCACATAATAGGTCTTTAGAGAGAAATTTTTATGAAAGTAACCCATCCTTGTGTCATAGAAACTTCGCACAAGATCATATGCAATAGTTGTTTAAAAGTGGCTACTCCATATTTCTTTTGAATGGCGCACTTGTTGTGAGTAAAACCTCTGTCATTAGAGGTCTTGCATGATGTCAAAACTGGTAAAAGGTAGAATTTCTATTGTGATCGGTGGATCTGGAACTGACTGTTTAACGCTGGTTCGCGAAATGTCGCGGAAGCAAGAGTCGCCACCGTCTTTTATTTTCTCCAAAATGGAAAGGACAAAAGCACAGAAAAATTCCTTAAAGAGATTGCTCTCGGTTCGGGAGGTAGATTATAGAAAGGGAAGGTATTAGCACCCTTTCTATCCATGGTTATCCATGGGCTCTTAGATACTTGCTCATTTGTGTTTTCAAAAATGGTTTGTTTGCTTTTCAATTGTGGGTTTTAAAAAGTTTCTTTGAAAATTTCAGTTCAACTCTTGTATCGGTCCTCAAGAGTGTTTGAAAAATTGCTTTCGAAAGCTTTTTGAAAATGTGTTGGTGTGAAAAGTATTTTTGAATTTTGTTTGAAATTTAGAGCAAGTATCTAGAGTCGTCTACCTACCCTAAGGAATTCGTCTGTGTAAATGTCCTTTAAAGTAGTGCCATCCCACCATTGAGAGGTAGGTAGCACCACCGTTGGAGGTGTTCGGGTCAATTCGAGGTTCGGGACATAGTGATCACCGGAGTAATAGGAAGACACCTTAGAAGCTACCCTCATGCCAGGTTCCTGGATCATGAGGACTTACTAAAATGTCCTCTACTCGACGATCACCTTTCGAGGGGCAAGGCAACAGTGAGGCGTACCCTAAGAGTGGTGTGTGAATTTGTGTGTTGTTTTCAGTTTAGCAATTATCTTTGATCATGTATTTGTGGTGATCTATGCTTGTTTTTAATTTAGGCCATACATTCTTTCATGCAATTAGAATTTAAAAGTGCGGAAATTTAAATCTAAGCTATTACAAGGCGCGGGTCTATACATCGCCAAAATACAAAGACCCGTTTTGAATAAAAATGCGGAGAATAAATAAATTCCTAATTACTATTACAAGGCTTGAGCAATTACATAATATAAAAAAAGGAAAATAAGAATAAATGCGCGAAAAGCATAAAAAATGGAACGTTCGAGGGCGTTGGATCCTTTTGGAATTAAATTGAATGAAAAGTTAATTAATTATTAAATTAAAGAAAAGAAATGTTTTTTTGATGGTTTTTGTATTTATGAAATAAAGAAAATTAAAATTCAAGAGAAACCCTAATTCTAAGTTGTTTTTAATTATTAAAGAAAAATATTAAAGTTTAACCTAATTTACTAAATATTTAATGTACATGTTTATTTACAAAATAAATTAGTAATTAATAATAATGATAATAAGAAAAAATTATTTATTAAGAAAAGTGATAAAAAGTTAAAAAAACTAATTTCTACATATTTTAATTTATTGAGAAAAAGATTAAAGTTTTAAAACCTAATTTACTAAACTAATTATTAAAGTTTATTTACAAAATAAATTAATAGTGAAATAATAATAATTAAATATACTTTAGTTTCTGATTTTTTATCTTATGAAAATTAATTTATGAAATTAAAGAAAACAATTGAAAATAATTAAAAGAATAAAAAGGAAAATCAAATAAAAAAATAAAAATGTACAAACCATGGGGGGTATTCTGACCCAAAGGGAGGTTTTTTGTGAGAAATCTGGCCCATTAGACAAAAAGCCTTGTTTGACTTTCTGGCATCACGTGCGTGTTCATTGACTCCTGAGTACCGTGGTCTGCATTCTTTGGCCATTGAATTGAGTTTCATAGCCATTTGTGTTCTGGCCCCAACGTTCCTTAATCTTCTCAGGATGTCTGTCTCGTCATGCATAAGTTGTTCTTTTGGCCATTTGGCTTTTGGCTTTTGGCCATTTGGCTTTTGGCCTCAACGTTTCTAAATGAACCTGCATGGGATCCTGTCTAAATCTGCAGTGTTGAATCTCACGAACACATTAAATAAAATCATAAAATGCAAATAAAGCCAATATATGAAGAAATTTAATGTTTAGGCACAATATGACATGTATGAATGATTATACCCTTTTGATCATGGAGATCAAATCAATCTTACCCTTACTAGAAAATTAGTGACCTGAATGCTTTTATGCCTTTTGGATCATGGAGATCAAGCCAGCCTTACCCTTACTGAAGAAGTAATAAGATGTTGGTTTGTAACTGAGATGACTTGTTTGTAGTGAGAGAGGGATTTGTAATAAGGATTTCAAGGTTTTAGGGTTTTTGAAAGAGTTTGATATTCCAACAGTGTTGTGGCAAGGTTTTTTCTCTCTTTTCCTCTTTTTCTCCTCTCTGGTTTGTGTGAAAAGAAAGTGATTATATAATGGAAATTAGGGTAAAGAAAATGGGCTTTGAATGTGCAATTGGGCCTCCAATGTTCACTTGAGTTCGTCACTTTCCAGGCTAAATCGCAGGGACTTAAGTGCAATTTTTGAAGTTGAAATGTGAAAACAAAATGTAGCCGGAATCGAGAACTAACTCCTGTCCGAAAATCGACTCAATCGGATAAACGGTGAATTAGTTATGAATTTTTGAAGTTTCAGCTCAGACAAACTTATTTTGGGCTCCAGTGTCGACTCTGACACGTTCTTCAATAAAAAACTGGTATTGATCGGTGCATAATTTGATCTCGACTTTTGAAGAAAAGTTGTAGATCTATGAGTCAGTGACCTTGTGTAAAAATATGAGTCCAATCCGATAAAAATTGACCGAGTTATGAATTTTCGAAGTTTCGGCCCAGATGAAATAGTATTCAGCATTCAGGATTTTCAGCGTGTCACGCACTCTGAGCAAAAAACGAAGGCCTTTTGAATACCGTTTGAACTCAATACCTTCTGTGAAAATGTAGCCAACTCAATTTGTGAAATTTTGGCGCCGGAACCAGCTCGATACGATGAAAATCAACCAAGTTATGATTTTCTGAACATGACGCAAATAAACTTCTGTCACAAATTTTCTGTACGAAAATACTTGATAAATCCACATTTTTGAAGACCTTCTGATCGAAATTGGCTTCCAGCCGTGAGAGATGAAAACTTAGATAATGTCAAGACGGAATTTTGGCCACCGGAACGGGTTCAAAACGAGTCACGATCTTCAAGTTATGAATTTTTTAGCTCGTAAAAACTGCACTTTCAGCACACTTTTTCACTATATTTCTTCAAGAAAACTCGCACATTCGGATACCTTCTTTAAAGAATTGACTCTTGAGCTGAACCTGAATTTGAGAATATGTTATCAGAGATATCTTGGCGAAAGAATACCTGAATATGACGCGCCGGGTTGGACTTGTGAATTTTCTTGAAATGTTTTGAGAAATATGGGAGGGCAAATTTTGGGGTACAACAGTTGCCCCTGTTCAATCTTCTTAGACCTGAGGATGCAGATTGGCTGATGTTGTACCCCAAAATTTGCCCTCCCATTTCCTCAATATTTTCTCATCACAAGACTCTTGAAGATCAAGATCCAGTTAGGGTTTCCTCTGCTCAAGACTTCTCCTTGCACTTTGGACTCAAATTAGGGTTTGTGTTTGCCCAAGGATGTTTTGACCTAGAATGCCTAAAATGACTTTCATTCTTCATGTTGGACTCCCAAGTTTATCCATACCAAGTTTCAAGTCTTGATTCCAAGTTTTACCCAGTCAACTGGACAGTTGACCTAAAAATCAGCTGTATTGGGGAAAAAGTCAACTGTGGCCAATTGACAGTCAAACCTCATGAAATTTGACCCACATCAACATCATGAACTCACATGGACCATTTGATCAAGTTTGGATCACAATTCCATAAGAAACTTGATCAGATCACCAAAAGGGCAAAATGGTCATTTTTAGGGTTTTGACTGCACAAAGGTAATTTTTGACTGTTTGACCTAGCCAATGGCAAATCAAGCTCACATATGGACTTAAGGACTCAATGAAATGGTCTTGACACATTCATCAAGCTCAAAAGATCCCAAGTACACAAGATTGACAGTTGAATTTCCCAGTCAATTGATCAATTTTGACTGTATACTGAAAAGTCAAACTTTGACTTTTTGGTCAAAATCAAGAGTCAAGATTCATTTTTCATCAAAACATGCCAAATCATGAAACTTGTTCACCAAGAAATCACAAAATGCAAATTAGGGTTAGAAAATAGAATTTTTCATAACTTAGAATTTTTTTAAGTTATGAAAAACCCTAATTTTTTCCCAACTTTGCCCCATCTTTTCACCAAGATCCATTTGGATTCAAACAAAAGTCAAAACATGAAAGTTGTAGCTTGTTGCATAATCTACAACTTTGATTCACAAAGTTTTCTCATTTGAAGCTTGTATCTCAAGTTACAATTTTTTGAATAAGGGCACTAAACCATTTTTAACTTAGTGAAATTTTAACCTATTTTGACAAGGTTTTCTACCCCACTTCAAGGCCATTTTTCACACCCTTCCATTTGGAATTTCAATTTGTATTTCAAAGATGGATTGTAGTACACATTCCAAACTTTCCAAAATGTCCAAGAACTTCTCAAACAACCTCATAACTTGAGAGATTCGAATTTCACAAGCTGGCAAAAATTCACTTTTGTTCTTAACCAAGACATGTTCATAATCTTGCAAATTTGAACTCAGCTTGCTTTATGCTTGATTACAGGTCCTTGAAGCATTCCATACTCAATAATTTAATGTATATTCAATGTGTTAAAGTGTTGTTCTTTGAGTGCAAGCATTGTATGCAAGATTAATCCTAAACTAGATAAAGTGAATTTTCCATTTTTGAAAAGATTAGCTTTATGTCAATTTAGAAATCCAACAAGTACAAGCAAAATCCTTTTGGCACATGATTATGGACAAGTTGCTCTGATCAAGAGAAGATTATGCAGCACATTAGGAGGCCCCCTACTGACCTAAACCATCAACTTGCCTTTGTTGCTTAAGAGAGAAGAAAAAGTCCATAACTTGTACCAATTTCAATCTCAGCATTAGGACACAAGAAAGAAGTTATCAAACACATTACACATAACATATCCAAGATTTTGCACGAGCCATTGACCTCCCAAACATCCTCAAACCAAAAAACACCATCAAACTGCAAAAACAGAGTTGCCTCTGCAGTTTGATTGCTAACTCCTACTTCCCTCAAGTTCTTGTGCCAAAACCAGTTCACACACATTCCCTAGTGCTTATGCAAGCTAACCATGACCTAAAACCTGACCTGTAACACCTCCAAGCCACTTCACCATTTTTAATTTTCTGTTTTGCAGTTGGAGTTCACTAGCTCGATTCAGGGAGTTTCAAGACAAAGTAGGACTTGGAAAAGCATCCTTACACTTCAAGGAAGCTATACAAGTCATCATTTCACTCTGAAATATCCTCCATTGCAAAGCTCGATTCCAACTGAACAGGTACATTCATGAAGTTCTATCTCCCTTATTAGGCATTGTTAGCTTTAGGTTTGTGAAGAAAACATGTCACAATCACAGCCCTGAACATGCTCATATGATTAGATTTTATTTATATTCCGTGTGCTTAGAGAATTTTATGTCTGAATATTGATGAAAATTTAGGTCAGAAATTGGGGGAGGAGAAATTCTCCCTCATCTTAGAGAGTTAGGTCAAGTTCCATACATGGTTAGAATCGTCTCTTCATGCTGAACATTTGTTGTGTTATGAGTTTTTGCTAAAAAGCCAGGAATCGAGAGTTGGACATTGATGAACATGGCGCGCGTTTTTTTCAAACATTTGTGCTGGAGGTTGAAGACAGTGGCATTGGGCTGGGCCTGTGTATCTTTTCTTATTCACACCACTTAATTGCTATTACACCCCCTGAGCCCATTTGCTTATTTATTTGACTTTTTTGACTTTTTCTTTTTTGATTGACTTTATTTATTTTTTCTCATAATATAAAAAACATAAAAATATTTTTTCCATCTTTTTTTGAATTTATGGCATATTTATTTGATTTGTTTCCTTTGTTTATACACAAATATTATATATACTATTATTTAGAATAAATATAAAAATAGTGTAAATACAATTTTTATTTTTGTTTACCTTCTGAAAATATTTCACATAAAAAATACTTTTTTTTTATTATTTATTTATTTTATTAAATATTAAATATTTTGCACATAATGCATATTTAAGAAATTAATATATATATAGATATATGTTTATTAATATATTTAAGTTAAAATATAAAAATACTTGAATTTTTCATTTTTATTAATATTTGATACAAAAATACTTTTTTCATAATATACTTCATTTTATTTTTATTTTTGTACATAATAAATAAATACTTGTATTAAATCAATTAATATCCATTTTCATTAAAATTAGGGTTTTTGCCCTAAAAGTTAAAAATACTCAAAAATAATACCCTTTTATTTTCTTATTTATTCTACATAAACCATACTTTTCTCATACATAAAAAAACTTTCTTTTTGCATTTTGCATATTTATTTAATTTCCATTTAATTATGCAATTTATTTATTTTGCAAATATTCAAAAATGATGTAATAATTTAGATTTAAATTCTTGTCAATATCCCCATTTGAACATTTGTACCCCCCTTCCCATATTTGGTTTTGTAATAGCTTAGTAAATTTATTTTCGCACTTTATTGCTTTCTAAAGATAACATGTTAGAATTAGGGTTTGTATGCGAAAAAACGACAAAAATAGTTATGACCTAATCTCAAGATAAACAAGCATGAAAACGGACACACATCTCACACTTGCACCCCTAGGATACTCCACTTTGTTGCCTTCAAATAAATGGGCCATATTGTATGTTGAACTTCTTTGGGCAAAGCAAACAATTTGAATGATCATAGTCCCTCGATAACATTTTTCAAAACAAACAAATTGAATGATCATAGTCCCTCGATAACATTTTTCAAAACAAACAAAAACAAATGATCAAGTCCCTTAAAGAAAATGCCCAAAGACATTTAACGCCGTTGCAATTATGGTCTAAACGATGACCCACGCCTGTCCCTTTCACATCCTAACATAAGGTTGTCCACCAAACACAATGGTGGAACAAACTTGTTAAAAGGGTTAAAACATAGCAATAATCTTTTGAGAAATTTAGGAGTAGATAACCTCTTAGTTACTTGAATCAAACTTGCAAAACAAAACACTTGCCTAATTTCAAAACCACACCTCACAACACTTTCAAAACAACTTTCAAAAACAAATGAAAACTTTTTTTTGCAAAAGACATACATATTTGTATACATCCCCACATGGATCATTACAAAGGTTGCCTCCACATTGGTTTCTTTTCAAAACATTTTCAAACCCACACACTCAAGCACCATTTCAAACAATTGAAAACAAAAAGGCAAGTGATCTAAGCAAGTAACTAAGAGCCCATGGATAACCATGGATAGAAAGGGTGCTAGCACCTTCCCTTTCTATAATCTACTCCCCGAACCTAAGAAAACATCTCAAAAGGTTTTTGCTGTGCTTTTTAACCTTTCCTTAGGATAAAATAAAAAGTCGATGGCGACTCTTGCTCAACCGAAACATTTGCGAATACGAACGCAAAACACTAGTCAGTTCTCCCACCGTATCACAGAACTGGCGACTCTGCTGGGGATTTTTTTAAGTGGAGTAACCTTAGGGCTTAGATCACCTTTGTTTTTAATTGATTGTCTTGTTTGCTTTTACTTTTGTGGGCTTTGTATCGGAGTTTTATAGATCCTAACCCGGATCTGGGGAATACCTTCTTAGAAAGTAGCAACAAGGCTGTGAGGGAACTGTGCGGGGTATACCGACATGGTTGAAGCAGTCTGCTACGTTGATGTGGCACTTTGGTGTGTACCGGTAACCCTTGAGTTCAGTCAAGGAGAGTACGGGGCCGCCGCGTGGTGTCGTGAAGCATCAACTGACCTTAGGAACCTTAATTGAACCATCTTGGCCTTTTTAGGGTAGTGAGATAACTGACTTTGGTGCAGTCCGAGGTTGGTTGATACTCGATACTACACTCAATTGAGGGTTGCTTTCTTGGGATATTTCGGTCGCCAGTTCAGTGGCTAAATCGAAACGATGAACAATGAAAGTAATCCAGTGATATTGGGACCCTTAGAACCCGGTTACTTCTAATAGGACAGATTGAGCCCACCAAACTTCAAGAGGGTAATACCCAGACCCCATGCAGGCCTAAACTCTAAGGGTTTGTCTTGTGTGACTTGTGTGCCTTACCATGTTTGATATTTGTGGTGTATTTAATCATAACATCATGACATCATACAACATCATGTGCATTGACTGACCATTTCAAGGGTTTCGAATCTTCATCTTTGTTCTTGTTTTATAGGACATGGAAACTGCTCGCAGAAAGACAATTCAGATTAGCCTTGTAAGGATCCCTCCTCAGCTTAAGGAACTTATGTCCAGGATTCCCGAGGGTTCTTCATTCAGTGAGAGACATGGAAGACTCATCAGCTTGGTTAACACCAACATTGAGGGAGATATGATAAAAGTCTTGTTCCAGTTCTTTGACCCTCTGCATCACTGTTTCACTTTCCCGGATTATCAATTGGTGCCTACATTGGAAGAGTTCTCCCGACTTCTGAAGGTCCCTATCCTTGATCAACTACCCTACAACGGTACGGAAGAGGAACCCAAGCTTGAAGAGATTGCTAAAGCCTTACACCTACAACCGTCTGACCTCAAGGGACATTGGGAAGTTAGAAGTGGTATCAAGGGGTTCTTAGCCAGGTTTCTGTTCGAGAAAGCCCAAGAATGTTGGAACTCCCTTGACCTACAAGCTTTTGAAGAAGTTATGGCCCTCCTTGTCTATGGTTTGGTGTTATTCCCTAACCCAGATCAGCTTATTGATATCAGTGCTGTCCAGATCTTCATGACCAGGAATCCTATACCTACGTTGCTGGGGGACATCCTTCACTCATGTTACACTCGAACCATGAGAAGAAGGGGTGTCCTTATGTGTTGCACTCCTCTCCTGGGAAGGTGGTTTATTTCGCACCTTCCACAATCAGTTTTGAAGAACGAGCGGGGTTTGAGATGGTCACAACGGTTAATGACTCTCACGCATGCAGATATACATTGGTGCCCTAGGTCCAGGGAAGACGTCACTATCATTGATCGTTGCGGGGAGTACCCTAATGTTCCTTTATTTGGAATCATAGGAGGTATTACTTACAACCCATGCCTGGCTTGGAGACAATTTGGTTATGCTCGGAGGGATGGCCCTCATGACATGTTAATTCCTAACATAGTTTTTGATTTCGACAACGATACTCAAGGACTTCGTCAGAGATTTATCAGAGCTTGGAGGATGCCAAGTAGGATAGACAGCAAGACACTGGGGCACAGGAACTCCATCCCGTTGGAACCTTATCTCAAGTGGGTACGAGCCCGCTCCCAGAAGTTAGTGATGCCTTATCCTCATATGCTCCCTGTGATCAAAGAACCAGTCTTGGAAGGAAAGGTGTCCTACACCATTCAACATCCCGACATGCCCACCTCCTGGGAAGAAATGCAGAAGAGCTGGGTCCAGCTTAAGGAAGAACGAAATTCTCTTGAGACCAGTCTACATGCTAGTGAAAAGAAGGTCCTGGAACTCACCCGCCTACTGCACGAGGAGAGGAATCTCAACACCTACATCGCCCCAAAGAGGATGCGCAATGTTTTTTTGCCTTAAGGAGTCATTTTGTAATATTTGGCCCGTGGGGCATTTATGTACTAACGAATTTCTCTTTATTAATATGATGTGCGTTCCTTTTTGTCTGCAACAAATTTTGAATATTCTAAATCCTTGAATGCATTGCATACATACGCATTCCATTGCACCATATGCATAGCAGGTACCCTATTTCACAGGTTGCTTAATCTTCTTCGCTGTTTGTGTGAACAGTCATCATGAATCCAGACTCCTCCAGTGAGCAAGCAATCGAGGCCCTCCAGGCCCAAAATGCACAGTTTCAAGAGATGGTCCTAAGCCTAGCCCAAGGACAGCAAGAGTTGAAGACTCTACTCCTGAAGAAGAAGAAGAAAAAGAGGACTGCGTTGTTCAACACTGGACGCAGATTTGGGAATACACTCCATAATGAAGCTGATCCAACTACTTCTTCAGCTGAGAAAAACAGTCCCCAAGGGGGAGGAGCTCCTAGTCCCGCAGTCTCCGACAACGAGACGGACTATAACGACGAACAATACCCACCTGCTGCTGACAGATACAAGCAATTGGAGGACCGCTTGAGCGCCATGGAAATTCAGAATGTGCCAGGACTGGATTTCGGAGATTTGGGGTTATCTTCTGGGGTAGTAATTCCACACAAGTTTAAGGCGCCTGCCTTCGCCAAGTATGATGGGGTCTCCTGCCCAAAGCTGCATCTAAGGTCGTACGTAAGGAAGATCCAACCTTACACGGCAGATAAGAACCTTTGGATTCACTTCTTCCAAGATAGCCTCTCGGGGTCACAGCTTGAATGGTTCTACCAATTGGATGGAACTAGCATCCGACACTGGGAAGATTTGGCAACCGCATTCTACAGACAATACCAATACAATTCTGATCTCGCTCCTACGCGTACCCAACTTCAGGGTATGTCTCTAGGAACGGGTGAAGGGTTCAAAGAGTACGCTCAAAAATGGAGAGATTTGGCTGGCAGGGTGCAGCCTCCATTGACTGATCGTGAGCTGGTTGATATGTTTCTAGGGACGTTGTCTGGTCCGTTTTTCAATCATTTGGTTGGTAACTCCTCCGCTGGGTTTACAGATTTGATATTGACAGGAGAAAGAATTGAAGCTGCCATCAGGTCAGGCAAGATACAAAAGGCTGCCTCCACAAGTGCTGAGAAGAGGCCGTTTAAGAAGGAAGCAAGTGCCGTCTATGGTACTAGAAGACAAGTCAAGCCCGAAAGTCGCCAAGCCGTCAATGCTTTGGTCATCTCAAAACCTGTTGCTGCTCCTCAGCAGTACAATCAACAAAGAAGTGAAAGGCCTAAGAGGCAGTATACTCGACTGAGTATGACCTTATCTCAAATTTTACCCCAACTGTTATCCACCAACCTGGTGACCCTCAAAGAAGCTCCTAAAGTCGTCAACACTGCGTCTCCTAAGTATAACCCAAATGCCCGGTGTGCTTATCATTCTGATAGTCCCGGGCACACTACTAATGATTGCTGGGCCTTGAGAAACAAAGTACAAGATCTGATCGACGCAAAGGAAATTCAGTTTGAAGCGCCGGAGAGACCAAATGTTGTAACTGCTCCTATGCCCCAGCATAGAGTAAATGCCATTGAGGAAGAATTGTATGCTGTTTCGGTAGATGAAGTTGTTACCCCTCTGAAGACCGTCAAGAAGAACCTACTGCGGGCCGGTTTATTTCCGGGTTGCAGTGAAGGTTGCCTGTTCTGTGCTGTTTCCCTATCTGGTTGTCCCTTGCTGAGGTTAGGCGTCCAAAGCCTAATGGATAGCAAGGAGATTCTATTCAAGAAGTCTGCTGTTCAGTTGGTTCCGGTAAAAGAAGTTTCTGTGGTTACCATCTTCAATAATCCAATCAAGGCTCTCCCGAAGAAGCCTGTTCAAATCATGACTGTTGCACCTGTGATTATTACTGTTCCGGGGCCTCTCCCCTACGTATCTGATAGAGCTGTCCCCTGGCATTATGGGGCAGACATATATGTGAATGGAATCAAACAAGAATTCGACACTGGCGCCAGTATCTGCGATATCACTGGTCCAGCCAAGGTCACCCGCAGTGGCAGGCTCTTCTCGCCTGACATTGCGCCGCCCGCTACTCGAAAACCCCTCCTTATAACACATACAAGTTTACCTGTTCCCGCTACTGATCAAGTTGTTCCCCCTGCTGCCGAGTCATCTAATGCTCGGGGCAAAGGGATTGAAGAAGAGCCTGCCCGGATGGAGGCACCGATACCTATAAATGCTGAGGCCTCCCAACAAGAAGTGGAGGAGATCCTGAAAATAATAAAGAAAAGTGATTTCAATGTTGTCGAGCAGCTGGGGCATACGCCCTCCAAGATCTCCATGCTCTCCTTATTGCTATGCTCTGAGGCCCATGCTAAAGCCTTGATTTCATTTCTCAAAACGGCCCATGTGCCACAGGAGACATCTGCAGTCCAGTTCACTGATTGCGTAGCAAATCTGACAGCCGACAATGGCTTGGGTTTTTCAGATGCTGACCTGACTGCGAAGGGAAGAGACCACAATGATGCCCTGCATGTCTCTATCGAATGCAGGGGCACTACTCTGGCGCATGTATTGGTGGATATTGGTTCTTCCTTGAATGTCCTACCGAAAAAGGCTTTAGACCGTCTGGATTATGAAGGCCTAGAACTGAAGCCCAGCAATATCATCGTTAGGGCCTTTGACGGTTCAAAAAGGATGGTTCATGGAGAGGTTGACATCCCTATTCGTGTGGGCTCTCAGGTGTTCGACTCTACGTTTTATGTGATGGATATACGTCCATCGTACTCTTGTCTACTGGGTCGACCTTGGATCCATAAAGCTGGGGCAGTGACCTCCACCTTGCACCAGAAGCTGAAGTATCCCGTCAGGGGGAAGATCGTCACTGTGCAAGGAGAAGAGGAGTATATGGTGAGCCATTTGAATTCCTTCAGATACATTGAGATGGATGGGGAGTTTATTGAAACCCCCTTTCAGCATTTCGAGGAGGTGCATCCAATTTCAGCAGCAGCAGAAACAACGGTCGAAAAGAATGTTTCCTTGAAGATGGCTTCCCTAAGGGACGCCCGGGCTGTGGTTCAGAAAGGCAATTGTGCAAACTGGGGTTAGCTTCCTGACTTCACTCAGAAGAATGACAAGTTTGGGCTGGGCTTTACTGCAGAGGCTCAGAGGGCTGTGCGCAAGGAGAAGGTCAGAAAGGCTCCGGTGTTTATCTCCAGCTCAAGGGTGAATGCTATCGAGGAGGATGTAGAGGAATCAGAGTTTGACAGTTGGATCTACCCGACTACCAGCAACGGACCAAGCAACTGGACGGCAAAGGATTTTACCCCTATCACATTTGTCACGCAGTAATTAATTTCTTTTGATTTCCAATTTGTAACAAACAATATGTTAAAACTTTGTTGGCTCGGTGTCCTACCCGGGGCATCATAGCTCCATTTGTGAGGGCTTTTTGTATGACATTTTCATATATCATCAATCAAAACATTGGACGTTTGTTTCATTTCAAATCTTGTGCTCTTTTCCTTTCTGTGTTATATATATTGCAAAACAGCTATATTTACACACACTCACTTATACAGGTTTCAATCCACTCTGGATCTCACTGGTAACTACTCTGCTACCGCCAGTTATGACTTCGAGAATCCGATCAACTTGGCCAAAGACGAAGGTGAAGATGATTGCGAAGTGCCTGGTGAACTCGCGAGACTGCTACTCCAGGAAGAGAGAGCTATTCAACCACATGAAGAGCCGGTGGAGACAATTAATCTGGGTACTGAGACAAATAGGAAAGAGGTCAAGATTGGTGCCAATCTAGAGCTCAGCGTGAAGCAACGATTGATCCAGATGATACAAGACTACATGGAGATTTTTGCTTGGTCCTATGAAGATATGCCAGGTTTGGATGCCGACATTGTAGTTCACCACCTACCAACCAAGGAAGATTGCCCTCCGGTAAAGCAAAAAGTCCGACGGATGCGTCCAGAGATGTCTGAAAAGATCAAGGCCGAGGTTATGAAACAGTTTGATGCCGGGTTCCTTGCAGTGACTTCTTACCCTCAGTGGGTTGCCAATGTGGTACCAGTACCGAAGAAGGACGGTAAAGTCAGAATGTGTGTTGACTACAGAGATCTGAACAGGGCTAGCCCCAAGGATGACTTCCCCTACCTCACATTGATGTCCTTGTTGACAATACAGCTCAACACAAGGTGTTCTCCTTCATGGATGGTTTTTCAGGGTATAATCAGATCAAGATGGCTCCAGAGGATATGGAGAAGACTACATTTGTGACTCAGTGGGGCACCTTTTGTTATAAGGTCATGCCATTCGGATTGAAAAATGCTGGGGCAACCTATCAACGTGCCATGGTTGCTTTATTTCATGATATGATCCATCATGAGATTGAGGTATACGTTGATGACATGATTGCAAGGTCTCAAACTGAGGAGGAGCACCTTGACCATCTGAGGAAGTTATTTGACCGACTCAAGTTGTACAAGCTGAGATTGAATCCCAACAAATGCACCTTTGGGGTGAGGTCCAGAAAATTGCTAGGTTTCATTGTGAGTGATAAGGGTATTCAGGTGGACCCTGCCAAGGTAAAAGCCATACAAGAGATGCCGACTCCAAGAACAGAGAAAGAAGTCAGAGGCTTCCTGGGACGACTAAATTACATTGCCCGCTTCATCTCACATCTGACTGCTACTTGTGAGCCAATCTTCAAATTGCTGAAGAAATATCAAGTAGTACGCTGGAATGATGAATGTCAGGCCGCCTTTGAAAGGATAAAGGAATATCTCCAGGAGCCACCCATTCTTATGCCACCGGTGGAAGGAAGACCTCTGATACTATACTTGACAGTGCTTGACAATTCAATGGGGTGTGTGCTGGGGCAGCATGACGAGTCTGGTCGAAAAGAGCACGCTATTTATTACTTGAGCACAAAGTTTACCGACTGTGAGTCTCGTTACTCACTGCTTGAGAAAACTTGCTGCGCTCTTGTATGGGCTGCTCGCCGGCTGAGACAGTATATGCTGACTCACACTACTTTATTGATTTCAAAAATGGATCCCATCAAGTACATATTTGAAAAGCCCGCTCTGTCTGGAAGAATAGCGAGATGGCAAATGATCTTGACAGAATATGACATCCAGTATAAAACTCAGAAAGCAATTAAGGGAAGTGTACTGGCGGATCATTTGGCACACCAACCTGTGGACGATTACCAATCATTGAACTTTGATTTTCCGGACGAAGACATCATAGTGGTAACTGACTGTGAAGTACCTGGACCGGATGAAGGACCTGAGGAAGGATCCCGATGGTCTATGCATTTTGATGGAGCCTCCAATGCTTTGGGTAACGGCGTCGGCGCTGTAATCATATCTCCCAAAGGAACTCATACTCCCCTCACCGCCCGATTATGTTTCAGCTGCACCAACAACATGGCAGAATATGAGGCATGTATCATGGGTTTACAAGCTGCAATCGACTTAAGGATAAAATTTATAAGTGTCTTCGGAGATTCCGCTCTCGTGATCAATCAGATCAAAGGCGAGTGGGATACGAAACACCCGAATCTTATTCCTTACAAGGAGTATGTGTCGACCTTGCTTCCCCACTTTGAAGAGATAACTTTCGAACACTTCCCTAGAGAGGAGAATCAGCTAGCGGACGCACTAGCCACGATGTCTTCAATGTTCAAAGTTAAATGGGACAATGAGGCTCTCCGAATCATCATCTGGAAGTTGGATGAACCGGCATACTGCTGCGAGCTCGAGGCTGAGAAGGTGATTGAAAAACCCTGGTATCATGAGGTGAAGAGGTACTTGGAAGCTTAGGAATACCCTGAAGGTGCATCTGTCAATGATAAGAAGTTCCTGAGGAGGTTTGCTGCAAAATTCTTCCTCAGCAACGACATTCTCTACAAACGGAATCATGATTCAACTCTGCTACGTTGTGTGGATAAGGCTGAAGCAGAGAAAATTATGATAGAACTGCATGAAGGTACATTTGGAACACATTCCAGTGGACACACCATGGCTAAGAAAATCCTTCGGGCAGGATATTTCTGGTCCACAATGGAAGCCGATTGTTACCAACACTCCCGAACTTGCCATAAATGCCAGATCTATGCTGACAAGGTGCATATCCCTCCGGTTCCTTTGAATGTCCTGACGGCACCTTGGCCTTTTGCAATGTGGGGCATCGATATGATCGGTGAGATCCGACCGACGACATCCAATGGGCATCGCTTCATCTTGGTGGCGATCGATTACTTCACGAAGTGGGTTGAGGCAGCGTCCTACGCCACAGTAACCAAGAGCGTCGTGGCACGTTTCATCCGGCATAATCTGATCTGTCGGTACGGCGTCCCGGAAAGAATCATTACGGACAATGGTACCAATCTCAATAACAAAATGATCACTGAACTCTGTGAACAATTCAAGATACAGCACCACAATTCTTCTCCCTACCGGCCGAAGATGAATGGGGCTGTAGAAGCAGCCAATAAGAATATCAAGAAAATTGTGCAGAAGATGACAGTGACCTATAAAGATTGGCACGAGATGTTACCGTTCGCTCTTCATGGGTACCGTACCTCAGCAAGAACGTCAACCGGGGCAACTCCCTTCTCCTTGGTCTATGGCATGGAGGCAGTCTTGCCAATTGAAATCCAGATACCCTCTCTCCGGATAATGAAGGATGCCGACTTGAATGAAGATGACTGGATCCAGACTCGACTTGATCAATTGAATCTGATTGACGAAAAGAGGCTCACTGCTATCTGTCATGGTCAAACGTATCAAAAACGGATGATCAGGGCATTTAACAAGAAAGTCAGACCACAAGAATATCAAGTTGGGGACCTGGTAATCAAACGCATCATCCTTCCTCAAAGTGATCCCCGGGGCAAATGGACCCCTACATACGAAGGGCCATTTGTGGTTAAACGTGTGTTCTCAGGAGGAGCCATGATCCTAACCACCATGGATGGTGACGACCTTCCTCACCCCGCCAATGCAGACATAGTGAAAAAATACTACGCATAAATAAAAGACCCGCTAGGTTGACACACCTAGGCAAAAATAAGGGCTTCCCGGCGAACCAAAAGGGTTCGGGCAAAAATAAGGGATGAAATGAATAAAAATCTGTACACCCGGCAAGTCGAAAACCTGAAAAGGCGGCTTGGGCAAAAATGGGTATCCCGATGGACTGAAAACCCGAAAGGGCGGTCCAGGCAAAAGTTAGGGATAAAAGCGTAATATTATGTCTCATTGGATCACTTCGCATCCGGAATTCGGCGTCAACTATCTGTCTCAGATTACGGCATCGACCAATCAGCTTCATCTTCGACTAGGTAGCAAAGCGATGAGACGCTCGAAGACATAAAGGCAATAGCAGAGTTGGAACCCAGTGGGATTGTTCACATAGCTGTTTTGTTTCCTTTTTCAAATTGTAAACTCTATGTTATTCGACGGCGTCCTCTTACTAGGATGTCAGCCTCCTGTACAAAAACGCCTATTCACAGGCAAAGTTTAAATCAATACAAATTCACTTGTCCATACAAATTACCATTGTTTTCCTTTTTTCTGTTTTGTC
The DNA here is from genome assembly GCA_948472305.1 of Vicia faba. Lineage (NCBI taxonomy): Eukaryota > Viridiplantae > Streptophyta > Magnoliopsida > Fabales > Fabaceae > Vicia > Vicia faba. The sequence continues at coordinate 1,467,659,321 of OX451739.1, read as the reverse complement.
TTGCGAAGAACGTCCAATGTTCATTTTTGATATATGCATTTGACATTAAATTGCTGATTCATAAATGTTTACATATAAAACAAGAGATTGATTACAGGTGACATCAGAGACAGGGGCAATGTGAAGTTGTCTAATGCAGTCTGGTTGTTTTGTCCGCCAAAGTGCCAAGGTAGGTTCAACCGAAGAATGTGGCCAAATCATCTCAACTCCCCGCAGAGTAAAACAAGGTTCAGTAGTACTTTCCCCAAGCAGAGTTGACTCCCCGTCAATCCTGAAAAGGCACAACATTCCCCGGTAGGTCTTAAAGCTCATCCCCAGTAGATTCTGGAAGCTTATCCCCTGCAGAGTACGGACGTCTCTCCCGAGTTTTATTTAGAGTTATTTCCTCACAAGGACTTATAACTGGGTTATCCTCAGCTAAAATCCACGGAAGACCGCCCTCGGCAAAGTTCCTTCAATCCCCAGCGGAGTTTATCATCATTATCCCCAGCGGAATCCATCATTAAAGTCTTCAACAGGCCTCTCATCAAAACTTCGGCCAAGTGCCTCTTCCACGGAGCAACTCCCCGGCCGTTCGTCAAGGATTTATTTTCCTAAGACGAAATTACATTCATAAACATTTCACATTTTCACACATCTTGCTTACGTATATGATAAAGTGCATACAACACCATCTCATGTTGAACATCATGACATCGTGCATATCATACATCATGTCATTGCATACAACTTATGTTTTTGCCTTTTCAGGAAAAAGACAATCCCGAAAACAACTACCTTCAACTGTCCCAATTCCAGATTCGATACCTGTATCTAGCCAGGGCACATTTGAGAGTGATCAGTTTCCAGACTCGATTCCTGTATCTAGCCAGGGCACGTCTGAAGAGTTCGAAGATTCGATTCCTGTATCCAGCCAGGGCACATCTATCAACTACAACATTTCCATATTCGATTCCTGTATCCAGCCAGGGCATATCTGTTGACCACGTTTCCAGAATCGATTCCTGTATCCAGCCAGGGCACATCTGTTAACGACTATTTCCAGATTCGACTCCTGTATCCAGCCAGGGCACATTTGTGAGCAACCAATTGTAGATTCGATACCTGTATCTAGCCAGGGCATATCTGCATAAGGAGACTGAAGATCAAACACCTGTAACAAGCCAGGAAAACATCCGTCTTTCTCAGATACACAAGTTCTCGCGAAGGAATCTCTTATGCGATCGACACTTCCAAATGGCATCTATAAGCCCATTCCCGACAAGTTTCTGTCACATCTCCAGATGGCATCTATAAGCCCATCTCCCTATCCACCATCTCTCCAAATGGCATCTATAAGCCCATTCCCGACACCACATTGTTGAGACTTCAAGCATGCGAGTGCAAATTTCCGGGCACTCTAGTGTCCAATCTCCTTTTACCTTCAAGTCGCGAAAGGCAAACTTGCCAATCTAACTCTTCAGGTCCAAGAAGATTGAACAGGGGCAACTGTTGTACCCCAAAATTTGCCCTCCCATTTCCTCAACATTTTCTCATCACAAGACCCTTGAAGATCAAGATCCAGTTAGGGTTTCCTCTGCTCAAGACTTCTCCTTGCACTGTGGACTCAAATTAGGGTTTGTGTTTGCCCAAGGATGTTTTGACCTAGAATGCCTAAAATGACTTTCATGCTTCATGTTGGACTCCCAAGTTTATCCATACCAAGTTTCAAGTCTTGATTCCAAGTTTTACCCAGTCAACTGGACAGTTGACCTAAAAATCAGCTGTATTGGGGAAAAAGTCAACTGTGGCCAATTGACAGTCAAACCTCATGAAATTTGACCCACATCAACATTATGAACTCACATGGACCATTTGATCAAGTTTGGATCACAATTCCATAAGAAATTTGATCAGATCACCAAAAGGGCAAAATGGTCATTTTTAGGGTTTTGACTGCACAAAGGTAATTTTTGACTGTTTGACCTAGCCAATGGCAAATCAAGCTCACATATGGACTTAAGGACTCAATGAAATGGTCTTGACACATTCATCAAGCTCAAAAGATCCCAAGTACACAAGATTGACAGTTGAATTTCCCAGTCAATTGATCAATTTTGACTGTATACTGAAAAGTCAAACTTTGACTTTTTGGTCAAAATCAAGAGTCAAGATTCATTTTTCATCAAAACATGCCAAATCATGAAACTTGTTCACCAAGAAATCACAAAATGCAAATTAGGGTTAGAAAATGGAATTTTTCATAACTTAGAATTTTTTTAAGTTATGAAAAACCCTAATTTTTCCCCAACTTTGCCCCATCTTTTCACCAAGATCCATTTGGATTCAAACAAAAGTCAAAACATGAAAGTTGTAGCTTGTTGCATAATCTACAACTTTGATTCACAAAGTTTTCTCATTTGAAGCTTGTATCTCAAGTTACAAGTTTTTGAATAAGGGCACTAAACCATTTTTAACTTAGTGAAATTTTAACCTATTTTGACAAGGTTTTCTACCCCACTTCAAGGCCATTTTTCACACCCTTCCACTTGGAATTTCAATTTTCATTTCAAAGATGGATTGTAGTACACATTCCAAACTTTCCAAAATGTCCAAGAACTTCTCAAACAACCTCATAACTTGAGAGATTCGAATTTCACAAGTTGGCAAAAATTCACTTTTGTTCTTAACCAAGACATGTTCATAATCTTGCAAATTTGAACTCAGCTTGCTTTATGCTTGATTATAGGTCCTTGAACCATTCCATACTCAATAATTTAATGCATATTCAATGTGTTAAAGTGTTGTTCTTTGAGTGCAAGCATTGTATGCAAGATTAATCCTAAACTAGATAAAGTGAATTTTCCATTTTTGAAAAGATTAGCTTTATGTCAATTTAGAAATCCAACAAGTACAAGCAAAATCCTTTTGGCACATGATTATGGACAAGTTGCTCTGATCAAGAGAAGATTATGCAGCACATTAGGAGGCCCCCTACTGACCTAAACCATCAACTTGCCTTTGTTGCTTAAGAGAGAAGAAAAAGTCCATAACTTGTACCAACTTCAATCTCAGCATTAGGACACAAGAAAGAAGTTATCAAACACATTACACATAACATATCCAAGCTTTTGCACGAGCCATTGACCTCCCAAACATCATCAAACCAAAAAACACCATCAAACTGCAAAAATAGAGTTGCCTCTGCAGTTTGATTGCTAACTCCTACTTCCCTCAAGTTCTTGTGCCAAAACCAGTTCACACACATTCCCTAGTGCTTATGCAAGCTAACCATGACCTAAAACCTGACCTGTAACACCTCCAAGCCACTTCACCATTTTTAATTTTATGTTTTGCAGTTGGAGTTCACTAGCTCGATTCAGGGAGTTTCAAGACAAAGTAGGACTTGGAAAAGCATCCTTACACTTCAAGGAAGCTATACAAGTCATCATTTCACTCTGAAATATCCTCCATTGCAAAGCTCGATTCCAACTGAACAGGTACATTCATGAAGTTCTATCTCCCTTATTAGGCATTGTTAGCTTTAGGTTTGTGAAGAAAACATGTCACAATCACAGCCCTGAACATGCTCATATGATTAGATTTCATTTATATTTCGTGTGCTTAGAGAATTTTATGTCTGAATATTGATGAAAAGTTAGGTCAGAAATTGGGGGAGGAGAAATTCTCCCTCATCTTAGAGAGTTAGGTCAAGTTCCATACATGGTTAGAATCGTCTCTTCATGCTGAACATTTGTTGTGTTATGAGTTTTTGCTAAAAAGCCAGGAATCGAGAGTTGGACATTGATGAACATGGCGCGCGTTTTTTTCAAACATTTGTGCTGGAGGTTGAAGACAGTGGCATTGGGCTGGGCCTGTGTATCTTTTCTTATTCACACCACTTAATTGCTATTACACCCCCTGAGCCCATTTGCTTATTTATTTGACTTTTTTGACTTTTTCTTTTTTGATTGACTTTATTTATTTTTTCTCATAATATAAAAAACATAAAAATATTTTTTCCATCTTTTTTTGAATTTATGGCATATTTATTTGATTTGTTTCCTTTGTTTATACACAAATATTATATATACTATTATTTAGAATAAATATAAAAATAGTGTAAATACATTTTTTATTTTTGTTTACCTTCTGAAAATATTTCACATAAAAAATACTTTTTTTTTATTATTTATTTATTTTATTAAATATTAAATATTTTGCACATAATGCATATTTAAGAAATTAATATATATATAGATATATGTTTATTAATATATTTAAGTTAAAATATAAAAATACTTGAATTTTTCATTTTTATTAATATTTGATACAAAAATACTTTTTTCATAATATACTTCATTTTATTTTTATTTTTGTACATAATAAATAAATACTTGTATTAAATCAATTAATATCCATTTTCATTAAAATTAGGGTTTTTGCCCTAAAAGTTAAAAATACTCAAAAATAATACCCTTTTATTTTCTTATTTATTCTACATAAACCATACTTTTCTCATACATAAAAAAACTTTCTTTTTGCATTTTGCATATTTATTTAATTTCCATTTAATTATGCAATTTATTTATTTTGCAAATATTCAAAAATGATGTAATAATTTAGATTTAAATTCTTGTCAATATCTCCATTTGAACATTTGTACCCCCCTTCCCATATTTAGTTTTGTAATAGCTTAGTAAATTTATTTTCGCACTTTATTGCTTTCTAAAGATAACATGTTAGAATTAGGGTTTGTATGCGAAAAAACGACAAAAATAGTTATGACCTAATCTCAAGATAAACAAGCATGAAAATGGACACACATCTCACACTTGCACCCCTAGGATACTCCACTTTGTTGCCTTCAAATAAATGGGCCATATTGTATGTTGAACTTCTTTGGGCAAAGCAAACAATTTGAATGATCATAGTCCCTCGATAACATTTTTCAAAACAAACAAATTGAATGATCATAGTCCCTCGATAACATTTTTCAAAACAAACAAAAACAAATGATCAAGTCCCTTAAAGAAAATGCCCAAAGACATTTAACGCCGTTGCAATTATGGTCTAAACGATGACCCGCGCCTGTCCCTTTCACATCCTAACATAAGGTTGTCCACCAAACACAATGGTGGAACAAACTTGTTAAAAGGGTTAAAACATAGCAATAATCTTTTGAGAAATTTAGGAGTAGATAACCTCTTAGTTACTTGAATCAAACTTGCAAAACAAAACACTTGCCTAATTTCAAAACCACACCTCACAACACTTTCAAAACAACTTTCAAAAACAAATGAAAACTTTTTTTTTGCAAAAGACATACATCTTTGTATACATCCCCACATGGATCATTACAAAGGTTGCCTCCACATTGGTTTCTTTTCAAAACATTTTCAAACCCACACACTCAAGCACCATTTCAAACAATTGAAAACAAAAAGGCAAGTGATCTAAGCAAGTAACTAAGAGCCCATGGATAACCATGGATAGAAAGGGTGCTAGCACCTTCCCTTTCTATAATCTACTCCCCGAACCTAAGAAAACATCTCAAAAGGTTTTTGCTGTGCTTTTTAACCTTTCCTTAGGATAAAATAAAAAGTCGGTGGCGACTCTTGCTCAACCGAAACATTTGCGAATACGAACGCAAAACACTAGTCAGTTCTCCCACCGTATCACAGCTGACGTGCCTTTCGTAATCCGAAGGTGGAAGATGATTGAACACTAGAGTGCCCAGAAATGTGCGCTCACATAGTAGTGTGATGGTGGGGAATGGGCTTATAGATGCCATTTAGAGATTGATGGATAGGATGATGGGCTTATAGATGCCATGCTAAGATGTGATGGATAGGTGGATGGGCTTACAGATGCCATCTGGAGGTTGATCGCATAAGATATTCCTTAGCGAGAGCTTGTGTACCTGCAAAAGAAAAAATGATTACCTGACTTGTTGCCGGAGCTGGTCTTCAAACTCTTTGTGTAGATGTATCCTGACTGGTTACAGGAGCTAGATCTGGATCTTCAAAAGGTGATGAATGAACCAGGGGTGGTTACTACCTCAACAGGAACGGTAAGAGAACCTTGGATGACTTTAACCTCAACAGCAATCGTTGAGAAAATCTTGGGATGATTACTACCTCTGCAGTATCGGGGAGAGAACCATAGGCGACTACAACCTCAACAACAATCATTGAGAGAATCTTGGATAACTTCAACCTCAACAGCAATCGTTGAGCGAATCTTGGGATTACCACCTCCGCAGTATCGGGGAGAGAACCACAGACGACTACAACCTCAATAGCAATCATTGAGAGAATCTTGGATAACTTCAACTTCAACAGCAATCGTTGAGCGAATCTTGGGATTACCACCTCCGCAGTATCGGGGAGAGAACCATAGGCGACTACAACCTCAATAGCAATCATTGAGAGAATCTTGGATAACTTCAACTTCAACAGCAATCGTTGAGCGAATCTTGGGATTACCACCTCCGCAGTATCGGGGAGAGAACCATAGGCGACTACAACCTCAATAGCAATCATTGAGAGAATCTTGGGGGGAATTACCATCTCCGCAGTATCGGGGAGAGAACCGTAGGCGACTACAACCTCAATAGCAATGATTGAGAGAATCTTGGGGGGAATTACCATCTCCGCAGTATCGGGGAGAGAACCACAGGCGACTACAACCTCAATAGCAATCATTGAGAGAATCTTGGGGGGAATTACCATCTCCGCAGTATCGGGGAGAGAACCACAGGCGACTACAACCTCAATAGCAATCATTGAGAGAATCTTGGGGGGAATTACCATCTCCGCAGTATCGGGGAGAGAACCATGGGCGATTACCACCTCAACAGCAAACATTGAGAGAACCTTGGATAACTTCAACTTCAACAGCAATCGTTGAGAGAAGCCTGGGATTACTAACTCCGCAGGATCGGGGAGAGAACCATGGATAACTTCTACTGAGTCTTTATCAGAAAAATCTGTTTGGGGTCGATTTAACTAGACTAGAGAAGGCCTTGGACTGGATAAGAAACAGAGAATCTTAGGGTCGATTAACTGAACCGGTCTAGGTCTTGGAATGTCTTCAACTGGGTTTTTATCAGAAAAACCTGTTTGGGGGTCGATTTAACTGGACCAGAGAAGGCCTTTGACTGGATAAGAAATCTTTGGAGTCGATTAACTGAACCGGTCTAGGTCTTGAAATAGCTTGATGTTGTACCCCAAAATTTTCCCTCCCATATTCTTCAAGAAATTGCCAAGTCAAAGCTTCAAAATTCCCCAAGGGTTGCACAGTGTAAGGGCCTCCTAAGCAGTCAAAATTAGGGTTTTGGTCCTGATCAAGAAAATGAAGTTTCCAAAGGTCCAATCAAGTCTCACATGCCTACAAATATGGTCAAGCATCCTCATACAAAGTTTCAAGACCTACAGCTCAAAATTGCACAGTCAAAAACCCTAATTGCACTACAGTCAACTGTAGGGGTAAAATGGTCATTTGACAGTCAAAAGTTCAAATTTTTGGTCAACATCTCATTTTTAAGCCACAAACATCATTTGATCAATGCTTGATCATGATTCTCAAAGCTTGGCTCAAAAATCATCAAGATGCAAAAGTTTCCTTATTTGGACAGCTGAAAAAGTCAACTGTAAATTGACCAGGGCATAACTTTCACATGGATTATCAGAAAAATTCCATCCAAAGCTCATTTTGAAGAGAAAGACATTTCCTATAACTCATCTTCATACTTCAAGTCCAAGAAATGCTCTCACAAAAAGTTATCAATTTCAACATTATAGGTCATTTTCAAAAGTCAACAAAAAGGGACTTTAAGTCAAAGGCCATAACTTGATATTGGTAAATCAAAATAACATGGGACCAAAGGCATTGGTTAGAGGACTCAAAGACCTTTCCAAAATGTCCAAGAACATGAGCAAAGCTTAAAAATTGAGCAAGTTATGCCTTGTGGAAGTTGGGAAATTTTTGGATATTTTGAAAAGTCAACATTGATTCAAATGACCTAAAATTGCTAATGGGCCTATTTTTCTTCCACAATTCATTATCCAAGGCATGTGCACGACCATTTGGCCCAAAGGGAAGTTTTTCTTCATTTTTTATTTATTTATTTGAATTTTTATTAATAATAATTCATTTAAATCAATTAAATACATGAAAAATACTTAACCTAAGTTTTTCAATCTTTTTATGCATATTATATCCTCAAGATCTCGTGCCTAGCCAAATATGGAAAGAACCAATGGAATTGGATGTGATTTGTATCAAAAAGCATGTGAAAAAGATTTGAAAATCATGGTTAAAAATCAAATATCATATTCATTAATTCTTGGATTCTTTTGATCAGATTTTTGACCTAATTCATTCATACATATACAAAGAAGCAAAACCTAATGCATTTAACCAAGAAGCTGCGCAAGAACAAAAGGATCAAACTCACACTTTTTGCCAAAAAACTTCAAATCTGAAAACAAGGTTGGAGGTTGATTCAAGGCATAAGAGTTGTTCAAACACCTTCCTTGAGGATCATAGAACGTTTTCCAATCAAAATCAATCGTCCCAATACCCAGAATTGGTATACAGAAGTCAAGCTTTCCTCACTTTTTTTCATAATCGTATTTTACAGTTTAAGCCTATTCATTGCATTTTGTTCATGAATTCTTGTTAATTAGTTGATTCTGAAGCTAACCATGTAGATGAATTGAGTTTTTATGCGCTATACAAGAAATCACCATGGGCGATATTTAGGGTTTTCAGAACCTCAAATTGGGGGTTTTAAAATAAGGAAAAATTGGAGCACAAGACTTGGACCACTGAAACAAACACGATGAGACGATCATGAATCTACCCTCGTGCTCAATTTATGAGCATCCAATGCCTATTCGCTATTTTCTCTAATGATAGGTTTTAGAACGGTTCAAAACCGTTGCTTATTATGTTTGTGTTTCAGAAAAAAATAAAACAATGAGGAAGATGACTCGGTGGCAGGCGATGGTTGGTTGGTTTGAAAGTTCGCGCGAAAAGTAGCACTAACGCATTGTTTTGTTTTATTATATTCATTTGTTATTTAATTTACAGATGAACACAATAGCTCCACTGGCAAGCGCGTTGATTGGTAAACCATAGGACCTGGGTTCGAGCCCCAGGTCCCCACCCCCTTTCATATTTTTCTTCATTTAGTGTTCATGTGCAGATTCAATGTTGTGGTCCACAATACACCTTCACGATCAAACCGTCCACGCGTCCAGCTTCATCAATCCAAAGGCATAGATTTGGAGAACATGATGCACGCTAGTCAATGCTCTCACACGTTGCATGAAAAAGTCAACCAGGCCTGAAGGTCATTGGGCCCAGATTGCTAGAGTTTCACCTCCCAAATTAGGGGCAGAACCCCCTAGGTTTGCATTTTTTACATTCTTTCTTTTTTTGTTTTTTTTTCTTTCTTTTAATTATTGTTCTTTTGAATTAATTATTTTTTTCATAAAAACACAAAAACAATTAAAAAAAAAATCAGAAAAGAGGCAAAAAAATAATAAATATATTTTTTAGTATTTTTGTAAATAAATTCATTAATTAACTAGTTTTAAATTAGGTTTTAATTTTAACTCTTTTAATAAAAATCTAAAAAATATAGAATTAGGGTTTATGATAATTTTTATTCCTTTTTCTTTTATTTCATAATAATTAAATATTTAGTATTATTTATTTTTATAATTAAATGGCATGTAAATAATTAGGTTAAAAATTAGGTTAAAACTTAATCTTTTCTTAAAAAATTAAAAACAACTAGAATTAGGGTTAGCATGTTATTTTAATTAATTTTTTTTCATTAAAACCAAAAAATACCAAAAACAATTTCTTTCTTTTTTAATTAATTAATTCCATCATTTAATTTAATTTTGCAAAAGGGTCCAACGCCCTCGTTTAATTCTTATTTAATTCGCATGTTTATTTTATTTTGTTTAATATTTATGTATCTCTCCCAAGGCCTTGTAATTAATTTCTCACACTTTACTCTTCTCTACTTTCTTTATTTTTTCTGTCAAATCGGGTTCAAGAAATTTTGGCGATGTGGACCCGCGCCTTTTGTAATAGCTTTAGAACTTTTATTTCTCGCAATATTTTAACTATTAATCAAAGCATGAAAGAATGTATGGACAAAAATAAAAACAAACGCTAGATCACCTTTAACATGACAAAAAGACAAAATAACCGAAAACGACACACAAATCACACACCACCCCTAGGGTATGCCTCACTGTTGCCTTGCCTCGAAAGGTGATCGTCGAGTAGAGGATGTCTTAGTAAGTCCTCATGATCCGGGAACCTGGCATGAGGGTAGCTTCTAAGGTGTCTTCCCATTGCTCTGGTGATCACCATGTCCCGAACCTCGAATTGACCCGAACACCTCCAACGGTGGTGCTACCTACCTCTCAATGGTGGGATGGCACTACTTTAAAGGACATTTACACAGACGAATTCCTTAGGGTAGGTAGACGACTCTAGATACTTGCTCTAAATTTCAAAACAAAACAAAATACTTTTCACACCAACACATTTTCAAAAAGCTTTCGAAAGCAATTTTTCAAACACTCTTGAGGACTGATACAAGAGTCGAACTGGAATTTTCAAAGAAACTTTTTAAACCCACAGTTGAAAAGCAAACAAACCATTTTTGAAAACACAATGAGCAAGTATCTAAGAGCCCATGGATAACCATGGATAGAAAGGGTGCTAACACCTTCCCTTTCTATAATCTACCTCCCGAACCGAGAGCAATCTCTTTAAGGAATTTTTCTGTGCTTTTGTCCTTTCCATTTGGAGAAAATAAAAGACGGTGGCGACTCTTGCTTCCGCGACATTTCGCGAACCAGCGTTAAACAGTCAGTTCCAGATCCACCGATCACAGAACTGGCGACTCTGCTGGGGAATTAACTTAAAGTGAGGTGTACCTTAGGGCTAGTTCATAATGGTGTTTTCAATTGCTTTGACCTGTGTGCTTTATTATTGTGGGACTGTCTCGGGAGTTCTATAGATCCTAACCCGGACCTGGGGGATACCTTCTTAGAAAGTAGCAACAAGGCTGTGAGGGAACTGTGCGGGGTATACCGACATGGTTGAAACAGTCTGCTACGTTGATGTGGAACTTTGGTGTGTACCGGTAACCCTTGAGTTCAGTCAAGGAGAGTACGGGGCCTCCGCGTGGTGTCATGAAGCATCAACAGACCTTAGGAACCTTAATTGAACTATCTTGGCCTCTTTAGGGTAGTGAGATAACTGACTTTGGTGCAGTCCGAGGTTGGTTGATACTCGATACTACACTCAATTGAGGGTTGCTTTCCTGGAATATTTCGGTCGCCAGTTCAGTGGCTAAATCGAAACGATGAACAATGAAAGCAATCCCGTGATATTGGGACCCTTAGAACCCGGTTACTTTGATAGGACAGGTTGAGCCCACCAACTTCAAGAGGGTAATACCCAGACCCCATGCTGGCCTAAACTCTAAGGGCTCTTTTGCGTGACTTGTGTGCCTTCAAACTTGGATTACTTGCATGCTTGTTATCTGACATCTGAACTTCTTGCAGGTTTTGTTTATAGTCCTTAACTAGGACTCATAATAAGGTTTACTGAACTTCCTGCAGGTTTTGTTCATAGTCCTTAACTAGGACTCATCACAAGGCTTACTAAGTTTCTTGCAGGTTTTTTGTTTTAGTCCTTAACTAGGACTCATAACCAGGCTTACTAAGTTTCTTGCAGGTTTTTGTTTTAGTCCTTAACTAGGACTCATAACCAGGTTTACCGAGTTTCTTGCAGGGTTTGTTTTAGTCCTTAATTGGGACTCATGACAAGTATACTGAATCTCTTGCAGGGTTTGTTTATAGTCCTTAATTGGGACTCATAACAGGGTTTACCCACATTACCCCATGCATACCATAGCATCATACCATTGCATACATCCTAACCCATTTCAAGGATCTCAAGGGCTTGTGATGCAGGTCATGATGAATCAACTATCCCAGCAAGGGGCAAAGAGGATTTATTTTCCTCTAGACAGAGTTGTCAGGGGCTATGACCCACTTGATATGGTGAGCTTTGACTCTTGAAGAAGGTTCCCTTAACCAAAGTTGTTTGGAAATCAAAACCAGACATGATGACTAAAGTCAGGGGCTATGACCCACTGGATATGGTGAGCCTTTGACCCTTGGAAGAAGGACTCTCAGCAACATGAAGTTCCTTCAATCAAGCTACCGGATCCAAATTCTAACAAATTTTCTTGTTTATCCCGCGAGGTCCTTGAAAACATTACATGCATGTCATACACATCATTGCATAACAGGTACCCTTGTTGCAGGTCACTTACCCTCCCTGCTGTTTATTTCAGCCATGGCTTCCCAACAAGATAACCAGGACCTTCTTGCTCAAGAGACTCGGTTTGGGGAAATCCTCCTGAATCTATCCAAGGGGCAGGAGGAGCTAAGGACACTTCTCATGGAGACCTTTTTCAGGAACAGTGCTAAGGATGAAAGGCTGAAACACCTACAAGCTGAGGTGGATGCATTGAAGGTCCAGATGCTGGGGCAGGTGACTGCCATTCAAGGGTTAGCTCAAAGACAAGATGAGCTCTGGTTTCTCGTCAACCAACTGCTTCAGGGTAACCAACTGGGGCAAAAGTCTAAGGGTAAAAAGCCAGTCATCGTTCAACCACCTTTGAGACAAGGAGGTAAGGGGAGAGCTCCTCAAATGGCTCCAGTGTCACAAATTCAACATCACAACCAACAAAAGAGTGAGAGAAGGCAGTTCACTCGGCTCAGCATGACCTTATCCCAGATATTGCCACAGTTGCTGGAGACCAAGCTGGTAACTCTAAAAGAAGCCCCGAAGAATCAAAATACAACGTCACCGAAGTATAACCCCAACGCCCGCTGCGCTTATCACTCTGACAGCCCGGGGCATACTACAGATGATTATTGGAGCTTGAAAAATAAGATCCAAGACATGATCGACGCTGGAGAGATTCAGTTTAAAGTACCCAAGACTCCCCACGTGATCACTACTCCCTTGCCAAATCATGGCTAGGATGGAGAAAGTTTTGTTTATTCGAATGTTCAAGTTGCAATTTTCTTTTGTTCAAACATTTACTCATGTTAAACGTTGTTATTTCATTAATGCATCGCGTATGTCTGTTCTGAAACAATATATTCGTATTCACTAAATGCAAATTATTTTCATATTTTTTCTGATGTCAACTCTTGATCTAAAATTCTAAGCCTCTTGAGGGAGGATGACGAAAATGATACCATAATCTACAGTATGCTTTTAAACAGACCCCGCTGATGAGGTACATGCATTGTTTCAATTCCTAAACACTGGAGTTATAAGGAAGATAATCCCTCGTCAACCCCTCTGAGCCAAAGAAGTAGGAGTTTTTCTTTTCGAAGTTTAAAACCCTTAATCATAACCTGGGGCAGGGTAGTTCTCTCAGTTGATTCAAGTGCATAACGAATGGCACCAAAAGGATCCTTACAAAACAAAGGAAGACAATGATGGTCCCGAATAACCAATAAAGAATGGCAGTCATTATATCTCAAAAATGAAAACCCATTAAGTCAAAACCCATGACGGAGACTTACAAAACTGGGGCATCCCGCTGACTGTGATTCCAAAAAAGGAAACAGTTCAGGCAAAAAAGAAAGGGATAACAAAAAAATCAGAAAAGAAAGAGGTCTTACAAACCCTCAACAAAAACAAAAGTGACTGCCTATTCAGAATAAATCATCAATATCTGAACCATCATTGGAACATCAGGACAAAAACTCAAATAAGGTCTAACGCGCGATCAACTGAGTTTAGGTTTGAAGAACATCACGGAGAGCGAGTGGGTACAAATAATTTGAGCCTTTATCCTTTGTTTCTTAAACCGTGAACCAGGCCACGCTACAACCCTTAAAAGTCCTAGTTGAAGCATGGGTTGGTTCGAAAGCATACTGTTACTAAAGGTATCCTGACTCCTTAAGGCCTACGGTAAATACGGAGTTGACATCACGTTTTACAAACATTCACTTGTTTTATGAAAAAATGCATTTTCAAAATATTCAAGACAGACATAGGCTTTGCATTTTTAACATAACTTTGTTTGCATATGACTTTTTGTTTGAACAACAGGAAAAATTCGCACGATAAATACCTAGTGAACAAAAGCGCTTCCAATCAAGGGGCAGGACATGACCATGGTCCATTATCTGGGGCAGTCCAATCAAGATTCGGAGAATCTCTCAAAAGGCCAAATAGCCTGGGGCAAATCTCCACCACCTGAGTCACTTGGGGCACTCCAGCAACGAATCTTGCCTGATCAAACACTCTCTGGTGGCATGACAAAACACTTCTAACAGGGGCAACTCTCTATATTCAGAGAGCATGGACATAGTCGAAGAAAAATACTACGCATAATCAAAGACCCGCTAGGTTGACACACCTAGGCAAAAATAAGGGCTTCCCGGCGAACCAAAAGGGTTCGGGCAAAATGAAGGGATGAAATGAAAAAAATCTGTACACCTGGCAAGTCGAAAACTTGAAAAGGCGGCTTAGGCAAAAATGGGTATCCCGGTGGACTGAAAACCCGAAAGGGCGGTCCAGGCAAAAGTTAGGGATCAAAGCGTACGACTATGTCCTGTCATCTTGTCACCTGCCTACCAGAAGGAGGTTTGTCCATCAACAACTATCAGCACCTCACAGGTCTTCCTCTCATACCTCAGAAACAGGGGCAATAAAGAGTTGTCCAAGCGATCTAATTGTTCTGTCCTCCAAGGTATCAAGGTAAGTTCAGCTGAAGAACACAACCAGGTATCTTAATTCCCCAGAGAATGAGCCAGCAAGCAGTATACTCTCCTCAAGTAAAGCTATACAATCAAACCTTAAGGAAGTTGGGTATCCTCCAGCAGATCTCAGCATATCCCCAGCAGCATATATGCACTCTTAACAGGCATCCCTGGCAGTCTTGGTCTAAAGATTGTTCCCCGGCGGTATATCAAACATTCAAAGGAATCACTTCCCCCGCAGTTCAAAACTTCCCCAGGAGAGTCCAATCCAGTTTCCTCAGGAAAATTGGAATTCATCTTCCCAAGCAGTAAGCTTATCCCCAGTAGATTCTGGAAGCTTATCCTCGCAGAACACGAACGTGTCGCCCGGCTTTATTCAAAGAGTTATTTCCTTATCAGGATATAATTGGGTTATCCTCAGCCAAGAGCCACGGAAAGGTCGTCATCAACGCGGTTCCTTCTTATCCCCAGCAAGGTGTTATCAACACTCAACAAAATATCTCTCTCCCCACAGAATATTGCTGCCTAGCAAAGTCGTTAGAGTACTTTCCTCCCCGCAGAGTTATTCCATTCGCCAAGTTTATTCCCCAACAGAGTTATCTTCTCCTACCGGTATTCTTGCAACTATCATCCCCAGCGGAAGCGAAATCTATTCTTTAACATCAGCCCAGGATATGACTTCCCGGCGCCCGTCAAGGATTTACTTTCCTAGACGAAAGCATACATTCCTAAACATCGCACTTCCATACATCATTATAGCATGCATAGACGCATCATATCTTACCAATCTCATTTATGTTGAGAACATCATTGCTTAGTCCATATCATGCATTGCATATGACTGACCTTTACCTTTCAGGAAAGATTCAGCTAAATTCTCAATCATATTTCAAGACCTAGACCGGTTCAGTTAATCGACTCCAAAGATTTCTTATCCAGTCCAAGGCCTTCTCTAGTCCAGCTAAATCGACCCCAAACAGATTTTTCTGATGAGGACTCAGTAGAAGTTATCACAGGTTTTTCTCAAACGTCCGCTTTTGAGATTATAATTTCCTATGGTTCTCTCCCCAATGTTGCGGAGATGATAATTCCATTCCAGGTTTTTCTCAAACGTTCGCTTTTGAGATTATAATTTCCTATGGTTCTCTCCCCAATGTTGCGGAGACGATAATTCCATCCCAGGTTTTTCTCAAACGTCCGCTTTTGAGATTATAATTTCCTATGGTTCTCTCCCCAATGTTGCGGAGACGATAATTCCATTCCAGGTTTTTCTCAAACGTCCGCTTTTGAGATTATAATTTCCTATGGTTCTCTCCCCAATGTTGCGGAGACGATAATTCCATCCCAGGTTTTTCTCAAACGTCCGCTTTTGAGATTATAATTTCCTATGGTTCTCTCCCCAATGTTGCGGAGACGATAATTCCATCCCAGGTTTTTCTCAAACGTCCGCTTTTGAGATTATAATTTCTTATGGTTCTCTCCCCAATGTTGCGGAGACGATAATTCCATCCCAGGTTTTTCTCAAACGTCCGCTTTTGAGATTATAATTTCCTATGGTTCTCTCCCCAATGTTGCGGAGACGATAATTCCATCCCAGGTTTTTCTCAAACGTCCGCTTTTGAGATTATAATTTCCTATGGTTCTCTTCCCAATGTTGCGGAGACCATAATTCCATCCCAGGTTTTTCTCAAACGTCCGCTTTTGAGATTATAATTTCCTATGGTTCTCTCCCCAATGTTGCGGAGACGATAATTCCATTCCAGGTTTTTCTCAAACGTCCGCTTTTGAGATTATAATTTCCTATGGTTCTCTCCCCAATGTTGCGGAGACGATAATTCCACCCAAGGTTTTTCTCAATGAATGTTATTGAGATTATAATTGCCTATGGTTCTCTCCCGATCCTGCGGAGGTGGTAATCCCAAAATTTTCTCAACGTTTGCTGTTGAGGCTGAAGTTATCCAAGGTTCTCTCACCGTTCCTGTTGAGGTAGTAACCATCCCTGGTTCATTCATCATCTTTTGAAACTCCAGATCCAGCTCCTGTAACCAGTCAGGACACGTCTATGCAAAGCAGCCGAAAACCAGATCCTGCAACATGTCAGGTACTCATTTTTCTTTTGCAGGTACGCAAGTTCTCGCTAAAGAATCTCTTACGCGATCAACCTCCAGATGGCATCTATAATCCCATCCACCTACCCATCATCTCTTAGCATGGCATCTATAAGCCCATTCCCATCATCACACTGCTACTATGTGAGCGCAAATTTCTGGGCACTCTAGTGTTCAATCATCTTCCACCTTCGGATTACGAAAGGCACGTCAGCCAATCTGCATCCTCAGGTCTAAGAAGATTGAACAGGGGCAACTGTTGTACCCCAAAATTTGCCCTCCCATATTCTTCAAGAAATTGCCAAGTCAAAGCTTCAAAATTCCCCAAGGGTTGCACAGTGTAAGGGCCTCCTAAGCAGTCAAAATTAGGGTTTTGGTCCTGATCAAGAAAATGAAGTTTCCAAAGGTCCAATCAAGTCTCACATGCCTACAAATATGGTCAAGCATCCTCATACAAAGTTTCAAGACCTACAGCTCAAAATTGCACAGTCAAAAACCCTAATTGCACTACAGTCAACTGTAGGGGTAAAATGGTCATTTGACAGTCAAAAGTTCAAATTTTTGGTCAACATCTCATTTTGAAGCCACAAACATCATTTGATCAATGCTTGATCATGATTCTCAAAGCTTGGCTCAAAAATCATCAAGATGCAAAAGTTTCCTTATTTGGACAGCTGAAAAAGTCAACTGTAAATTGACCAGGGCATAACTTTCACATGGATTATCAGAAAAATTCCATACAAAGCTCATTTTGAAGAGAAAGACATTTCCTACAACTCATCTTCATACTTCAAGTCCAAGAAATGCTCTCACAAAAAGTTATCAATTTCAACATTATAGGTCATTTTCAAAAGTCAACAAAAAGGGACTTTAAGTCAAAGGCCATAACTTGATATTGGTAAATCAAAAAGACATGGGACCAAAGGCATTGGTTAGAGGACTCAAAGACCTTTCCAAAATGTCCAAGAACATGAGCAAAGCTTAAAAATTGAGCAAGTTATGCCTTGTGGAAGTTGGGAAATTTTTGGATATTTTGAAAAGTCAACATTGATTCAAATGACCTAAAATTGCTAATGGGCCTATTTTTCTTCCACAATTCATTATCCAAGGCATGTGCACGACCATTTGGCCCAAAGGGAAGTTTTTATTCATTTTTTATTTATTTATTTGAATTTTTATTAATAATAATTCATTTAAATCAATTAAATACATGAAAAATACTTAACCTAAGTTTTTCAATCTTTTTATGCATATTATATCCTCAAGATCTCGTGCCTAGCCAAATATGGAAAGAACCAATGGAATTGGATGTGATTTGTATCAAAAAGCATGTGAAAAAGATTTGAAAATCATGGTTAAAAATCAAATATCATATTCATTAATTCTTGGATTCTTTTGATCAGATTTTTGACCTAATTCATTCATACATATACAAAGAAGCAAAACCTAATGCATTTAACCAAGAAGCTGCGCAAGAACAAAAGGATCAAACTCACACTTTTTGCCAAAAAACTTCAAATCTGAAAACAAGGTTGGAGGTTGATTCAAGGCATAAGAGTTGTTCAAACACCTTCCTTGAGGATCATAGAACGTTTTCCAATCAAAATCAATCGTCCCAATACCCAGAATTGGTATACAGAAGTCAAGCTTTCCTCACTTTTTTTCATAATCGTATTTTACAGTTTAAGCCTATTCATTGCATTTTGTTCATGAATTCTTGTTAATTAGTTGATTCTGAAGCTAACCATGTAGATGAATTGAGTTTTTATGCGCTATACAAGAAATCACCATGGGCGATATTTAGGGTTTTCAGAACCTCAAATTGGGGGTTTTAAAATAAGGAAAAATTGGAGCACAAGACTTGGACCACTGAAACAAACACGATGAGACGATCATGAATCTACCCTCGCGCTCAATTTATGAGCATCCAATGCCTATTCGCTATTTTCTCTAATGATAGGTTTTAGAACGGTTCAAAACCGTTGCTTATTATGTTTGTGTTTCAGAAAAAAATAAAACAATGAGGAAGATGACTCGGTGGCAGGCGATGGTTGGCTGGTGTTGGCTCCTAAATTCGACACCTTTGTTTTGATTGATATCAGCCATTAAAGCTGAAAGATGCTTTCGACTGGCTAAGCCTGTCGAAGTGCCCGTCGAAAGATGGCAAAATACTTAGAAGATTTCTTCCAAGGAAGAAGGCTGATTGCCTTCGACGTCGAAGGAGTTTTCGTCGAAGACATCTCTTGATGAAAGTGTTCGATGGTCCAGAGTGGAGCAGTTTGAAATTCAAAGCTTTGGAGGGAAAACGGTTTCCAGCAGTTACTACGTGCAAACGTGCAAGGATCTGGAGTGTCGAGCATGGAGAACGTGCCAAGTGGCTTAATCTCGAAGCAGTGTAACTGCCCGACGGTTACTTGGAATGTTTTAGTATAAATAGGAGTAGACATGTAGTTTCTCGCGTGTGTTCACTATTCCATACAAAGTCACTCATTTAGATTCGAGTACCCAGCGTGTGAGAAAGAATTGTTGAGAAATGTATGTGTGAAACACCAATTTTATCAATTAAAGTCATTTACTTTCCCAGAATTTTACTTGCTTTCTCTTTACATTTCCTGTCGAACCTTTACTTTAAAGCCTTGTTTATTTTACCAAGCCTGTCCTTTATGCAATTTACTTGAAACCTTTTATTTAAAGCCTTATCCAACTTAATCCAACTTCAAAATCAACCTATGTCCATAGGATCAATCTGATCGATCCTGCGAGTAACCAAATAAGTAACCATTTGGAGGATCAGCGGTTGTTTACCAAAACCCAAGGTAAACAAATTGGCACGCTCAGTGGGACTGTGTGTTGATTGTTGAAAATAATCTCATCTTTTCGAGTTGTATGTTATTGAGAAGTGGTAGAATATACACTAACGATAACAATACTGCCAGACGGAGGGAAGAGATGGCGAATCCGCCAAACAATAATGAAATCCCACAAACGAGTGTGGGAGCAACGGTTAGTATGACCGTAAGTGAAGCGACAAACGTTGGTTCGATACCAGCAGTGTCGGTCACAACCACGGGGCCAATAACTTCGTTAGCAGGCCCCAGAATACCTTTGGGAACTCCCCCACCAAGGGGAAATATAGGCGTAAGGCCTGTGGTTCCCCCAGGATTCATTCCATTCTATGGCATGCCAACTTCTGAAGTGGCAAGCCTGACGAATGCTGCGTCCACTTTCTCAGACCCTTTCGTGAGTGCCTCTTCGCCACTCCAAGGCTCTGGAATAGGCATGGCGAATAGAAATAGGACCCAACTCTTAGGAGGAACGTCCCAAATAGCCCATGGCCTTACAAATGCCTCGACAGCAGTCTTGAGGCAACAAATGGACGAAAGCAACCATGATATGGTGCAAATGTTGGCATAAACTTTGAGTACAGTGCTAAACCCTCTAATACAAAACACTACTCAATCGAATCAGCAAGTAACAGCGCAAATGACGCGTTTGGCTGACTTCTTTGGAGTACCCCAACCTGGTCGACAGCCCCAAAGGGCGCAAATAAGGGGAAATCAGGGGATATTTGTAGAGGAAGAAACCACCATTAACCAGGCTCAACAGCCTGTCGAACAACCTGTCGAACAACCTAGGGTAATAGCCCCAGAGGTAAGGTTAGTTAACAGAAACCAAAATGCTGACGAAGTGGTTCAGCATATCCAATACCAAAATATGGGTTTGGAAAATAATCTGGCAACCATGATCGAAAGGATTATGACTCAGAATGGGATGAATATGGGCTTTCGAAGGCCCAACTTTACATCTCCATTGTCAGAATACGTGTTGCAAACGGACTTACCTCCTAGATGCAAAGTCCCCAAATTTACTAAGTTCTCTGGGGACACGACAGAATCTACTGTCGAGCATGTGGCGAGATACTTGATCGAAGCAGGAGACATTTCGAATAACGAAAACCTAAGGATCAAGTACTTCCCAAGTTCTTTAACCAAGAACGCTTTTACTTGGTTTACAACTCTCCCCCCCAATTCGATCCATCATTGGACCCAGTTGGAAAGATTGTTCCATGAACAATTCTACATGGGGCAAACCAAGATAAGCCTGAAAGAACTGGCCAGTGTGAAGAGACGTTTCACTGAACCTATAGACGAATATTTGAATAGGTTTAGGTTACTCAAGGCGAGATGTTTTACACAAGTGCCAGAACATGAGTTGGTCGAAATAGCCGCAGGCGGTTTAGATTATTCCATTAGGAAGAAGCTAGACACCCAGTACCTTAGAGACATGGCCCAACTGGCCGATAGAGTTCGACAGGTCGAACGCCTCAAAGCTGAAAAAGCTAAGGCAACGAAAACTCACAAGAGAGAAAGAATAGCGTACGTTGAGATGGATGACGAGGATCTAGAATCCTTCGATGATACTTTAGCTGTCGAAGAAGGAGAAGTCGATTTAGCAGAACTAAAACAAGGGCCACCATACTCTTGTAAACAGTTAGTCCCCTCAAATGGGAAAAATCCCATTGGTCCAGACAGGACCAACGATAGGTTCCCAAAAAAGACTTATAGTTTTGACATCACAAAATGTGATGAAATATTCGACTTGCTAGTTAAAGATGGCCAAATGATAGTACCCCCTGGGGTAAAAGTGCCTCCTCTTGATCAAAGAAAGAAGAGAGGTTTTTGCAAATATCATAATTTTTTGGGCCATAAAACTTCTCAATGTTTTCTTTTCAGGAATCTTGTGCAAGACGCTATTGAGGAAGGGAGATTAAAGTTTGCTGACAAATCCCCCATGGCTGTCGACTCCAACCCACTGAAGGCTGAAGCCCACTATGCAGAACCCTCTGAGGTGAACATGATAGAGGCAACCAGGATCCAGTCGAAGAAGCCAGGCATTACCATGGTCGAAGTCTCAAAAGACCACATCAACATGCCAATTTTTGGCAGTTTTTCTGGAAATTTATCCAGGAAGACAATTGAGGCTGTCCAGGAAGCGGTCGCAGGCCCGAAGTCGAAGACTGCTGAATCACAAAAAACTGGATCAAAGCCCAGTTCCCACTTGGCCACTGTTCAAGGCCAGACCGAGAATCTGGAGACACAAATGAAGCAGTTAACTCTTGCTACGAAAGATACAATGAATATCAACATGGTTGAACTTTCTGATCCAAAAGCATCAGAAGAGGCCATAAGGCAAGAGCAGGCTAATAAGACGGCTTTCCCACGGGAAAACGAAAACTTGGCAGATTTTTTACAAAGATGCCAGAAGAAGAAATCAGAGGTGATGCTGTGTCCAAGATGCAGTTCGATCTTTGATAAAAAAGCTGCTGAACACATTCAAGGCGTGAGAGCAGCGAATAAGAGAAGGGAGAATGCTGACCTTCGACATGATCCCAGAAGGGGTTCTAACCAAGACAAGAGGCCATTGACTTTTAGGCCTCCAACAAATGTACCAGTAGACACTTGGTACAAAACTTCTGGCCGAAAAAGGCCAAATGAAGAGAAATGGCATTCTTTCGATGTGCCAAGAGGTTCCTCTTTGACTCAAAAGAAAGAGCCTCAAGTTGCTGCACCTAAGGTTGCTCAAGTGTCCAGCAACTACAAGGGTAAAAATCCTATGTCTCGATCCCAATGGAGGAGATATCAAAGGAGACGAAAAGCTGAAAGGGAGGCTGCCAACGAACCTAAGGCAGAGACTAGTTCGAATGTTCCTCAAAGGAAACAAAGGAAGCCTCTAGAGAGAGAACCAGTTACCAACAGGCTAGTTTGGCCTAACCAAAGTGAAGTCGAAGACGAAGACGATGCTGAGTCCGACGATACTTTGGATATAATGGTGAATATTGTTTCAGTGCTGCCCAGGGAATTCAATCGACAGGTAGAAGTCGAAGCAAGTGACTGGGAGGTGGAACAAGAAATGGCCAAACATAGGCCAGTGTGCTATTTTGTCATGGACAATGGCACTACAGAGGAACAAAATGGCTTCTTCGAGCCACCTACAGAGGCGATGAAGAATCACCTCAAGCCTTTGTTCATAAGGGCTAAGCTCGAAGAGACTACTGTGAACAAAATATTGGTCGATTGTGGGGCAACTATCAATATTATCCCTCACTCTATGCTAAGGAAGATTGGCAAAAGAGATGAGGAAATTAAACCTCACAATATGGTCCTGTCGAACTATGAGGGCGGCATTGGGACCACCATGGGAGTGATCCGGCTAGATATTAAAGTTGGGTCGATCCTTCGACCAACGATGTTCATGGTCATATCGGCCAAACCTAACTACAACCTTTTGTTAGGCCGTGAGTGGATTCATGGTGTAGGCGCTGTGCCTTCATCGATGCACCAAAGACTGTTGCTATGGCGTCCAGACGGGATGGTCGAAAACATAGAGGCAGATCAAAGCTACTACCTTGGCGAGGTGAATCACTTGGGTGTGGCAGATTTCGACAAAAACTTGGCTCACATAGGGCCATGTCCAACTCCTGACTTCGACATGGCGCCAGCGCCAAACACCTTTTGTTCCCTATACCTGCATCCTGAGCATGGTTTCCAATGGGACAGAGAAGACTTGTCCCACATAGACTTCAGTGGGTTAACTGATATCCAACCAACTGGTTGGGGAAGTGAATTCAGTGATAATGACTGAGTCACAATCTCTGAAGCGAATTTCGGCTTATGTAGCCGAAACCAAGATGATAACGGCTCTCGAAGCCGAAGTAAAGTACATGGCCACACAGACCACTGATCAACAATTATCTGCTGTTGGCCCAGGAAAGGATTTCGATCCAAAACCTCCTGATATCATGCCAGAAGAAATGCAGGAACAGAGGCTCGACGCTATCTATGACGATGAGCCTTTGGGCTTCGAAAAGGATCCCTTGGCGAACAACATTAAGATGTTAGCACAAGACCCTTTAGAAGAAATCAACTTAGGCGAAGGATCAGAGAGAAGGCCAACTTACATCAGCGCCAAAATTGATCCAGAACTTAGGTTGGAAGTAATCCAATTGCTGAAAGAGTTTAAAGACTGTTTTGCATGGGATTATGACGAAATGCCTGGTCTCGACAGGGGATTGGTAGAACTTCAGTTGCCAATCAAACCTGGAAAGAAGCCAATCAAGCAAAATCCAAGGCGCTTCGCTCCAGAAATATTGTCGAAGATCAAAACGGAGGTCGAAAGACTTCTGAAATGCAAATTCATCCGTGTTACAAGGTATGTCGAATGGATTGCAAATATTGTGCCAGTGATTAAGAAAAATGGCACACTAAGGGTGTGCATAGATTTCAGAGATTTGAATGCTGCCACCCCCAAAGATGAATATCCTATGCCTGTGGCGGAAATGCTAGTCGATTCTGCCGCTGGTTATGAATACCTGAGTATGCTCGATGGTTATTCAGGATATAATCAAATATTCATTGCTGAAGAGGACGTGTCGAAAACAGCTTTTCGATGCCCTGGGGCCTTAGGCACTTACGAATGGGTAGTGATGCCTTTTGGCCTAAAGAACGCTGGGGCAACGTACCAGCGAGCAATGAATACTATCTTCCATGATTTTATTAACACTTTTATGCAAGTTTATATTGATGATATTGTTATAAAATCTGTTTCCAGGAAGAATCACATTGACCACCTTCGACAATCATTCGAAAGAATGAGAGAACATGGTCTGAAGATGAATCCTTTGAAGTGTGCGTTCTGTGTGAAAGCTGGAGATTTCTTGGGCTTCGTTGTCCACAAGAAAGGAATCGAAATCAACCAGAACAAGACGAAGGCAATTCTGGAAGCGAAAGCGCCATCGAATAAGAAGGAATTGCAATCTCTCTTAGGCAAGATAAATTTCTTAAGGAGGTTTATATCTAACCTAAGTGGGAAAGCTCAGGCCTTTTCACCCTTACTTCGACTGAATAAAGAGGGGTTCGAATGGGGGAAGGAGCAACAAGAAGCCTTCGACAAAATCAAAGGGTACCTTACTAAGCCACCTATTTTGGTGCCTCCTTGTAGCAATAGGAGTATGAGATTGTACATAGCTGCATCTGACAAAACTCTGGGAAGTATGTTAGCCCAAGAGGATGAAAATGGAGTCGAAAGACCCATTTACTATCTCAGTCGAGTTTTAAATGATGCAGAAACTAGATATATCGAAGTTGAAAAATTGTGTCTATGTCTGTATTTTTCTTGTACAAAACTCAAGCAATATATAAAACCAGTTGATGTTTATGTTTCGTCTCATTTTGATGTTTTCAAATATATGTTGTCGAAACCTATCTTGCATAGTCGAATTGGCAAGTGGGCATTAGCATTAATTGAATACTCCTTGACCTTTATGCCTCTTAAGGCAGTAAAAGGACAAGTGGTTGCAGATTTCATAGTCGACCACTCAATTCAAGTCGAGGATGTTAATTATGTGGAGATCGAACCTTGGAAATTCTACTTCGATGGTTCCAGCCATAAAGATGGAACGGGAGTAGGAGTCTTGATCATTTCTCCAGAAAAAATTCCAACAACATTCAAGTACAAGATAGCAGGTTCTTGTTCGAACAATGAGGCTGAGTATGAAGCTCTAATTACTGGCCTTGAAATATTGTTGGAATTGGGGGCAACTCGAGTCGAAATAATGGGAGACTCAGAGTTAGTCATCAAGCAAGTCACAAAGGAATATAAATGCATAAGAGAGAATCTCATTATGTACTTTGTGATAACAAATCGTTTATTGAAACAATTTGAAAGTGTCAATATCCGACACATACCCAGAGTCGAAAATCAAATAGCCAATGACTTGGCACAAATTGCATCAGGGTATAAGATTTCAAAAACGAGATTACAAAGAGCAATCGAAGTTCGAGAAAAGATAAAAGCAACTTGTCTATCACCATCAGACTTGGAATCGACGAGGCTAGGATATGCTGATCACTCAAACTTCGAGATTTCGTTCATTGATAATTTGTCAGAGCAAGATTGGAGGAAACCCATTGTGGATTATCTTCAAAATCCAGGAGCTTCGACAGAACGAAAAACAAAATACAGGGCGTTGAGTTTTGTACTCATGGGTAATGAGTTATTCAAGAAGACGCCTGAAGGGGTATTGTTGAAATGTTTAAGTGAAACTGAAGCATACATAGCCCTTTCGACTACGCATGCTGGGGCATGTGGGGCTCACCAAGCAGGCCATAAGATGAAATGGTTATTGTTTCGACAAGGACTATATTGGCCCACTATGCTGAAAGATTGTGTTGAGTTCGCCAAGGGTTGCCAAGAGTGTCAAGTTCATACAGGCATCCAACATGTACCAGCAAGCGAACTTCACTCGATAGTGAAGCCTTGGCCCTTTAGAGGATGGGCGTTGGATCTCATTGGAGAGATTCGACCAGCATCATCAAAGAGTCAGAAATACATATTGGTAGGCATTGATTATTTTACTAAGTGGATCGAAGCTATCCCTTTAGTCAATGTAGACCAGGAAAATGTCATTGAATTTATTCAAAAGAACATTATCTTTAGATATGGAATTCCTGAGACAATAACAACTGATCAAGGGTCAGTTTTCACTGGTCGAAAGATGCAGGAATTTGCTCAGGAAACAGGTTTCAAACTCTTAACATCCACGCCTTATTATGCACAGGCGAATGGTCAAGTCGAAGCAGCTAACAAAGTGGTGATTGGCTTGATAAAGAAACATGTTGGGAAGAGGCCAAAGAATTGGCATAAGACGTTAGACCAGATTTTATGGGCTTGTCGAACGTCCCCGAAAGAAGCCACTGGTACAACGCCATATAGGCTAACTTTTGGCCATGATGCAGTGTTGCCAGCAGAAATTTGTCTTCAATCTGCAAGGGTTCAGAGGCATTATGATATTCCTTCTGAAGTGTATTGGAACATGATGTTAGATGAACTGGTGGATTTAGACGAAGAGAGATTACACGCTCTCGACTTACTCAGGCTTCAGAAGAAAAGAGTAGAAGACTCTTATAATAAAAAGGTAAAACCTAAGGTATTTTTGCCTGAAGAACTAGTTTGGAAGGTAATTCTTCCCATGGATCGAAGGGATCGAAGCATGGGGAAATGGTCACCCAAATGGGAGGGACCCTTTAGAGTTATCCAAACTTTTTCTGGTGGAGCCTATGAAGTCGAAGAGTTAAGTGGAGATAAAAGGCTCTCGCGAGTAAATGGTAAATATTTGAAAAAATACAAGCCTATACTTCAAGAGATAAAAATAAAATAATAAAAGAACAAGTCTAAATTAACCATAAAAATGCCAAAATGGAAATTTTTATTAATTTCAGCCAAAATGGCAATTGTTGTCGAATAACGATTACAGAAGAGTGGCCCCATTGCTGATCGAGTCATAAAGACTAGCCAGGATCAGTTCTGCCAAACAGATGTTTTGGCGGTGATGCAGTTGGATAGCAAGAGTGACCATCTTTTTGGTCACCTGCAGAGACTTCGAGCAAAACACAAAGCGAGTTAGCCATAAGGCTAGAAACGCTATGTGTTCGACATCCGACACTGTATCCGTCGACCTGTCATGAAAATGGTTGATGAAAGTGGTGTATGTGGGCTTGGTCTCAGAGAAGCCAATTTGGTCCTCCGACATCTCCTCCGGGTCGAAGTAATCTCTGGTTGGTCGAAGGCCAGTAATAGCGGCCACGTCGAAGAGCGTGGGGGTTAACATCCCACATGGAAGATGAAAAGTAAAATGGGAGTAGTCCCAGAACAACAGTGAAGCTATAAGCATCTCTGGGGAGTAGTTTAAGCCTGTCTTCGACAGCATCACCAGGTCGAAGATTCCCATTTCCTTCCAGATTGGAGTTTGATGCTTCTCCAACTTCGTTAGCCAGGCAACATAATCGGAGGTCAGATTAGGGCAAGACCTGAAGACTCTAACCCCTCTGTTGAAGAAGCGGAGGTCGATTTTTTCACGAGTGGGGTCTTCGTTGTCTTCTGCGTCTTTCTTGGCGCAGGCTACTGGCTTGAGTTTCTCGACGATTGGGAAATAGCTCTTGATCTTCAGAGCTTCAGAGATGCTTGGATTCATGGGGCCAGACATTGCGAAGATCTGGTTGGAGTATCCAACCGGGATCATCAAGTGGCGCGAGTAAGCATCGCGAACGGAAATGTCAGAAGGTTCAGGAACCCTTCGTTTGCCTGTAGAGTTCACTACCGGAGCAGTGACAAAGACCTTGGGTTTAACATGTTCAGTTGGTGCGTTAGCACTGGGAGCAGTAGAAGCAGAGGCCATTGTTAAGTCTGGAGATTGAAGTGAAAGAGGAAGAGTTTTTCTGCAAAGAGAGCAAGCTTGTACGAAAACAAGGAAGTTTGAAGGCTAGTTGGCGTAAAAAGTCCCACAATGGGATATTCACTGCTATTTATAGTAGTGGGAAAAATCCCCAATAACGAGGACATTAAATGCCATTTAATGCTGCAGGAGTTAGTGGGACGCGTGGCAGCTCCCTGTTGTTTTGGCCGTTTCTGCAGAAACAGAGGGACGCAGCGTGCGTCCTCGTTTTTGGGATTTGTCATAATGACAAATTCTGAAGTGACGTTTGGTACTGCACGCCGTACTGAAAGTGACGTCCTAGGATCAAATCAATGATGGTTTCTTGGGATTGCCAATAGTTGGTAAAAAGCAACAAAAAGTGCATAAGTTAACTTGTGACTAAGCGTGGAAAGACAGGTGTCGAATGGCGTTTCAAAGAATGCCTTTTTCTTTCAGAGTCGAAATAAGGCATTCTTGGGGGGCAATTTGTTGGCTCCTAAATTCGACACCTTTGTTTTGATTGATATCAGCCATTAAAGCTGAAAGATGCTTTCGACTGGCTAAGCCTGTCGAAGTGCCCGTCGAAAGATGGCAAAATACTTAGAAGATTTCTTCCAAGGAAGAAGGCTGATTGCCTTCGACGTCGAAGGAGTTTTCATCGAAGACATCTCTTGATGAAAGTGTTCGATGGTCCAGAGTGGAGCAGTTTGAAATTCAAAGCTTTGGAGGGAAAACGGTTTCCAGCAGTTACTACGTGCAAACGTGCAAGGATCTGGAGTGTCGAGCATGGAGAACGTGCCAAGTGGCTTAATCTCGAAGCAGTGTAACTGCCCGACGGTTACTTGGAATGTTTTAGTATAAATAGGAGTAGACATGTAGTTTCTCGCGTGTGTTCACTATTCCATACAAAGTCACTCATTTAGATTCGAGTACCCAGCGTGTGAGAAAGAATTGTTGAGAAATGTATGTGTGAAACACCAATTTTATCAATTAAAGTCATTTACTTTCCCAGAATTTTACTTGCTTTCTCTTTACATTTCCTGTCGAACCTTTACTTTAAAGCCTTGTTTATTTTACCAAGCCTGTCCTTTATGCAATTTACTTGAAACCTTTTATTTAAAGCCTTATCCAACTTAATCCAACTTCAAAATCAACCTATGTCCATAGGATCAATCTGATCGATCCTGCGAGTAACCAAATAAGTAACCATTTGGAGGATCAGCGGTTGTTTACCAAAACCCAAGGTAAACAGCTGGTTTGAAAGTTCGCGCGAAAAGTAGCATTAACGCATTGTTTTGTTTTATTATATTCATTTGTTATTTAATTTACAGATGAACACAATAGCTCCACTGGCAAGCGCGTTGATTGGTAAACCATAGGACTTGGGTTCGAGCCCCAGGTCCCCACCCCCTTTCATATTTTTCTTCATGTTCATGTGCAGATTCAAAGTTGTGGTCCACAATACACCTTCACGATCAAACCGTCCACGCGTCCAGCTTCATCAATCCAAAGGCATAGATTTGGAGAACATGATGCACGCTAGTCAATGCTCTCACACGTTGCATGAAAAAGTCAACCAGGCCTGAAGGTCATTGGGCCCAGATTGCTAGAGTTTCACCTCCCAAATTAGGGGCAGAACCCCCTAGGTTTGCATTTTTTACATTCTTTCTTTTTTTGTTTTTTTTTCTTTCTTTTAATTATTGTTCTTTTTAATTAATTATTTTTTTCACAAAAACACAAAAACAATAAAAAAAAATCAGAAAAGAGGCAAAAAATAATAAATATATTTTTTAGTATTTTTGTAAATAAATTCATTAATTAACTAGTTTTAAATTAGGTTTTAATTTTAACTCTTTTAATAAAAATCTAAAAAATATAGAATTAGGGTTTATGATAATTTTTATTCCTTTTTATTTTATTTCATAATAATTAAATATTTAGTATTATTTATTTTTATAATTAAATGGCATGTAAATAATTAGGTTAAAAATTAGGCTAAAACTTAATCTTTTCTTAAAAAATTAAAAACAACTAGAATTAGGGTTAGCATGTTATTTTAATTAATTTTTTTCATTAAAACCAAAAAATACCAAAAACAATTTCTTTCTTTTTTAATTAATTAATTCCATCATTTAATTTAATTTTGCAAAAGGGTCCAACGCCCTCGTTTAATTCTTATTTAATTCGCATGTTTATTTTATTTTGTTTAATATTTATGTATCTCTCCCAAGGCCTTGTAATTAATTTCTCACACTTTACTCTTCTCTACTTTCTTTATTTTTTCTATCAAATCGGGTTCAAGAAATTTTGGCGATGTGGACCCGCGCCTTTTGTAATAGCTTTAGAACTTTTATTTCTCGCAATATTTTAACTATTAATCAAAGCATGAAAGAATGTATGGACAAAAATAAAAACAAACGCTAGATCACCTTTAACATGACAAAAAGACAAAATAACCGAAAACGACACACAAATCACACATCACCCCTAGGGTATGCCTCACTGTTGCCTTGCCTCGAAAGGTGATCGTCGAGTAGAGGATGTTTTAGTAAGTCCTCATGATCCGGGAACCTGGCATGAGGGTAGCTTCTAAGGTGTCTTCCTATTGCTCCGGTGATCACCATGTCCCGAACCTCGAATTGACCCGAACACCTCCAACGGTGGTGCTACCTACCTCTCAATGGTGGGATGGCACTACTTTAAAGGACATTTACACAGACGAATTCCTTAGGGTAGGTAGACGACTCTAGATACTTGCTCTAAATTTCAAACAAAATTCAAAAATACTTTTCACACCAACACATTTTCAAAAAGCTTTCGAAAGCAATTTTTCAAACACTCTTGAGGACCGATACAAGAGTCGAACTGAAATTTTCAAAGAAACTTTTTAAAACCCACAATTGAAAAGCAAACAAACCATTTTTGAAAACACAAATGAGCAAGTATCTAAGAGCCCATGGATAACCATGGATAGAAAGGGTGCTAATACCTTCCCTTTCTATAATCTACCTCCCGAACCGAGAGCAATCTCTTTAAGGAATTTTTCTGTGCTTTTGTCCTTTCCATTTTGGAGAAAATAAAAGACGGTGGCGACTCTTGCTTCCGCGACATTTCGTGAACCCGCGTTAAACAGTCAGTTCCAGATCCACCGATCACAGAACTGGCGACTCTACTGGGGATTCAACTATAAAGTGAGGTGTACCTTAGGATATCTCATAACTGTGTTTTCAATTGTATTGACTTGTTTTCTTTATCATGGTGGGACTGTATTGGGAATTACATAGATCCTAACCCGGATCTGGAGATACCCTGTTTAGGTAGCACAAGCTGTGAGGGACCTGTCCGGCGTAGACCGACATGGGTGAAGCAGTGGCTACATTGGTGTGGCACCTCGGTCTGTACCGATATCCCTTGTGTTGCAACGAGGAGAATATGGGTCTTCTGAGGAGTTGTTAAGCACCAACAAACCTTAGAACCTTAAATGACACCACTCGACCAATAGAACAGTAGCAGTATGTTACGCCCATTGAGGCTAAACTCTCGTGATGGTTCTGGCCGCAAGAAAAGATTGCGATGCTGGAGTTATGACTGATTGAGGGTAGTCAATGATATTGGGATCCTCTAAGAACCCGGTTACTTTGATAGGACAGGTATGAACAAACAAACCGAAAGAGGGTAATACCTAGACCCCATGCTGGCCTAAACTCTAAGGGCTTTCTCTTGTGTGACTTGTGTGCCTTCGTACTTGACTATTTGCATGCTTGTTGTCTGACACTTGAGATTCTCGCAGGTTTTGTTTGTAGTCCTTAATTAGGACTCATAACAAGGTTTACCGAGTTTCTTGCAGGTTTTGTTTTTAGTCCTTAATTGGGACTCATGAAAGGTTTTACTTGAGTTTATTGCAGGTTTTGGTTTGCAGTCCATAATTGGGACTCATAACAGGGTTACTTACATTACCCCCATGCACACCATAACATCATACCATTGCATACATCCTAACCCATTTCAAGGATCTCAAGGGCTTGTGATGTTGGGGATCAGAGTCGCCAGTTCTGTGATCGGTGGATCTGGAACTGACTGTTTAACGCTGGTTCGCGAAATGTCGCGGAAGCAAGAGTCGCCACCGTCTTTTATTTTCTCCAAAATGGAAAGGACAAAAGCACAGAAAAATTCCTTAAAGAGATTGCTCTCGGTTCGGGAGGTAGATTATAGAAAGGGAAGGTATTAGCACCCTTTCTATCCATGGTTATCCATGGGCTCTTAGATACTTGCTCATTTGTGTTTTCAAAAATGGTTTGTTTGCTTTTCAATTGTGGGTTTTAAAAAGTTTCTTTGAAAATTTCAGTTCGACTCTTGTATCGGTCCTCAAGAGTGTTTGAAAAATTGCTTTCGAAAGCTTTTTGAAAATGTGTTGGTGTGAAAAGTATTTTTGAATTTTGTTTGAAATTTAGAGCAAGTATCTAGAGTCGTCTACCTACCCTAAGGAATTCGTCTGTGTAAATGTCCTTTAAAGTAGTGCCATCCCACCATTGAGAGGTAGGTAGCACCACCGTTGGAGGTGTTCGGGTCAATTCGAGGTTCGGGACATGGTGATCACCGGAGCAATAGGAAGACACCTTAGAAGCTACCCTCATGCCAGGTTCCTGGATCATGAGGACTTACTAAAATGTCCTCTACTCGACGATCACCTTTCGAGGGGCAAGGCAACAGTGAGGCGTACCCTAAGAGTGGTGTGTGAATTTGTGTGTTGTTTTCAGTTTAGCAATTATCTTTGATCATGTATTTGTGGTGATCTACGCTTGTTTTTAATTTAGGCCATACATTCTTTCATGCAATTAGAATTTAAAAGTGCGGAAATTTAAATCTAAGCTATTACAAGGCGCGAGTCTATACATCGCCAAAATACAAAGACCCGTTTTGAATAAAAATGCGGAGAATAAATAAATTCCTAATTACTATTACAAGGCTTGAGCAATTACATAATATAAAAAAAGGAAAATAAGAATAAATGCGCGAAAAGCATAAAAAATGGAACGTTCGAGGGCGCTGGACCCTTTTGGAATTAAATTGAATGAAAAGTTAATTAATTATTAAATTAAAGAAAAGAAATGTTTTTTTTGATGGTTTTTGTATTTATGAAATAAAGAAAATTAAAATTCAAGAGAAACCCTAATTCTAAGTTGTTTTTAATTATTAAAGAAAAATATTAAAGTTTAACCTAATTTACTAAATATTTAATGTACATGTTTATTTACAAAATAAATTAGTAATTAATAATAATGATAATAAGAAAAAATTATTTATTAAGAAAAGTGATAAAAAGTTAAAAAAAACTAATTTCTACATATTTTAATTTATTGAGAAAAAGATTAAAGTTTTAAAACCTAATTTACTAAACTAATTATTAAAGTTTATTTACAAAATAAATTAATAGTGAAATAATAATAATTAAATATACTTTAGTTTCTGATTTTTTATCTTATGAAAATTAATTTATGAAATTAAAGAAAACAATTGAAAACAATTAAAAGAATAAAAAGGAAAATCAAATAAAAAAATTAAAAATGTGCAAACCATGGGGGTATTCTGACCCAAAGAGAGGTTTTTTGTAAGAAATCTGGCCCATTAGACAAAAAGCCTTGTTTGACTTTCTGGCATCACGTGCGTGTTCATTGACTCCTGAGTACCGTGGTCTGCATTCTTTGGCCATTGAATTGAGTTTCATAGCCATTTGTGTTCTGGCCCCAACGTTCCTTAATCTTCTCAGGATGTCTGTCTCGTCATGCATAAGTTGTTCTTTTGGCCATTTGGCTTTTGGCTTTTGGCTTTTGGCCATTTGGCTTTTGGCCTCAATGTTTCTAAATGAACCTGCATGGGATCCTGTCTAAATCTGCAGTGTTGAATCTCACGAACACATTAAATAAAATCATAAAATGCAAATAAAGTCAATATATGAAGAAATTTAATGTTTAGGCACAATATGGCATGTATGAATGATTATACCCTTTTGATCATGGAGATCAAATCAATCTTACCCTTACTGGAAAATTAGTGACCTGAATGCTTTTATGCCTTTTGGATCATGGAGATCAAGCCAACCTTACCCTTACTGAAGAAGTAATAAGATGTTGGTTTGTAACTGAGATGACTTGTTTGTAGTGAGAGAGGGATTTGTAATAAGGATTTCAAGGTTTTAGGGTTCTTGAAAGAGTTTGATATTCCAACAGTGTTGTGGCAAGGTTTTTTCTCTCTTTTCCTCTTTTTCTCCTCTCTGGTTTGTGTGAAAAGAAGGTGATTATATAATGGAAATTAGGGTAAAGAAAATGGGCTTTGAATGTGCAATTGGGCCTCCAATGTTCACTTGAGTTCGTCACTTTCCAGGCTAAATCGCAGGGACTTAAGTGCAATTTTTGAAGTTGAAATGTGAAAACAAAATGTAGCCGGCACCGAGAACTAACTCCTGTCCGAAAATCGACTCAATCGGATAAACGGTGAATTAGTTATGAATTTTTGAAGTTTCAGCTCAGACAAACTTATTTTGGGCTCCAGTGTCGACTCTGACACGTTCTTCAATAAAAAACTGGTATTGATATGTGCATAATTTGGTCTCGACTTTTAAAGCAAAGTTGTAGATCTATGAGTCAGTGACCTTGTGTAAAAATATGAGTCCAATCCGATAAAAATTGACCGAGTTATGAATTTTCAAAGTTTCGGCCCAGATGAAATAATATTCAGCATTCAGGATTTTCAGCGTGTCACGCACTCTGAGCAAAAAACGAAGGCCTTTTGAATACCGTTTGAACTCAATAACTTCTGTGAAAATGTAGCCAACTCAATTTGTGAAATTTTGGCGCCGGAACCAGCTCGATACGATGAAAATCGACCAAGTTATGATTTTCTGAACATGACGCAAATAAACTTCTGTCACAAATTTTCTGTACGAAAATACTTGATAAATCCACATTTTTGAAGACATTCTGATCGAAATTGGCTTCCAGCCGTGAGAGATGAAAACTTAGATAATGTCAAGACGGAATTTTGGCCACCGGAACGGGTTCAAAACGAGTCACGATCTTCAAGTTATGAATTTTTTAGCGCGTAAAAACTGCACTTTCAGCACACTTTTTCACTATATTTCTTCAAGAAAACTCGCACATTCGGATACCTTCTTTAAAGAATTGACTCTTGAGTTGAACCTGAATTTGAGAATATGTTATCAGAGATATCTTGGCGAAAGAATACCTGAATATGACGCGCCGGGTTGGACTTGTGAATTTTCTTGAAATGTTTTGAGAAATATGGGAGGGCAAATTTTGGGGTACAACATCTATATATTGGAAGGTATCTCTATGTCTTGTGGCACTCCTTTGCATTAGGGGTCTTAGGAAATATTAAAAAGAATTTTGGAATTGATTCAAGTCATGAAAAACAAGTTTCTGCATAAATTTTCATTGCACGTGTGGACACATACGACTTTGAGATCGACACATGCAACTCAATTTTGAAGCCTATAGCCTCTGGAAGGCTCATGTCGACACATGTATTGCAGAAATTGAAGAATTTCTGAAGCATTTCTGAAATTGAAGAAATTCTAATTTTATGTGTCGACACATACGATTTATAGGTCAACACATTTACTACTATTTTATAGCATGTAGCCTCTGGCTTATTTCGGTCGACACATACCTTCCTTCAGGTCAACACATACAACTTAAACTTAATGTATGGGTTGACACATACGATTTATAGGTCGACACATATAGATTTGTTTTGGTAAACTTTAAAAATCTTCTTAATTCCGAAAAAGTCCTTTTTGCCCTAAATTTCCAAAACTATAAATACATCATTCATCCATCATTTACAACTTGATAATACCATAAAATTAGCCTACATTTGCTCTTCATATTCAACCTCCAACCTATGCATACACACTAACCAACTATTGTAACGATTCTTTGTTGGGGTGCCATCTAGGCGAGATTTGATAATGTTTGATTAGGTTCTTGTATAGCCGACAATATTGGGTTGATATTTATAGGGGTCTTCATCCAAAAAAACCACGGGTTTATCCTCCAAGATCATTGATTGATTTGGGGGTTTTCATGCAAGAAATTCGAGAGGTGATTGCGTCCAAGTGAACTCCTTTGGAGATAAAGAATGCAAGGGATCCTTTAGAGATAAATAATGCAAAGGAAGTAGCAAGAGAAAGGCGGGACACACTTGAAGTCTTGTATTTGTGATAAGTACAATTTGATTGCTCGTGCACGAAACCTTTGGAGATAAAGAATGCAAGGGAGTAGAAATATTGAAAACTCAATTAGGACCTATTGTGTCTTGGTCTTTCTCAATATCAAAAGAAGAGAAGGTGTTGAATCGACAATAAGCATTAGGGTTTATGGAGTTGCTCTTGAACACTTCTCTTGTATCCACTTTTGCATAGTAAGAATTATCCTAATTTCATTAGAATTAGGCACAGACGTACCCATACGCGAGGACGAAAGTGGGGAACTATGAAGACAAATCCTCGTGTCTCTTTTCTTATCACTTTTACTTGCTTTAATATTCATCAATCAATTTGTCAAATAACATTGCATTATCAATTGAATTGTAAAAGAAATTTCGGACTGTTTTTGATTTACATCAAGTGTTGATATTGTTATAATCACTTTTGATTATAAGTGTTTTTGTGTATCAACACAAATTGAAGGAAAATTATGAAAATTCACGTGCATACCAAGTATTTGACAAATTGATTTTTTTGCTCTTTCGAATATTTCCATTGGAAATAGCTTTACTAGTAACTTTCTATAAACATTAAATAAGCTGTAAACTGATTCAAGAATATTAATTCAATTGTCAATCTTATTGCATATTCTATTGGTTTTGAGTTTGCATATCCGAGTTTCCAATAACGTTTGTATGGATGACATATTTTCAATAGCACTTCCGCTCAAACTCTTTGATAAACATTTTTCAAAACCAGAATTTTCTGGATTTTTAAATTAGGTATCTATTCACCCCCCTCTAGACACATTGTTTCTGTCTAACAAGTGGCATCAAGAGCCCAGTTCATTCCGGCTTCCAAAATTATTAGAATATGGAGTACGGACCTAAAGGGGATTATAAAAGAGCCCCAATTTTCTTGGAAGAAAACTATAGTTATTGGAAAGCTTGTATGCAAATTCATGTCAACTCATATGACAAATTTGTATAGGAAGTCATTCAAAATGGTCCAACACTGGTAACATATATGATTGATAATGTTACCGTACCAAAGCCGGAAAACTTATGGGATGAGAATGATAATAAGAAGTGGACACACGATTGGAAAGCAAAAAATATTATCATATTCGCTCTTGGAGTTGATGAGTTTTATCACATTTCCAATTGTCAAACCGCTAAAGCTATGTGGGATATTATACAAGTTACCTATGAGGGAACTAATGAGGTCAAACAATATAGGATTAATACACTTAATCAAAAGTTTGAAATCTTTTGTATGAAGCATGGTGAAACCATATCTCAAATTTAAAAGCGGTTCTCACATGTTATTAATCGTTTAAATTTACTATGGAATCCTATTTACAATGTTATTGCTACTAACAAGGTTTTGAGATGTCTTACTTGGAATTGGAAACCAAAGGTCACTGCGATCAAGGAAGCCAATGATCTTACAACACTTGATCTCACCGCTTTGTTTGGAATGCTAGAAGTGCACGTGCAAGAACTCAATTGCTTGGAAAAATATGAAAAGAAGGTTGAGAAAAAGAATAAAAAGGATAAAGACACCATTAAGGAGGAATTATAAAGTCTAAATCTCTCAAGTCTTCAAGTTCAAAGTCCTAAAAGGAGAAGCACACTAATGATAATGAATCTAGTGATGAAGAGCATTCGGATGATGAACAAATGGGATTATTGGTGAGGAGATATAATTGATACATTCGAAAGAATGGTGTCAAATAATATGACAATAGTCTTATGAAGTTTATAAGACAATCCACATCCTCTAAAGATGAATACAACAAAAAGGATAATGGAAAAGCTATATGCTATGAATGCGGAAAACTAGGTCATTATAGACTGTAGTGTCCATCTCTTGTCAATAAGAAAGGAAAGGGTCAAAGAAACAACTCTAAGAATTTTAGAAAAGCCTATGTTTCTTGGGATAAGGATAGCGATGCCTCAAGTAATGAAAGTTCAAGTGATAGCAAAGAAGAATCAAACTATTATTTCATGGCAAATCAACGTCAAGGCAATAAAAAGAATGTAAGTCATTTTAAATATGATAATATTGATAAGTTGTCTTTTATAGAGTTGAAAATTTCTTTTGATAATCTACAAAAAGAATCATTATGTGCTTCTAAGAAACTTACTTCCAATGAAATTTTTTTTACATACTT
Source organism: Vicia faba (assembly GCA_948472305.1). Taxonomy (NCBI): domain Eukaryota; kingdom Viridiplantae; phylum Streptophyta; class Magnoliopsida; order Fabales; family Fabaceae; genus Vicia; species Vicia faba. Next base: position 1,467,620,746 of record OX451739.1, on the reverse strand, counting down.
GGAAGCAAAGTTTGAAGAAATAAATAAACAATTTGAAGCATTAAAGTGTTCTATTGTGGATGGTCAAAAACATAAATATGAGGATGGGGAACCTACTCGGTTCGACTGTGAAACTTTTCAAATTTAGCAACAAGAAGTGAGTACTCTTAAAGCCAAAATGGACAAGGAATTGCAACCTCATGATGCTTTTTCCATTAATCATTCAAAGGTTTAAAAGCCTCATAAAAATTATAATTTGTTTAAGAAGGAGTCTAATAGAAAAATTAAAATTCATCATGAATTGTTTTGTCACTATTGTTGCAAGAAAAGCCACACTATTGAAAAATTCAAATTTAGGTGCTTTCTAGTTCCTAAAGGAAATTTCAATGGTTGCCAAAATGTAACAATTATTTCCACTCACTCATAAGGACCCAATAAGAATTGGGTACCTACCACTTTTATTTGATTATGTAGGTTGAGTGTCTTGATGCTATGACGGGAAAATAGATTCTCGATAGTGGATGTTTAAGACACATGACGGGAGACATCTCTCTATTCTCCGACTTTATGGATAAGAAGAAAGGATTTGTATCCTATGGTGATCACAAGAAAGGTTAAATACTTGGGAAAGGTATTATAGATAATTCCTCAACTATTAGTATCTCAAATGTTATGTTAGTTGAAGGCCTTAGACATAGCCTTCTTAGCATTAATCAATTGTGTGACAATGGGTATAAGGTAACTTTTGACAAAAATTGTTGCATAATAGAACATAATGAAAAGAAGGATTGTATGTTTAATGGAGCGAGGCTTAATAACATCTATATTTTAGACTTAAAAGAAGTGTACTTTAATAACGCTCAATATCTTGTCACCATGAGTGAAGAATCCTGGCTTTGGCATAAACGTTTGGCAAATGTCAAATTTTTTATCTACTTAATAAAATAGTTATAAAATATTTAGTAATTGGTATACCTAAAATAAAATTTTCAAAATATCGTCTATGTGATGTATGTCAAAAGGTTAAGTAAACAAGTTTCTCTTTTAAATCTAAAAATGTTGTTTCAACTTCGAGACCTCTTGAGCTCTTTCACATAGATTTGTTTGGACCTTCAAGGACCAAAAGCATACGTGGTAATTGAAGGATGATAAAAAAAAACAAGAAAGGGGGTTTGAGTTGGTTTTTCTAATAAACTTTTTCTCTAAAAATATTTTGCAAACTAACTAGAAATAATAAAGCTAAGGAAAGAATAAAATGACTCTTTTGGTTTATACAAGTTCACCTTCAACAAGGCTACTCTTGTCCACCCGCCAAGGTGATTTTTCCTTTAACAAGCACTTAATTCACTAATCTCAACATGTTACAAATGCACGAGATACCTACTGGTGACTAATCATAATCGTCTAAGATTTTAACTGACACCTTAGCCCTATCAAGTCTCAGACTAACAACCTAGTCACTTGAGGCAATAATCATTTCTTAACAGAATTACAATCAATCATGTTTACAATGTGTAAGCTCCTTAGTTTTAAGGATTGACATTAATTTTTGTAAAACAAATGTAGCAGCAATATGTTAGATAGGATGTGTTAACTTTTTAACAGAAACATGTTTGAGAAAGAAGCCCTATTCTATGTTAGGACATGTTAAGTTAAAGTGTTTCAACATCTGGAACAACATGTCAGATAAGATGTCCTATTAAGGAGCATACAACATCGCGCCTGAGTTGAACTAGATTGTTATATTCTGTTAAGTTACAAAGAAAGAATATGCCTTGTGGATATTATATTATCCTATGTGGCGCTGTTTTGTAGGTTTGGAAGGTTCAAGTCAGAATCAAAGAAGAATATGCATTTGTTAATTATGGAAATAATTTAGGAAGATTTGATTAAAGACCTATTTTGTAGCAGAATCTTCTGCTGATTTGTAACAGCCAAAGAGCTGTGATTTGAAGGCCCAAATCCATATGGGTATAGGTTATAAATAAAAGCTTTGTAACCTAGGACATGTACCCAACCGAGAACTGTAAAGATGTAATCATTAGGGATGAGTCTGTAGCAACTCTTTAGGAGAGTTGGTGTAAGTGAACCACTCAGGTTGTGAGATGGTCATTGTGTTCTCATTCAGAAGTTGCGAAGCAATGAGTTAAGTATTATTCTTGGAGGAAGCTTGTAAGAAACTCTAAGTATTGTTCTTAGTCAAGAGTCTTGGCTAGGTATTGTCATGGAAGTATGTCTTATATTTTTCTATCATGGGAATGTGTCTTCCTATTTTGATCCAATCACTGTCTGTGATTGATGAGGGATTGATGAGGGCCTCATATTTAGGCGAGTCTTAGATAGAAATTTAGCATGAATAATGATTAAGTTATTAGGCCGTAAACTAGAGGTTTGTTATAGGGTCTATGAATTGATACTATCATAGTGGATTTGTCCCTGGCTTGGTATGCCCCCAGTGTAAGAGAGTTGCTCCAAACCGGGTTAACAATTCTGGTGTGTTGTTTATGCTTTTCAGTAATATTTTCAATGTTTATAACTTTCCTGTTTGTTTATGTCGAATGAGATGTCTCAATATCCAATAGGTCATATGAGTTCTGTCATACCAGAATTTCACAATGTTTGATTCTAAAAAGCAGATTAACACAACAATGAAGAACAAAGTCTCTAATATAAATAATGAGCAAAAACTCTTTGTATTGAGGACTCTAAGATAGAACACAAATAATGAGCAACAACTCTTTGTTTTTAATCCCTAATATCTTAACACAATAATGAGAAACAACTCTTGTGTTCTTGATATTTCCCTAGAAGAATATTTGTATGAAAATTTGAATAGTAATTCTTCTTCTTTTCTCTTGATGTGTTTCAGCAGTTTGATTCAAGCTTGATAGTTTGGAATAGTTCGTCAATCTTCAAATATTGATTTGGTCTCTTTATATAGACTTTGAGAAAATAGATTGTTGGTAGTACAAAGACGTGGCTTTCACTTGCCAGCTACAGTAACGATAGTATTTCATCGTGGGAGACAACATAGTATAATACGTAAGCAAGTAGTGGAATTTTAAATGTATTGATTGTACTATAAAATTTATGGCTAAGTTTCTTAAGATCTTATCTTCTGATGATTTTCTTCTATCTTGAAGTAGTAAGCTTGGAACATATCTCTTGATCTTGTCTTTGTCTTCTTTAATTCTTGATGGATTGATTCTGATATGATGATAAAAGTGATCTAGAATATCCTTGATTGTTGTTAAGTCAGATTCTTTCAGATAGTTGAATAATGTCTTCAGATATATAAGTAACAACTTATCTGATGAATAATATCTTCTTTGAACGAAAGCATTTATGATATTGACTACTTGAATTGATCCTGGATTCTTGATACTCATCTTTTCTGAGCTGCATATCTGATGTCTGATTTCTTAAGCAACAAATTATATCAGTACATCTGATTTTGACGTTGAATTCTTTTCTTTCTAATCTCTTGAATTATGATATTTGGATTGAGATTGAAGCAACAACTTATGTTAGCTACATCTTGATTTCTGATCATGAATTATTTCACTCAGATATCTGAGTTTGGCGCTTTCCTGAGAACATATTTGATTCATTTTCTTATGAACATTCAACATTCCTTAGAACTGGTGATATTTTTTTAGAAACGGTCACAATAGTTCTTTTTTTAGTGGATCGATTTGAGAGGATATCATATTTTGATCTTGTCTTATGACATACTATATGATGTTGATTTGAATTGAGTCCAAAAGATCTTTCTTTCTTTCATCCTTTCTTCTGATGGAATACTTCTGATTTTGAATGAAATGTGTATTCCATAAACAATCTGAGTCTTCAAAAACTTGACTTTGTCTTCAGAAATATGAGCAACAACTCTTTAGATGAACAAATATTATCCTTTGATCCAGAAGTATAAACTTTCTCTTCATGTGTTCAGAGTCTTGATTTTGTCTTAAAAATATAGGCAACAAATTTCCTGATGAGAAAACCATGACTTCTGATCTTTGCGTTGGAAGTTTGTTTCTTGTTTAATCTTGATTTCTGATCTTGAAGTAGCAACTTATAAGAAATTATTTCTTCTCTTGTCTTGTGACTTCAAAAGCAGCAGCTTATTGAGAAGTACATACATGGTCTTCTTTCAGTAAAACATTCATCATTCTTTAGAACTACCGATGTTTCTTCATAAGCGGATGTGAACAATATTTCTTAGGTGCTTGACGTGTCTCTGATTCTCCATGCAATAGTCCTGAATCAATTAGACTTTCTTATATGCACACTCAAGAAACTTATTAGAACTAAAATGGTTTCTCATCAAATATATGTGTTGTTATCGTCAAAATATAGAGATTATATTGTAGACATAAATCTTTTTCTAACAATCTCCCCGTTGTACCCCAAAATTTGCCCTCCATTTTCTTCAAAACATGCTCCTAGGGTTCTCAAATGCTCAAGGATGCTCAAGAATTGATCAGACAAATTCTCCTCCTAAGAAATGGGTCCAAAACTAGGGTTTCATCTTTCACAAGGAAATTTGGGTTTAAAAAGGCCTAAAGGGAATTCATGGTTTCTTATATGTCTTCAAGAGTGCTCATACCAAGTTTCATGCCTTGCATCACAAGTTTGCTCAGTCAATGACTCAAATGATTAAAAATCAACTATATTGGGTAAAAAGTCAATTGTGGCAACATATAGTAAAACCTTAAGATTTTTAGTCAACATCAATATTTTGAATTCATATTCATCATTTGATCAAGGGTTGATCATGATTCATCAAGAAGACCCTCAAATCATCAAAAGTCAAAAGTTGCTAAATTAGGGTTTTTCTTAGGAGAAGCCAACTGAACTTTGACCAAGCATAACTTTTACATAATTCATTAGATTTTCCCCAACCAAATCACATTTTGAATGAAATTAAATTATCTACAACTTGGTATCTCTAAGCTCAAGTCCAAAAAAGTTATTCATTTGAGAGATATGAGCCAATACATTATATGTTATTTCAAAAGTCAATAAAAAGATACTTTTTGTCAAGGCAACTTACATCAAGATAAATCTTCAAATGCAAAAATGATCAAAAGAGGGATTGTAGAGGACATCTTTAGCTTTACAAAAAGCCAAAGATCACCTTCAAAAGATTAAAATTGAGAGAGTTATGACCAGTACGAGTTGGGAAATTTTGAGCAAATGTATGAAGTTCAAATTGAGCAAACTTGATATTTTGGGCTATTGTTTCAAAGTCCAAGTGTGTACCACACTCCTTATACACCTCACATCTTATTCATGCACCCCTTGATCTATTTTATTTTAATTATTTTTATTTTTATTCATTATTAATTCAAAATAAATAAGATAAAATATAAGGCTTGTTAACAAAGGTCCAAGCACATATATCCTAACCAATTCCATGCTATTTAAACATTCAGACAAGAGGCCACAAAAAAAACCTTGTCCAAGAACATCCTTCCAAAAATCACAAATTACTCAAAACTAAGGCAACTTGAAAACCTTGCTTGAATCCACTCTCGAGGCCTATCAACTCTTCCATACACTTCCAGGAACTCAGTAGGGTAAGGTTGGGTCGATTACCATGATCAAAAGGGGGTAAAAGCATACATACATGTCGCATCGGTTTTGACCCTACATGAACTCAATATATTCATTTTCCTTATATTTCAGTGTGTACTAACTCATTTAACATGTTTATAAGGTTCAACAATGCAGGAATGACCTATTATGAGAGTCTCATAATGGTCGGATGGTGCAAAGCCATGTTAGCACCGATCCATGCAGTTTTCCTTGCATCTTTTAAACCCTTGTGATTCAGGAAAAAATAATCATCTCATTGAAATCGTAGACCTAATTTAGGGGGGTAGGCCCCCCTGGATTACTAATATTGGTTGTTTTGCAGGTTTGAGGAAAAGAGGTTACTGGAGAAGACGACCGGAACTAGAGCTCTGACGTTTCTCCGGTTCAGGCAGCATTCTTATATTATATATATTTTGTTTTGTTTAATATATCGGATGTATTACCGCCCCAACGATTGAATTGCGCATGATAAATACCTACAATGCCAAGGCGTGGGTTCAATCCCAACCATTTAGCATTTTGACATTTTTTGTGATTTATTTCTTTTGCAGAATACTTAGCGCACTGGTTTCCGCTCCTTGTCACCAAGGCGCGCCTGGCCTAGTGGTGAATGTGTTGGTTGAAACTGCTGAGGGCATGGGTTCAACACCCACCCCTACCATTTTGGTTATTTTCCTCCAATTCTCTTTTCTTCTTACTCTTTCCCTCTTATTTTCCTTTATTTTCACAAAAAACCTTTAACAAACCCTAATTTAGTTTTTTAGGTTTTCTTTCACTAACCCTTTTGTTTATTAAAATCAATTTAGTTTTTTAGGGTTTTTCTAATTAATTATCCTTTTTTCTAATTAAAATCAATTTATATTTTTAGGGTTTGTTTAACTTAATTAACCAATTTATTTTCTTTAATTAATTAAAATTAATTTGGTTATTAGTTTAATCATCAAAACCCTTTTCTATCAAAAAATCGCCAAAAATAATTTCCTCCTCCTTTCACTTTCCAATCTTATATTTTTGCGTGGTTTACCTTTCTCGCATTTTTCCATGATTATTGTAACATCTCATAAGTTGTAATAGTAATTAGGGTTTTATTTTCTGCATATTACTACTTATGTATCTCTCTCAAAGCCCTGTAATTGCATAAAATTTTACTTTTCCGCACTTATTTTTTATGCCTTTTATGTAATTGTTTAGCTAATAGGATTGTATGGAAAGATTAAAAGCAAACAATAGTTAACCAAATGCAAGATAAAATAACTTAATCATGAATCACTTTTCACACCCGCACCTCTAGGGTAACCTCCCTTGTTGACTTTCGATAAAATAGTCATGTCCCTCGAACATGGGAACGTTTTAGCACTGTCCCTCGAAATCGAAGATGGTAGTCCCTTGATGACCCTTTCTATGTTGCCTTTGGTAAACGATCTAGTCCCTTGTGAAAATTGCTAAAGCGCCCCTACATGTTTCCTTCTATGACTGTACAATAACCCGCGCCTGTCTCTTCACATCCAACGATAGGGCTTCCTACTAACTAATGATAGGGTATCACTATCTAAAGGAGAAGGAAAGAAAAATAAAGACCTTTAGTAAGGGTAGAATAATTTTAATCGCTTTCTCACAAACGTTTCAAAACAAAACATCTTTTTTTCACAAACACTTTTCAACAAACATCTTGAAACAAAATATTTTGTATACACTCTTAACGATACAAGAGTAATTACAAAGTCCTGCCTTACTACTGGCGTTTCAAAATATTTTTCAAACACACATTCACAAAGCATTTTCAAAATAACTACAGATGAAAAGGGTGCTAACACCTTCCCTTTTCATAACCTACCCCCCGAACTCAATAATCTCAAGGTCTTTCCTGTTCTTTTCACCCTTTCCATATTAGATAAAAGAAATGTCGATGGCGACTCTTGCTATCCGTAACATTTGTGATAATGTAAAGCCAAGTTAGTTCTCCTACCGTATTATAGAACTGGCGACTCTGTTGGGGAGAAATAGATCATTTTTAAATGCTTTACTTGCTTGCTTTGATTGCTTTATAATTTGGGGTTTGCCCGGGTTTATTTCTTGCAAAGATCATATACCCGGATCTGGGGACATTTTAGGTAAGTAGCTATAGATCGCGGAAACTGTACGGCGTAGTATGATATGGTTGAAGTGATGGCTACGCTAGTGCAACACATTGGTTTGTACTGGCGTCCCTTGAGTCAGTCGAAGAGAATGCTAGGCTGCTGTGTGGTGTCATAAGCATTAACTGACCTTTAGAACCTTAATTGACCAAACTTAGCCATTAGAAGGTAGTGAGAGGGCCGACTTTGGTGCAGTCCAAAGTTGGTTGATACTCGATGCTACAATCATTGAGATTCAACTCTCGGGATATTTCGGTGGCAAGTCAGTTGTACTGCTGAAACAATTCCTGGGAGAAAGATCGGTGATATGAGACTCCTAGAAATCGGTTACTATTCTTAAGACAAGTTGAGCCAACTGAACTTCAAAAGGTTACTTACCTAGGAACCCCATGCAAGCCTTAAACCTAAGGCTCTTGTGTGCTTTGTTTGTGATTGTCATTTGTTCAAACATGACATCACAACATCATGACATCATACCATAGCATTTTCTTAACCATTTCAAGGATCTCAAAGGCCTGGAATGCAGGTTATCATGAACCAGACGTCTAGCAAGGGGCAAGATGATTTAGTTTCCTCTAACTAAATGTCGTCAAAGTATCACAAACCAGACGTCTAGCAAGGGGAAAGGGGATTTATTTTCCTCTAATCAATGTCGTCAAAGACCGAAGCACGTTATCTTGAGTCAAAGACTAGGACCCACTAGACATGGTGAGCTTGATTCTCACAAAAGGACATTCAACGATGCAAAGTTCTTCAGTCAAAGTTGCATCCAGAATCAACTTCTAACATTTCTTTGTTGTTTATCCTGCAAGATCCTTGAAAACATTACATCCACATATCATGCATATCATAACATAAGATGTACTTTTCCAAGACATGTTTTCTCATTTTCTTGCTGTTTATTTCAGTAAAAGATGGGCCCCGAACAGACTGTCAAGGAACTCCAAGCTCAAAATGCCCAAATCCAAGAGACCCTACTGAACCTAGCCAAGGGACAGAAAGAGATGATGGCACTCATCTCCAAAAAGAAGAAGACTCGGAAACCAGTCATCCTCAAAGCTGAAGGGGGAAACAACATTGGCTCCAGTAAATTTCCTGGTGATGAAGACTATTCTGATAAGTAGTATCCTCCTGTTGATGACAGATACAAACAACTGGAAGAGTGCCTTAATTTTATAGAAATCCAGAAAGTGCCTGGACTGGATTTTGAAGAGCTGGGTCTTATTTCAGGGGTGGTTATCCCTCACAAATTCAAGACCCCCACTTTTGCTAAATATGATGGTGTGTCTTGTCCTAAGCTTCATCTGAGGTCTTATGTTCGGAAGATCCAACCCCATACCACTGATAGAAAGTTATGGGTGCACTTCTTTCAAGATAGTTTATCAGGGACACAACTCGAGTGGTTCTATCAGTTGGAAGGAACCAATATACGTATTTGGGAAGACCTGGATACTACTTTTTACAAGCAGTATCAATATAATGCTGACCTTGCACCAACTCGTGTGCAATTATAGAGTATGACTATGGGCTCAAATGAAGGGTTTAAAGAGTATGACCAGAAGTGGAGAGATCTGGCTGGAAGGGTGCAACCTCCTTTATCTGACAGGGAGCTGGTTGATATGTTCATGGGAACATTGACTGGGACTTTCTTTAATCACCTTATCGGAAGCTCTTCGTTTGTTTTACTATGTTGATTCTAACTGGGGAACAAGTTGGAAGTGGTATCAAAAGTGGGAAGATTCAAGTGGCTGCATCTTCAAGTGCCGTAAAGAAGACATTCAGTGGTAAGAAGGAAACCAATGCTATTTATGACCATAAGGGTAGTGTTAGAAGTGACCGCAATGAGTCTGTGATCGGTGGATCTGGAAATGACTGTTTAACGCTGGTTCGTGAAATGTCGCGGAAGCAAGAGTCGCCACCGTCTTTTATGTTCTCCAACATGGAAAGGACAAAAGCACAGCAAAATTCCTTATGAGATAGTTTCTCGGTTCGGGAGGTAGATTTATAGAAAGGGAACGTGTTAGCACCCTTTCTATCCATGGGCTCTTAGATACTTTCTCATTTGTGTTTTCAAAAGTGTTTGCTTTTCTTTGTGTGAGTGAGTTTAAAAAAAGTTTCGTTTAAAGATTTCAGATCGACTCTTGTATCAGTCCTCAAGAGTGTTTGAAAAATTGTTTTGGAAAGCTTTTTTTTTTAAAGTGTCGGTGTGAAAAGAAGTTTTGATTTGTTTTGAATTAGAGCAAGTATCTATGAGTCATCTACCTACCCTAAGGAATTAGGCTATGTAAATGTCCTTAAGGTAGTGCCATCCCACCATTGAGAGATAGGTAGCACCACCGTTGGAGGTGTTCAGGTCAATTCGTTTGTAGGGACAGTGTGGTCACCAGAGCAACAGTAGGACACCTTAGAAGCTACCCTTATGCCATTGATCCATTTTAATTCGAGGCAACTTTTCCGAGGCAACTGGATCATGTCATGGACATAAAGACTTACTAAAACGTCCTATACTCGACGACCACGTTTCGAGGGCAAGGCAACAGTGAGGCGTACCCTAAGAGTGGTGTGTGAATTTGTGTATTGTTTTCAGTTTAACCATTATCTTTGATCATGCATTATGGTGATCTACACTTGTTTTTATTTTAGGCCATACATTCTTTCATGCAAAGTTTAGCAGTTTAAAAGTGCGGAAATTTAAATGACGGAAAAGGTAAATCCTACGCTATTACAAGGCGCGGGTCTATACATCGCCAAATTAACAAAGACCTGTTTTGAATAAAAGTGCAGAAAGTAAAACCTAGTTACAAGGCTTGAGCAATTACATAATATTTGAAAGAAAATAAATAAGAATAAATGCGCGAAAAGAAATTAGAATCGAATGTTCGAGGGCGTTGGACCCTTTTGAAATTAAATTAAATTAATGGTTAATTAATTATTAAATTAAAGAAAAGAAATGTTTTTTTTTGGTTTTTTTTTGTATTTAATGAAAATAAAGAAAATTAAAATTAAAATTAAAACAAACCCTAATTTTAAGTTGTTTTAATTATTAATGAAAAAATATTAAAGTTTAACCTAATTTACTAATATTTAATGTACATGTTTATTTATAAAATAATTAATAATTAATAATAATAATGAGAAAATTATTTATTTAAAGAAAAAAAGAAAGATAAAAAGTTAGAAACCCTAATTTCTACATATTTATTTATTTAAGAAAAAATGTTAAAATTGAAAAACCTAATTTATTAAACTAAATTTATTACTTAAAGTTTGTTTACAAAAATAATAGTGAAATAATAATAATTAACAATAAACATTTTTTGATTTTTTTATATTTTTATATTTATTATGAAAATTATTTTATGGAATTAAAAGAAATAATTAAAACATTAAAAGAATTAAAAGAAAATCAAATAGAAATCAAAAACAATGCAAATCATGGGGAGTATTCAGACCCAAAGGGAGGTTTTTTGGAAGCAATTTGGTCCATTAGACAAAAAGCCTTGTTTGACTTTCTGGCATCACGTGCGTGTTCATTGACTCCTGAGTACCATGGTCTGTATTCTTTGGCCATTAGATTGGGTTTCATGGCCATTTGTGTTCTGGCTGTTGGCCATTTGTGTTCTGGCCGTTGGCCATTTGTGTTATGGCCGTTGGCCATTTGTGTTCTGGCCTCAACGTTCCTTAATCTTCTCAGGATGTCTGTCTCGCCATGTATTGGTGTCATGCATAAGTTGTTCTTTTTGGCCATTTGGCTTTTGGCTTTTGGCCATTTGTGTTTTGGCCTCAACGTTCCTTAATGAACCTGCATGGGATCCTGTCTAAATCTGCAGTGTTGAATCTCATGAACACATTAAATAAAATCATAAAATGCAAATAAAGCCAATATATGAAGAAATTTAATGTTTAGGCACAATATGGCATGTATGAATGATTATACCCTTTTGATCATGGAGATCAAATCAATCTTATCCTTACTGGAAAATTAGTGACGTGAATGCTTTTATGCCTTTTGGATCATGGAGATCAAGCCAGCCTTACCCTTACTGAAGAAGTAGTGAGGTGTTGGTTTGTAACTGTGATGACTTGTTTGTAGTGAGAGAGGGATTTGTAATAAGGATTTCAAGGTTTTAGGGTTTTTGAAAGAATTTGATATTCTAACAGTGTTGTGGCAAAGTTTTTTCTCTCTTTTTTCTCCTCTCTTGTTTGCGTGAAAAGAAGGTGATTATATAATGGAAATTAGGGTAAAGAAAATGGGCTTTGAATGTGCAATTGGGCCTCCAATGTTCACTTGAGTTCGTCACTTTCCAGGCTAAATCGCAGGGATTTAAGTGCAATTTTTGAAGTTGAAATGTGAAAACAAAATGTAGCCGACATCGAGAACTAACTCCTGTCCGAAAATCGGCTCAATCGGATAAACGGTGAATTAGTTATGAATTTTTGAAGTTTCAGCTCAGACAAACTTATTTTGGGCTCCAGTGTCGACTCTGACACGTTCTTCAATAAATAACTGGTATTGATCGGAGCATAATCCGGTCTCGACTTTTGAAGCAAAGTTGTAGATCTATGAGTTAGGGACCTTGTGTAAAAATATGAGCCCAATCCGATAAAAATTGACCGAGTTATGAATTTTCGAAGTTTCGGCCCAGATGAAATAATATTCAGCATTCAGGATTTTCAGCGTGTTACGCACTCTGAGCAAAAAACGAAGGCCTTTTGAATACCGTTTGAACTCAATACCTTCTGTGAAAATGTAGTCACCTCAATTTGTGAAATTTTGGCGTCGGCACCAGCTCGATACGATGAAAATCGACCAAGTTATGATTTTCTGAACATGACGCAAATAAACTTCTGTCACAAATTTTCTGTGCAAAAATACTTGATAAATCCACATTTTTGAAGACCTTCTGATCGAAATTGGCTTCCAGCCGTGAGAGATGAAAACGTAGATAATGTCAAGACAGAATTTTGGCCACTAGAACGGGTTTAATACGAGCCACGATCTTCAAATTATGAATTTTTTTGCGCGTAAAAACTGCACTTTCAGCACACTTTTTCACCATATTTCTTCGAGAAAACTCACACATTCAGATACCTTCTTTAAAGAATTGACTCTTGAGCCGAACCTGAATTTGAGAATACGTTATCAGAGATATCTTGGCGAAAGAATACCTGAATATGACGCGCCGGGTTGGACTTGTGAATTTTTCTTGAAATATTTTGAGAAATATGGGAGGGCAAATTTTGGGGTACAACAGTTGCCCCTGTTCAATCTTCTTAAACCTGAGGATGTAGATTGGCTTGCGTGCCTTTCGTGATCCGAAGGTGGAAGATGATTGAACACTAAAGTGCCCAGAAATTTGCACTCGCATGGTGTAGTATCAGTAATATGATGTAGGGGGAATGGGCTTATTGATGCCATTTGGAAGTGATGGATGGGGGGATGGGCTTATAGATGCCATCTGGAGCTGTGACGGAGCTTTGTCGGGAATGGGCTTATGGATTCCATTTGGAGACTATTGGTATGTGGATGGGCTTATAGATGCCATCGAGAAGTTGTCGATCGCGTAAGAGATTCCTTAGCGAGAACTTGCGTACCTGAGAAAGAAAGATAATTACCTGGCCTGTTACAGGGGTTGATCTTCAAACTCTTCGTGTAGATGTGCCCTGGCTGGATACAGGTATCGAATCTTTAAACTCTTCAGACGTGCCCTGGCAAGATACAGGAATCGAGTCCGGAGAATAGTCGTCAACAGATACGCCCTGGCAAGATACAGGAGTCGGATCTTCGAACTCTTCAGACGTGCCCTCAACGGGACGATGAGAGAACCTTGGGCAATTACTACCTCAACGGGACGATGAGAGAACCTTGGGCGATTTCTACTTCAACGGGACGATGAGAGAACCTTGGGCGATTACTACCTCAACGGGACGATGAGAGAACCTCGGGCGATTTCTACCTCAACGGGACGATGAGAGAACCTTGGGCGATTACTACCTCAACGGGACGATGAGAGAACCTTGGGCGATTACTACCTCAACGGGACGATGAGAGAACCTTGGGCGATTACTACCTCAACGGGACGATGAGAGAACCTTGGGCGATTACTACCTCAACGGGACGATGAGAGAACCTTGGGCGATTTCTACCTCAACGGGACGATGAGAGAACCTTTGGCGATTACTACCTCAACGGGACGATGAGAGAACCTTGGGCGATTACTACCTCAACGGGACGATGAGAGAACCTTGGGCGATTACTACCTCAACGGGACGATGAGAGAACCTTGGGCGATTACTACCTCAGCAGGATGATAAGAGAATCTTAGGCGACTACAACCTCAGCAGGATGATGAGAGAATCTTAGGCGACTACAACCTCAGCAGGATGATGAGAGAATCTTAGGCGACTACAACCTCAGCAGGATGATGAGAGAATCTTAGGCAACTACAACCTCTGCAGGATGATGATAGAATCTTAGGCGACTACAACCTCAGCAGGATGATGAGAGAATCTTAGGCGACTACAACCTCAGCAGAATGATGAGAGAATCTTTAGGCGACTACAACCTCAGCAGAATGATGAGAGAATCTTTGGAGACTTCAACCTCAGCAGAATGATGAGCGAATCTTTGGCGACTACAACCTCAGCAGAATGATGAAGGAATCTTAGGCGACTACAACCTCAGCGGAATGATAAAGGAATCTTAGGCGACTACAACCTCAGCAAAATGATGAAGGAATCTTGGACGTCTTCTACTTCAAAAGGTAAAGACTTTTATCTGTTGATCGTTCTTTCCTGAAAAAGTAACGAGTTAGTTGTATGCAATGTCATAATGTATGACATACATGATGTCATGATGTTCTCAAAAATAAATGAGATTGGGGTGATATGATTCGTGTATGCATGTATCATAATGTATGACAATGTGATGTTTATGAATGTATTTTCGTCTAGGAAAATAAATCCTTGACGAATGCCGGGAGCTGAATCCTGGGCTGATGTTGAAGAGAGTTCTTCGTTTTCGCTGGGGATGATGGTTGCAAAAATACCGGTAGGAGAAGATGACTCCGTTGGGGAATAAACTTGGCGAATATAATACTCTGCGGGGAATGCTCTGTGGGAAGAGATGTACTTTGCTGAGGTTTGATGATAACTCCGCTGGGGATACCATTGTTGAGCTTTGTTGGAAGATTGGATGAACTCCGCTGGGGATAGGAAGACTTCGCCGGGGACGATCTTTCTGTGGCAATTGGCTGAGGATAACCCAATTATAACCTTTGAATAAAGCCGGGGGAGAGCGTTCGTACTCCGCAGGTGATAAGCTTCCAGAATCTAATGGGGATAAGCTTTAAGACCTGTTGGGGAGGTGGATTCAACGTTCCTGGGGAAACTTTTTCAGATTGGACTGGGAAATGGCTCCACTTGATGTCCGATATTCCGCCGGGGAACAATCTTAGATCAAGATTGCCGGGGACGCTTGTTAGGAATGTTTGTACTCCGCCGGGGAATATTGAGATCTTCGGGGGATAATCCAACTTCCTTAAGGCTGACAGTAAGCTAACTCTGCTTGGGGAGAGTGTTGCTGACTTGCTAGAGGTATTGTGCCTTCTCTGCTCGGGGGAGTATGGCTGAACCTTATCTCATTCTGTGGGGAATTAGGGTATCTTGGTCATTCTTCAGCTGAACTTGTCTTGGTACCTTGATGGCAGAGCAACTAGATCGCTTAGACAACTCATTATTGCCCCAGTTTCAGTGGGAGAAGGCACTTGTGGGGGTAATTGACAAATCTTCTGGTAGACAGGTGACGAGATGCTAGGATATAGTCGTACGCTTTGATCCCTAATTTTTGCCTGGACCGTCCTTTCGGGTTTTCAGTCCACCGGGATACCCTTTTTTTGCCCAAGCCGCCTTTTCAGGTTTTCGACTTGCCGGGTGTACAGATTTTTTCATTTCATCCCTTATTTTTCCCGAACCCTTTTGGTTCGCCGGGAAGCCCTTATTTTTTCCTAGGTGTGTCAACCTAGCGGGTCTTTGATTTTGCATAGTATTTTTTCGACTATATCCATGCTCTCAGAGAGCAGGGAGTTGTCACTGTCAGTAGTATTGCGTTGCCGTACCACTAGAAGATGTCTGATCAGGCAAGATTCGTTGTCGGAATGCCCCAGGTGATCCAGATGGAGATTTGCCCCAAGCTGGTTGGCCTTTTGAGAAATTCTCCGAATCTTGACTGGACTGCCCCAGATGATGGCCACTGATCATGCCATGCCCCTTGATTGGAAGTGTTTCTTCCACCGGAGGTGACTCTTTCGTTGAGAGGACCTTCGTTCATCGGATATTCATTGTGCAAAGTTCTCTGCTGTTCAAACAAATAATCATATGCAAACAATGTTATCTTAAGAATGCAAAGCTTATGTCTGTCTTGAAAGTTTTGAAAATGCATTTTTCAATAAAAGCAAGTGAGTTTTTTTGTTTGTAAACTGTGATGTCAACTCGTTATTTTACCACAAGCCTTAAGGAGTCAAGATACCTTTTGTAACAGTATGCTTTCGAACTAACCCATGCTTCAGCTAGGACTTTTAAGGGTTATAACGTGGCCTGGTTCACGGTTCAAGAAACAAAGGATAAAGGCTCAAATTTATTTGTACCCACCCGTTCTTCGTGATGTTCTTCAATCCTAAACTCAGCTAATCGTGCGTTAGACCTTGTTGCGTCTTTGCTTTGATATACCAGTGATGGTTCAGATACTGACGATTTATTTTGATTAGTAAGTCATTTCCTTTTTTGTTGAGGGTTTGTAGGACCTCTTTCTTTTTGATTTCGTTATCCCTATTTTTTGCCTGTACTGTTTCTTTTGTGGAGTTACAGTCAGCGGGATGCCCCAGTTTTGTAAGTCTCCTTCATAGGTTTTGACTTATTGGGCTTTTATTTTGATAGATAATGACCGCCTATCTTTAATTATTCGGAACCATCACTGTCTTTTGCTTTGTAAGGACTTCTTTGGTGCTATTCGTTGTGCACTTGGATCAACTGAGAAAACTACCCTGCCCCAGGTTATGATTAATGGTTTTAATTTTCGAAAAGAAAAACTCCTACTTCTTTGGCTCAAAGGGGTTAACAAGGGATTATCTGCCTTATAACTCCAGTGTTTAGGAATTAAAACAATGCCTGTACCTCATCAGCGGGGTCTGTTCAAAAGCATACTGTATATCGTGGTATCGTTTTCGTCATCCTCCCTCAAAAGGCTTAGAATTGTTAACCGAGCGTTGAACATCACAAAAATATGAAAACAGTTTTAAGCATAGTAAACATAATTACTTCAAAACAGACACGTGTAATGCATTAATGAAATAACAAAGTTTGACATGAATAAAATGTTTGAACAATCAAAGAAAAATACAACTTGAACATTCGAATGAACAAAAGACATTCTCGATGACTTGGTGTAGGATCAGTGTTCAAACTTGACCTCCTTGGCGTCAATCAAATCCTGGATCTTGTTCTTCAAGGTCCAACAGTCGTCGGTTTCATGTCCAGGACTGTCAGAATGGTAGGCACATCTCACACCCGGGTTGTACTTGGGAGAGGAAGTGTCAGGATTTTGAGGAGGATCCTTTAGTGTGATCAGTTTCGCCTTCAGCAATTGTTGTAGTGCCTGAGACAAAGGCATGCTGATGTCAGTATACTTCCTATCTTGATACTTTATCCTACGCCTATTGCTCTTTCTTTGTTGAACAGGCGCGGGATCAGAGATCTGGATTTCCCCTACATCATGACGACCCTTTTTACCATGTATAACATTCGACTCTTTCTTCCCACTGTGGGGCTTTTTCTGAGCATCAGCAGGTGCGGTTTCTTGAATCTTCCCCGACTTGATACCAGCTTCAATTCTCTCCCCAGTCAAGATAAGATCTGTGAACCCAGCAGAAGAATTCCCAATCAGATGGTTGTAGAATGGACCAAACAAAGTCCCCAAGAACATGTCAACGAGCTCCCGGTCAGTTAGAGGTGGTTGTACCCTTCCAGCAAGGTCTCTCCATTTTTGGGCGTACTCCTTAAAACCTTCACTCGTCCCCAGTGACATACCCTAGAGTTGGGTACGCGTAGGAGCGAGGTCGGCATTATACTGATACTGCTTATAAAATGCAGTGGCCAAGTCCTCCCAGCTGCGGATGTTGGCTCCATTCAGTTGATAGAACCAGTCGAGTGGAGTTCCCGACAGACTATCCTGAAAGAAGTGAATCCACAAATTCTTGTCAACCGTGTAGGGCTGGATCCTCCTTGTATAAGACCTGAGATGCAGCTTAGGACAGGAAGCCCCGTCATATTTTGCAAAAGCAGGTGCCTTGAATTTGTGCGGGATCACTACCCCAGAAGACAGACCTAGATCTTCGAAGTCCAGGCCGGGCACTTTTTGTATCTCCATGGCACTTAGCCGGTCTTCCAATTGTTTGTACCTATCCTCAGCTGGAGGGTGCTGTTCATCATTGTAATCGGTCTCGTTGTCAGAGACCACTGGACTAGGAACCTCCCTTTCTTGGGGACTGTCTTTCCCAACAGATGGGGTAGTCTGCTCAGCTTCGTTTTGTGATCCATTCCCAGATTTGTGTCTAGGGTTGAACATCACCGTCCTCTTCTTCTTCTTCTTCAAAAGCAGGGTCTTCAGATCTTGTTGCCCCTGGGCCAAACTCATGATCAACTCTTGGAACTGGGTGTTCTGAGCCTGGAGAGCCTTGATGGATTGCTCATTAGATGATTCAGGATTCATGATGGCGAGCTGAAATAAACAGCGAAGAAGGTAAGCAACCTGTAAAAGGGATACCTGTAATGCAATGATATGTATGATATGCATGCAATGTTTTCAAGGATCTCGCGGGGTAAACAAGAAAATCGTTAGAATTTGAATTCGGTGGCTTGATTGAAGGAACTTCCTGTTGTTGAGAGTCCTTCTTCAAGAGTCAAGGCTCACCATATCGAGTGGGTCATAGCCCCTGACTCAAGTCATCAACCTTGGCTAGAGGAAAATAAATCCCCTTTGCCCCTTGCTAGACATTTTGATTCATCATGACCTGCATCACAGACCCTTGAGATCCTTGAAATGGGTTAGTCCTTATGCAGGATATATGCAATGGTATGATGTTATGCTATGCATGGAGTGATGTAAGTAGGCCCTGTAATGAGTCCCAATTAAGGACTGTTAAACCTGCAAGGAACTCATGTGTCAGATAACAAGCATGCAAATAGTCAAGTTTGAAGGCACACAAGTCACACAAAGAGCCCTTAGAGTTTAGGCCAGCATGGGGTCTGGGGTACTACCCTCTTGAAGTTGGTGGGCTCAAAACCTGTCCTATCAGAAGTAACCGGGTTCTAAGGATCCCAATATCATTGGATTGCTTTCATTGTTCATCGTTTCGATTTAGCCACTGAACTGGCGACCGAAATATTCCAAGAAAACAACCCTCAATTGAGTGTAGTATCGAGTATCAACCAACCTCGGACTGCACCAAAGTCAGTTATCTCACTACCCTAAAGAGGCCAAGATGGTTCAATTAAGGTTCCTAAGGTCAGTTGATGCTTCACGACACCACGCGGCGGCCCCGTACTCTCGTTGACTGGACACAAGGGTTACCGGTACACACCAAAGTGCCACATCAACGTAGCAGACTGCTTCAACCATGTCGGTATACCCCGCACAGTTCCCTCACAGCCTTGTTGCTACTTTCTAAGAAGGTATCCCCCAGATCCGGGCTAGGATCTATAGAACTCCCGAGACAGTCCCACAATAATAAAGCAAACAAGCACAACAATTGAAAACATAAGTGATCTTAGTCCTAAGGTACACCTCACTTTAAAGTATTCCCCAGCAGAGTCGCCAGTTCTGTGATCGGTGGATCTGGAACTGACTGTTTAACGCTGGTTCGCGAAATGTCGCGGAAGCAAGAGTCGCCACCTTCTTTTATGTTCTCCAACATGGAAAGGACAAAAGCACAGCAAAATTCCTTATGATATAGTTTCTCGGTTCGGGAGGTAGATTTATAGAAAGGGAAGGTGTTAACACCCTTTCTATCCATGGTTATCCATGGGCTCTTAGATACTTACTCATTTGTGTTTTCAAAAGTGTTTGCTTTTCTTTGTGTGAGTGAGTTTAAAAAAAGTTTCGTTTAAAGATTTCAGATCGACTCTTGTATCAGTCCTCAAGAGTGTTTGAAAAATTGTTTTGGAAAGCTTTTTTTTTGAAAGTGTCAGTGTGAAAAGAAGTTTTGATTTGTTTTGAATTAGAGCAAGTATCTATGAGTCATCTACCTACCCTAAGGAATTAGGCTGTGTAAATGTCCTTAAGGTAGTGCCATCCCACCATTGAGAGATAGGTAGCACCACCGTTGTAGGTGTTCGGGTCAATTCGTTTGTAGGGACAATGTGGTCACCAGAGCAACAGTAGGACACCTTAGAAGCTACTCTTATGCCATTGATCCATTTTAATTCGAGGCAACTTTTCTGAGGCAACTGGATCATGTCATGGACATAAGGAATTACCAAAACGTCCTATACTCGACGACCACGTTTCGAGGGCAAGGCAACAGTGAGGCGTACCCTAAGAGTGGTGTGTGAATTTGTGTATTGTTTTCAGTTTAACCATTATCTTTGATCATGCATTATGGTGATCTACACTTGTTTTTATTTTAGGCCATACATTCTTTCATGCAAAGTTTAGCAGTTTAAAAGTGCGGAAATTTAAATGACGGAAAAGGTAAATCCTACGCTATTACAAGGCGCGGGTCTATACATCGCCAAATTAACAAAGACCCGTTTTGAATAAAAGTGCGGAAAGTAAAACCTAGTTACTATTACAAGGCTTGAGCAATTACATAATATTTGAAAGAAAATAAATAAGAATAAATGCGCGAAAAGAAATTAGAATCGAATGTTCGAGGGCGTTGGACCCTTTTGAAATTAAAGTAAATTAATGGTTAATTAATTATTAAATTAAAGAAAAGAAATGTTTTTTTTTTGTATTTAATGAAAATAAAGAAAATAAAAATTAAAATTAAAAGAAACCCTAATTCTAAGTTGTTTTAATTATTAATGAAAAAATATTAAAGTTTAACCTAATTTACTAATATTTAATGTACATGTTTATTTACAAAATAATTAATAATTAATAATAATAATGAGAAAATTATGTATTTAAAGAAAAAAAGAAAGATAAAAAGTTAGAAACCCTAATTTCTACATATTTATTTATTTAAGAAAAAATGTTAAAATTGAAAAACCTAATTTATTAAACTAAATTTATTACTTAAAGTTTGTTTACAAAAATAATAGTGAAATAATAATAATTAATAATAAACATTTTTTGATTTTTTTATATTTTTATATTTATTATGAAAATTATTTTATGGAATTAAAAGAACTAATTAAAACATTAAAAGAATTAAAAGAAAATCAAATAGAAATAAAAAACAATGCAAACCATGGGGGGTATTCAGACCCAAATGAAGGTTTTTTGGAAGCAATTTGGCCCATTAGACAAAAAGCCTTGTTTGACTTTCTGGCATCACGTGCGTGTTCATTGACTCCTGAGTACCGTAGTCTGCATTCTTTAGCCATTGGATTGGGTTTCATGGCCATTTGTGTTCTGGCTGTTGGCCATTTGTGTTCTGGCCATTGGCCATTTGTGTTCTGGCCGTTGGCCATTTGTGTTTTGGCCTCAACGTTCCTTAATCTTCTCAGGATGTCTGTCTCGCCATGTATTGGTGTCATGCATAAGTTGTTCTTTTTGGCCATTTGGCTTTTGGCTTTTGGCCATTTGTATTTTGGCCTCAACGTTCCTTAATGAACCTGCATGGGATCCTGTCTAAATCTGCAGTGTTGAATCTCATGAACATATTAAATAAAATCATAAAATGCAAATAAAGCAAATATATGAAGAAATTTAATGTTTAGGCACAATATGGCATGTATGAATGATTATACCCTTTTGATCATGGAGATCAAATCAATCTTACCCTTACTGGAAAATTAGTGACGTGAATGCTTTTATGCCTTTTGGATCATGGAGATCAAGCCAGCCTTACCCTTACTGAAGAAGTAGTGAGGTGTTGGTTTGTAACTGTGATGGCTTGTTTGTAGTGAGAGAGGGATTTGTAATAAGGATTTCAAGGTTTTAGGGTTCTTGAAAGAATTTGATATTCTAACAGTGTTGTGGCAAGGTTTTTTCTCTCTTTTTTCTCCTCTCTTGTTTGTGTGAAAAGAAGGTGATTATATAATGGAAATTAGGGTAAAGAAAATGGGCTTTGAATGTGCAATTGGGCCTACAAATGTTCACTTGAGTTCGTCACTTTCCAGGCTAAATCGCAGGGACTTAAGTGCAATTTTTGAAGTTGAAATGTGAAAACAAAATATAGCCGACATCGAGAACTAACTCATGTCCGAAAATCGGCTCAATCGGATAAACGGTGGATAAGTTATGAATTTTTGAAGTTTCAGCTCAGACAAACTTATTTTGGGCTCCAGTGTCGACTCTGACACGTTCTTCAATAAAAAACTGGTATTGATCGGAGCATAATCCGGTCTCGACTTTTGAAGCAAAGTTGTAGATCTATGAGTCAGAGACCTTGTGTAAAAATATGAGCCCAATCCGATAAAAATTGACCGAGTTATGAATTTTAGAAGTTTCGGCACAGATGAAATAATATTCAGGATTCTTAGCGTGTTACGCACTCTGAGCAAAAAACGAAGGCCTTTTGAATACCGTGTGAACTCAATACCTTCTGTGAAAATGTAGTCACCTCAATTTGTGAAATTTTGGCGCCGGCACCAGCTCGATACGATGAAAATCGACCAAGTTATGATTTTCTGAACATGACGCAAATAAACTTCTGTCACAAATTTTCTGTGCAAAAATACTTGATAAATCCACATTTTTGAAGACCTTCTGATCGAAATTGGCTTCCAGCTGTGAGAGATGAAAACGTAGATAATGTCAAGACGGAATTTTGGCCACCGGAACGGGTTCAATACGAGCCACGATCTTCAAGTTATGAATTTTTTAGCGCGTAAAAACTGCATTTTCAGCACACTTTTTCACCATATTTCTTCGAGAAAACTCACACATTCGGATACCTTCTTTAAAGAATTGACTCTTGAGCCGAACCTGAATTTGAGAATACGTTATCAGAGATATCTTGGTGAAATAATACCTGAATATGACGCGCCGGGTTGGACTTGTGAATTTTTCTTGAAATATTTTGAGAAATATGGGAGGGCAAATTTTGGGGTACAACAGAGTCTGTAGGAGCGGTGCTAATTTCTAATCCTGCGCCTGATCAGCAACAACAGCAAAAGAATCAGCGTAGGTTAGACGCACCTAGAAGCCAGTTTACAAAGATCAACATGCCACTATCTATAGAATCACAACATTCACTGAAAGTGGAATTGATAACATTAAGGGATCCTCCTCATAATCCCAACACCTCATCTCCTTGATACAATCCCAATGTGAAATGTGCTTACCATTCCAATAGCCCCGAGCATGACACTAATAATTGTTGGGCTCTGAAGAACAAAATCCAAGATTTGATTGTCTCTAAAGAGATTGAGTTTAATACGCCCGAGATTCCAAATGTGATTGCTGATCCTATGCCCAAGCACGACAAGGGTGTTAATGCTATTGGTTATGTTTATGCTATAGAAGATGCTGATAGTGACTATGACCTAGACAACTGGATATTTCCCACCGTTGGCAATGGGCTCGGCAATTGGAAGACTGAAGACCTTATCTAAATCTCCTTTAGTCAGAAGTAAATGCCATTTCCCGTTTCTTATTGCTTTCAAGGATGGCTAGTAACTTTTAAACAATGACTTTAAGCCTTATGTCTTACCCGGGGCACAATGGTCCATTTGTTAGGATTGTCATTTCATAAGCATATTTTCATTTAATAAAGCATTGGATATTTTGCATTCAAATTTTGTGCTCTTTATCTTTCTTTTTACTTTATTAAACTCTCAAAATAGCTATGTGTTCTTACACACACACAATAAATTACAGATCCACATCCACTATGGATCCTGTTGATAACAACTCTGCTATAGCCATTTATGACTTTGAAAATCCGATCTACCAAGCAGAGGACGAAGGTGAGGAAGATTGTGAAATACTTGGAGAACTTTCCAGACTATTAGTGTAAGAGGAAAAGGATATCCAATCACATGAAGAGCCAATTGAAGTTGTAAACTTGGGTACTGAAATAGACAGGAAATAAGTCAAGATAGGTGCCAACCTAGAAGACAGTGTCAAGAACAAGTTAATCCAAATGTTGCATGAATATGTAGAGATCTTTGTTTGGTCGTACGAAGACATGACATGGCTCGATACCGATATTATAGTTCACTGTTGTTGTACCCCAAAATTTGCCCTCCCTTTCTTCAGGAAACCATCTTAGATTTTTCAAAGTCCCCTGAAACAAATCCAAGTCCTGGGTTATCCTTTTAACCCAAGCAAGCCACTTACAAGAGCAAGATGGTCTCACAAACTCCGGAAACAACGCTTTCATCTTGAGGAAAATCAAATTCTAAGTGCTTCTTTAAAATAAGTGTTTTTTAGAAAAATCAGCGCTTCAGAACTTCTGGACCCATTCCAGATGAAGACGGTCAGAAGTTGCAAGCTTGGCTCAGCGTGGTCAGAAGTTGGCTCTTCAGCAGCTACATCAGTTCAATCAGAAGTTGTAAACGTGGTTCAGAGTGTAAGCCTCAAACAGAACATACCCCTTCAGCAGTTATACAAGCTCAGTCAGAATTTGCTAAAGGAATGCAAGGGAAACAGGAAAGTATGAAGACTCCTTCAGAACAGGTTGAAATCAGAAGATGAAAGGTCAGAAGGATAGGTGTCACAATTGATACAGAATCTCTAAGTCCAGAAGTAGATCCAAGGAACGCACCAGAAAACCAGGAGAATCTCCAGAGCTTGCTAAGACAACAGGTAGCCAAGGCCAGAGCATGGTTTACGCTGCTGATTCAACGCTGATTTCCATTACCAGAATGTTGGTATTGACAGGTCTTGTCACCATTTAATGCCCATTAATGCTTCCAACCACTCCTGAGCATTCACGTGTGGCTTGGAGAATGCTTTTGCACAGATTCTGGCATGGGTCTTCACGCCACCGCCCACTTCAGAGGTCACTTCCCCCAATCTACGCCTGCTGCTGCTACCTAGGCTGAAAGATAGCTGTTATCACAACTTCCCAGGAATTTTTGTCAAAGAACAAATTCAAACTCTGTTGGCGCCTTAAATGTTCAAGGCATCCACAAGAACTTTGCCTATAAATAGAGAGCTTTCACCACTGCAAAAGACGTTCAAGAAAAAACAGAAAAATTACTAAGAGAGAAACGAAACTCCTAGCAACGTAACATTCTGAAACTCTGCCAAAATCTCCAGCTTTGTTTCATAACTTTAAGTTTCTCATCTTCGAACTTCATCAAACATCCAGCTCTTTTTTGTAAACCAAAAACGCTCTTTCCAAACTTCTGACCCTATATACGTATACACCTTCACTTCCCCTTTTCCAAATCTATCCAGAACACCACCAGAACCAAAAGCTAACTTTCCACCACCATTTTCCAGACAGTCAGGTAAGCACCTACTGACCCTCACCACACTGTTAAGCATCATCAGCTGTGCATATTCAAGTAACATAATGTAAATATTCATGTTATTGCTGTTTATGTTCTGAGGATTCTCATACCTCAGAACGTTCTGAGCCAGTATAGGACTTGCCTGTGACCTTGGTGATTCTGAACTCTGAAACATTTTTGCTATTTTGCTGGATCTGTTCCAAATATGTTTCCTGTTTTGTGGAGTAATAACAGGATTGCAGATGTTCTGATTAGTACAGGAAAAAGCCAAATGCTGACTTTGACGTTAGCATATCTGAAGCCTGTCTTGCTGTCAATGACATCAGAACCTCTGAGAGTTATTGCCTTTTCAGCAGAATCAGAACTTCTGGGTTCTCCACTAACAAACTTCTGTCTTGCAGCGCAGGGAAATCAGAACTTCTGGTTTCCCCACTAACAAGGTTCTGTTTTGCAGGTTCTAGAGTCAGAAGTTCTGACTCATTCAGTTTCACCAACAGGTTGATCATCCGACAGCGGATCTGGGTCAGAACTTCTGATGGCCTCCCAACAGCGCGCAGGCTCCCTCTCTCTCTCTCTATATATCTTGTTTTCCGCTATTTTCTTTTTTGTCTATTTTTCTCGTTGAACCCCCCATGTACAAATATGTATCCCCCTCCCCTAATTATTGTAATAGCATAGGATTTTACATTTCCGCTTCTTATTGCTAGTAATTAGGAAGTGTATGGCAAGATAAAATCAATGAAATAGAAAAACCTAATTCAAAGAAAAAACTCTTGTATGCAATAAAACACACTTGCACACCAACACCCCTAGGGTACTCCACTTTGTTGCCTTCAAATAAATGGACCATATTGTATGTTAAACTTCTTTGGGCAAAGCAGACAATTTGAATGATCATAGTCCCTCGATAAAACTTTTCAAAAACAAACACATGATCAAGTCCCTTAAAGAAAATTGCCCAAAGACATTTAACGCCGTTGCAATTATGGTCTAAACGATGACCCGCGCCTGTCCCTTTCACATCCTAACACAAGATTGTCCACCAAATTCAATGGTGGAACGAACTTGTTAAAATGGTTAAAACATGGCAACAATCTTTTGAGAAATTTAGGAGTAGACAACCTCTTAGTTACTTGAATCAAACTTGCAAAACAGAACACTTGCCTAATTTCAAAATCACACATCACTACACTTTCAAAACAACTTTCAAAAACAAATGAAAACTTTTTCAAAAGACATACATCTTTGTATACATCCCCACATGGATCATTACAAAGATTGCCACCACATTGGCCTCTTTTCAAAACATTTTCAAATCCACACACACAAAGCACCATTTCAAACAAATTGAAAACAAAAGGCAAGTGATCTAAGCAAGTAACTAAGAGCCCATGGATAACCATGGATAGAAAGGGTGCTCATACCTTCCCTTTCTATAATCTACTCCCCGAACCCAAGAAAACATCTCAAAAGGTTTTTGCTGTGCTTTTTAACCTTTCCTTAGGATAAAATAAAAAGTCGGTGGCGAATCTTGCTAACCGCAACATTTGCGAATACAAACGCAAAACCTCAAGTCAGTTCTCCCACCGTATCACAGAACTGGCGACTCTGCTGGGGATGCTTTAAAGTGGGGTTACCTTAGGGTTTAGATCACCTTTACTTTCAATTGATTGCTTTGTTTGCTTTACATTTGTGGGCTTTGTATCGGAGTTTTATAGATCCTAACCCGGATCTGGGGAAACCTTTTTAGGTAGCAACAAGGCTGTGAGGGAACTGTGCGGGGTATACCGACATGGTTGAAGCAGTCTGCTACGTTGATGTGGCACTTTGGTGTGTACCGGTAACCCTTGAGTTCAGTCAAGGAGAGTACGGGGCCGCCGCGTGGTGTCGCGAAGCATCAACTGACCTTAGGAACCTTAATCGAACCATCTTGGCCTTTTTAGGGTAGTGAGATAACTGACTTTGGTGCAGTCCGAGGTTGGTTGATACTCGATACTACACTCAATTGAGGGTTGCTTTCCTGGAATATTTTGGTCGCCAGTTCAGTGGCTAAATCGAAACGATGAACAATGAAAGCAATCCAGTGACGTTGGGACCTTTAGAACCCGGTTACTTTTGATAAGACAGGTTTTAACCAATAAACTGAAAGAGGGTAGTACCTGAACCTCATGCAAGCCTAAACCTAAGGCCTTGTGTGCTTTGTGTGAATATGTTTGCCTGTATATACACTCACTTGCTTGTACATACATGCACATAACATCATGACATCATACCATAGCATTTTAGCATTTTCAATAACCATTTCAAGGATCTCGAGGGTTCTGTTGATGCAGGGATACGTTGAACCAGACGTCTATCAAGGGGCAAGGGGGTTTCTCCTCTAACCAATCTAGTCAAAGTTCAAGTGCAACAACTTGAATCAGTGGCTATGACCAACTCGACATGGTGAGCTTGATTCTCGTGGAAAGACATCCACCGGTGCAGAGATCTCCAATCCAAGAGCAGGGCTCAACCTCTAACATTCTTCTTGTGTTTACCCCAAGATATCCTTGAAAGCATGCATCCACATATCATGCATGTCATTTTGACAATCTTTCCTTTTTCAGGTTTCCTTACTCTCCTGCTGTTTATTTCAGCAAGAGATGGCTCTAGAACGGTCTGTCAAAGACATCCAAGACCAGACTGCTCAGCTGCAGGAGATGTTCCTGAACTTGTCTCTGGGGCAAGAAGAGATGAAAGCTCTCCTCACCAAAGACCTGGGGAATTCCAACAATGCCAGGAGTGATCAGATTGCGGAGCTGCAGTTTGATCTAACAACACTGAGGACTCAAGTGATGGGACGGTTGGTGGGCCAGATGGCTCTCATCCAAGACCTATCCCAAAGACAAGAGGAACTCAGAGTTCTTGTCCGCCAACTGCTTCCAAACAACCAACTGGGGCAAACATCTAAGGTCGAAGAGCAAGTCACCGCTCAGCCTCCATCCACTCAAGAAGACAAGGGGAAAGCTCCTTTGCTAGCTTCAGGGTCACAAACCCATCAACAACCTCGCCAGCGTCAACGGGACAATCGGCGTAAACAAGAAAAGTCGGGAAGACAGTTCACGGAGACTGAAATACCATCATTCTTCATACTGAAGCGCCTGTTGGAGGTCAATTTGCTCACCGTAAAGGACCCTCCTCAGAAGCTCAATATCTCCTCTCCTCACTTTAATCCCGACGCATTCTGTGTTTACCACTCCTACAGCCCGGGACACGGCACCAATGACTGTTGGGCCTTGAAGAACAAGATTCAAGATCTGATCGACATTGGGGTGCTGGAATTCATGCCAGACGGCGAGATGAAGATCCTCCGTTAAAGGGTTCTCCGCTTGAAGTGACGAAGCTCAAACTGAAAGACTTTTGCTTCTTTTTGAACTTTTCAAAGTTGTAATTTCTTTTGCTGTCAAAACAATTATCTGTTGATGTTAGACTCTGTTTTCATTAATGCATTGCATATGTTTGTCTTGAATTCATCCATTCGTTTCACTACTCTTATGCTTTTCTTTATGATATTTAAACTCTTGATAAAAAGCTGTAAGCCTTTAGAGGGAGGATGACGAAACAATACCATGATCTTATACAGTATGCTTTTGAACAGACCTTGTTGATGATGTACAGGCATTTCTTTCAATTCCCAAACACTGGAGTTATAAGGAAGTTAGTCCCTAGTCAACCCCTTCGAGCCAAAGAAGTAGGAGTTCTCTGTTCTAAACAATCAAAACCTTTGATATAAACCCGGGGCAGGGTAGTGTCTCAGTTAATTCAAAAGAAAATGCGCATTGAAGTCGCAAACTCTCGGTTCGTAATACAACGAACGACGTCAAAAAAAAAGAAGAGAAAGCATTCCTTTGGAATCAAAAGACAAGGGTGGTTCCCTATCACATAGACAGTCAATCTCTCAAAAGAGAAAAGCCCACCAAGCCAAAACCTATAAAGGAGGCTTAAGAAAGCTGGGGCATCCCGCTGACAGTAATCCCGAAAACGGTAACAGTCAGGCAAAAGTTAGGGATAACAAATCAAAATCAAAATAGTGAGGTCATTACAAAATCCTCAACAACATGAAAAGTGTTGGAAAAGAAAAAGGAGATGATGACTGTCTCCCAAATTCAAACTGGTGAACCATCGCCCAAAAGTCGTTCCGAACTCAAAACAAAGTGTGACGCACAATTAACTGAGCTTAGGTTGAAGAACATCACGAAGAGCGGGTGGGTACAAATATACTTTGAGCCTTTATCCTTTGTTTCTTAAACCGTGAACCAGGCCACGTTACAACCCTTCAAAAGTCCTAATTGAAGCATGGGTTAGTTTGAAAGCATACTGTTACAAAAGGTATCCTGACTCCTGTAAGGCTTTGCTCTAAATCTTGTGTTAACTTGTCTTATGAAAAGTTTTCTGCTAAAAAACGCATTTTTCAAAACTTCAAAGACAAACATAAACTTTGCATTCTCCGAATATCACTGTCTGCATTTGACCTTTTTGTTTGACAGCGAAGAAGTTCATACAGCGAATGTTCGGAGGAACGAAAACTCTCTCAGCAAGTCAAAATCACTTCAAGAGGATAACACTTCCATCAAATCTCCTATCAACAAGGGGCATGACATGTCACAATTCAATTAACCTGGGGCAGTCCAGTCAAGGTCCAACAGATCTTTCAAAGTACAGTTAACCTGGGACAGTCCAATCAAGATTTCAAGAAATCTCTCAATATGCAGAGTAATCTGATTCAAGACTCCTTCATCACCACTTGGGGCATTCGAATGTCAAAAGTGTCCAACAAATCAACTACAACATTTCCAGACTCGATTCCTGTATCTAGCCAGGGCACGTCTGAAGAGTTCGAGGATTCGATTCCTGTATCCAGCCAGGGCATATCTGTTGACGACTATTTCCATATTCGATTCCTGTATCCAGCCAGGGCATATCTGTTGACCACATTTCCAGACTCGATTCCTGTATCTAGCCAGGGCACGTCTGAAGAGTTCGAGGATTCGATTCCTGTATCCAGCCAGGGCATATCTGTTGACGACTATTTCCAGATTCGATTCCTGTATCCAGCCAGGGCATATCTGTTGACCACATTTCCAGACTCGATTCCTGTATCTAGCCAGGGCACGTCTGAAGAGTTTGAAGATTCGATTCCTGTATCCAGCCAGGGCATATCTATCAACTATCACCTTTCCAGATTCGATTCCTGTATCCAGCCAGGGCATGTCTGAAGAATTCCAGATCAACACCTGCAACAACCCAGGAAACATCTGTGAACGACCGATTGTAGACTAACACCTGTAATAAGCCAGGAATTTATCTACATCACCACTTGGGGCATTCGAATGTCAAAAGTGTTCAAAACCCGATGCAGTTTTTACACAAGCTCATCTTCAGGGAGCCCTACACCGGTCCCTCTTCAAGACTTCTGAAACAAGTTTACGGATTCTTCCCAACAACGGATGTTAATCTACCGACTTGTTCAGACTCTTCTCAAACCTTTGAAATTAGTTTAAGGACGCTTCCCAACAACGGATGCGGCTCTATTGCTGATTCAACTTCAAGAATTCTGAAAACAGTTCATGGATTCATCCCAACAACGGATGTCAATCTACCAACTTGTTCAGATGCAACCTTTGAAATTAGTTTACGGACGCTTCCCAACAACGGATGCGGCTCTATTGCTGATTCAACTTCACGATTTCTGGAAACAGTTCACGAGTTCTCCAAATTCTTCTCAAGCTAACAACCACGGAAGATCGCGCTCGCCAAAATTCTTCCCATCCCCAGCGGAGTTCATCAAAATTCCCCAACAGTAACTTATCTTTACAAATCCCCAGCCAGGGAGTCCTCCGGAATTCAATTCCCCTCAGAATTTAAGCTTCAGTATCCCCAGCGGAGCCAGACCATTGAACCTTCTCCCCACAGAGTTTTGGGAGGGCAAATCTTGAGTTCCCCAGTGAAGTCTCCAGAGTTACTTCCCATCAAGCTGACGATTCTCAAACCTGGTCTTCCCAGCATGAGCCTACTAGTTTGGAACTCCCCATTAGAGGTCATCAGGAATTCTCTTCCCCAGCGACAGCCAAGGATTTATTTTCCCCGGTAGCAGTCAAGTTGCTTTTTATCTTCAGCCATCTCGGATTCATGTATCCTCGGCAGGATTAGCTCATCAGCTTACATGCGCATTCATTACATTCATATCATAAATATTGATGCCACGTACATTGCATCATGCATCATAACATTGCATACAATTAACCCTTTGCCTTTTCAGGTAAGATCAGTCGACAGACACAGATCATCTCCCGAGATTCATCCAGAAATAGTTCAGATGTGACCCAGACACAGTGACTTTTTGATACTTATTCCATATTCATTCAGACGCATCATCAAGAAACCCTACACCGGTTCCTCTTCAACTTCAAGACTTCTGAAATAGTTTACAGATTCTTCCCAACAACGGATGTCAATCTACCAACTGATTCAGACTCTTCTCAACTTTTGAAGACAGTTTACGGATTCTTCCCTACAACGGATGTCAATCTACCAACTGATTCAAACCCTTCTCAACTTCTGAAACAGTTTACGGATTCTTCCCTACAACGGATGTCAATCTACCGACTTATTCACACTCTTATCAATTTTTGAAAATAGTTTACGGACACGTCCCAACAACGGATGCTGCTCTATTGCTTGTTCAATCTCGGATAGTTTAACAGATTCTCCAGACATGGACGTCGATCTGTTGATTGTTCAGACCCCAATTCAGAGACGTTCCAAAACAGGGATGCCCTTTCTGACACTT
The DNA here is from genome assembly GCA_948472305.1 of Vicia faba. NCBI lineage: Eukaryota > Viridiplantae > Streptophyta > Magnoliopsida > Fabales > Fabaceae > Vicia > Vicia faba. The sequence continues at coordinate 1,467,588,574 of OX451739.1, read as the reverse complement.
ATCCACTCACCATTGACATAAAGTTCAACATGTCCAGATGGCATCTATAAGCCCATCCTCCTACCAGCAGTCGCCGAATGGCATCTGTAAGCCCATTCCTAGATGGCATCTATAAGCCCATCCCCCTACAAAATTCTCTCGCACCAAATGGCATCTGCAAGCCCATTCCCGCCATCACATCGCTGATACTCTACTAGGCAAGTGCAAATTTTCGGACACTCTGGTGTCCAATCTCCTTTTACCCTCGAGTCGCGAAAGGAAAACTCGCCAATCTAACTCTTCAGGTTCAAGAAGATTGAACAGGGGCAACTGTTGTACCCCAAAATTTGCCCTCCCTTTCTTCAGGAAACCATCTTAGATTTTTCAAAGTCCCCTGAAACAAATCCAAGTCCTGGGTTATCCTTTTAACCCAAGCAAGCCACTTACAAGAGCAAGATGGTCTCACAAACTCCGGAAACAACGCTTTCATCTTGAGGAAAATCAAATTCTAAGTGCTTCTTTAAAATAAGTGTTTTTTAGAAAAATCAGCGCTTCAGAACTTCTGGACCCATTCCAGATGAAGACGGTCAGAAGTTGCAAGCTTGGCTCAGCGTGGTCAGAAGTTGGCTCTTCAGCAGCTACATCAGTTCAATCAGAAGTTGTAAACGTGGTTCAGAGTGTAAGCCTCAAACAGAACATACCCCTTCAGCAGTTATACAAGCTCAGTCAGAATTTGCTAAAGGAATGCAAGGGAAACAGGAAAGTATGAAGACTCCTTCAGAACAGGTTGAAATCAGAAGATGAAAGGTCAGAAGGATAGGTGTCACAATTGATACAGAATCTCTAAGTCCAGAAGTAGATCCAAGGAACGCACCAGAAAACCAGGAGAATCTCCAGAGCTTGCTAAGACAACAGGTAGCCAAGGCCAGAGCATGGTTTACGCTGCTGATTCAACGCTGATTTCCATTACCAGAATGTTGGTATTGACAGGTCTTGTCACCATTTAATGCCCATTAATGCTTCCAACCACTCCTGAGCATTCACGTGTGGCTTGGAGAATGCTTTTGCACAGATTCTGGCATGGGTCTTCACGCCACCGCCCACTTCAGAGGTCACTTCCCCCAATCTACGTCTGCTGCTACTACCTAGGCTGAAAGATAGCTGTTATCACAACTTCCCAGGAATTTTTGTCAAAGAACAAATTCAAACTCTGTTGGCGCCTTAAATGTTCAAGGCATCCACAAGAACTTTGCCTATAAATAGAGAGCTTTCACCACTGCAAAAGACGTTCAAGAAAAAACAGAAAAATTGCTAAGAGAGAAACGAAACTCCTAGCAACGTAACATTCTGAAACTCTGCCAAAATCTCCAGCTTTGTTTCATAACTTTAAGTTTCTCATCTTCGAACTTCATCAAACATCCAGCTCTTTTCTGTAAACCAAAAACGCTCTTTCCAAACTTCTGACCCTATATACGTATACACCTTCACTTCCCCTTTTCCAAATCTATCCAGAACACCACCAGAACCAAAAGCTAACTTTCCACCACCATTTTCCAGACAGTCAGGTAAGCACCTGCTGACCCTCACCACACTGTTAAGCATCATCAGCTGTGCATATTCAAGTAACATAATGTAAATATTCATGTTATTGCTGTTTATGTTCTGAGGATTCTCATACCTCAGAACGTTCTGAGCCAGTATAGGACTTGCCTGTGACCTTGGTGATTCTGAACTCTGAAACATTTTTGCTATTTTGCTGGATCTGTTCCAAATATGTTTCCTATTTTGTGGAGTAATAACAGGATTGCAGATGTTCTGATTAGTACAGGAAAAAGCCAAATGCTGACTTTGACGTTAGCATATCTGAAGCCTGTCTTGCTGTCAATGACATCAGAACCTCTGAGAGTTATTGCCTTTTCAGCAGAATCAGAACTTATGGGTTCTCCACTAACAAACTTCTGTCTTGCAGCGCAGGGAAATCAGAAATTCTGGTTTCCCCACTAACAAGGTTCTGTTTTGCAGGTTCTAGAGTCAGAAGTTCTGACTCATCCAGTTTCACCAACAGGTTGATCATCCGACAGCGGATCTGGGTCAGAACTTCTGATGGCCTCCCAACAGCGCGCAGGCTCCCTCTCTCTCTCTATATATATCTTGTTTTCCGCTATTTTCTTTTTTGTCTATTTTTCTCGTTGAACCCCCCATGTACAAATATGTATCCCCCTCCCCTAATTATTGTAATAGCGTAGGATTTTACATTTCCGCTTCTTATTGCTAGTAATTAGGACGTGTATGGCAAGATAAAATCAATGAAATAGAAAAACCTAATTCAAAGAAAAAACTCTTGTATGCAATAAAACACACTTGCACACCAACACCCCTAGGGTACTCCACTTTGTTGCCTTCAAATAAATGGACCATATTGTATGTTAAACTTCTTTGGGCAAAGCAGACAATTTGAATGATCATAGTCCCTCGATAAAACTTTTCAAAAACAAACACATGATCAAGTCCCTTAAAGAAAATTGCCCAAAGACATTTAACGCCGTTGCAATTATGGTCTAAACGATGACCCGCGCCTGTCCCTTTCACATCCTAACACAAGATTGTCCACCAAATTCAATGGTGGAACGAACTTGTTAAAAGGGTTAAAACATGGCAACAATCTTTTGAGAAATTTAGGAGTAGACAACCTCTTAGTTACTTGAATCAAACTTGCAAAACAGAACACTTGCCTAATTTCAAAATCACACATCACTACACTTTCAAAACAACTTTCAAAAACAAATGAAAACTTTTTCAAAAGACATACATCTTTGTATACATCCCCACATGGATCATTACAAAGATTGCCACCACATTGGCCTCTTTTCAAAACATTTTCAAATCCACACACACAAAGCACCATTTCAAACAAATTGAAAACAAAAGGCAAGTGATCTAAGCAAGTAACTAAGAGCCCATGGATAACCATGGATAGAAAGGGTGCTAATACCTTCCCTTTCTATAATCTACTCCCCGAACCCAAGAAAACATCTCAAAAGGTTTTTGCTGTGCTTTTTAACCTTTCCTTAGGATAAAATAAAAAGTCGGTGGCGACTCTTGCTAACCGCAACATTTGCGAATACAAACGCAAAACCTCAAGTCAGTTCTCCCACCGTATCACAACTGTCTACCGATGAAAGAGTTTATTCTCCAATAAAGCAGAAGGTCCGTGGCATGTGCCCCTAGATATCAGAGAAGATCAAGGTCGAGGTTATGAAAAAATTCAAAGCAGGTTTCTTAGCAGTGACATCATATCCTCAATGGGTTAAAAATGTGGTTCTGGTACCTAAGAAAGACGACAAAGTATGTATGTGTGTAGACTACAGGAATCTGAACTAGGCGAGCCCCAAAGATGACTTCTCACTTCCATATATCGATGTTCTGGTCGACAATACTGCTTAACACAAGGTATTATCTTTCATGGACGGTTTCTAGGGTTATAATCAGATCAAGATGGCACCTAAAGACATGGAGAAAACCACTTTCGTTACACAATGGGGCACTTTCTGTTACAAGGTCATGCCTTTTGGGTTAAAGAACTTCGGTGCAACATATTAGCATGCCATGGTAGCTTTGTTCCATGACATGATTCATCACGAGATAGAGGTCTACATCGATGATATGATAGCCAAATCTCAGACTGAAGAGGAACATCTTGATCATCTACATAAGCTGTTTGAGAGACTGAAGAAGTATAAGCTGAGGTTGAATCCAAATAAGTGCACCTTCGGTGTGAGGTCTGGTAAACTCTTGGGTTTCATTGTCAACGGTAAAGGTATTGAAGTTGATCCCGCAAAAGTTAAATCTATTCGAGAAATGCCTTCTCCCCATACTGAGAAGGAATTCAAAGGTTTCTTGGGAGCCACTTGTGAGCCGATCTTCAAGTTGCTGAAAAAGGATCAGGTAGTAAAATGGAACGAAGATTTCCAAATAGCCTTTGACAAGATCAAGGAGTACTTATAAGAACATCTTATTCTAATGCCACCAGTTGAAGGAAGGCCTCTAATCATGTACCTAACAGTGCTAAAGAACTCAATGGGGTGCGTACTGGGGCAGCATGACGAGTTTGGTCGAAAAGAGCATGCAATATACTACCTTAGAAAAAATATTTACCGACAATGAAATAAGATACTCACTGCTCAAGAAAACTTGTTGCGCTTTGGCATGGGCTGCGCGCTGACTAAGACACTATATGTTGACCCATACTACCTTGTTAATCTCTAAAATGGATGCCATAAAATACATATTCGAGAAGCCAACTCTCTCCGGAAGAATAGCCAGATGGAAAATGGTCTTAACAGAATACGACATTTAGTACACCACTCAGAAATAAATCAAAGGAAGTGTACTAGCAGACCACTTGGCCTATCATGCTGTAGACGACTACCAGTCTATGAATTTCGAGTTCCCGGATGAGAACATCATGCTAATTATAGATTATGAAGAACTTGGACCGTATGAAGGACCTGATCCAGGATCTCGATGGACTATGGCTTTTGATGGAGCTTCTAACACACTTGGCAACAAAATCGGTGTTATGATTATTTCTCCCAAGGGTTTCCATACACCCTTCACCGCCAGATTATGCTTTGACTGTAACAACAATATGGCTGAATACGAAGCGTGCATCATGGGTATCGAAGCTACCATTGATTTAAGAATCAATTTCTTGAGCGTATATGGGGACTCAACCCTAGTAATCAATCATATTAAGGTAGAATGGGATACAAAGCATCCAAATCTTATTCCTTATCGAGAACATGTGTTGACCTTAATCCCGTACTTTGAGGGAATTAATTTTGAGAATATCCCACGAGAAAAGAACTAGTTGGAAGACGCATTGGCAACCATGTCATCTATGTTCAAAGTCAGATGAGACAACAAAGCTCCTCAGATTACTATCGAAAGACTGGATGAACCGACACACAGCTATGAAGTTGACACTGATGGAGTAGAAGAGGAGCCTTGGTTTTATGAAGTGAAAAGATACCTTGAGGCTCAAGAGTATCCTGAAGGAGCATCTATCAACGACAAGAAATTCCTACATACGTTCTCTGCCAAGTTCTTCCTGAGTAATGGAATTCTGTACAAGCTCAACCATGACTCGACTCTGCTTCTTTGTATAGAAAAGAAGGAAGTGGAGAAGATTATGGAAGATATGCACGAAGGTATATTTGGCACTCACTCCAGTGGGAATACCATGGCTAAGAAGATTTTGAGAGCAGGTTACTATTGGTCGACTATGGAAACTGATTTCCATCACCACTCAAGAACTTGTCACAAATGCCAGATCTATGCTGACAAAGTACACGTGCCTCCGGTTCCTCTGAATGTCTTGATTTCTCCTTGTTCGTTTGCAATATGGGGCATTGATATGATTGGAGAAATCAAGCCCACTGCTTCTAACGGACATCGTTTCATCCTCATCGCCATTGACAACTTCACAAAATGGGTTGAAGCAGCCTCGTTCGCCTCTGTTACTAAGAATGTTATCGCCCGGTTCATCAAGCATAATCTTATTTGTCAGTATGGCATCCCTGAAAGGATTATTAAAGACAACAGTACCAATCTAACCAACACTATGATCACGAAACTCTGGATGCAGTTCAAGATCAAGGACCACCATTCTTCTCTGTATCGACCGAAAATGAATGGTGCAGTGGAAGCCGCCAATGAGAATATCAAGAAGATTATACAGAAGATGATTGTAACGTTTAAAGACTGGCATGAGATGTTACCATTTTATCTTCATGGCTACCGCACTTTAGTAGGTACATCAACTGGGATAACCCCATTATCTCTAGTCTACGGTATGGAAGCTATCATACCTATCGAAGTTCAGATTCCTTCTCTAAGGATCATGAAAGATTAAGATTTAAATGAAGACGAGTGGATTCAGACTAGGCTGGACCAGTTGAATTTGATTGACGAGAAGAGGCTTGTGACTGTCTGTCATGGTCAGATGTACCAGAAACGTATGATTAAAGCTTTCAACAAGAAGGTCAAGCATAAGGTATATCAGGTTGGCGACTTCATAATAAAGCGCATCATCTTACCACAGAGTGATCCTAGGGGAAAATGGACCCCCACCTACGAAGGGCCATTTGTAATCAAGAATATATTTTCGGGCGGTGCTATGATACTTACCACCATGGACAGTGAAGATTTTATGTACCCTGTAAACGCGAATATAGTCAAAAGATACTACGCATAAAAAAAGACTCGCTAGGTTGACTGGACTAGGAAAAAATAAGGGCATCTCAGCGAACCAAAAAGGTTCAAGCAAAAATTAGGTATATAAATATAAAGATTGTACACCCGACAAGTCGAAAACTAAATGTTAGAACACAGTTTGATTCTACAACCCTTGATTAGAGTTTTGATGATAACAAAATACAAAGAATAAATAAATCCAAAAGATATATACAAAGAACAAATATGCTCCTTAAAACTATGTTTTGTATATGCAGAAGTTCTGATGGAATCAACATCAGAAGATCAGCAATATGTGCTACACGCTGAAGCTACTAGATTATACGCTGAAGTTTGATGACCAGAATATGCACCTAAACAAGTACACTCTGACTTTGATCAAAGACATCTTTACCAAGTCATCAACACTCTGAAGCGTTATCAGCAGTTAAAACAAAGAAGATTCTGAAGCGTTATTAATTATTCAAGACAGAATTAAATGCTAACGGCTTTCTTCAGACAATATCTTCCTCAAAAGGAAAATGTGTTATTATTATTAAAATTGCTTTATGGACAACGTATCTTTGCCTTGCCTATATAAACAAGTACGCTTGTGAAAAGAAGCACGCACGTACATATACAACAATTTTCCAAGCTTTCCAAAACCACGCATATCTAAGCTCAAGCAAATTTATTTTATTCCAAGCTTAATTTGTGTAATTATCACAGTTGTGATATATTGTTTTGTTAGAAAACACAACACACTCTTGTTCAATTATTTGTAAAAGATTTCCTTGAGATTAACCGGCTTGTGGTTGTACTCAAGAAGAATTTAACAGTTGTTAAAGTAGCTGTTGTAATCGTTTGAAGATTAGTGGATTAAGACCTTGTTGGAGAGAGGCGAAATCACCTTGACGGGTGGACTGGAGTAGTTTGAGATCAAATGAACCAGGATAAAAATACCGTGTCATAAAGCTGTTTTTGATTTAAGTTTTTTCAATTCAACCCCCATTCTTGTGTTTTTCACATCTTCAATTGGTATCAGAGCGCCTGGTTCTGAGCTTAAACACTTAACCGTGTCAGTACAAGATCCAGCGTCAGAAAAACACAATGGCAGGACCAAGTCAAAACATCAACAATGACAACAACGAATAAAGGGACACATTCAGTGGCAAACCTCCAATCTTTGATGGAGAGAACTTTGACTATTGGAAAGACAGAATTGAGAGTTTCTTTCTGGCCCATGATGCTGATCTATGGGACATGGTGACTGATGGATACACGTACCCAGTGGTTGGACGTGGTCAGAAGATTGACAAGAAAATGATGTCTAATCAGCAAAAGCGTGAGTTCAAAAATCATCACAAGTCTAGAACAATTCTTCTCAGCGCCATCTCATATTCATAATATGAGAAAATATCAAATAGAGAAACTGCCAAGAATATGTTTAATTCTCTGAGAATGACGCATGAAGGAAACATTTAAGTCAAAGAAACCAAAGCCTTTACGCTCATTCAGAAGTATGAGGCATTCAAGATGGAAGATAGTGAATCAATAGAAGCTATGTTCTCAAGATTCCAAATTCTTGTTGCTGGTCTAAAAGTTCTTGACAAAGGGTATTCCACTGCTGATCACGTTAAGAAGATCATCAAAAGCTTGCCAAAACAATGGAGGCCAATGGTCACAGCGCTTAAGCTAGCCAAGGATCTCAACAAAATCTCTCTGGAGGAACTTGTCAGCTCCCTCAGAAGTCACGAGATAGAGCTAGAAGCAGATGAACCTCAAAAGCAAGGTAAGCCATTAGCTTTAAAATCTAACAAAAAATCTAACTCCAAAGTTTTGCAGGCTGTGGAAGAAACCTCTGTTTTATGTTTCCTCTTACTAGGATTTATGTTTCTTTGTACAAAATCGCCTGTTTATAGGCAAACTATCAGTACAATTTCAATTTCAAAATTCAAATTTGTTTTACTTTCTCTGTTTTGTTTGCAAAAACATCTAATGACTAAATTGAATGAACATATGCATATGAATATGATTACTGTTAACAAATACATGCATAAAAACAGGAATCAAGAATTTACTCAGGACTCTAGGAGTTGGGATAACGTTCAAGTCATCCGCAAATTCCCACAGAGCTATCTTTACAGGCTCATCACCAACAAAGATACATTCCCCCGCAAGTCTAATATGCCTTCAAGACAGAAACTTGGGCATCTTCCAGCTATTAACCTAATCATACTCCCCAGCAGACCCCCTTAGCGGATAAAGGAGTTTGATCATTTCCCCAACATACGATGAAAACTTCCTCCACACAACCTTCAAAATTCCAGTTCTCACCAGAGATTTCCTCAACATAGTTCACATGAATTCTCTTCCCCGGCTGAGGTTATTTCTCCAATACTACAAAAAGCCCTGGAAAATTATCTTCTCCAACAGAGCTTATTTCCTCAGTAGAGTATATTTCTCCGGTAGGGTTTATTTCCCAAACGAAATTTAATTTCCAAAACATAGTTTATTTCTCCGATTACTGCAAATTCCCGACAAGATTCTCTTCTCCGGAAAAGGGTAGTCCAGGCCGCTATCCCCAGAGAGTTGCTACGGAATCTGAAACCAGACCAGATATCATTCAACTTTGTCCTTCCCAGAATAGTGGACGTCCATATCCAAAACTCGGTCATACAACACCTCGGAAGGTTATCCATCTCTTTTACCCCCAATCAGGGTATATAAGAATTAAATTCCCCAGTAGAGCGATGGATGACCAATGCTCCTGAACTCTTCTATTCCCCAAGCAGAAATCAAATTCCCCAGTGAAGTTTCCTCAAAACAGCATACATGAATCCCTAATAGAAACATTCTAAACAAGATTGAAGTATTGTTGTCTTCATCCCCAGCAACTGTTAGGGATTTATTTTCCCAATCAAAAATGTTATACAAAGATACCGATATGCTTCAAATGACAGCTCACATTCATACATCATTTATCAAAGCATATGCATATGAAACGCATATGACACTCTCATTTACTTTGAGAATATCCTCATGCAATACATAACATACAACATGACATTGCATACAACTAACTTTTTATCTTTTCAGGTAAAAGTCTACAAATAGATGAATATCACCAGCAATTTGTAAATAAGTCTAAGATTAATTCCTAAAACAAGACGGGGAAACTATATATACGACCAGGCGGTATGAATTGCCGAAACAGGACGGGTTCGACAACAAAAAGCAGGTCAGAGATTAACTCCCAAAACTGGACGAGGAAACTATCTGTTTGACCGAGCAAAGATTAACTCTCGAAACAAGACAGGGAAAATATCTTTATAACCAGGCAAAGATTAACTCCCGAAATAGGACGGGGAAACTATCGATATAGCCAGGTGGTATGAATTCCCAAAATAGGACAGGTTTACCAACAAAAGCAGACTATAGATTAATTCTAAAAACAAGACGGGGTGACTATCTACATGACAAACATCTCCCTCAGAGACTAAATTTGACAAGCCGCTTCTTAAACACCTTCCCCAAAGGTTCATCCTGGAAAGGTTTCTTCAGATACAATCAAGCGTAGACTCATTCTAATACTTCTATCAACAGTTATTTCGGATGGCATCTATAAGCCCATCTCCGAAAACATTCTGCCACCTTTCTGAATGGCATCTTTAAGCCCATTCAAGAAATATCATCAACCAACAGTGTTACCTCCTACATATGCGAGTGCAAATTTCTAGGCACTTAAGTGTTCAATCCTCTTCCACCTTTAGATCGCGAATGGCAGACATGCCAATCTAACTCTTCAGGTTAAAGAAGATTGAACAGGGGCAGATGTTATACCCCAAAATTTTCCCTCCCTTTTGTTTAAAACATGCTCCTAGGGTTTTCAAATGCTCAAGGTTGCTCAAGAATTGATCAGACAAATTTTCCTCCTAAGCAATGGGTCCACAACTAGGGTTTCATCTTTCATAAGGAAATTTGGGTTTCAAAAGGCCTCAAAGGGAATTAATGGTTTCTTATATGTCTTCAACAATGCTCATACCAAGTTTCATGCCTTTCATCACAAGTTTGCTCAATCAATGGCTCAGATGATTGAAAATCAACTATATTGGGTAAAAAGTCAATTATGGTCAACATGTAGTCAAACCTCAAGATTTTTTGTCAAAATCAAGATTTTAAAGTAATATTCATCATTTGATCAAGGGTTGATCATGATTCATCAAGAAGACCCTCAAATCATCAAAAGTCAAAAGTTGCTAAATTAGGGTTTTTCTTAGGAGAAGTCAACTAAACTTTGACCAAACATAACTTTCACATACTTCATTAGATTTTTCCTTGCCAAAGCTCATTTTGAATGAAATTCAATTCTCTACAACTTGGAATCTCTAAGCTCAAGTCCAAAAAATGCTTCATTTGAGAGATATGAGCCAATACATTATAGCTCATTTCAAAAGTCAACAATAAGACACATTTTGTCAAGGCAACTTACATCAAGATAAATTCTCCAAAAGCAAAAATGATCAAAAGAGGGATTGTAGAGGACATCTTGAGGTTTCCAAAGAGTCTAAGATCACCTTCAAAATATGAAAATTGAGAGAGATATGACCAGTACAAGTTGGGAAATTTTGAGCAAATGCATGAAGTTCAAATTGAGCAAACTTGATATTTTGGGCTATTGGGATATTGTTTCAGAGTTCAAGCATGTACCACACTCCTTATACACCTCAGATATTGTTCGTGCACCTCTTGATCTATTTTATTTTAATTATTTTGATCTTATTAATTTTTAATTCAAAATAAATAAGATGAAATACAAGGCTTGTTAACAAAGGTCCAAGCCCATATATTCTGACATAATTACATGCTATTTAAATCACACTCATTCAAGAGGCCACAAAAAAAACCTTGTCCAAGAACATCCTTCTAAAAATCACAAATTACTCAAAACTAGGGCAACTTGAAACCCTTGCTTGCAGCCACTCTCGAGGCCTATCAAATCTTCCATTCACTTCCTGGAACTCAATAGGGTAAGGCTGGGTCGATATCCATGATCAAAAGGGTGTAAAAGCGTACATACATGTCGCATCGGTTTTGACCCTACATGAATTCCATATATTTTCCCCTTAAATTTAAGTGTGTATTAACTTGTTTAACATGTTCATAAGGTTCAACAATGCATGAATGACCTATTATGAGAGTTCCATAATGGTCAGATGGTGCAAAGCCATGATAGCACTGATCCATGCAGTTTTCCTTATAGCTCTTAAACCCTTGCAAGTCAGGCAAAAATAATCATCTCATTGAAATTGCAGACCCTGATTTAGGGGGGTAGGGTCCCCCTGGATTACTGATATTGGTTGTTTTGTAGGTTTAAGGAAAAGAGGTTACTAGAGAATACGACCAAAGCTAGGGCTCCGATGCTTCTCCGGTTCATGCAGAGTTTTTATATTATATATATATATATATATCGTTTTGTTTAATATACTAGATGTATTACCGCCCCAGCGGTTGAAGCGCGTGCGATAAAGACCTTCTATACCAAGGTGTGGGTTCGATCCTTGCCTTTTGGCATTTTGACATTTTTTGTAATTTATTTGTTTTGCAGATTACTTAGCGCGCTGGTTTCCTCTCATTGTCACCAAGGCGCGCCTGGCCTAGTGGTGAATGTGTTGGCTGAAACTGCTGAGGGCGTGGGTTCAACACCCACCCCTGCCATTTTGGTTATTTTTCTCCAATTCTCTTTTCTTCTTACTCTTTCCCTCTTATTTTTCTTTATTTTCACAAAAACCTTTAACAAACCCTAATTTAGTTTTTTTAGGTTTTCTTTCACTAACCCTTTTGTTTATTAAAATCAATTTAATTTTTTAGGATTTTGATAATTAATTATCCTTTTTTCTAATTAAAATCAATTTAGATTTTTTAGGGTTTGTTTAACTTAATTAACCAATTTATTTTCTTTAATTAATTAAAATTAATTAGGTTATTAGGTTAATCATCAAAACCTTTTTTATCAAAAAATCGCAAAAAACAATTTCCTCATCCTTTCGCTTTTGTAACACCCTAGTTCTACCCCGGCAAATTATACAAATAAATCAGAGTTATAAAATTTCAATCAACAAATGAATCGGGACGTCACAAATTCTTCTAACAAAATTCATTGCATTCATCGTGGATATATAACACTTTCAAAACATCGGATAAACCATCATAACATCTTTAAATAAAATAATTCAACATCTACGCAGCAGAATTCTCAATAACTTCTTTAAACTACAAAACAACAACTTCGAAACATCTCATATTTAATAGTAGTCAAATTTAAAATTCAACAGCTGAAAATCAACAATCAAAAATCAGCAAATGTTCATCCCCTCGAGTGTTACATATCAGAGCAATGACACCGACTCGAACTATTGAAGTTATACAACCTTCACTCTCGATTATCCGCACGTTACCAACATAAGGGCAACATTCAAACAGAAGGGGTGAGATATCTAACAATATAATAAAGCGCATGATAATTAATATATTAAATTAGATCAACAACATCACCACTTCTCATCTCATAATCAACAAATATCTCAACAATAATATTCATTCATCAACATCAAAATACACTTCTTTATAAACTCATATAATGCGACTCAATACTATGCAAATGCATGTGGTACCATTAGAGCAGAACTCCCATCTCAAAAATTTGCCAATTAATAGAGGCGTCAACAAGGCATAACCTTCATCTCAAAATTTACCAATCCAGGCCATCTCAACAAGCATAAGCTCCATAAAAAAAATGCAATGTATGCGACTCAACCATGAATGTAATAACAACACCCAAGTGAACAACATCTCAAATCATCTCAAAACATCTCAATTAACATCTCAAAATACATCTCAAAATAACAACATCTCAATCATCTCAAAACATGCCAATTAACATCTCAAAATAACAACATCTCAAATCATAAAAATCATTCATTACACATCATTCATCTATTATAAATCATAAAATAGAACATCATGAGTAACTTCTCACTAAACAACTCAGCTGTATATTAATACTCTAGTAATCCATACTGTTATTCTGCAATTTTACATCGTTACTGTCACTAATCCTACTGTCATAATTCTAACAACAACCTCTAAACATCTCACATTCATTATTCTGTCCAAAAACTAGCACAATGATCAATCACGGGAATTAATTCTAAATCCTAAATTAGATACTAGGATTACACTTCTTAATCATCATTTTAATCATCTAGAGTAAAGTTCATCGCGTTAGCTATTCAACGCTTCGAACGACATCTCAAACAGCATCCTAAAACTCAAGTTACAGCAATTTAAAACCGAATCTGTCAAAAATTAGACATTATGGGTCGACGCATAACCCTTTGGATCGATGCGTACTGCTTCATATGCACAACATGAGTCGACACATCCTCCTTATAGATCGACTCATCCTGGTCTCAAACACAGCATTTATCGACACATGCATCTCTCTGATCGACTCATCCTGAGTCTAACAACTATCATGTATCGACGCAAGCCCTTTTTGTATCCACTCATCCTGAGTCTAACATCGCCCATGTATCGACGCATCAAGCTTGAGGTCGACACATCCTGGTTCCTCCTGCATAATTCTATGATTTCCTCTGTATTTTTACTACGGGAATTCATATTACATCCCTACAACCCTTATTATAATCATGGTAATTCATCACCTAACATTAACCTATAATACTACATCGATTAAACAACATAGAGACATCATTATTCATCTAAAATTCATCAAATCTTCATCATACATCATCATATACATCCAATTCAAGAACAAAACAGCAATAACCTCTAACCCCACATATCAAACATCATGAACCCAATTATAAAGTCAGAACCCCACCCTTACCTTGGATTGAAGGTCGCTCTACAATTTCCGGGTTGAATCTTCGTCCTTGCCGTTTTCCACTATTTCCAGCAGCTTCACGTTCTCTTCCAAATCCTTATTTCTTTCTACTGCTTCCTTCTTTCTATTCCTTCTAACAAATAATAAAATAACCCTATTATTCTATTATTCCTTATTGGGATTAAAACCTACACACCCCCTTATTACTTCTACTCTCTCAAAATAAGCCCACATCAAATAATATTACACTTTTAATGTTATTTCACCACATAATAATACATCTCTAATATTATTTCTCCACTTAATAAATAAATCCAATTTAATTATTACACATCTTCACAAATATTCCAAAAATAATTTAATTAAATAATTAATTAAATTACGGGCGTTCAACTCTCCCCCACTTAGAATATTTTCGTCCTCGAAAATTTACCTCAATCAAACAATTCAGGATAGGAGTCTCGCATCTTGCTCTCCAATTCCCAAGTCATGCTTTCACCAGCAGATCCTAGCCAAAACACTTTAACCAAGGCAATCTCTTTTCCCCTCAGAGTCTTCATTTCACGATCCGCGATCCGTACAGGCATCGTCTCCACCGTAAGATTATCCCGTACTTGCACATCGTCCATATGAATCACATGAGATGGATCTGAAATATACTTCCAAAGTTGCGACATACGAAACACATCATGCAAATTCGAAAGATTAGGAAGTAAAGCCACTCTATATGCAACATTCCCCACTCTCTCCAAAATCTGATACGATCCAATAAAATGATAAGTGAGCTTCTTATACTTCAATGCTCGCCCAACACCAGTCACAGGTGTAACTCTCAAAAACACATGATCACCAGCTTGAAATTCTAAATCCTTCCTTCGCTTGTCATGATAACTCTTATGTCTACTCTGTGAAGCTTTCATCTTTTCTCGAATCAACTTCACCTTCTCAGTAGACTCACAAACAAGTTCAGGTCCAAGTACTACACTTTCACCAAATCCATGCCAACATAATAGAGTTCTACATCTCCGACCATACAACGCTTCAAAAGGTGCCATCCCAATACTAGAATGATAACTGTTATTATAAGTGAACTCTATCAACGGAAGATAAGTATCCCACGAACCTCCCTTCTCAAGAACACATGCCCTCAACAAGTATTCCAACGATTGAATTGTCCGTTCAGTCTGACCACTTGTCTGAGGATGATACGATGAACTCAACCTCAACTTAGAACCCAGCGCTTCTTGCAAACTCTTCCAAAAATCAGAAGTAAATCTTGGATCTCTATCTAACACAATGCACAAAGGAACACCATGCAGCTTCACAATCACACTAATATAAATCTCAGCCAACTTCGGCACTGGAAAACTGATGTTAATAGGAATAAAATAAGTTGACTTCGTAAGCCTATCAACAATCACCCAAATCGAATCATGTCCTCTTAAAGTATTAGGCAACCCTGTCACAAAGTCCATTGAAATGCTATCCCATTTCCATTCTGGAACTTCCAACGGTTGCATCAATCTTGCAGGCTTCTGATGTTCAACTTTCGACTTCTGACAAGTCAAACATGCATACACAAATCGAGCCACATCACTCTTCATCCCAGGCCACCAAAACAAACCTTTCAAATCTTGAGACATCTTTGTAGCTCCTGGATGAATACTCAAATTACTTCTATGACTCTCTTCAAGTATCACTTTCTTCATCTCGGCATCATCAGGAACACAAATCTGATTACGAAACCTCAACACACCTTGCTCATCTAGCTTAAAATCACTATTCTCAGATTGATCAGTCCCAATTATCAAATCTACCAGTTTCACATCCAACTTCTGAGCTTCTCTGATACTATCTAGAAATTCATTATTAATCTTTAACATACCCAACATAACACTCTGCAGAGTAACCTCGCAAACTAAGCTCATATCTCTAAACTGCTCAATCAATTCCAACTCTTTAACCATCATTGCTGACATATGTAAAGTCTTTTGACTCAACGCATCAACTACCACATTCGCTTTTTTTGGATGATAATTCAAACTGAAATCATAATCCTTTAACAATTCCAACCATCTTCGTTGCCTCATATTTAACTCTTTCTGGTCAAATAAATACTTCAAGCTCTTATGGTCACTAAACACTTCAAATCTAGAACCATAAAGATAATTCCTCCAAATCTTCAACACAAATACAACAGCAGCAAGCTCTAAATCATGTGTAGGATAGTTCTTCTCATGAGTCCTCAACTTCCTTGACGCATAAGCAACTACCTTACCATTCTGCATAAACACACCTCCTAAACCCATCTTAGAAGCATCACAATACACCACAAAAGGTTCTCCTAGATTAGGCAACGTCAAAATTGGAGCTGACGTCAACCTCTTCTTCAATTCCGTAAAACTTTCTTCGCATTGAACATCCCATACAAACGCTCTACCTTTACAAGTCAACTTAGTCAATGGAAGTGACAACTTAGAAAACCCTTCGATAAACCTTCTATAATAACCATCTAATCCCAAGAAGCTTTTAATCTCAGTAGCTGACTTTGGAGTTTCCCATTACAACACAACATCAACCTTCAATGGATCTACAACAATGCCACTACCTGAAATCACATGACCAAGAAAACTAACTTCCTTCAACCAAAATTCACACTTGGACAGCTTTGCATACAACTTCTTCTCTTTCAAAACTTGCAATACTATTCTTAAATGTTCAGCATGCTCTTCTTTTGACTTAGAGTAAATCAAAATATCATCAATGAACACCACTACAAATCGATCCAAATAAGTATGAAAGATACGATTCATATATTCTATGAATACTCCCGGCGCATTAGTAACATTGAAAGGCATCACCGAATACTCGTAATGTCCATAACGCGTTCTGAAAGTCGTCTTCTGAATATCCTCATCCTTCACTTTAATCTGATGGTAACCCGACCTCAAATCAATCTTACTAAACACACTGGCATCCACCAATTGGTCCATCAAGTCATCTATCCTTGGAAGCGGATACTTGTTCTTAATCGTCACTTTATTCAACTGTCTATAATCAACACAAAGCCTCATACTTCCATCTTTCTTCTTTACTAACAACACTGGAGCTCCCCACGGTGATACACTTGGTCTTATAAACCTCTTCTCAAGTAACTCCTCCAATTGCTTCTTTAACTCTGACAATTCAGATGCAGACATCATGTATGGTGCCATACACACAGGTCTGGTACCAGGTACAAGATCAATAGAAAATTCAACTTCCCTCTCCGGCGGTACATCAGGAATCTCACCAGGGAAAACTTCAGGAAATTCACACACCACCTGCAATTCCTCAATTATATCTTGAGTCTCTACAGATAGCAATTTCATTAACGAGAACATTTGCACTTCTTCTTGCATCAACTTCCGCAATTGTCTAGCAGACAACATACCATCTTCCTCTTCTTCAGGAGTAGAAAACCTCACCGACTTGTCATAATAGTTGATATGAACGCAGTTATGCTCTAACCAGTTCATACCCAAAATCACATCCAAACCTCTTAACGGTAAATAAACCAAATAAACAACAAAGTCTCTGTCGAAGATCGACAAGGGACACTTAGCACACACAAAAGAAGTAGTCACCGACCCCTAGGCTGGAGTATCGACGACCATTTCTCCATTAAAAGAAGACAACATAAGACCCAATCTTTCAACACAATCAGCAACAATAAAACAATGTGTAGCACCAGTATCAATAATAGTAATTAAAGGAGTATTATTAATGAAACATGTACCTCTAATAAGTCCGTCCTCAGCAGCTGTCTGATCCTCCACTAAAGCAAACACTTTACCACTTGACTGGGCCCTCTTCGGTTTCAGACACTGACTACCAATATGCCCTTCCTCTCTACAATTATAACAAATCACATTCTTGTGTTCACCCTCAGATACAACACGTCCGTTCTTACCACAATGGTAACATCTCTTCACTTTAGCAGTGCACACATTACTCTTGTGCCTAGGTTTCCCACACTTAAAGCAAATCACACCAGCAGGAGCATCTCCCCCACTAGTCCTCTGTCCATGAGAAACTTTCTGCTTACCTTTACCAGCTGGGGCATCATAAGGCTTACCATGATTCTATTGGTGCTTACCCCTCTTCTCATTGATAATCTTGTAATGTGCATTACTTCTTCATAAGTTCAACAGTTATCAACCAAATCATCAAAGACACAGATCTTCTAGTATCCAATTGCCTTCTTAATCTCTGGGTGCAACCCGTTCTCAAACTTAATACACTTTTAAAACTCATCATTTTCCTCAGCGTAATGCGGATAAAACTTAGCCAACTCAGCAAACTTGGCAGCATACTCAAC
The DNA here is from genome assembly GCA_948472305.1 of Vicia faba. Lineage (NCBI taxonomy): Eukaryota > Viridiplantae > Streptophyta > Magnoliopsida > Fabales > Fabaceae > Vicia > Vicia faba. Next base: position 1,467,570,092 of record OX451739.1, on the reverse strand, counting down.
AACTGACATACTTCCTTGTTTCAGCTCAAGGAACTCAATCTCCTTCTTACCACAGACATCTTCAAGAAAATACTTTCTCAAAAATTCCCTACGGAACACCGCCCAAGTGACATTCTCACCTACAGCTTCCAACTTCTGACAAGTCTCTAGCCACCAGTCATCAGCCTCGACTGCTAGCATATGAGTCCCATAACGAACCTTCTACGCTGGAGTGCAGTCCATCACACGAAAGATTCTCTCTATCTCTTTCAACCACTCCAATTCTCCGTCAGGATCATACTTTCCCTTGAACGTAGGTGGATTCTTTCTCTGGAAAGTCGCCAAGCTACGAGATCCAGCATTCCCGTCAGCATTCGACTGATTTTCCATCGCATGAGCCATTGCTTCTAGAGCAAAAACAAGTGCAACATCATTCCTTCCAGCCATCTCAACTTATCACTACAACACAAACAACTATTAGAACATCAAAATAACAATACTCGATTGTTAGACAACTACGACTCGACGACAAGGTCTAACCAACCTTTTTCTCTGATACCAACTTTGTAACACCCCAATTCTACCTCGGCAAATTATACAAATAAATCAGAGTTATAAAATTCAATCATACAAATGAATCAGGACGTCACAAAATCTTCTAACAAAATTCATTGCATTCATCGTGGATATATAACACTTTCAAAACATCGGATGAACCATCATAACATCTTTAAATAAAATAATTCAACATCTACGCAGAGGAATTCTCAATAACTTCTTTAAACAACAAAACAACAACTTTGAAACATCTCATATTTAATAATTATCAAATTTAAAATTCAACAGCTGAAAAATCAACAATTAAAAATCAGCAAACGTTCATCCCCCCGAGTGTTACATATCAAAGCAATGAAACCGACTCGAACTATTAAAGGTATACAACCTTCACTCTCGATTACCTGCACGTTACCAACATAAGGGCAACATTCAAACAGAAGGGGTGAGATATCTAACAATATAATAAAGCGCATGATAATTAATATATTAAATTAGATCAACAACATCACCACTTCTCATCTCATAATCAACAACCATCTCAACAATAATATTCATTCATCAACATCAAAATACACTTCTTTATGAACTCATATAATGCGACTCAATACTATGCAAATGCATGTGGTACCATTGGAGCAGAACTCCCATCTCAAAAATTTGCCAATAATAGAGGCATCAACAAGGCATAGCCTTCATCTCAAAATTGGCCAATCCAGGCCATCTCAACGAGCATAAGCTCCATCTAAAAAAAATGCAATGTATGCGACTCAACCATGAATGTAATAATAGCACCCAAGTTAACAACATCTCAAATCATCTCAAAATATCTCAAAATACATCTCAAAATAACAACATCTCAATCATCTCAAAACATCTCAATTAACATCTCAAAATAACAACATCTCAAATCATCAAAATCATTCATTACACATCATTCATCTATTATAAATCATAAAATAGAACATCATGAGTAACTTCTCACTAAACAACCTAGCTGTATATTAATACTACAGTAATCCATACTGTTATTCTGCAATTTTACATCGTTACTGTCACTAATCCTACTGTCATAATTCTAACAGCAGCCTCTAAACATCTCACATTCATCATTCTGTCTGAAAACCAGCACAACGATCAATCACGGGAATTAATTTTAAATCCTAAATTAGATACTAGGATTACACTTCTTAATCATCATTTTAATCATCTAGAGTAAAGTTCATCGTGTTAGCTATTCAACGCTTCGAACGGCATCTCAAACAGCATCCTAAAACTCAAGTTACAACAATTTAAACCGAATCTGTCAAAAATTAGACATTATGGGTCGACGCATAACCCTTTGGATCGACACGTACTGCTTCATCTGCACAACATGAATCGACACATCCTCCTTATGGATCGACTCATCCTGGTCTAAAACACAGCATGTATAGACACATGCATCTCTCTGATCGACTCATCCCGAGTCTAACAACTATCATGTATCGATGCAAGCCCTTTTTGTATCGACTCATCCTGAGTCTAACATCGCCCATGTATCGACGCATCAAGCTTGAGGTCGACACATCCTAGTTCCTCCTGCATAATTCTGTGATTTCCTATGTATTTTTACTACGAGAATTCATATTACAGCCCTACAAACCTCATTATAATCATGGTAATTCATCACCTAACATTAACCTATAATAATACATCGATTAAACAACATAGAGACATCATTATTCATCTAAAATTCATCAAATCTTCATCATACATCATCATATACATCCAATTCAAGAACAAAACAACAATCACCTCTAACCCCACATATCAAACATCATGAACCCAATTATAAAGTCATAACCCCACCCTTACCTTGGATTCAAGGTCGCTCTATAATTTTCGGGTTGAATCTTCGTCCTTATCGTTTTCCACTATTTCCAGCAGCTTCACGTTCTCTTCCAAATCCTTATTTCTTTATACTGCTTCCTTCTTTCTATTCCTTCTAACAAATAATAAAATAACCCTATTATTCTATTATTCATTATTGGGCTTAAAGCCTACACACCCCTTATTACTTCTACTCTCTCAAAATAAGCCCACATCAAATAATATTACACTTTTAATATTATTTCACCACATAATAATATATCTCTAATATTATTTCTCCACTTAATAAAATAAATCCAATTTAATTATTACACATCTTCACAAATATTCCAAAAATAATTTGATTAAATAATTAATTAAATTACGGGCGTTACAACTTTCCTATCTTATATTTTTGCGTGGTTTACCTTTCTCGCATTTTTCCATGATTATTGTAACTGCTCATAAGTTGTAATAGTAATTAGGGTTTTATTTTCTGCATATTACTACTTAAGTATCTCTCCTAAAGCTCTGTAATAGCGTAGAATTTTAATTTTTTGCACTTATATTTTATGCCTTGTATGTAATTGTTTAGCTAATAGGATTGTATGGCAAGATAAAACACAAACGCTAGTTAACCTAATGCAAGATAAAATCACTTTGCACACCCGCACCTCTAGGTTAACCTCCCTTGTTGCCTTTTGATAAAACAATCATGTCCCTCGAACGTGGGGACACTTTAGCACTTCCCCTCGAAATAAAAGATCGTAGTCCTTCGACGACCCTTTCAATGTTGCCTTCGGTAAACGATCTAGTCCCTTATGAAAAATGCTAAAGCGCCCCTACAAGTTTCCTTCTATGACTGTATGATAACCCACGCCTATCCCTTCACATCCAACGATAGGGCTTCCTACTAACTAATGGTAGGATAACACTGTCTAAAGGATAAGGAAAGAATAATAAAGACCTTGAGTAATGGTAGAATACTTTTAATTACTTGCTCACAAATGTTTCAAAATAAAACATCTTTTTTTCACAAACACCTTTCAACAGACATCTTCAAACAAAATACTTTGTATACACTCTTAACGATACAAGAGTCATTACAAAGTCTTGCCTTACTATTAGTATTTCAAAATATTTTCAAACACACATTCACAAAGCATTTTTAAAACAAAGTGAGCTAGCGATTAAGAGCCCGTAGCTAACTACGGATGAAAAGGATGCTAACACCTTCCCTTTTCATAACCTACCCCCCAAACTCAATAATCTCAAGGTATTTCCTATTATTTTCACCCTTTCCTTATTGGATAAAAGAAAATTCGGTGGCGACTCTTGCTATCTGCAACATTTGCGATAAAACACAAAACCAAGTCAGTTCTCCCACCGTATTACACCCCCCTTTTTGATGATGAAAACACTTTTTGATAGAATAATTTTTCAGGGTTAATTCATAAACAAAGTAATATAAGAGTTTAGAAAGCTTCCCCTGAGTTGGAAACTCCCCCTGGGATAAACAATCTCCCCCTGAATCTTAAACTTATGATCTTTTAGAGCTTAAGAGCATTTTTATCCTTTCTTAGAATTTTGATTTAAGCACGTGGAAGTGATTTATCAGAGTTTACTTTATCAAACATTCTTTCATCATTAGAACCTTCTAATCATCATATAGGTTAATTATCATAGCTTGATCTATTAGACCCTTCTGTGTTTGAAGTTCGTTATCAACACTCGATATCTCATAATATTATATACCCTATAATTTCTTTTATCAGAGTTTGATCAACAGACCATTCCGAACATTAGAAGTTCTTTTTATCACAGCTTGATTAGTTGAATCTTATAGACTTTAGAAGTTCTTAATTCATTTACCTTGTACTTGAAACACATTTCTGAAAGCTTTTTGCATATATATATATATATATATATATATATATATATATATATATATATATATATATATATATATATATATATATATATATATATATATATATATATATATATATATATATATATATATATATATATATATATATATTTGTCAGAAATGTAAGCAATGAGATTTAGAGATATAGATATGTATCAAAATCATCACTACTTTCTCCCCCTTTTTGTCATACTCAAAAAGATATGAAACTTTAAGAATTTTTAAGAGAAAACGAGACAACTTTCATGAAGACAGAACATAGCAGACGTGGTCCCAAAAATTTAAGATTTACTTATTTCCAAAACAAAATGAACGAGGAAAAAACTGAATTAGTTAGAGAAATAAGGATTTGACAATAAAATAAGTTTTGACATATACAAAAGTAGGTATGAAGCGTGAAGGATTTTAACCTACTCTCGAGAAAAACCTTTTGTTTCTCAAAGTATTTTCAAGCATTTTAGTTAAGACTTGAATTGACAAGAGTCTTTTCAAAATTTTAACTGTTTGTTGAAAACCAATCTTAATGATGTCAAACATATTGTGCTAATTTTGAGATATTTCTGACACAGACATCTTCTAACTCGTAGAAGTATTGGTGAAAGAAATTTTCAATCAAGTTAAACAGTAGAAATTATTCATTTTGGACAAAATACCAAGTTTAAGTTCTTCAGAATGAACAAAAATCTATCTTCAGTTAATGGTTTTGTAAAGATTTCAGCCTATTGATGGTCAATATCTATGAATTTCAAAACTAGAGTCCCTTTCTAAACATAGTCTTTAATAAAATGATGTTTAATTTCTATGTGTTTAACTCTAGAGTGTAGAATAGGATTCTTACTGAGAAAGATAGAAGCAATGTTATTGTATTATATGGGAATGCCATTCTCATAGATATGAAAATCCTCCAGTTGATTCTTCAACCAGAGCATCTGAGTGTTGCAAAGTAAAGCTGAAATATATTTTGCTTCTACTGTGGATAGAGAAATCGTTGATTGCCTTTTGCTTTAGAGTGCTGCAAAGTGAGTGCTGCAAAGTGATGCTGAAATATATTTTGCTTCAGCGGAATAGTCTTCATAAGAATCTTGGCCAGAACCAAGGTTGTTATTCTCTTCAACTTTCACACTTTTGTCATTTTCTTCTTGGTTATCGTCTTCATTTAGGGGAACCTTAAAGTCTAGAGCCCTTCTGACCAGACCTTTTAATATTCTGCCCAAATTAAGAAAAATCGTTGGATTTTTAGTCTTCTTCTTATTCCCTTTTGTGATGAGGGTCTTCAACTCGTCTTGTCCCGTAGCTAAGTCCAAGAACATTTGCTGAAACTGAGCGTTATGAGCTTGGAGTTATTTCATAGTTTGTTCGAGCGCCATCTTTTACTAAAATAAACAATAAGAAGATGAGAAAACCTGTCTAGAAAGTACCTGTTATGTGATGATATGCATGATATATAGATGAAAATGTAATGTTTTCAAGGACCTTTGCGGGATTTAAATTTCTTTAAACAAAAGGAAACGAAATAAATTTTAGTAACAAGCTCAAACTATAATTGCCTTCTAGGCTTTTAATGATAACAAGAAGAGTTACAAAGAAACAGAATATGAATTCAAGTCTCCCATGGGCGCTTCCTCTTTGTGTTGACATATGCATTAAGGCTTTGTTCTTTGTGGATTCGTTTCGTCACTAGCATAGAGCTGAGTTTCAAAGGTATCCCTTTCTTCCTTGAGTTAAATCTAGGACTTCTGTAGTTCTTCAAGGTCAGTAGGCATATCGGGATGGAGAAAAATATGAGGAACATCCCCTTCAAAAAAAAGTTCTATGATCATTTGTAGGATAGAAGGATATGGCATTTTGAGATTTTGAGTATGAAACCGCACCCATCTGAGCTAAGGCTCTAGAGGAATGGAATTCTTCTGTTCCAAAGTCTCGCTATCAATCTTGTTGACAATACCCCAAGCACGTATAAACCTTTGATGGTAATTTTGAGCATATAAGGAATTCTCATAGTCGAACATAATACCCTTGATGAGCATATCATGAGGACCATCCGTTCAAGCATAACTAAACTAACACAGAGCTAGCGAAGGATTATAAGTGATGCCCCCTTTTATACCAAGGAGTGGTACATTATGGAATTCCCCACATCGATCAATAATAGTGACATCTGCCTGAGATCAAGAACACCAAGAGATATCTGAATGAGCGAGTGACATTAACCTTTAAGACTACCACAAACCTTGTTCATTCTTTATCACTGATCGGGGTAGGTGTGAAATAAATCATCTGGACAACAGAGGTATGCAACACATAAGAGTTCCTCGCTTCTTCATAGTACGAGTGTGGAGGGAATGCATGATATCTCCAAACAAAGTAGGTACCAGATTATGAGTGAGAAATGTTTTGATGAAATTCACATCTATGAATTGGTCTGGATTATGGAATAGTACCAAACCATAGATCACCAAAGCTAAAATATCCTCAAAAGCATGAAAATTCATGGCATCTAGAAACCACTGAGTGTTCTCTATCATAAATTTAGGAGAAAAACCCTTGACTCCATTATTTGTTTACCAATTAGATACAATTTCCGATCATTTCAGATGTAAGGTGTTGTACCCCAAAATTTGTCCTCTCATCTTACTCAACACATGCTCATTGAGATCCTCAACTTGCTCAAGGATGCCCAAGAGTGGACTAGACAAACTCTCTCCTAAAGCAATGAACCTCCAACTAGGGTTTCCATTTTCATCAATATGAGTGAGATCCAAAGGCCTCATATGCTCTCCATAGTCCTAATATGTTCTCAAGACCATTCATGTCAAGTTTCATTCCTTGCACAAGAAGTTTGCTCAGTCAACTGCTCAGATGCTTGAAAATTATCTATATTAGGTCAAAAGTCAACTGTGGCCCACATACAGTCAAACTTCAAGATTTTTGGTCAACATCAACATTTTGAAGTGATATCCATCATTTGATCAAGGGTTGATCATGATTCCCCAAGGAATGCTCCTAATTCATCAAAACTCAAAAGTTGCTAAATTAGGGTTTCTCAAGAAAAGTCAACCAAACTTTGACCAAGCATAAATTTTTCATACTTTATCATAAATTTATCATCTAAGGCTGATTTTGAACAGAATTTAGTTCCCTACAACTCATCTTCAATCCTCAAGTCCAAGAAATGCACTCATGGAAAGATATGAATTCAGACATTATAGGTCATTCCAAAAAGTCAACAAAAACACCTTTTGGGTCAAAGCTCCTTACATGAACATGGAAGATACAATTGAGATGAAACTAAAGAGGTTGCTTAGGGTACATCCTAAGCTTTCTAAAAAGTCCAGGAACACCCTCTTAGGGTCAAGATTGAGAGAGATATGCATTGTCAAAGTTGGCCATTTTTGGAAATTTGTCCAAAGTCAACAATGCCCAAAATTGCATTTTTTTCCACATGGGCCCATTTTTTTAAGATTTAATCTCAGTCCTAGCAGGTCCACGACATATGGGACCCTCCATGCCTTTTATTTTTGTTTATTTAATTTATTTTGATTTTTATTCATTTAAAATCAAATAAATTCAAATTAAATCAAATTAAATCAAATTTGTGGAATAGGATTTGTTTTGCATTGAATTATAGATCTCATATGCTGGCAATGATCAAACAAATCGTGCAAGCTCTAAAAAGAAGAGAAAATCTCCAATTTTGGAAAGATTTGAATCAAAACTTTAAGACCATCAATCTTTTGATTCTTTCCAATTTGTATTAACCTAATTGGATTCATTACTTATAGAGAAGCTTTGTGAACTCTAAAAGAGAGAACACACGCGCAGCCTGCCTCCCTAGAGCAAAAACAAAACTCAAATTTTTGTCAAAAAAGTGGAGGTCAGATTTTTGTCCATAAGGAGATTCAAATCATCCTGAGACTTGCAATCAATTTCTGGAGGTACTCTAAAGCCAATTGGATCATTCCCACGCGTTAAAGCACCAAGAAACGCCCCCTACAGAACCATGGTTTGCATTTAATTTTTGAATTTGATTTTGAACATATGCGCATGATAAATGAATTATAACTACACATTCATGTTTGTCTAGTCATTTAGAAAATATTAGCATAATTAATTGTTTGTTTTGGTACATATACGAGTAACTGCCATTATTAGGGTTCAGAGCTTCGTTTTAGGGTTTCTTGTTACAAGTTAAGTTAGGCCCAATCAAGGGTCAATTCGTGTTCAAGAAGTCACGAGCGATCGATCCATGGCCTTATCTGAGATTTATATTGCCTGTACTGAATTTTTGAAAACGCAGAGGTTATAGCTACAAAAGTTGTTCGTAGGTAAAAGCCTTGTACCTAAAACAATAGTTCTGTGAAGAAGACGACTAGGTGGCAGCCTATCACTGGCCAGTTTGAATCTGGCGCGCATTTTTAATTTCCAAGTATTAATCTTATTTTTTCATATATAATATTATTGTGTTGTCATTTGTACAACTAAGCTTGGTAGCGCAGATGGCTAGGGGATTAGTGTGCAAAGTCAAGGACCTGGGTTCGATCATGGGAAAACCAATTTTGTATTTTCTAACATTTCCATGTAGGATCTAATACACCACTAGTTAACGCGCCTATCATGCACCTCAAGATCTCACGCCTTGGATCATCCCCTGACCAGATCCAATAAGCAGCAGGCAAGGAACATGGTAAACCCCCAGATGTGAGTCCCACTGGATCAGGCACAACCTTGGGCCAACTGCTCTGGGCCCTGAAAATTCAGCATGCACCTCCCAAAACTACTTTCACACCAGACCCAATCTAATTCTTTTTTTTTTTAATTTTCTTTTGTTTGTTTTAATTATTTTTTAATTGTTTAAAAGTCATTTTTTCAATTAAATCAAAAAATCACAAAAACATGAGAATTATATTTTTTTATAAAATATTTAATTAATTAGGTTAATTAGAATAACTTAAATTCTTTTTTTCATGATTAAAATTAATTAGAAATTAGGTTAATTTGCAAAATCAATTATTTTTTCTCAAAAAATCTAATTTTTTTTCTAAATTAAATATCTTTGAATTTAATTTCCATTCCTCGTATTTAATTTCATCGCGCACATTTATTTCATTATTTTTTTTCAATTAATGTAATTGCTCCGAGTTTGTAATAGTTAACATAGGTTTATTTATTATTTTCACTTACTATTTTCCTCCGGTTTTTGATTATGTAATCCCCCTCCCCGAGGCCTTGTAATAGCTAAGTTTAAAATTCTTGCATTCTACTTTCCGTCATTATAAACTGTTAGATGATTGATACTTAGGATTGTATACTAAAGATCGTAATTAAAAACAGTAGAAAACCATAATTGTGCAAAGATAATTAACTGAAAAAACACACTTGCACATGCTCACTCCTAGGGTTTTCCCCACTTGGTTGCCTCAGAAATAATGGTCGTGTCCCTCGAACGTAGGGTTACCTTAATAATGACCCGCGATTCAAAATCGTCATAAAGATCATAGTCCCTACTTGTCCCTCGAGTTGCCTATGAATTAATCTTATGACGATAGTCCCTTCGAAATGCTAAGGTATCCTTACTTGTTTCCTTCAGAGACCATTTCGTCCCTTCAAACGCCTCTCTAAAATTCCAATGGCAGAGCTACCGACTCCTTAATAGTAGGATAGTACTGTCTAAAGGAAACAGAAACGAATAGACTTTTTTTCCGAGTAGGTAGAAATCTTAAGTACTTGCTCAAAATAAAAACTTTTCACACAAACACTTTTCAAAACATTTTTCAAAACAACTTCATCACACTCTTGAGGACCGATATAAGGGTTATCATGAAGTAAATAAAACTTTTCAAAACAAGCACACACAAGAAATTTAAAAAATGAGCAAGTACCTAAGAGCCCGTGGAAAACCATAGATAGAAAGGGTGCTAACACCTTCCCTTTCTATAATATACCCCCTATACTCAGAAAAATTTTCAAAAAAGGTTTTTTCTGTTCTTTTTCCTTTTCCTTTATTGGATGAAATAAAATTCGGTGGCAACCCTTGCTTACCGCAACATTTGAAAACAATAAAAATGCAAACCAGTATAACGGTCGGTTCTGCCACCGTATCACAAAACTGGCGACTCTGCTAGGGACTATAAAAGTGGGTTTTACCTTAGGATCTAGGTCTTTTTAAAATTTCTTTCTTGTTTGCTTTGCCTGCTTTATCTTTGAGGGTTTTTGCTTGGGTATTATTGAAGATCCTACACCCGGATCTGGGGACACTCTTTAGGTAAACAACAATAGATCGTGGAGACTGTACGGTGTATTCTGATATGGTTTAAGCGATGGCTGTGTTGGTGTGACACTTTGGCTGGTATCAGTATCCTTCGTGTGGAAACGAGGAGAATACGGGGCCACCGGGTGGTGTCGTAAATCACTAACGGACTTTAGAACCTTAGTTGAACAAACTTATCCATTAGAAAGTAGTGAGATAGACGGCCTCGGTATAAAGCTGAGGATTGGTTGATACTCGATGCTACACTCATTGAGGTCAGACTTTCAAGATATTTCGGCCGCAAGAAAAGATTTCTTGAGCTGAAACAACACCTGATAAAGGATGATCAGTGATATTGAGAATCTTTAGAACCCGATTACTTTTCTAAGATAGGTTTGAAACCAACTAAACTTCAAGAGGGTACCTACCTTTAACCTCATGCAAGCCATTGAACCTAAGGTCTATTGTGTGCTTTTCTTGTGTGTGATTCACTCTGTTTGAACATGACATCATGCATCATAACATAATTTTAATTCTCATTACACTAACCATTTCAAGGACCAAGGGAGATTATCTTTGTTCTGTTTTACAGATCATGGCTTCCGCTTATAGAAACACTATTCGAATCAGCTTTGTGAGAATACCTCCCCAACTCAAAGAACTAATATCAAGGGTTCCTGAAACTTCTGCGTTCACTAGGAGACATGGTCGACTTCTCAACCTGGTTACTTCAAGCTTTGATGAAAAGATGATTGGTGTACTCTTTCAGTTCTTTGATCCCAAGAACCACTGCTTCACCTTTCCAGACTATCAGTTGGTTCCTACCATGGAAGAGTTCTCTCAGTTATTGAATCTACCCATTCTTGACCAGGTGCCTTTCACAGGTTTAGAAGAGGTTCCGAAGCTAGAAGTCTTTGCCTCCGCTTTGCATCTGAAATGGGCCAACGTGGTATCCAATTGGGAAACAAGAAGAAGATTTAAGGGTTTTCTAGCCAAGTTCCTAATAGATAAGGCCCATCTGTTTTGGGATGATTCAGACTTTCAGGCTTTTGAGGAGGTCTTGGCCCTTCTAATCTATGGGTTAATGTTGTTCCCTAATCCAGACTTACTCGTAGATGTGAATGCTATCAAGATCTTCCTCTCTCGCAACCCTGTTCCTACCTTGCTCGGAGATATCTTTTATGCTCTCCATACTCGTACCTTGACGAGAATAGGGGTTCTTATGTGCTGCATGCCATTACTGTCGAGGTGGTTTATTTCTCACCTCCCTAAGTTAGTGCTGAAGAATGAAGAAGGTTTGGGTTGGTCGCAAAGGATAATGTCACTTTCTCACGCAAATATTCTCTGGTATTCCCGATTTATGGGAGATATTTCTATTATTGACCGCTGCGAGGAGTTCCCTAATGTCCCACTACTTGGAATTAGGGGAGGCATAACTTACAATCCTTGTTTGGATCTGCAAAAATTTGGTTACGCTCGAGGGGATGGTCCTCATGAGATACTTATCTAGGGAATTATGTTTAACTATGAGGATGATGTTCAAGGGTATCTCCCGAGGTTCATACGAGCTTGGGGCATGGTAAACAGATATGACGCCAAGACTTTGGGGCCGAAGAATTCCATTCCTATGGAACCTTATCTCCAATTGGTACGAGCTCACACTCAGAAACTTATGATTCCCTACATAGCCATCTTACAAGTGATTGTGGAGTCCATTACTGAAAGGGATATTCCCTACACGGTTCTTTATCCTGATATGCCCACTGATCTTGAAGAACTACAAAGGTCTTGGATCCAGTTGAAGAAGGAGCGTGATACTTATAGGGACCGGTTCTATGCCCAAGAGAAGAAGGTTTTAGAGCTCACAAAGCAGCTTCATGAGGAAAGAAGCCTCAATGTCTATCTCGGCACGAAGAGGAAGCATCCATGGGAAATTTGATTTCTTTTAGTTTTTAAAATTTTCAATTATAACGCCTAAAAGGAAATTGTATTTTGAATTCTACTAATAAAATATTTATTTCATTTTGATTCGCAAATTTAAATTTCCCAAAGTTCTTGAAAGCATTACATACGCATCCCATCCATAGCATTGCATAAACAGGTACCATTACAGGCTTCTCATCTTCTTTGATGTTTATTTCAGCAAAAATGTCTTCTGAACAAAGCATCAAAGATATTCAGGCACAAAATGCCCAATTTCAGCAGATGTTCATAACCCTGGCAAAAGGGCAAGAGGATCTGAAGGCCCTTATCCTAAAAGAAAAGAAGAAGAAGAAGAAGAAGAAGAAGAAGAAGAAGACCACTATTATCCTTAATATGGGTAGAAGATTCAAAGGGCGGCTGAAGCAACCAGTCCATCTGACCTTCTCATCCAAGGAAGGGGAGAATCAAGAGAGGGAGACAAGGGAGGAGGACCCCAGTCCTGAAGTTTCCGACAATGATACAGACTACAATGATGAGAAATATCCTCCCACTGAGGATAGATACAAGCAGTTAAAAGATCGGTTGAGCGCTATGGAAGTCCAGAGAATACCTGGGTTGGACTTTGGAGAACTAGGATTGGTGTCGGGAGTGGTCATCCCACAAAAATTTAAGGCTCCAGTTTTCGCAAAGTATGATGGGGTGTCTTTCCCAAAACTCCATCTCTGTTCCTATGTAAGGAAGATCCAGCCCCACACCGCTGATAGAAACTTGTGGGTTCACTTCTTTCAAGACAATCTGTCAGGGACTCAACTTTAATGGTTCTACCAACTGGAGGGAACCAATGTCCGAAACTGGGAAGATTTGGCTACTTTTTTTATAAGCAGTATCAATATAATGCAGACCTTGCCCTAACTCGTACTCAACTCCAGAGCATGTCCATGGGTGTAGGTGAAGGCTTTAAGGATTATACGCAGAAGTGGAGAGACTTGGCTGGGAGAGTCCAACCCCCTCTATTTGACAGGGAGTTGGTTGACATGTTTCTTGGGATGCTGTCTTGTCCCTTCTTTAATCATTTGATTGGTAGCTCATCAGCTGGTTTCACTGAGCTGATATTAACAGGAGAAAGGGTAGAAGCTGGGATCCAGAGCGGAAAAATACAGAAGGACACCTCTTCGAGTTCAGTAAAGAAGCCCTTCATTGGTAAGAAGGAGGCCATTACCATTTATATCCCGAGAGGTCAGGGGAGAGCTGAACACCGTCAAACGGTAAGTGTTGTAATGATACCTAGGCCTGCGGTGCCCCATAATGCAGCAATCAACAAAGGGTAGAAAGACCACAAAGGCAGTTTACCCATATTAACATGACATTGACAGAGGTTCTACCCCATCTGCTGAGATCCAACTTGGCAACCTTGAAAGAGGATCCCAAGAATCCTAATACCACATCTCCTCGGTACAATCCAAACACTCAGTGTGCCTACCATTCTGAGAGTCCTGGCCATGATAAAAATGATTGATGGGCTATGAGAAATATGGTACAAGATCTGATTGAAGCCAAGGAGATTGAGTTCGATGCTCCGGAGAAGCCCAATGTCATAACTGCTCCCATGCCTAAGCACAACCGAGGAGTTAATATCGTTGATACCGATCTGTTTGTGACATCAGTTGATGAAGTTTCTACTCCCCTTATGACTGTTAAGAAGAATTTATTGCTGGCCGGTTTATTTCTAGGTTTTGGTGAAGGTTTACACATGTGTTCATCTCTTCCTTCGGGTTACTATTTGCTGAAGATAGGTGTCCAGCGCCTGATGGACAGCAGTTAAATTTTGTTCGAGAAAACTTTGATTCCAACTATTCTGTTTGAAGATGTTGCTATTATAACTATTTCCGCCAATCCTTTCAAGGTCTCCTCGAGAAGACCTGTTAGGATTACACTCGCTCCGAGAGTTTCTCCATTAATAATCACCTTTCCTGGTCCTGTCCCGTACGCCTCGGACAAAGCTGTCCCTTGGCATTATGGCACTGATGTTTACTATCACGGCGTTAAACAAGATATGAAGAATGAAGAGGCTGATCCCGATGTCAGTAACATTGTCGGGACCACTAAGATTACCATAAGTGGAAGGTTTTTCACTCCTGATATTTCCCCAAAGACTGTCAATAAGCCTGTTGTTATTTCACCTACTATTCCTACTGGTACTTCAACTACAACTCCTGTGCTTACTCCAATTGTCACTCCTGCCATTGAGTCACCTGGGACCCGAGGAAAAGAAGCTATAGGTGAGCCTTCCCGGATGGAGGCACCTAGAAAGATTGTCGTAGAAGCCTCTAAGCAAGAGATAGAGGAAATATTAAAAATAATTAAAAAGAGCGACTACAATATGGTCGAGCAGCTGGGACAGAGCCCCTCGAAGATATCCATGTTGTCTTTGTTGTTGTGTTCCGAGGCCCATGCGAAGGCTTTGATTGAATTCCTCAAGACTGTGCATGTGCCGCAAGAGACCTCGGCTGATCAATTCAAAGACTGTGTAGCCAGCTTGATTGCTAACAATGGACTGGGTTTTTCAGATGCCGACTTGACACCGAAAGGGAGGAAGCATAATGATGCTCTGCATGTCTCGATCGAATGCAGGGGCATCACTATGGCTCATGTACTGGTGGATACTAGGTCTTTGCTGAATGGTTTGCCTAAGAAGGCTCTTGACCGTTTAGATTTGAAGGCTTGACCTTAAAGCCTAGTAACATTGTGGTAAGGGCTTTTGACGGGTTGAAGAGAATGGTGCATGGGGAGGTGGACATCCCTGTCAAGGTAGGCTCCCAGACCTTTGAATCCATCTTCTATATGATGGACATCAGACCGTCATACTCTTGTTTGTTGGGTCACCCTTGAATCCATGAAGCTGGGGCTGTTACTTCTACACTGCACCAAATACTAAAGTATCCGGTGAAGGGGATGATTGTCACTGTGCGTGGCAAAAAGGAGTATATGGTGAGCAACCTGAACTCCTTCAGGTATGTGGAGATGAACAGGGAATTCATAGAAACTCCTTGTCAAAACATTGAAGAGGTTCCCCGGATTTTGGCGTCGACTAAGACTACTATCGACACCAAACCTCCTTTGAAGATAGCTTGTCTCAAAGACGCCAGAGCAGTGGTTGAAAGAGGTGGGTATACCAACTGGGGACAACTCCATGATTTTACTCATAAAACTGATAAGTTTGGTTTGGGATTTACTTCAGGAGCTCAAAGGGTTGTTCGACGCGCTCAAGTTGGAGGACCTCCCCTACGCATCAGCAATCATGGAATTAATGCCATTGAAGACAGTGAAGAAGACTCTGACATTGATAGTTGGACATACCCTACTACCAATGATGGACCGAGTAACTAGACGGCTAGGGATTTTATACCAGTTTCTTTTATTCCGCAGTAATTGTCTTACTTGTGTTTTGAATTTGTAATAAACAATTTAAACTTTATGGCCTTGTGTCTTACCCGAGGCATAATGGCTCTCTCTGTAAGGGTTATTATGTATCATTTCATATATCATCAATAAAACATTGGACGTTCTTTGCATACAAATTTTGCGCTCTCTGTTTTTCTTTTCTGCCTTTATTTTATCAATACAACTATGTTCTTACACACACTCACGTGTCAAACTGCAGATCCATATCCACTATGGATCCCATTGATAACAGTCCTTCTATTGTCAGTTATGACTTCAAAAATCCGATCAACCAAGCCGAGGACGAAGGTGAGGACGATTATGAAGTGCCTAGATAATTGGCTAGATTGTTACAGCAGGAAGAAAGGGCTATACAGCCTCATGAAGAGCCAATTGAGAGGATAAACTTGGGCACGGAGGTGGACAGAAAAGAAGTCAAGATCGATGCAAATCTGGGGACTAAGATCAAACAACGGTTAATACAGATGTTGCACAACTATGTTGAGATCTTCGCCTGGTCATATGAAGACATGCCTGGTTTAGACACTGATATTGTGGTACACCGTCTGCCGACTAAAGAAGATTGTCCTTCGGTCAAGCAAAAGGTCCGCCGTATGCGCCCTGAATTGTTAGAGAAGATCAAGGCAGAGGTGATGAAGCAATTAGACATAGGGTTCTTAGCTGTCACATCTTATCCGCAGTGGGTTGATAACGTTGTTCCGATACCTAAGAAGGATGACAAGGTAAGGATATGTGTGGATTACAGAGACCTGAACAGGGAAAGCCCCAAAGACGACTTCCCGCTTCCCCACATTGATGTTCTGGTTGACAACACCGCGTAGCACAAAAGCTTCTCCTTCATGGATGGTTTCTCTGGCTACAACCAGATCAAGATGGCTCCTGAAGACATGGAGAAGACAACCTTCGTCACACAGTGGGGCACCTTATGTTACAAAGTGATGCCTTTTGGGTTAAAGAATGCTGGGGCAACCTATCAACGAGTCATGGTCGCTTTGTTCCACGATATGATTCACCATGAGATCGAGGTTTATGTCGATGACATGATAGCCAGGTCTCAAACCAAAGAGGAACACATTGATCATCTACAAAAGTTGTTCGACGGGTTGAAGACATAGAAGCTGAGGTTGAATCCGAACAAGTGCCCCTTCGGGGTAAGGTTTGTTAAGTTTTTGGGTTTCATCGTCAGTGACAAAGGTATTCAGGTAGACCCCGCGAAGGTAAAGGCCATACAAGAGATGCTGGCTCCTCGTACTGAGAAGGAAGTTAGAGGTTTCTTGGGACGCTTGAATTATATCGCCAGGTTCATTTCACATCTGATTGCTACTTGTCAGCCCATCTCCAAGCTTCTGAAAAAAGATCAAGTGGTAAAGTGTAATGATGAATGCCAGACCGACTTCGAAAGGATCAAAGAGTATCTCCAAGAACCGCCAATTCTGATGCCACCAATTGAAGGAAGACCTTTTGTGATACGGTGGTAGAACCGACTATTTTTACTGGTTTATGTTTTTTGTTTGCAAAATGTCGCGGTAAGCAAGAGTCGCCACCGACTTTTATTTCATCCAATCATGGAAAAGGAAAAATAACAGAAAAAACCTTTTTTCGAGATATTCTGAGTACGGGGGGTAGATTATAGAAAGGGAAGGTGTTATCACCCTTTCTATCCGTAGTTATCTACGGGCTCTTAGGTACTTGCTCATTTTTCAAATTGCTAGTGTGTGTTTGTCTTGAAAATGTTTTACTTCATGATAACCCTTGTATCAGTCCTCAAGGATGTAACGAAGTTGTTTTGAAAATTTATTTTGAAAGGTGTTTGTGTGAAAAGTTTTTATTGAGCAAGTACTTAAGATTCTACCTACTCGGAAAAAAAAAGATTGTTCGTTCTATTTCCTTTAGACAGCGTTATCCTACTATTAAGGAGTAGGTAGCACCATCGCTGGAGTTGTAAGGGACATTCGAAAGGGACAAGTACAAGCACTAAAGCAATAGTTAGAAACCTTTAGTAGTAACCCTAGAGTCTTAAGATCTTTCTGAGGCAACATTTCCAAGGCAACATTTAAATGGGACACTTTGATCTTTTAGACTGGAGGGCGACCCCTAAAATCTCCTATGCTTAAGGATTGTTTTCCGAAGGCAAACGAAGTGAGGTACACCCTAGGAGTGAATATGTGCATATGAGTTGTTTCAGTTATTTAATCTTTGCACATTAGGTGATCTACCGTTTTAAATTTCTAGACATTCTTGCCATACAATCCTATTAGCATACATCTAGACAATTAAATATTTGCAGGAAATTAAAAATGCGAGAAAATAAACCTAGCTATTACAAGGGTTCGGGGATGGGGATTAATTACATAACCAAAAAAAATTGGGAATTAACGTAGGAAATATAACCCTAATTTAACTATTACAAACCTTCGACAGTTACAAAAAATAATGGAAAAGAAATAATCAAATGCGCGGTGAATTAAATACGAGGAGAAATTGGAAACCCTAAAATCTAATTGAAAAAATAATTAAGTTATTTTTGAGAAAAAGAATTGATTAAATTATGTACGATTGAAAACCTAATTCTAATTACTTTTTAATTAAGAAAGAAATTGAAATTAAACTAATCTAAACTAAATTAAATAATTTCAAGAAAATAAAATATTTTGTACAAAAATATTTTGTGTATTTTGGTTTTTTATTTGAGAAAAGAAATATAATTGTAAAATTAAAACCTTGTTTCTATTTGATTTTAATTATAAAAGAAATTAAATTAACCTATATTTCTAATTAAATTACAACAAATATTTTATTACAAAAAATGCTTTTTTTTGGTATTTTGTGATTTGTTGATTTTATGATTAATAAAAAGTAATTAATTTGATGAAAAATAATTAAACAAAATAATAAAAGAAAAGAAATAAATAAAGAAAAAGAGAATGGGCATGTGTTGAATAACAATTCTGGGGGGTGCCATTCTGAATTTTTAAGCCCAAAACGCTCCAGGCCTAGTCAACCTGCCTGATTCTGTGTGATCATTCTCTGAAGGTCCATCATAGACCTTGGTTGCTAAGCCTTTGGATCTGGAACGGAGAGAATCTGATGGTGAAGCGCAGAGGTGTATGTTGTTCTCCTGGACAAGTGACGCGCTAGAATTGTTGAAAGAAAATAACATAAAGAGAAATGTTGGGACCTGGGATCGAACCCAGGTCCTTATACTCCCCACTAGCGTGCCTCACCATCTGAGCTACCTACGTTGTTTGTTATTAATTCAAGAATAAAACATAATATATGAAAACATGATTAACTAATCAAAAAGCGCGCGAGATTCAAACAGGCGGATAATTGGCTGACACATAGCCGTCTTCTTCCTTTCTCTGTCGTTTTAGACATATGACTTTTATCTACAGACAAAGGTTTGTAGCTACAAACCCGTGAAACTAAATAATCCACAACACACAAGATAAATGGCATCTAAATATATAGATAAACTCGTTTTGATCTTATGAACATCATGATACCCCTTTTCCTGGCCAATTTAACCTGTGGACAAAACCCCTAATCTGCACATACAAACCCTAACAATGGAAAAGGCATGTATAGGCTTCAAAAACGCAATTAAAGTATTCAAATAGCTTGCAAACATGATGAGGGTCACAAATATATAATTTAAACATGTTAATGATGCAAGAATTATGATAATCGATTATGTGAATATGAGCAAATCGTGAGAGTGCTAGGGGATGATTCTGGACGTGTAGAGGCGTGAAATCGATTGGGTTAGCTTCTGGGAAGGTCCAGGAATCGTTTGGTGATGCTAGAAGGGCTTGAATTGGCCTCCAAGCTTTAAACCGAGTCACAACTTTTTGTCAAATTTTGAAGTTTTGTTCTCCTTGTTCATGCCTGCTAACCCTTATGCCATGCTTTGTTCTTGTCCATTATTAATCTAGGAATGAATTAGGGTTACAAATTTGGATTGAATCTTTGCAATTATAAGAGATTTAATTTGATTTTCAAGCTTATGTAAACTTTCTATTTTGAGCCAAATCTTCCCTTTCTTGTACCAATTATGCTTGATTCGTTTTGGCCTTGATAATTCAGCATATTTTGATTGCCAACCTATCCAAAAACTAAATCAAATCATATCTTTGCTATTATTCATCAATTATTTGATTTAATTCACTTTTTAATTAATAAAAAATCAAAATAAATTGAAAAATGAAGCATATAATGTGTGGGTGAATATTTGAGTCGTGGACCACATTATAAGTGAGGTTCAAGCATAAAAAGTTAGGCCCATTTAGCAAAAAATGCTATTTTGAGCACATTTGACTTTTGACAATTTTGCAAAAAGGGTCAACTTTGACAAGGCATATCTCCTCCAATTTTAACCCCAGAGAGGTGTTCTTTAACTTTTTAGAAATCTTAGGATGTCCCTTAAGCAACCCTTTTGGTCTCATCTCAATTGAGTCTTCCATGTTCATGTAAGAAGCTTTGACCCAAAAGGTGTTTTTGTTGACTTTTCAAAAGGACCCATAATGTAGAAATTCATATCTTTTTGTGAATGCATATTTTGAACTTGTGAGATGAATATGAATTGTAGGTAATTTCATCCTATTAAAAATGAGATTTGGATGGAAAATATTTGATAAAGCATGTGGAAGTTATGCTTGGTCAAAGTTGGGTTGACTTTTATTGAGAAACCCTAATTTAAAAACTTTTGGGTTTTGATGAATTTTGGGCATTCCTTGAGGAATCATGATCAACCCTTGATCAAATGATTAAATTCACTTCAAAATATTAATTTTGACCAAAAATATTGAAGTTTGACTTTATGTGGGTCACAGTTGACTTTTGACCTAATATAGTCGATTCTCAAGCATCTGAGCAGTTCACTGAGCAAACTTCTTGTTCAAGGCATGAAACTTGACATGTAGGGTCTTGAGAACATATTAAGACCATGGAGAACATATGAGGCCTTTGTGGTTCACCCATCTTGATGAAAATGGAAATCCTAATTTGAGGTACACTGCCTTAGGAGAGAGTTTGTCTTGTCAACTCTTGGGCAATCTTGAGCAAATTGAGGATCTCTGGGAGTATGTATTGAGTAAAATGAGAGGGCAGATTTTGGGATACAACAGCTTCCCCTGTTCAATTTTCTTAAACCTGAGGATGTAGTTTGGCTTGTCTGCCTTTCGTAATCTGAAGGTGGAAGATGATTGAACACTAGAGTGCCCAGAAATTTGCACTCGCATGAAGTGGTACTTTATTTGTGATATCGGGAATGGGCTTACAGATTCCATTCGGAAGTTGATGATAGATGATTGTTGATATGGGCTTGAAGATGCCATCTAGATAATGTTAATTTCCTAATATATTCCTTTGACGAGAGTCCCTGTTGCTGTTATTGATGTGGAATCTGCCGAGGAACCTTGGTATCTGTCTTGGAAGAAATAGAATTTTAGGAGCTTCAGTTGTCCATTATTCTACTGGGGAAATAACTCTCACTCGATGAAGCAGAAGTGAACTGCATATTTGGTCAGGGTATTTGCTGCATCGCGACTTACTGGGGAAATGCGAAACCAATCGTGTTTGATCAGGTCCAAGTCCTACAGTGTTGTAGACTGTTGTCTGGAGATAAGAAAGGAGGAACCTGGATAGTAAGGTTATGAGAAGGAACCTGGATAGTAGGGTTACTTAGATATGAAAGCCTGGATAGTAGGTCTGTGAGAGGGAACCTGGATAGTAGGGTTACTTCGATATGAAAGCCTGGATAGTAGGGTTGTGAGAAGGAACTTGGGTCGTAGGGTTACTTCGATATGAAAGCCTGGATAGTAGGGCTTGTGGGAAGAAACCTGGATAGTTGGATTACTTTGATATGAAAGCCTGGATAGTAGGGTTGTGAGAAGGAACCTGAATAGTAGGGTTACTTCGAAATGAAAGCCTAGATAGTAGGGCTGTAAGAAGGAACCTGGTTCATAGGGTTACTTCGATATGAAAGCCTGGATAGTAGGGCTTGTGGGAAGAAACCTGGATAGTAGGGTTACTTCGATATGAAAGCCTGGATAGTAGGGCTGTGAGAAGGAACCTGGATAGTAGGGTTACTTCGATGTGAAATCCTGGATAGTAGGGTTGTGAGAAGGATCCTGGGTCGTAGGGTTACTTCGATATAAAATCCTGGATAGTAGGGTTGTAAGAAGGAACCTGGGTCGTAGGGTTACTTCGATGTGAAAACCTGGATAATAGGGATGTCAGAAGGAACCTGGGTCACAGGGTTACTTCGATATGAAAGCCTAGATAGTAGGGCTGTGAGAAGGAACCTAGATAGTAGGGTTACTTCGATATGAAAGCCTGGATAGTAGGGTTGTGAGAACGAACCTAGATAGTAGGGTTACTTCGATATAAAATCCTGGATAGTAGGGCTGTGAGAAGGAACATGGATAGTAGGGTTACTTCGATATGAAAGCCTGGATAGTGGGGCTGTGAGAAGGAACCTGGATAGTAGGGTTACTTTGATATGAAAGCCTGAATAGTAGGGCTGTGACAAGGAACATGGGTAGTAGGGTTACTTCGATATGAAAGCCTGGAAAGTAGGGTTGTGAGAAGGAACCTGGATAGTAGGGTTACTTCGATATGAAATCCTGGATAGTAGGGCTGTGAGAAGGAACCTTGGTATTAGTGTTACTTCGATATGAAAGCCTGGATAGTAGGTGTTGTACCCCAAAATTTTCCCTCTCATTTTTATCAATATTTTTCATCACAAGACTTTTTGAACTCAAGAGCAAGTTAGGGTTTGCTCTGCTCAAGACATCTCCTTGCACTGATAACCTGAATTAGGGTTTGAGTCTGCACATAGATTTTTTGACCTACAATTCCAAAAGTGACTTTCATACTTCATGTTGGACCCATAAGTTTGTCCATACCAAGTTTCAAGCCTTGAATCAAATTTTTGCCCAGTCAATTGGACAATTGACCTAGAAATTACCTGTATTGGGGAAAAAGTCAACTGTGGCCAATTTACAGTGAAACCTCATGAATTTTTACCCACATCAACATTATGAACTCATATGAACCATTTGATCAAGTTTGGACCACAACTCCACAAGAAATTTGATCAGATCACCAAAAGGGCAAAATGGTCATTTTTAGGGTTTTAACTGTACAAAGGCAATTTCTGATTTTTGACCTAGCCAATGGAAAATTGGGCTCAAGCATGGACTCAAGGACTCAATGGCATCATCTTGACCTATTCAACAAGTTCAAAAGACCTCAATTGCATTGGATTGATAGATGAATTTTTCAGTCAACTGATCAAAATTTGACTGTCCACTGAAAAGTCAAACTTTGACTTTTTGGTCAAAATCAAGTGCGAAGGGTCATTTTTCATCAAGATGTGTCAAAACATGAAACTTGTTCACCAAGAAACCCATTTTTGCAAATTAGGGTTTAAAGTTGAAAATTTTCATAACTTAGAATTTTTCTAAGTTATGAAATTTTCTTAATTTTTCCTAACTTTGCCCCACAATTTCACCATGATGCAATTGGATTCAAACAAAACTTCCAAAATGAAGGTTGTAGTCCTCCACAAAGTATACAACTTTGATTCACAAAGTTTCCTCAAAATAAGCTTAGATCTCAAGTTATTATTTTTGGAACAAGGGCCCCTAAAACATTTAAGTTAGTGAAATTTTACCCTAGTTTAGGCAGGATTTTGACCTATCTTCATGGCCATTTTTCACCTAGTTCCATTTGGAATCTCAATTTGCATTTCAAAGATGGATTGTAGATTATATTTCAAGCTTTCCAAAATGTCAAAGAACTACTTAAACACATTTGTGGTTAGAGAGAATCGAAGGCTTGAAGTTGGAAAAAACTCATTTTTCATCCATGGCATATTCATGTTCATACATGTTGCATTTTCAAGTCAGTATGCTTTGCAATAGATTACAGGCCTCTAAACCATTTCACACTCAATAATTTAATGAAAATCCATTGGTCTAAGCTATTGTTTTGGTCATTAGGACATTATACACAAAATTAAGCCCTAAATAGAAAAAGGCACATTTCCATTTTTGCCATAACCTTGCTTTATGTCAAACCACAATCTTTGAGCATTGGTCCATATCTTTTGCAGCTAATCAAATCCACAAATTAGAGGGGCCAAGAGAAGAGGTTACAAGGTGTTGTATAGCCTGTACAAAACTTGAGAACTTGAACACCAGCCAAGAAAAACTTATGCAAACAGTTTGAACATCTTTCTCACACCCCTTTGAGCCAGAAACACGATTGCTTGAGCCTCTAAACACCCCATAGCCAGAAATCACCTTCCATTGGCAAAACAGGGCAGAACCTGCAACTTGAGTTCCATAGATCAATTGGCTCGTGCGTTTTGTTCCAAGTTGCTTCAAACACCTTCCATTCAACTCATCCAAGCTATCCCAAACCTCAAATACCAACTGTAACTCCATTTACAGAGTTTGCCATTTTCATTTTGAGCTTGTGCAGGTTGAGTTCTATAGGCTGATTCAAGTACATTCAAGGCAAGCAGGCTATTGGAGAAGGTCAAGTGAAGTTCAAGCAAGCTCCCAGGCATCTCAAGCCTTGTTGAAAAGCTCCACATTGCCCTACATGAAGTCAGCTGAAACAGGTTTTTTTCAACTTCCTATCTCTCTATTTAGGAACATTTAGCCTTAGGTTTGTGAATAAGAAATGTAGTATTCATTTCCATGAAGTTGTACATATGCTCAGTTTTCATTTATATTAAGCGTGCTAAGAGAATTTCATCCATGAACATGATGAAAAAACTAGGTTAGATTTTAGGGCCAGAGAAATTCTCTCTGGTCTTTGAGAGTTAAGACAAGTTATTTATATGGTTGAAATCGTCTTGAAATGCTCTACAAGTTTGATGTTATGTGTTTTTGCAATAGAGCTCGTATACAGGATCTGGTGGTTGTACAGGGCACGCGCGCGTTTTTAAAAATCTGAAGGTTGAAGATGAAGTGGTGGGCTGGGCTTGGCCTGACTCACTATTGAAACCTCCCTTTTTCCTTTTTGCACCCCCTGGCCCAATTTCTTGTTATTTTATATTTTTGCATTTTTATTTTCATTTCTGATTTTGTTTATTTATTTCCAAATATAAAAAATGCTCAAAAATATTTTTATAATTTTTTCACATTTATTTTGCTTTTTATTTTTATTTTTCTAACATAAAAAACAAATTAATTACTTTTATCTTATTTATTAATACTTGAAAATATATATAAATTATACTTTTATTTTTTATTTTTTATTTTTATTCACACTGAAAATATTATTCTAAACATAATTTATTTTTATATATATTTTATTTATTGTATATATATATATATATATATATATATATATATATATATATATATATATATATATATATATATATATATATATATATATATATATATATATATATATACACTCTTATTTTAATATATATTTAGAATAAAAATATAAAATATCACACTTTTGTTTTTATTATTAATTATACTTAATAAATACTTTTTCTAAACATTTTTTTTTACATATAATATTTTATTTTTATTGTATATAAACAAAATAATTAACATATTTACTTTCTTAAAGAAAATTAGGGTTTTACCCTTAACCTAATAAAATTAATATTTTATTTATTTCTTTATTTTTACATTAAATATTTTTACATACATAAATAAACATAAACTTTTTTTTGCATAATTCATATTTATTTGATATATTTATTTATTTTGTTTACTTAAATATTGTCCATTTATTATTTATGCATTTGAATTCAATTTGGATGTAATAAGTAAATTAGGGTTTATATTTCTTGTCAAATACCCCCTCATTCAAAGATTGTACCCCCATCCCCATAATCATGTTGTAATAGCTTAGACTTTTAATTCTCGCACTTTACGCTTTTAATTATGCCATGATTAGAGAATTAGGGTTTGTATGCAAAAATCCAAAATCAACAAGTAGCTTGACCTAATCAAAGACAAAAATGCATGAAAATCAAGCACAATGCACACTTGCACCCCTAGGGTTACAATCCACTTGTTGCCTTGAAAATGGGCCATGTTATGCATGTTGGGTACTTTGGCAAAACAAAAATAAAACAAAAGATCATAGTCCCTCGATGACGCTATCTTGGTTGCCTAAACAAAAATGATCAAGTCCCTCAAAAAATGCCAAAGCTACTTGACACAATTGCTATCATGGTCTATACCATAACCCGCGCCTGTCCCGTTTAACATCCTAATGCAAGGTTGTTCACCAAATACAATGGTGAAACAACACTGTCAAAAGGGTTAAAAACATATAGGAAAGATCTTTGAGTAAAATAGGGTAGATAGCTCTTAGTTACTTGATCAAAGCTTGCAAAAACATCCTTGGTATTTTCAAATACACTTCACAACACAATTTCAAAACATTTCCCCAAATCAAACTTTCAAACATTGAAATCTTTTCAAAATACAAAAACACCTTTGTATACATTCAAACAAGAATCATTACAAAGGTTGCCACAATAATGTCCTCTTTTCAAAACATCTTTCAAAACCACACACAAAGCACCATTTCAAATAATTGAAAAGCAAAAGCAAGTGATCTAAACAAGTAACTAAGAGCCCATGGATAACCATGGATGAAAAGGGTGCTTGCACCTTCTCTTTTCATAATCTACTCCCTGGACCCAAGAAAACATATCAAAGGTCTTTCCTGTGCTTTTTGACCTTTCCTTAGGATAAAATAAAAAGTCGGTGGCGACTCTTGCTAAACCGAACCATTTGCAAACACAAACGCAAAACCTCAAGTCAGTTCTCCCACCGTATCACAAAACTGGCGACTCTGCTGGGGACTAACCTAAAAGTGGAGTAACCTTAGGGTTTAGATCACCCTTGCATGCTTATCTTGATTGCTTTGATTGCTTTACATTTGGTTCTCTTATTTGGGTTTGAATCCTCCACCCGAATTTTTGGGAAACATTCATAGGTAAATAGCAATACGTTGTGGAAACTGTGCGGGGTGTACCGACATGGTTGAAGCAATAGCTATATTAGTGCGACATATTTGTGGGTACCGGTAGCCTTTGAGTCAATCAAAGAGAATACGGGGCCGCTGAGTGATGTCATGAAGCACTAATGAACTCTTAGAACCTTACTTGACCATCTTGGCCTTATTAGGGGTAGTGAGATGACCGGCTTTGGTGCAGTCTGAAGTTGATATATACTCAATACTACACTCATTGAGGGTTGTTTTCTTGGAATATTTCGGTTGCCAGTTAAGTGGCTAAACTGAAACAATGAACACAGAAAATAATCCGGTGATATTGAGCTCCTTAGAACCCGGTTACTATTTATAGGACAGGTTGAGCCAACTAACTTCAAGAGGGTACTTACCTATGAAACCTCATGCAAGCCTGAAACTAGGATCTTGTGTGACTTTTTTGTACATATGCTTGTGCATACATCATGAACATCATAAAGCATCATATGCATCCACTAACCATTTCAAGGGTTTGGATCTTCATATTTGTTCTTGTTTTGTAGGTCATGGAATCTCTTCGCAGGAAAACAATTCAAGTCAACCTTGTAAGAATCCCTCCTCAACTCAAGGAGCTTACTTCCAAGATTCCAGAGAATTCTCTCTTCAGTGAAAGACATGGTATACTCCTCAACTTGGTCAACTCCAACATTGAAGAAGACACGGTGAAAGTTCTCTTCCAGTTCTTTGACCCCCTACACCACTGTTTCACATTCCCTGATTACCAATTGGTGCTTACTTTGGAGGAATTTTCTCAACTCCTGAGGATTCCTATTCTTAATCAACTACCCTACAACGGTAGGGAAAGAGAACCAAAGCCTGAAGATGTTGCTAAAGCCTTACACTTGCAACCATCTGATATCAAGGGTCATTGGGAAACCAGAAGTGGTGTCAAGGGTTTCATGGAAAAATTTATGTTTGAGAAGGCACAAGACTGCTGGAATTCCTTAGATCTGCAAGCTTTTGAGGAGATTATAGCACTTCTCATCTATGGGTTGGTCTTGTTCCCAAACCCTGATCAGCTTCTAGATGTGAATGCTGTCAAGATTTTCATATCTCAGAATCCTATGCCTACATTGCTTGGGGACATCCTACACTCATTTCACACACGAACAATGAGGAAAAGAGGTGTTCTCATGTGTTGTACTCCTCTTCTAGCAAGGTGGTTTATTTCTTACCTTCCCCAAACAGTTTTGAAGAATGAGCAGGGTTTAAGATGGTCACAACAGTTGATGACCCTCACACACTATGATGTTCATTGGTGTTCTCGGACCATAGAAAATGTCATCATCATTGATTATTGTGGAGAATTCCCTAATGTCCCACTACTCGGCATTAGGGGAGGCATTACCTACAACCCCTGTTTAGCTCTGAGGCAATTTGGGTATGCCCGAAGGGATGGCCCTTATGACATGCTGATTCTTG
Organism: Vicia faba; assembly: GCA_948472305.1. Classification (NCBI taxonomy): domain Eukaryota; kingdom Viridiplantae; phylum Streptophyta; class Magnoliopsida; order Fabales; family Fabaceae; genus Vicia; species Vicia faba. The sequence goes on along the minus strand of OX451739.1, from coordinate 1,467,541,680 downwards.
ACTTGGTTTTTGACTTCGACAACGATGCTCAAGGACTTCGACAAAGGTTTATCAGAGCTTGGAGGATGCCCAACAAAGTGGATAGTAAGACACTGGGGCACAAGAATTCCATCCCCCTTGAGCCTTATCTCAAGTAGGTACGAACCCGCGCCCAGAGTCTTATGATGCCATACCCTCACATTATCCCCGTGATCAAAGAGCCTATTATGGAAGGAGAGGTTCCATACACCCTCCTACATACAGACATGCCAACATCATTGGAAGAATTGCAAAGGAGTTGGATACAACTCAAGGAAGAGCGGAATACTTTTGAAGCCAGTTTCTATGCCAGTGAGAAGAAGGTTTTGGAACTTACCCGCCGACTTCACGAAGAGGAGGTTCTTAACACTTACATCGCGCCAAAGAGGATGCGCAGCGTCTTTTTACATTAAGAATTTTGTAATATTTTGCCCATGGGGCATTTATGTACTAACAAATTTCTTCTTATTAATACGACGTGTGTTCTTTTTGTTTGCAACAAATTTGAATTTCTAGAATCCTTGAATGCATTACATGAATAACATATCATTCATCATATGCATAAATAGGTCTTCACACCAGGTTTCCTTATCTTTCTGTTGTTTATTTCAGCGAGATGGATATAGAGTAGACGGTTAAAGATCTGCAAGCACAGAATTTGCAATTCCAACAACTCCTCATGACCTTAGCAAAGGGTCAAGAGGATCTTAAAGCACTGTTAGAGAAAGAGAAGGAACCAGAAAAGAAGAAGAAGAAATGAATTGGTGTGGCCACTATGGGAAGAAGATTTGAGCATCAAGCTAGGAGAGTTCTGGAATTCCCCTCGACGTCTGACGAATGGGTTGGTAAAGGAAAGGGAGTTGCAATGCCCCCCGAATCTGAAGCTGAAGAAGAAGAAGAGGAAGAGGATGAAGATTACTCCGAACAACAATACCCTCCAGCGGATGATAAGTATAAAAATTTTGAAGATCGGTTGGCAGCCATGGAGTTGCAAAGGGTACCTGGGTTAGATTTCGAAGAACTAGGGTTGGTTGCTGGAATCGTCATTCCTCCCAAGTTCAAAGTACCTACATTTGCTAAATACGACGGTTTGTCCTGTCCAAAGATGCATCTGAGATCCTACGTCAGAAAGATCCAACCTCACTCTTCTGATAAGGATCTATGGGTCCACTTTTTTCAAGATAGTTTGTCGGGTACGCAATTGGACTGGTTCTATCAACTTGAGAGATATGATGTTCATAACTGGGAAGATTTGGCTGCTGCTTTCTACCGACAATACCAATACAATGCAGATTTAGCGCCTACTCGTACTCAACTACAGAGTATGGGTATGGCCTCTAATGAGGGATTTAAGGAGTATGCCCAGAAGTGGCGGGATTTGGCTGGAAGGGTGCAGCCACCATTGTTGGATAGAGAGCTGGTTGACATGTTTTTAGGGACTCTGTCAACTCCATTCTTCAATCACTTGATCGGGAGCTCATCTGTAGGGTTCACCGAATTAATTCTGACCGGTGAAAGGGTCGAAGCTGGCATTAAGAGTGGTAAAATTCAGAAGGATGCCTCCGCTTCCACTGCTATCAAGAAAACCTTCCCAGCCAAGAAAGAAGCATCTGCTGTTTATTCCCAGAGAAACTAAGGAATAACGGAGCACCGACCAATGGTAGGGGCTGTGATGATCCAGAACTCCTTAGCCGATCAACCTCGCAGCAATCAACCAAGGGCTAACCAGCAAAGGGCAGAAAGGCAACAACGGCAATTCACCCGGATCAATATGACACCGGCTCAAGTCCTCCCTCATCTGTTAAAGTTAAACCTTACCAACTTGAAAAAAGCGCCGAAAAACCCAAATACCTCTTCTCCTTATTATCATTCCAATGCAAAATGTGCATACCACTCGGACAGTGTAGGGCATGATACCAACAACTGTTGGGCTCTTAAAAACAAGATCCAAGATTTGATAGATTCCAAGGAGGTAGAGTTTGATGCTCCCAAAAAACCTAATGTGATATCCGCTCCTATGCCAAAACATGGTCATAATGTCCATGCAATCGTGGAAGATCTTCATGTTACCGCTGTTGATAACCTATTGACTCCGTTGCCAATGATTAAAGTGAATTTGTTGAAAGCCGTGATATTCCCAGGCTGTGAAAAAGATTGTTACTTCTGTTCAACCCTACAATCCGATTGTCCACTGTTGAAATCAAACATCCAACACCTGATGGATACTCAAGAGATCCTCTTTCAGAAAACTCCTGTTGCTACTATCACTCATGTTACTCCTGTTACCTTTGTTACCCCAATCAATGACATTGCTATAATCACCATTTCCGACAATCTTTCCAAGACCTGCAAAAGGCCTGTTAAGATTACGCCCGATCCAAAGCTTGTACCGCTGAACATTACCATGTCGGGGCCTATCCCGTATAAGTCCAACAAGACGATACCATGGAACTATGGAGGAGAGATCTTCTACCATGGTGTCAAGCAGATCGAATCAGGCGAAGAGAATTCCGATGAAGAAACTCCTGGTATAGGGAATATTGCGGGAACAAGCAAGATAACTCGTAGCGGAAGAATCTTCTCTCCGGAGATTGCTCCTCCACGGGCAGTCTTCGGACCCTCAAGTGCTTCTATGCCTATTAATATATCTGTGCAAAGCCCAACAATTAAAGAAATTGTTACTCCCGAAGTTGAACCCTCTGCTGTTGCTGCCGATAAAAGTAAGGGGATCCAAGAAGCGCCCGTCAGGAAGAGGGCTCAGACTTTGGTTATCCCCGATACCACCCAAAAGGAGATGGAGGAAATCTTAAAGATAATTAAGAAGAGCGACTATGATGTCGTAGAGCAGCTGGGGAAAACCCCTTCAAAAATCTCTATGCTGGCTCTCTTACTCTGCTCCGAGGCTCATGCCAAAGCCTTGATCAAATTTTTAAAGACAACACACGTGCCTCAAGAAACTTCTGCAGATCAATTTCAAGAGTGCATGGCTAGCGTTACAGCCGACAATGGTCTTGGTTTTTCTGATGCTGATTTGACCCCTAAGGGAAGGAAGCATAATGATGCGCTGCATGTTTCGGTAGAGTGCAGGGGGACCACACTTGCTCATGTTCTGGTTGATACTGGTTCATCTTTAAATGTCCTACCAAATAAAGAATTGGACAGATTGGACTGTGAAGGTTTGACCCTAAAGCCCAGTAATATCATTGTTAGAGCCTTCGACGGTTCTAAGAGGATGGTTCACGGAGAAGTGGACATTCCAATCAAAGTGGGTACAGAAATTTTCAACTCTACATTTTATGTGATGGACATCCGTCCTTCATATTCATGCTTGTTGGGAAGACCATGGATCCATAACGCTGGGGCAGTCACTTCTTCTCTACACCAGATGCTAAAATATCCAGTCCAGGGTAAGATCATAACAGTTCATGGTGAGGAAGAGTATATGATAAGCCACCTTAACTCTTTCCGCTACGTGGAGTTAGATGGTGAATTCATAGAAACACCTTTCCAACACTTTGAAGAGGTTTCTCCTGAGGTCGCAGTAGCAAAGACAATGATTGATGTGCTTATCATCACCAAGCCTGTGTCTCGGATGTCATCCCTTAAAGATGCGGAGGCTGTAATCAAGGAAGGAGGAAGTACAATGTGAGGTCAGCTGCCATATTTTCCTCACAAGACAGACAAGTTCGGATTGGGTTTCACTGCTGCTAGCCAGAAAGCTGTGCGTCGCTCCCGGGCTGGAGGACCACCCATAAAGATTACTCACCGTGAAGTTCATGCTTTAGAAGATGATGATGAAGAGGGCAACTTTGAAGATCGGATCTTTCCAACCATTGAAGGAGGACTAAACAACTGGGAGGCGAAAGACTTTGTTCCCATTACTTTCATCAATCAGTAATTTATCTTTTGAAACATTTATGTTGGTCTGTAATAACTTTTAAACAATTCGTACACTCTTTTACCTTGTGCCTTTCCCGGGGTACATAGGTCCATTTGTAAGGGTTTTGATTTCTCATTTTCATATGCCATCTTTAATGAATCATGGACGTTTTCATCTATAAACTTTTGTGCTCATTTTCTTTCCTTTTAGATTTTATTTTTTTTAAGGATGGCTATCCCTTACACACACCCACACTCACAAAATGCAGGTACCCATCCACTCCGGATTCCATGGGTGACTATTCTGCTTTGGCCTTCAGTGACTCTGAAGATTTGGTCAATCATGCCGAGTACGAAGGTGATGAAGACTGTGAAGTGCCTGGAGGGTTGGCTAGACTTTTTCAACAAGAAGAAAGGGCTATTCTGCCCCATGAAGAGTTGTTAGAGACTATCAATTTAGGAACAGAGGAAGACAAAAAAGAGGTTAAAGTGGGTGCCAACCTGGAGCCAAAAGTCAAAGAGTGTCTAGTTTAGTTGTTGAATGAATATTTTGAGATCTTTGCCTGGTCTTATGAAGATATGTCGGGACTGGATACAGATATCATGGTTCATCGTCTCCCTACAAGAGAAGATTGTCCACCAATCAAACAGAAAGTCCGCTGAATGAGGCCCGATATATCTGAAAAGATCAAAGCTGAGGTGATGAAGCAATTCAATGCTGGCTTTCTGGCTGTTACTTCCTATCCATAATGGGTTGCTAACATTGTGCCCGTGCCTAAGAAGGACGGCAAAGTCAGAATGTGTGTGGACTATAGGGAATTAAATAGGGCTAGCCCCAAAGATGATTTTCCACTACCACACATTGACATCTTGGTTGACAACACAACTCAGCACAAGGTATTTTCCTTCATGGATGGATTCTCGGGATACAACCAGATCAAAATGGACCCCGAAGACATGGAGAAGACTACTTTTGTTACGCAGTGGGGTACCTTCTGCTATAAAGTGATGCCATTCAGACTGAAGAATGCTGGGGCAACCTATCAGCGAGCCATGGTAGCTTTGTTTCATGACATGATACATCATGAGATCAAAGTCTACATAGACGACATGATATCCCATTCATAGATAGAAGAAGAACACCTCGACCATCTGCAAAAGCTGTTTGTCAGATTAAAGGAATATAAGCTCAGACTGAATCCTAGCAAGTGCACTTTCAGAGTCAGGTCCGGTAAACTTTTGGGATTCATCGTCAGTAACAAAGGCATCGAGGTTGATCCTACCAAAGTCAAAGCTATACAAGAAATGCCTGCCCCCCGTATTGAGAAGGAGGTTAGAGGTTTCTTGAGACGCTTAAACTATATTGTAAGGTTCATCTCTCACCTAACATCTACTTGTGAGCCAATCTTCAAGCTGTTGAAGAAAGATCAGGTGGTTGAATGGAACAATGATTGTCAAGTTGCTTTTGATAAGATCAAGGAGTATTTGCTGGAACCTCCTATCTTGATGCCACCCGTCGAAGGAAGACCTTTAATCATGTATCTGACTGTTTTGGATAACTCAATGGGGTGCGTACTGGGCCAACATGACGAGTCTGGCCGAAAAGAGTATGCCATTTATTACCTTAGCAAAAAGTTTACCGACTGTGAGACTAGCTACTCACTGCCCGAGAAAACTTGTTGCGCTTTGGTATGGGCTTCTCGCCGACTAAGGCAGTATATGTTGACACATACCACTTTGTTGATTTCTAAAATGGATCCGACTAAGTACATCTTCGAGAAGCCTGCTTTATCCGGAAGAAAAGCTAGATGGCAAATGATCCTGACAGAGTATGATATCCAGTACACAACCTAAAAATCTATAAATGGGAGTGTACTAGCTGACCATCTAGCTCATCAAGCCGTCGAAGATTATCAATCTATGAGGTTCGACTTCCCTGACGAGGACATAATGACATTGGACAATATTGAAGGTAATGGACCGTATGGCGGACCTGAACAAGGATCCCGATGGACCCTATACTTTGATGGTGCTTCAAATGCACTTGGCAACGGTATCGGCGCGGTACTTATTTCTCCATAAGGTTGCCATACACCTTTCACTGCTAGAATCTGCTTCAGCTGCACCAACAACATGGCCGAGTATGAAGCTTGTATCTTTAGTCTCAAGGCTACAATTGACCTAGGAATCAAATCTCTGATTGTATTTGGGGACTCAGCTTTGGTTATCAGTCAAATCAAAGGAGAGTGAGACACAAAACATCCTAATCTTATCCCATACAAAGAACATGTCTCGACATTGTTGCCTCATTTCGAGCAGATTACCTTTGAGCACTTCCCACGGGAAGAAAATCAGCTAGCAAATGCTCTAGCTACAATGTCTTCCATGTTTAAACTCAATTGGGATAATGAGGCTCCCCAAATCACCATCGAGCGAATGGACGAACCTGCGCACTGTCATGAGATTAATACCGAAGAAGTAGTGGAACAACCCTGGTTTCATGAAATAAAAAGGTATCTCAAGACTCGAGATTACCCTAAAGGAGCTTCAGTCAACGATAAAAAGTTCTTAAGGAGATTTGCAGCCAAGTTCTTCCTGAACAATGGTATCCTATACAAGCGCAACCATGATTGTGTTATACTTCGTTGTGTGGGAAAAATTGAAGCCGAATTGATCATGACTGAAATACATAGCGGCACATTTGGCACCCACTTGAGCGGATATACGATGGCTAAGAAGATTCTAAGGGCAGGCTACTACTGGTCTACCATGGAAGCTGATTGTCATCAATTTTCCCGTACTTGTCATAAATGCCAAGTCTATGCTGACAAGGTACATATTCCTCCAATTCCTCTCAACGTTCTAACAGCTCCTTGGCCATTCGCGATGTGCGGAATCGACATGATTGGAGAGATCAAGCCTACAACCTCCAATGGACATTGTTCCATCCTGGTGGCTATTGATTACTTTACCAAGTGGGTCGAATCAGCTTCCTTCACCTCCGTTACAAAGAATGTGGTTGCCCGCTTCATTAAGCAAAACCTCATATGCCGGTATGGTATTCCCGACAGGATCATCACGTACAACGGTACGAACCTGAATAACACTGTGATCACCGCTCTGTGCAAGCAGTTCAAGATTCAACATCACAATTCATCTCCCTATAGTCCAAAGATGAACGGTGCTGTTGAAGCTGCGAACAAAAATATCAAGAAGATCATTCAGAAGATGACAGTTACCTACAAGGACTGGCACGAGATGTTACCGTTTTCTCTGCATGGATATCGTACCACGACGCATACTTAAACTGGGGCAACCCCCTTTTCTTTGGTATATGGCATGGAGGTTATTTTACCTATGGAAGTTCAGATTCGTTCCTTGAGGATTATGAAGGATGTTGGTTTAAGTGAAGACGATTGGATTCAGACCCGACTTGATCAACTTAATTTGATCGACGAGAAGCGACTTACTGCTGTTTGTCATGGTCAGACGTATCAAAAACGGATGATCAAGGCTTTCAACAAGAAAGTCAGACGTCAGGTATATCAAGTCGGACATCTTGTAATCAAGCGGATCATCTTGCTGCAAAGTGATCCCAGGGGCAAGTGGACTCCTACTTACGAAGGACCATTTGTGATCAAGAACATCTTTTCGGGTGGGGCAATGATTCTGACCACCATGGACGACGACGACCTGCCGCACCCTGCAAACACAAACATAGTCAAAAGATACTACGCATAAAACGACCCGACAAGTTGAAAACCCAAAAGGGCGGCTTGGGCAAAAATGGGCATCCCGGTGAATCAAAAACCCGAAAGGGCGGTTCAGGCAAAAATTAGGGATAAATAAAAAAAATCTGTACACCCGGCAAGTTGAAAACCCGAAAGGGTGACTTGGGCAAAAAGGGGTTTTCCGGTGGACTGAAAACCCGAAAGGGCGGTCCAGGAAAAAGTTAGGGAATTAAAGCGTATGACTATGTCTCGTCGGATCACTTTAAGGACAATCTCTTCGCGACCAAACTCCAAGCTTCTGATCAATCCAATCATCCATGGACTAAACAACGAATGGAGAAGATACTCAGAGTTGTGAAGGCTATAGCAGAATGAGAACCCCATGGAATTGCTACACATAGCCATCTTTCTTTGTATAAAATTTTTCTCAATTTTTCGACAACATTCTCTTACTAGGATGTCTGTCTCCTTTGTACAAAAATACTTACAAAAGTTAATACAAAGATACTTCAAAGTGCAGAAATTTGCTTCCCTTTCCTTTCTTTTTACACTTATGTTTTATTTGAAAACGTCCAATGGTTTGTTAAATGAGCATATGCATTTGAATATAATCACTGCTTATAAATAAAACAAAATAAGAAAGGATAATTACTGATAGGTCGAAATTATAGGAAGACGTCTTTAGGCTATTCCAGAAGAAATCCCCTACAGTATGTCATTCAGATCCTCAACAGAGCTAAAACCTTGGAGTATATATCCCCAGCGGAGCCAGAATACTCTAAACTTTCTTCCCTGGCGGAGTTCTCCATAAAACAGGAATCCCCAGTAGATTGGCATACAACCCAAGCTCCTGATTTTCCCGGCAGGATAAACATTCTTCCCACAGAGTTATTTCCTGACAGAATGAGGATTCTTGTTCCCATTTCTCCGGTTGAAGCATCCTAGGTTTTAATTCCCCAGTAGAGATCGTCGGAGTTATCCTTATTTTCCCAGGAAAGTCATAAAGGATTCTAAATTCCTCACAAGTTACCAAGGATTTTCAATCCTCAGCAGTAGTCCAAAGGACATTCTCAGTCCCAACAATCAAAGGTTTTGAATCTCTAACAGCAGTCAAGGGTGTATTTTCCTCGGCAGCAGTCAAAGATTTCATTATCTCCATTTATCAAGGATTTATTTTCCTCAGCAAGATAGCTAATCAGCTTACATGCGCATACATTACCTTCATATACCATAAACATTGATAGAATACATTTTATTGCATCATACATATCATGCAACATAACTTTGTGTTTTAGCTAACATTTTACCCTTTTCAGGATAAGATTAAAAGTTATCTTTAACAAATATTCAAAGATTTCAGATACAGTATGGATACACCCCAGACACGGCGGTCATTCTATTACTCATTCAGAATTTCAAGTCAAGATACAGTATGGATACACCCCTGACACGACGGTCATTCTATTACTCATTCATACTTCAGCAATCAGATACAGACTAGATACGCTCCAGACACGGAAGCCATTCTATCTCTCATTCTGATTCAACTATCAACTTCAAGATCAGATACACTCCAGAAACGGAAGTCATTCTGTCACTTATCCAGATCCCAGTTACAGTACGGATACACTTCAGACACAGAAGTCATTCTGCTACTCATACAAATCTCAACTTCAGATACAGTCCAGATATGCTCCAGACACGGTTGCCATTCTGTCACTCATTCGGAATTTATCCCCAGCTCAAAGATGCTCCATACACGGATGTTTTTTCTGTCGCCCATTCAGAATACAGATACACTTCAGACATGGGAGTGATTCTGATATTCGTTCAAGAATAAAATACAGTTACAGCTTGGATACGCTCCAGACACGGACGCCATTCCTTTACTCAGACGAATCCAATCTCCAGATACAACTCAGATATGTTCCAGATACGGATACCATTCTGATGTTCATTCTACTAATATTCAACAAGTTTTGGATGGAATCTTTTAAGCCCATCTCCGACAAGATTCTATCATCTCCAAAATGGCATCTTTAAGCCCATTCCCTCAGCTACATTTTGACGAGTGCAAATTTACGGGCACTCTAGTGTCCAATCCTCTTTTACCTTCAAGTCACGAAAGGAAAACTTGCCAATCTAACTCTTCAGGTTCAAGAAGATTGAACAGGAGAAACTGTTGTACCCCAAAATTTTCCCTCTCATTTTATCAATATTTTTCATCACAAGACTTTTTGAACTCAAGAGCAAGCTAGGGTTTGCTCTGCTCAAGATATCTCCTTGCACTAATAACCTGAATTAGGGTTTGAGTCAGCACAAGGACTTTTTGACCTACAATGCCCAAAGTGACTTTCATACTTCATGTTGGACCCATATGTTTGTCCATACCAAGTTTCAAGCCTTGAATCAAATTTTTGCCCAATCAATTGGACAGTTGACCTAGAAATCAGTTGTATTGGGGAAAAAGTCAACTGTGGCCAATTTACAGTCAAACCTCATGAATTTTGACCCACATCAACATTATGAACTCATATGAACCATTTGATCAAGTTTGGACCACAACTCCACAAGAAATTTGATCAGATCACCAAAAGGGTAAAATGGTCATTTTTAGGGTTTTAACTGTACAAAGGTAATTTTTGATTTTTGACCTTGCCAATTGCAAATTGGGCTCAAGAATGGACTCAAGGACTCAATGGCATCATCTTGACCTATTCAACAAGTTCAAAAGACCTCAATTGCATTGGATTTATAGATGAATTTTTCAGTCAACTGATCAAAATTTGACATACATTGAAAAGTCAAACTTTGACTTTTTGGTCAAAATCAAGTGCCAAGGGTCATTTTTCATCAAGATGTGTCAAAACATGAAACTGTTTCATCAAGAAACCCATTTTTTCAAATTAGGGTTTAAATTTGAAAAATTTCATAACTTAGAGTTTTTCTAAGTTATGAAATTTTCTTAATTTTTCCTAACTTTGCCCCACATTTTAACCATGATGCAATTGGATTCAAACAAAACTTATAACATGAAAGTTGTAGTCCTCCACAAAGTCTACAACTTTGAATCACAAAGTTTCCTCAAAATAAGCTTAGATCTCAAGTTATGATTTTGGGAACAAGGGTCCCTAAAACTTTTAACTTAGTGAAATTTTGCCCTAGTTTAGGCAGGATTTTGACCTATCTTCATGGCCATTTTCACCTAGTTCCATCTGGAATCTCAAGTTTCATTTCAAAGATGGATTGTAGAGCATGTTGCAGTCTTTTCAAAATGTCCAAGAACTCCTCAAACACATTTGTGGTTAGAGAGAATCGAAGGCTTGAAGTTGGCAAAAACTCATTTTTCATCCATGGCATATTCATGTTCATACATGTTGCATTTTCAAGTCAGCAGGCTTTGCACTAGATTACAGGCCTCTAAACCACTTCACACTCAATAATTTAATGCAAATCCATTGGTCTAAGCTATTGTTTTGGTCATTAGGACATTGTACACAAAATTAAGCCCTAAATAGAAAAAGGCACATTTCCATTTTTGCCATAACCTTGCTTTATGTCAAACCACAATCTTTGAGCATTGGTCCAGATCTTTTGCAGCTAATCAAATCCACAAATTAGAGGGGCTAAGAGAAGAGGTTACAAGGTGTTGTATAGCATGTACAAGCCTGTTACATATCACTTCCACATTTTACTTCAAAAACAAGAAACTTGTCCAAAACTTGAGAACTTGAACACCAGCCAAGAAAAACTTATGCAAACAGTTTGAACATCTTTCTCCCACCCCTTTGAGCCAGAAACACGATTGCTTGAGCCTCTAAACACCCCATAGCCAGAAATCACCTTCCATTGGCAAAACAGGGTAGAACCTGCAACTTGAGTTCCATAGCTCAATTAGCTCGTGCGTTTTGCCCCAAGTTGCTTCAAACACCTTCCATTCAACTCATCCAAGCTATCCCAAACCTCAAATACCAACTGTAACTCCATTTACAGAGTTTGCCATTTTGATTTTGAGCTTGTGCAAGTTGAGTTCTATAGGCTGATTCAAGTACATTCAAGGCAAGCGGGCTTTTGGAGAAGATCAAGTGAAGTTCAAGCAAGCTCTCAGACATCTCAAGCCTTGTTGAAAAGCTCCACATTGCCCTACACGAAGTCAGCTGAAACAGGTTTTTTTCAACTTCCTATCTCTCTATTTAGGAACATTTAGCCTTAGGTTTGTGAATAAGAAATTCATTATTCATTGCCATGAAGCTGTACATATGCTCAGTTTTCATTTATATTAAGCGTGCTAAGAGAATTTCATCCATGAACATGCTGAAAAAACTAGGTTAGATTTTAGGGCCAGAGAAATTCTCTCTGGTCTTTGAGAGTTAAGACAAGTTGTTTATATGGTTGGAATCGTCTTGAAATGCTCTACAAGTTTGATGTTATGTGTTTTTGCAATAGAGCTCGTATACAGGATCTGGTGGTTGTACAGGGCACGCGCGCGTTTTCAAAAATCTGAAGGTTGAAGATGAAGTGGTTGGCTGGGCTTGGCCTGGCTCACTATTGACACCTCCCTTTTTCCTTTTTGCACCCCCTAGCCCAATTTCTTGTTATTTTATATTTTTGCATTTTTATTTTCATTTCTGATTTTGTTTATTTATTTCCAAATATAAAAAATGCTCAAAAATATTTTTATAATTTTTTCACATTTATTTTGCTTTTTATTTTTATTTTTCTAACATAAAAAACAAATTAATTACTTTTATCTTATTTATTAAAACTTGAAAATATATATAAATTATACTTTTATTTTTTATTTTTTATTTTTATTCACACTGAAAATATTATTCTAAATATAATTTATTTTTATATATATTTTATTTATTGTACATATTTAATATAATATATATATATATATATATATATATATATATATATATATATATATATATATATATATATATATATATATATATATATATATATATATATATATATATATATATATATATATATATATATATATATATATATATATATATATATATATATATATATATATATATATATATATATATATATATATATATATATATATATATATATATATATATATATATATATATATATATATATATATATATATATATATATATATACTCTTATTTTATTATATATTTAGAATAAAAATATAAAATATCACACTTTTGTTTTTATTATTAAATATACTTAATAAATACTTTTTCTAAACATATTTTATTTTTTTTACATATAATATTTTATTTTTATTGTATATAAATAAAATAATTAATATATTTACTTTCTTAAAGAAAATTAGGGTTTTACCCTTAACCTAATAAAATTAATCTTTTATTTATTTCTTTATTTTTACATTAAACATTTTTACATACATAAATAAACATAAACTTTTTTTTGCATAATTCATATTTATTTGATATATTTATTTATTTTGTTTACTTAAATATTGTCCATTTATTATTTATGCATTTGAATTCAATTTGGATGTAATAAGTAAATTAGGGTTTATATTTCTTGTCAAATACCCCCCCCCCCATTCAAATATTGTACCCCCATCCCCATAATATGTTGTAATAGCTTAGACTTTTAATTCTCGCACTTTACGCTTTCAATTATGCCATGATTAGAGAATTAGGGTTTGTATGCAAAAATCCAAAATCAACAAGTAGCTTGACCTAATCAAAGACAAAAATGCATGAAAATCAAGCACAATGCACACTTGCACCCCTAGGGTTACAATCCACTTGTTGCCTTGAAAATGGGCCATGTTATGCATGTTGGGTACTTTGGAAAAACAAAAACAAAACAAAAGATCATAGTCCCTCGATGACGCTATCTTGGTTGCCTAAACAAAAATGATCAAGTCCCTCAAAAAAATGCCAAAGCTACTTGACACAATTGCTATCATGGTCTATACGATGACCCGCGCCTGTCTCGTTTAACATCCTAATGCAAGGTTGTTCACCAAATACAATGGTGAAACAACACTGTCAAAAGGGTTAAAAACATATAGGAAAGATCTTTGTGTAAAATAGGGTAGATAACTCTTAGTTACTTGATCAAAGCTTGCAAAAACATCCTTGCTATTTTCAAACACACTTCACCACACAATTTCAAAATATTTCCCCAAATCAAACTTTCAAACATTGAAATCTTTTCAAAAGACAAAAACACCTTTGTATACATTCAAATAAGAATCATTACAAAGGTTGCCACAACGATGGCCTCTTTTTAAAACATCTTTCAAAACCACACACAAAGCACCATTTTAAACAATTGAAAAGCAAAAGCAAGTGATCTAAACAAGTAACTAAGAGCCCATGGATAACCATGGGTGAAAAGGGTGATTGCACCTTCCCTTTTCATAATCTACTCCCCGGACCCAAGAAAACATCTCAAAGGTCTTTCCTGTGCTTTTTGACCTTTCCTTAGGATAAAATAAAAAGTCGGTGGAGACTCTTGCTAAACCGAAACATTTGCAAACACAAACTCAAAACCTCAAGTAAGTTCTCCCACCGTATCACAGTAGGGATGTGAGAAGGAACCTGGGTAGTAGGGTTACTTCGATATGAAATCCTGGATAGTAGGGCTGTGAGAAGGAACCTGGGTAGTAGGGTTACTTCGATATGAAAACCTGGATAGTAAGGCTGTGAGAAGGAACCTAGATAGTAGGGTTAATTCAAAGTGATAGTATAGATTAGTTGACCCGCTTAGTCTCGGGAACTGAGTCTCCATTAGTTGTCTATAGATGTAATCTGTATAACTGTTGACTTCGTTAAAGCTAGTCCTCTTTTCCTGAAAAGATATCAGGGTTAGTTATATGTGATACATGAAATGCAGTATGAGATGATGTTCTCAAAATAAATGAGATTATGATGTATATGATATGTATGCGCATGTCATAATGTATGTTCATGAAACGCTATTGGGGTATGCTCGCGTCTGGGAAAATAAATCCCTGACAGTTGCGGGGAAGAGATGCTTGAGAATAACTATGCGGGGACCAAACTTAGGGGGCGAGGAGATACTTTGTTGGTAGACCCGTTAATCTGGAGGAATAAACTTAGTTGGGGATGAAATTCCGTTGCTGAATATGATGAACTCTGTTGGAGAAATAAACTCCGCTTGGGGGATGAAATTTACTAACTCGCTCGCGATTACGAACCTCAGCTGGGGAGAGTTATGTCCCGTTTCAGGGAAGCCGACATTAATTCCTTTGAATACTTTCACTCTGTGGGGAGTGCATGTACTAATAGTTAAGTTCCTAAGCTGGCTCTATCCCGGTACCTGATGGGCAGAGTAACTGTAGGGTTTGGCACTTCTTTTTTTTCTCTGTTTCTGGAATTACGAGTAATTGTCTTTTGTTTCTTATGTAAATATTTATGAGAATCCATAATTTTCAAAAGCATATATAAAAAATAAATCATTGGACGTTCTTGCAAAACAAAACAGGAAAAAGAAAAAACAAATTGAAGTTTCTTGTGAAAATGACTTGTATTGATTTTTGAAATTGGCCTGTAATAGGCGTTTTTGTACAAAGAGGATGACGTCCTAGTAAGAGAACGCCACCGAAAGAAATTACAATTTGTGTAAAAAAAAGAAAAAAAGCTATGTGAAATAACCCCATTAGGTTCCAACTCTGCTATTGCCTTTATATCTTCAAGTGTCTCATCACTTTGCTTCTTGGCCGAAGGTTGATCAGATTGATTGGTGTCGTCCGGGCTTGATAGTCGATACCGAAGTCTGGTCGCAAGATGATCCAATGAGACATAGTGATACACTTCAACCCCTAACTTTTGCCTAGACCGCCCTCTCGGGTTTTCAGTCCACCGGGATACCCTCTTTTGCCCAAGCTGCCCTTTCGGGTTTTTGACTTGCCGGGTGTATAGATCTTTTTTATTTTCATCCCTTATTTTTGCCCGAACCCTTTTGGTTCACCGGGAAGCCCTTATTTTTTCCTAGGTCAGTCAACCTAGCGGGTCTTTTATTATGCGTCGTATCTTTTCACTATGTCTGCATTGATAGGGTGAGGAAGGTCGTCACCATCCATGGTGGTTAGGATCATAGCTCCTCCCGAGAAAATGTTCTTAACCACAAATGGCCCTTCGTATGTGGGGGTCCATTTTCCCCTGGGATCACCTTGCGGTAGTATGATGCGTTTGATCACTAGATCCCCGACTTGATATTCTTGACGCCTGACTTTCTTGTTAAAAGCATTGGTCATTCGCTTTTGATATGTTTGACCATGGAAGATAGCAGTAAGTCTTTTTTCATCGATTAGATTCAACTGATCAAGTCGAGTTTGGATCCAGTCGTCTTTGTTCCAACCCGCATCCTTCAAAATCCTGAGAGATGGTATTTGGACTTTTATGGGTAGGACTGCCTCCATGCCATTTACCAGAGAGTAGGGTGTTTCCCCTTTCGATGTCTGTGCTGAGGTACAGTACCCATGAAGAGCAAATGGTAACATCTCATGCCAGTCTTTATATGTCATCGTCATCTTCTGCACAATCTTCTTGATATTCTTGTTAGCTGATATTCTTGTTAGCTGCTTCAACAACGCCATTCATCTTCGGTCGGTAGGGAGAACAGTTATGGTGTTGTATCTTGAACTGTTTACAGAGCTCGATGATTATTGTGTTATTGAGATTCGTACCATTGTCCGTAATAATCATCTTTGGTACACCATATCGACAGATCAGATTGTGTCGGATAAAACGTGCCATGACGTTCTTAGTAACTGTAGCAAAGGAAGCTGCCTCAACCCACTTCATGAAGTAATCAATGGCTACCAGAATGAAATGATGCCCGTTAGATGCAGTAGGTCTGATCTCGCCGATCATGTCGATGCCCAACATCGCAAAGGGCCAAGGAGCTGTCAAGGCATTTAAGGGGACCGGAGGCACATGCACCTTATCAGCATAGATTTGGCACTTATGACAGGTTCGAGAGTGCTGATAACAAATCAGCTTCCAAAGTGGACCAATAATATCCTGTTTGTAGGATCTTCTTAGCCATGGTATGTTCACTAGAATGGGTTCCGAAAGTGCCTTCATGTAGATCTATCATGATCCTCTCTGCTTCGCTCTTGTCTACACACCGTAATAGTGTGGAGTCATGGTTGCGTTTATAGAGGATTCCGTTATTAAGGAAGAACTTTGCAGCGAACCTTCTCAAAAACTTCTTATCATTGACAGATGCCCCTTCGGGATACTCTTGAGCCTTGAGATACCTTTTGACTTCGTGAAACCAGGGTTTGTCTGCCACTTCTTTGGTATCAATCTCACAGCAGTGTGCTGGTTCATCCAACCTATCAATGGTAATTTTGGGAGCTTCATTGTCTCACCTAACCTTGAACATAGAAGACATGGTAGCTAGCGCGTCCGCTAACTGGTTCTCCTCTCGTGGGAAATGTTCAAAGGTTACCTCCTCAAAGTGTGGGAGCAATGTCAGTACATACTCTTTGTAAGGAATGAGATTCGGGTGCTTCGTATCCCACTCGCCTTTGATCTGACTTATCACCAGAGCAGAATCCACGAATACACTCAAGAACTTGATCCTTAGGTCGATAGCAGCTCTAAGACCCATGATGCATGCTTCATACTCCACCATGTTATTGGTGCAGTTGAAACATAATCGGGCGGTGAATGAAGTATGACAGCCCTTGGGAGATATGATTACATCACCAATGCCGTTACCCAGCATGTTCGAGGCTCCATCAAAATACATAGACCATCGGGATCCCTCCTCGGATCCTTCATCCGATCCAGGTCCTTCGTAGTCAGTCACCAACATAATATTCTCATCCGGGAACTCAAAATTCCAGGACTGGTAGTCATCTACAGCCTGATGAGCCAAATGATCGGCCAATACACTCCCCTTGATTGCTTTTTGGGTTGTATATTGTATGTCGTACTCGGTTAAGATCATTTTCCATCTTGCTATCCTTCCGGAGAGAGCGGGCTTCTTGAAAATATACTTGATCGAATCCATCTTTGATATCAACAAGGTAGTGTGAGTCAGCATATACTGTCTCAGTCGGCGAGCAGCCCATGCCAAAGTGCAGCAAGTTTTCTCGAGCAATGAGTATCGTGTCTCACAGTCGGTAAACATTTTGCTAAGGTAATAAATTGCGTGCTCTTTTCGACCAGACTCGTCATGCTTCCCCAGCACACACCCCATTGAATTGTCTAGCAAATTCAAATATAATATCAAAGGTCTTCCTTCAACTGAAGGCATCAGAATTGGTGGTTCTTGAAGGTATTCTTTGATTCTTTCGAAAGCGGTCTGGCATTCATCATTCCATTTTACCACTTGATCTTTCTTCAGAAGCTTGAAGATTGGCTCACAAGTAGCAGTCAGATGTGAAATGAACCTGGCGATGTAATTCAGACGTCCCAAGAATCCTTTAACCTCTTTCTCTATGCAGGGAGCCGACATCTCTTGTATGGCCTTTACCTTCACATGGTCTACCTGAATACCCTTGTCACTGACAATGAAACCCAGAAATTTACCAGACCTTACCCCGAAGGTGCACTTGTTCAGATCCAACCTCAACTTGTATGTCTTCAACCTGTCGAACAACTTCTGCAGATGATCAAGGTGCTCTTCCTCAGTCTGAGACCTGGCTATCATGTCATCAACATAAACTTCAATCTCATGGTGAATCATATCATGGAACAAAGCGACCATGGCGCGCTGATAGGTTTCCCCAGCATTCTTAAACCCAAAAGGCATCACCTTGTAGCAGAAGGTGCCCCATTGTGTAATGAAGGTTATATTCTCCATGTCTTCAGGAGCCATTTTGATCTGGTTGTAGCCAGAGAAACCATCCATGAAGGAGAAGATTTTGGTTTGCACGGTGTTATCGACCAGAACATAATTGTGAGGAAGAGGGAAATCATCCTTGGGGCTTGCCCTGTTCAGATCTCTGTAATCAACACACATCCGTACCTTACCGTCCTTCTTAGGTATCGGAACAACATTGGCAACCCACTGTGGATAGGAAGTGACAGCTAAGAATCCTACGTCGAACTATTTCATGACCTCTGCCTTGATATTCTCTGACATTTCAGGGTCCATACGACGAACCTTCTGTTTAATCGGCAGGTAATCTTCTTCAGTCGGCAGGCGATGTACCACAATATCAGGGTCCAAACCAGGCATGTCTTCATAGGACCAGGCGAAGATCTCGACATAGTCGTGCAACCTCTGTATCAACCTCTGTTGGATGCTAAGCTCCAGATTTGCACCTATTTTAACCTCTTTTCTGTCTTCCTCAGTATCCAAAGTCACTGTCTCAACTGGATCTTCATGAGGCTGTATGGCCCTTTCTTCCTGCTGTAATAGTCTAGCAAGTTCTCCAGGAACCTCACAATCATCCTCACCTTCGTCCTCGGCTTGGTTTATCGGATTTTTGAAGTCATAACTGGCAATAGCAGAGCTGTTATCAATGGGATCCATAGTGGATATGGATCTGCATTATGATACGTGAGTGTGTGTAAGAGAATATCTAATTCGATAAAGTGAAAACAGAAAAGAAAAACAGATAGCGCAAAATTTGTATATAAGAAACGTCCAATGCTTTATTAATGATATATGAAATGACAAATAATAGCCCTCATAAGTAAAAACCAAGGTGCCTTGGGCATGGCACCAGGATGTAAAGTTTCAAATTGTTTATTACAAATCTTAAACAAATAAGTCAATTACTGCGGAATAAAAGAAACAGGTATGAAGTCCCTAGTCGTCCAGTTACTCAGTCCACTGTTGGTTGTTGGGTAGATCCAGCTGTCAATGTCTGAGTCCTCCTCGCTGTCTTCAATGGCATTAACCCCACAATTGCTGATGCGTAGGGGAGGTCCTCCAGCCCGAGCATGTCGAACAGCCCTTTGAGCCCCTGTAGTAAATCCCAAACCAAATTTGTCAATTTTCTGAGTGAAATCAGGGAGTTGACCCCAATTGGAACACCCACCTTATTCAACCATAGCCCTGGCATCCTTGAGAGAAGCCATCTTCAAAGGAGGTTTGTTGGTAGTAGTTTCAGTTGATGCCAAGATCTGAGGGACCTCTTCGAAGTTCTGACAAGGAGTTTCTATGAATTCCCCGTCCATCTCTATGTAGCGGAAGGAATTGAGGTGGCTCACCATATACTCTTCTTCACCCCACACTGTGACAATCTTTCTTTTCACCAGATATTTCAGCATTTGGTGGAGTGTGGAAGTAACTTCCCCAGCCTCGTGGATCCAAGGACGACCCATCAAACAAGAATATGACGGCCTGATATCCATCACATAGAAAGTGGACCCAAAAGTTTGAGAACCTACTTTGACAGGGATGTCCACTTCCCCATGCACCGTTCTCTTTGATCCGTCAAAAGCCCTTACCACAATGTTACTAGGATTTAGAGTTAGACCCTCGCAATCCAACCGATCCAACGCCTTCTTCGGCAGAACATTCAGTAAAGACCAAGTATCTACCAGCACATAAGCCATATTGGCGCCCATGCATTCAATCGAGACATGCATATCATCATTATGCTTCCTTCCCTTTGGTGTCAAGTCTGCATCTGAAGAACCCAGCCCATTATCAGCAGTCAGGCTGGCCACACAATCTTTGAACTGATCAGCTGAAGTCTCCTGCTGCACATGCGCAGTCTTGCAAAATGAAATCAAAGCCTTCATATGGGCTTCGAAACACAATAGCAGAGACAACATGGATATCTTTGAAGGGGTCTTCCCCAACTGCTTGACCACATTGTAGTCGCTCTTCTTAATGATTTTCAGTATTTCCTTTATTTCTTGTTTAGAGGCTTCTACAATAATTTTTCTTAGGTGCCTCCGTCTGGGAAGGCTCACCTATATTTTCTTTTCCGCGAGTATCAGACGATTCGCTGACAGGGATAATAACTGGAGTAAGAACAAGAACCGTAGTGGATGTACTAGTAGGAACAACATATGGAATGACAATAGGTTTGTTGACAGTCTTAGGGTAAATCTCGGGAGAGAAGACCCTTCCACTTCAGTTAACTTTGTTGGTTCCGACAATGTTATCAATATCAGGATCAGCTTCTTTATCTTTCAAATCTTGTTTGATGCCATGATAGTACACATCGGCACCATAATGCCAGGGGACAGCTTTGTCTGAGACATACGGGACAGGGCCAGGAACAATGATTATCAGCGGAGAAATTCTTGGAGCAGATGTAATCCTAACAGGTCTTCTCTAGGAAACCTTGGAAGGATTGGCGGAAATGGTTATAATGGCAATGTCTTCAATTGGAACAATAGGAATCATAGTCTTGTCAAACAAAATCTCTTTGAAATCTATCAGGCGTTGAACACCTAACTTTAGCAAATGGAAACCAGAAGGTAGAAGCGAACACATGTAGCCACCTTCACCACAACCCAGAAATAAACCGGCCAACAACAAATTCTTCTTGACAGTCATGAGAGGAGTAGAAACTTCATCAACAGAGGTAACAAACAAATCAGTGTCAACAACATTAACTCCACGACCGTGTTTAGGCATGGGAGCGGTTATGACATTGGGCTTCTCCGGAGCATCAAAATCTATTTCCTTGGCTTCAATCAAGTCTTGTATTTTATTCCTCAGAGCCCATCAATCATTTGTATCGTGGCCATGACTCTCAGAATGATAAGCGCACCGGGTATTCAGATTATATCTGGGAGATGTGGTATTTGGATTCTTGGGAGCCTTCTTCAAGGTTGCCACCAAGTTGGATCTCAGCAGGTGAGGTAGCACTTTAGCCAATGTCATGTCGATGCGGGTAAACTGCCGTTGTGATCTTTCCACCCTTTGTTGATTGTTGTGTTGTGGAAAACTGCAGGTCTAAGTATCATTACGGCACTTACTGTCTAACGATGTTCAGCCCTATTTTGGCCCATTGGGCTATAGACGACACTGGATTCCTTCTTACCAGCAAATGGCTTCTTTACTGAGCTTGAAGAGGCATCTTTCTGTATCTTGCCACTCTGAATCCCAGCTTCTACTCTTTCTCCAATTAGAATCATCTCAGTGAAACCAGCTGACAAGCTGCCGATCAAATGATTGAAAAATGGACCAGACAGCATCCCCAAAAACATATCAACCAACTCCCTATCAGAGAATGGGGGTTGAACTCTCTCATCCAAGTCTCTCCATTTTTGTGCATAATCTTTAAAGCCTTCACTTGCACCCATGGACATACTCTGGAGTTGAGTACGAGTGGGAGCAAGGTGGGCATTATACTGATACTACTTGTAGAAAGCAGCAACCAGATCTTCCCAGTTTCAGATATTTGCTCCCTTCAACTGGTAGAACCATTCAAGTTGAGTCCTTGACAGACTATCTTGAAAGAAATGAACCCACAGATTTCTATCAGCGGTGTGGGGCTGGATCTTTCTGACATAAGAACGGAGATGGAGTTTTGGGCAGGACACCCCATCATACTTAGCAAAAACTGGAGCTTTGAACTTCTGCGGGATGACCACTCCCGACACTAATCCCAATTCTTCGAAATCCAATCCAGGTATCCTCTGAACTTCCATGGCACTCAGACGATCTTCCAACTATTTGTATCTATCCTCAACATGATGGTATTGCTCATCATTGTAATCGGTATCATTGTCAAAAACTGCAGGACTGGGGTCCTTCTCTTCTTCCTGATTCTCCCCTTCCTTAGATGAAGAGGTCAGATCGACTTACCGCTTCAACCGCTCTTCAAACCTTCTGCCCATATTCAGAATACCAGCAGCCTTATTCTTTTTCTTCTTTTCTTTCAGGATGAGGGCTTTCAGATCCTCCTGCCCCTTTGCCAGACTTATGAACATTTATTGGAACTGGGCGTTATGTGCCTTAAGGTCCTTGATGCTTTACTCGAAGGATATTTCTGCTGAAATAAACAACGAAGGAGATGAGAAACCTGTAATTATACCTGTAATGATGTGTATGATAATGGGATGAGTATGCAATGATTTCAAAGACTTCATGAAATTTGAATTTGCGAACCAAAATAAACAAAAACTTTATTAGCTGAATTTGAAGGTTCAAAATTCCTTTTAGGCGTTACAATTAAAAATAAATCTGAAACTATAAAAGACATCAAAATTCCCATGGATGCTTCCTCTTTTTGCCGAGATAATCATTGAGCCCTTTTTCCTCATGGAGTTGCTCTGTGAGCTCTAAAACCTTCCTCTCCGGAGCATGGAACTGATCCCTGTAAGTATTCCGCTCCTTCATCATCTGAATCCAAGACCTCTATAATTCCCTGAGATCAGTGGGCATGTAAGGATAGAGAACCGTGTAAGGAATACCTTCTTCAGTAGTGGGTTCCACAATCACTGGTAAAACGGACACGTAGGGCATCCTAAGCTTCTGGGCATGAGCTCCTACCCATTGGAGGTAAGTTTCCATAGGAATGGAAGTCTTTGGCACCAAAGCCCTGGTGCCAGATCTGTTTACCATGCCCCAAGCTCGTATGAACCTCCGGCGATACTCTTTAACATCATCCTCATAGTTGAATACAATTCCCTCAATAAGTAACTCGTGGGGACCCTCCCTTCGAGCGTAACCAAATTGTCGTAGAGCTAAACAAGGATTGTAGGTTATACCCCCTCTAATACCAAGCAATGGGACATTAGGGTACTCCCCACAGCGGTCAATAATAGCAGTGTTTTCCATAGCTCGAGAACACCAAAGAATATCCGTATGAGCGAGGGATATTACCTTTTACGACCAACCCAAACCTTCTTCATTCTTCAGTATGGACTTAGGGAGGTGAGAAATAAACCACCTCGACAACAATGGCATGCAGCACATAAGAATCCCTCTTCTCTTCATGGTACGAGTATGGAGAGTGTGCAAAATATCTTTGAGCAATGTAGGCACAGGGTTGTGGGAGAGGAAAATCTTGATAGCATTCATATCTATGAATGAGTTCGGATTAGGGAATAGGACTAACCCATAGATTAGAAGAGACAAAACCTCCTCGAAAGCCTGAAAATCTAAATCATCCCAAAACAACTGGGCCTTGTCTATCAGAAACTTAGTTAGAAAACCTTTGACTCCGCTTCTTGTTTCCCAATTGGATACCACGTCGGCCCGTTTCAGATGCAAAGTCGAGGCAATAACTTCTGGCTTAGTAACTTCTTGTAGACATGTGAAGGGTAACTTCTCAAGAATGGGTATATCCAACAGTTGAGAGAATTCTTCTAAGGTAGGTACCAACTGATAGTCTGGAAAGGTGAAGCAGTGGTGCTTGGGATCGAAGAACTGAAAAAGTACACTCATCATATTTTCATCAAAGTTTGAAGTAACCAGGTTGAGAAGTTGACCATGTCTCTTAGTGAACGCATAAGTTTCAGAAACCCTTGATGCTAGCTCTTTGAGTTGGGAAGGTATCTTCACAAAGCTGATTCGGATAGTGTTTCTACGAACGGAAGCCATGATCTGCAAAACAGAACAAAGATAAATTCCCTTGGTATTTGAAATGGTTAGTGCAATAATAATGGATTCTATGTGTTGTACCCCAAAATTTTCCCTCTCATTTTATCAAGATTTCTCCTCACAAGACTCTTTGAACTCAAGACCAAGCTAGGGTTTGCTCTGCTCAAGACATTTCTTTGCACTATTGACCTAAATTAGGGTTTGGGTTTGCACAAGGAATTTTGGACTTCTAATTCTCAATTTGACTTTCATGCTTCATGTTGGACTTATAATATTGCTCATACCAAGTTTCAAGCCTTGAATCAAATTTTTGCCCAGTCAATTGGACAGTTGACCTAAAAATAAGTTGTATTGGGGAAAAAGTCAACTGTGGCCAATTTACAGTAAAACCTCATAAATTTTGATCCATATCAACATTATAAGCTCATATGAACCATTTGATCAAGTTTGTACCACAACTCCTCAAGAAATTTGATCAGATCATCAAAAGGGCAAAATGGTCATTTTTAGGGTTTTGACTGCAGAAGAGCAATTTTGACTTTTCACCTAGCCAATGGAAAATTGGGTTCAAGAATGGATTCAAGGACTCAATGGCATCATCTTGACCTATCCACAAGGTTCAAAATATCTCAATTGCATTGGATTGACAGATGAATTTTCCAGTCAACTGATCAAAAATCAATTGTACACTGAAAAGTCAAACTTTGACTTTTTGGTCAAAATCAAGTGCCAAGGGTCATTTTTCATCAAAATGTGTCAAAACGTGAAACTTGTTCATCAAGAAACCTAATTTTTCAAATTAGGGTTTAAGATTGAAAATTTTCATAAATTAGAATTTTTCCAAGTTATGAAATTTTCTTATTTTTTCCCAACTTTGCCCAAAATTTTCACCATGATGCAATTGGATTCAAACAAAACTTCCAACATGAAAGTTGTAGTCCTCCACAAAATCTACAACTTTTATTCACAAAATTTTCCAAAAAGATGCTTGGATCTCATGTTATGATTTTTGGAACAAGGGTGCATGAAACTTTTAACTTATTGAAATTTTGCCCTAGTTTAGGCAGGATTTTGACCTATCTTCATGGCAATTTTTCACCTAGTTCCAATTGGAATCTCAAAATTCATTTCAAAGATGGATTGTACAGAATGTTACAAGATTTCCAAAATGTCTAAGAACTCTCCACAATCATTTATGGTTAGGGAGAATCGAAGGTTTGAATTTGGAAAAAACTCACTTTGATCCATGGCATGTTTCATATTGACACAATTTGCAAACTCTATTCAGCCTCACTTGTACTTGCTCATAGGTCTCTAAACCCTTCCATACTCAATATTTAAATGCAAACTCAATGGTTTGAAGCTTTGTTCTGAATATTAGAGGTTTACACAAAAGATTAACCAAAAATAGCAAAAAGGCAACATTGCCATTTTTGTCAAAATTGCTTTATGTCAAATTGTTTGCCTTGAGCCTTGAACTAAGTCTTGGACAGAAAACAATATCCACAAACTTAGGGGGCCAAGATCACCAAGTGCAAGCTGGAAGATAGCCTGTACAGGCCTGTCTTTTACCACTTCATACTTTTGCTGAAAATACAAGTAAACTTGCCAAAGAGCCAGAACTTGAGTATCTGATATAAACAACTCTTGTAAGCATTTGAAACAAGTTTTGCACATTGCCTTGATCCAGAAACACGATTTATTGAACCCTCAAGCCTTGCAAAACACAACAACACATCCCTCTTGCAAAACAGGGCAGTTTTTGCACTTTGAGTTCCATAACAAAAACTACTCGTGCGTTTTGCCCCAAACCTGTTCAAATACATTCCATATAACCCACCTGAGCTATCCCATTCATTGGCGATTGACTGTAACTCCATTTGCAAGCTTTACCGTTTCTGTTTTCAGCTTGTGTAGGTTGACTTCTACAAGCTTGTTCAAGCAAATCCAAAGCAAACTAAGCATTAGGGAAGGTCAGAGGAAGTTCAAGCAAGCTCCCAAGCATCTCAGGCCTCACTGAAAAGCTCTACATAACCATACTCGTGTTCAACTGAAACAGGTATTTTCCAACTTCCTATCTCTCTATTTAGGAATCATTAGGCTTAGGTTTGTGAATAAAAAATGTAGTACTCATAGCCCTTAAGTTGTACATATGCATAGATTTCATTTAAGTTAAGTGTGCTAAGAGAATTTGATTGATGAACTTCCTGAAAAAGTTAGGTTAGAAATTAGGGCCAGAGAAATTCTCTTTGGTCTTTGAGAGTTAGATTAAGTTTTTTATATGGTTGGAATCGTCTTGAAAAATTCTATGACTTTGGTGTTATGAGTTTTTGCTTTAGAGCACGTATGCAGGATTTCCAGATTTTGTACACAGGCGCGTGTTTTTTGTGTTTGAACGAAGGTTGAAGATGAAGTGTTGGGCTGGGCTTTCCTTTTCCCTGCTTTTTGCACCCTTGACTTGCTGATTGCACCCCCTGGCCCATTTCATTATTATTTGATATTTTTCTATTTTTATTTTTATTTCTGACTTTAAAATATTTTTTCTAAACTTCAAAAATCACCAAAAATATTTTATTTAATTTTCACATTTTTATTTTATTATTTTTATTATTTTTAGGCATAGAAATAATTATGGAATAACATACTTTTATTTTCTTTAATAAAAACTTGAAAACAATACATAAAAATATTATATTTTTATTTTTATTATTTACATACTTAAATAATATTTTTCTAATATATTTTTACTTTTTGACATTTGTATATATTTTATTATTTTATTGTACATAAATAATATAATTAATATATATACTCTCTTAAAAGAAAATTAGGGTTTTTACCCTTAATAAAAATAATCTTTTATTTTTATTTTTTTTATATACATAAAAATAAACAAAAAACATTTTTTGCATACTTATAACATTTTGCACATTTATATTTAAATGGCC
Organism: Vicia faba; assembly: GCA_948472305.1. Taxonomy (NCBI): domain Eukaryota; kingdom Viridiplantae; phylum Streptophyta; class Magnoliopsida; order Fabales; family Fabaceae; genus Vicia; species Vicia faba. The sequence goes on along the minus strand of OX451739.1, from coordinate 1,467,514,634 downwards.
TATTTAAATATTGCTTATTTATTATTTGATGCAAAGAATTCAATTTGGATGTAATAGTAAATCTTAGGGTTTTATTTTCTTGCAAATACTCCCCATTCAAAATTGTATCCCCCCTTCCCATATCAATGTTGTAATAGTGTAGATTTATTTTACGCACTTTATGCTTTCAAATATGCCATGATAGAGATTAGGATTTGTATGCAATATCCAAAATCAAAACAAATAGTTAGACCTAATACAAGACATAAAAGCATGTAAATTGACAACACGATGCACACATGCACCCCTAGGGTTTCATCCACTTGTTGCCTTTAAAATGGCCTTGTTATGCATGTTGAGTATCTTGGCAAAACAAAAAAAAACAAAACAAAAGATCATAGTCCCTCGATGACGCTATCTTGGTTTCATATACAAAAATGATCTAGTCCCTCAAAAATTTTCTAAAGATACTTAGCACAATTGCTATCATGGTCAATACGATGACCCACGCCTGTCCCGTTTAAACATCCAAATACAAGGTTATTTACCAAATGCAATGGTAAAACAACACTGTCAAAAGGGCTAAAAATATGTAGGAAAGACTCTTGAGTAGATAGGGTAGACAACTCTTAGTTACTTGATCAAAACTTGCAAAAACATCCTTGCTATTTTCAAACACACATCTCACAACACAATTTCAAAACATTTTCCCAAAAAAAAAACTTTCAAACATTGAAATATCTTTTCAAAAGACAAACACCTTTGTATATATTCAAACAAGAATCATTACAAAGGTTGCCACAACGATGTCCTCTTTTCAAAACATTTTCAAAACCACACACAAAGCACCATTTCAAACAATTGAAAAGAAAAAGCAAGTGATCTAAACAAGTAACTAAGAGCCCATGGATAACCATGGATGAAAAGGGTGCTTGCACCTTCCCTTTTCATAATCTACCCCCCGAACCCAAGAAAACATCTCAAAGGTCTTTCCTGTGCTTTTTGACCTTTCCTTTGGATAAAATAAAAAGTCGGTGGCGACTCTTGCTAAACCGAAACATTTGCGAACACAAACGCAAAACCTCAAGTCAGTTCTCCCACCGTATCACAGAACTGGAGACTCTGCTGGGGAATTGTTTGAAAAGTGGGGTTACCTTAGGTTTTAGATCTCCTTTACATGCTTACCTTGTTTTCTTTGATTGCTTTACATTTGGTTCTATTGCTTGGGTTTGAAATCCTCTACCCGGATTTGGGAAACATTCATAGGTAAATAGCAATACATTGTGGAAACTATATGGGGTATACCGATATGGTTGAAGCGATAGCTATATTAGTGTGACATATTTGTGGGTACCGGTAGCCTTTGAGTCAATCAAAGAGAATACAGGGCCGCTGAGCGATGTCATGAAGCACTAATGGACTTTTAGAACCTTTACTTGACCATCTTGGCCTTATTAGGGGTAGTGAGATGACCGGCTTTGGTGCAGTCCGAAGTTGGTAGATACTCGATACTACACTCATTGTGGGTTATTTTCTTGGAATATTTCGGTCGCCAGTAAAGTGGCTAAACTGAAACAATGAACACAGAGAATAATCTAGTGATATTGAGCTCCTTAGAACCCAGTTACTATTTATAGGACAGGTTGAGCCAACTAAACTTCAAGAGGGTACTTACCTATGAAACCCCATGCAAGCCTGAAACTAGGATCTTGTGTGATTTTCTTGTACATATACTTGTGCATACATCATGAACATGATGAAGCATCATATGCATCCGCTAACCATTTCAAGGGTTTGGATCTTCATCTTTGTTCTTGTTTTGTAGGTCATAGAATCACTTCGCAGAAAAACTATTCAGGTCAACCTTGTGAGAATTCCTCCTCTACTCAAGGAGCTTGTTTCCAAGATTCCAGAGAATTCCCTCTTCAGTAAAAGACATTGTAGACTTCTAAACTTGGTCAACTCCAACATTGAAGAAGACATGGTGAAAGTTCTCTTCCAGTTCTTTGACCCCCTACACCATTACTTTACATTTCCTGATTACCAACTAGTACCTACTTTGGAAGAATTTTCTCAACTCCTGAGGATTCCTATTCTCCATCAACTACCCTACAACGGTACAGAAAGAGAGCCAAAGCCTGAAGATTTTGATCAAGCCTTACACGTGCAACCATCTGATATCAAGGGTCATTGGGAAACCAGAAGTGGTGTCAAGGGTTTCTTGGAAAAGTTTCTGTTTGAGAAGGAACAAGAATGCTGGAATTCTCTAGATCTACAAGCTTTTGAGGAGATTGTAGCACTTCTCATCTATGGGTTGGTCTTGTTCCCAAACCCTGATCAGCTTATAGATGTGAATGCTGTCAAGATTTTCATATCTCGGAATCCTGTGCCTACATTGCTTGGGGACATCCTACACTCATTTTACACACGAACAATGAGGAAAATAGGTGTTCTCATATGTTATGCTCCTCTTCTAGCAAGGTGGTTTATTTCTCACCTTCCCCAGTCAGTCTTGAAGAATGAACAAGGCTTAAGGTGGTCACAATGATTGATGACTCTTACACATTCAGATGTTGATTGGTGTTCTCGGTCCAGAGAAAATGTCATCATCATTGATCATTATGGGGAATTCCCTAATGTCCCATTACTTGGAATTAAGGGAGGCATTACCTATAACCCCTGCTTAGCTCTGAGACAATTTGGGTATGCCCGAAGAGGTGGCCCTCATGACATGCTGATTCCAGACTTGGTTTTTGACTTTGACAACGACGCTCAAGGACTTCGACAAAGGTTTATCCCAGCTTGGAGGATGCCCAACAAAGTGGACAGTAAGACACTGGGACACAAGAATTCCACCCCCCTTGAGCCTTACCTCAAGTGGGTACAAACCCGCGCCCAGAGTATTATGATGCCTTACCCCTACATTCTTCATGTGATCAAAGAGCATGTTATGGAAGGAGAGGTTCCATACACCCTCCTACATCCCGACATGCCAACATCATTGGAAGATTTGCAAAAGAGTTGGATACAGCTCAAGGAAGAACATAACACTTTTGAAGCCAGCTTCTACGCCAGTGAGAAGAAGGTTTTAGAACTTACTCGTTGACTCCATGAAGAGAAGACTCTCAACACCTACATTGCACCAAAGAGGATGCACAACTTCTTTTTACATTAGAATTTTGTATTTATTTAGCCCATGGGGCACTTATGTACTAACAAATTCTTCTTATTAATATGACGTGTGTTCTTTTTGTTTGCAACAACTTTGAATTTCTGAATCCTTGAATGCATTACATGAATACATATCATTCATCATATGCATAAACAGGTCTTCGCACCAGGTTTCCTTATCTCTCTGCTGTTTATTTCAGCAAGATGGATATAGAGCAGACGGTCAAAGACTTACAAGCGCATAATTCACAGTTCCAGCAACTCCTCATGACCTTGGCAAAGGGTCAGGAGGATCTTAAAGCGCTGTTAGAAAAGGAAAAGGAAAAGGAAAAAGAGAAAAAGAAAAAGAAGAGAGTTGGTGTGGCTACTCTGGGTAGAAGATTTAAGAACCAAGCTAGAAGGGTCCTGGATTTCCCCTCAACATCTGATGAAGGGGTAGGTAAAGGAAAGGGAGTTGCAGTGCCCTCCGAGTCTGAAGAAGAGGATGAAGAAGAAGAGGATGAAGATTATTCTGAACAGCAGTACCCTCTTGCAAACGACAAGTACAAGAATCTGGAAGAGCGTCTGGCGGCTATGGAGGTACAAAGAGTGCCTGGGCTGGATTTCAAGGAGCTAGGGTTGGTTGCTGGGATTGTGATCCCCCCTAAATTCAAGGTGCCTACATTTGCTAAATATGATGGTTTGTCTTGTCCGAAGATGCACCTACGGTCTTACGTCAGAAAGATCCAACCTCATTCTTCTGATAAGGATCTGTGGGTCCACTTTTTTCAAGATAATATTTCGGGGACACAATTAGATTGGTTCTATCAGCTTGAGAGATCTGATCTACACAATTGGGAGGATTTGGCTGTTGCCTTCTACAGACAATATCAATATAATGCAGACTTAGCACCTACTCATACTCAACTATAGAGTATGTGTATGGTCTCTAATGAAGGTTTTAAGGAGTATGCCCAGAAGTGGAGGGACTTGGATGGAAGGGTGCAACCACCATTATCTGAAAGAGAGCTTGTTGATATGTTTTTGGGGACGCTGTCTGGTCCATTCTTTAATCACCTGATAGGGAGTTCATCGGCGGGGTTTACTGAATTAATTCTGACTGGTGAAAGAGTCGAAGCTGGCATCAAGAGCGGTAAAATTCAAAAAGATACATATGCTTCTGCTGCTGTCAAAAAAACCTTTTCCAGCCAAGAAAGAGGTGTCAGCTGTTTACTCTCAAAAAGGTCGAGGAAGAGTAGAGCACCGGCCAACGGTGGGGGCTGTAATGATCCAAAAGACTGCAGCTGATCAGCCTAGGAATGATCAACCCAGAACCAACCAACAAAGAGGGGGAAGGCCTGCTAGGAAAGTCACCAAAATAAACATGACGCCTGCCCAGGTTCTCCCCCATATCTTGAAGTTAAACCTTACAACCTTGAGAGATCCGCCACAAAATACGAATACAACTTCTCCTTTTTACGACGCCAATGCTAAATGTGCTTATCATTTAGACGACATAGGGAACGACACCAACAATTGTTGGCCCCTCAAAAACAAGATCCAGGATTTAATAGAAGCCAAGGAGGTGGAATTCGACGCGCCCGAAAAGCGAATGTGATTTCCGCCCCAATGCCAAAGCATGGTCACAATACCCATGCTATCGAAGAGGATTTGTATGTTGCTACTGTTGATGACTTAATGACCCCTTTACCAATAATCAAGATGAATCTGTTAAAATCCAGGATCTTCCCAGGCTATGAAAAAGATTGTTACCATTGTTCGTCCCTACAATCCGAATGTCCGTTATTGAAGTTAGGCATCCAACGCCTAATGGATAATCAAGAGATCCTCTTTGAGAAAACTCATGTTACTCCTGTTACTCCAATTCCTATCAACGATGTTGCTATAATTACCATTTTCGACAATCTTTCCAAGGTCTCCAAAAGACCTGTTAAGATTACATCTGATCCAAAGTTTGTACCTATGAAGATAACTATGCCGGGGCCTATCCCATACAAGTCCAATAAGACAATACCGTGGAATTATGGAGGAGAGATCTTCTACAACGGTGTTAAGCAGATCGAATCAGTGGAAGAAAATTCCGATGAAGAAACTCCTGACATAAGAAATATTGCAGGGACAAGTAAGATCACCCGCAATAGAAGAATCTTCTCTTCGGAGATTACTCCTCCAAGGGTAATCTTCGGACCCTCAAGTGCTCCTGTGTCGGTCAACATCTCTGTGCGAAGTCCAGTTATTGAAGAAATTGTTACTCCCGTAGTTGTAACCTCTACTGTTGCTGCTGATAAAGGTAAGGAGATCCAAGAAGCGCCCGTCAGGACGAGGGCTCAACCTTTGGTCATTCCCGAGACCACCCAAAAGGAAATGGAGGAGATTTTAAAAATAATTAAGAAAAGCGACTATGATGTCGTAGAACAACTGGGGCAAACCCCTTCAAAAATCTCCATGTTGGCCCTATTGCTCTATTCCGAGGCTCATTCTAAAGCCTTGATCAAGTTCCTGAAGACGACACACGTGCCTCAAGAAACCTCCATGGACCAGTTCCAGGAGTGTGTAGCCAGCCTAACCGCCGACAATGGTCTTGGCTTCTCTGATGCCGATCTAACATCTAAGGGAAGAAAGCATAATGATGCGCTGCATGTCTCGGTGGAATGCAGAGGGACCACACTTTCTCACGTTCTTGTTGATATCGGGTCGTCTTTAAATGTCTTGCCAAAGAAAGCATTGGACATATTGGACTGTGAGGGTTTGACCCTAAAGCCCAGCAATATCATTGTTAGAGCCTTTGACGGTTCTAAGAGGATGGTCCACGGGGAGGTGGACATCCCAATTAAGGTGGGAACGAAAATTTTCAACTCTACATTTTATGTGATGGACATCCGTCCTTCATATTCTTGCTTGTTGGGAAGACCATGGATCCACAACGCTGGGGAAGTCACTTCTTCTCTACACCAAATGCTCAAATACCCAATCCAGGGTAAAATTATAACAGTTCATGGTGAGGAGGAGTATATGATAAGCCACCTTAACTCTTTCCGCTATGTGGAGTTAGATGGTGAATTCATAGAAACCCCTTTCTAACACTTTGAAGAGGTTTCTCCCGAGGTTGCAACAGCCAAGACAATGACTTTTGTACCCATCATTACCAATCATGTGTCCCGGATGTCATCCCTTAAAGATGTGAAGGTTGTGATCAAGGAAGGAGGAAGCACAGTATGGGGTCAGCTAGCGGATTTTCATTTCAAGACAGATAAGTTTGGCTTGGGTTTCACTGCTGCTAGTCATAAGGTTGTGCGCCGCTACCGGGCTGGAGGGCCACCATTAAAGATCACTCATCATGGATGGTGATACGGTGGGAGAACTGACTTGGGTTTTGCGTTTGTGTTCGCAAATGTTTCGGTTTAGCAAGAGTCGCCACCTACTTTTTATTTATCCTAAGGAAAGGTCAAAAAGCACAGGAAAGACCTTTGAGATGTTTTCTTGGGTTCGGGGAGTATATTATAGAAAGGGAAGGTATTAACACCCTTTCTATCCATGGTTATCCATGTGCTCTTAGTTACTTGCTTAGATCACTTGCTTTGCATTTTTAATTGTTTGAAATGGTGCTTTGTGTGTGTGGTTTTGAAAATGTTTTGAAAAAGATGCCTTGTCTAGGCAACCTTTGTAATGACTCATGTTTGAATTTATACAAAGGTGTATGTCTTTTTGAAAAGATAATTCAATGTTTTTGAAAGTTGTTTTGGAAGTTGTGTTGTGATGTGTGTTTTGAAAAATGGCAAGGATGTTTTGCAAGTTTTTTGATCAAGTAACTAAGAGCTATCTACCCTATTTTACTCAAAGATCCTTTCTTATGCTTTTTAACCCTTTTAACACTGTTGTTTCACCATTGTATTTGGTGAACAACCTTGTGTTAGGATGTTAACGGGACGGGCGCGGGTCATCGTATACAATCATTGAAGGCAACTCGTGAGACGCTCTAGCAATTTTTGTAAGGGACGAGATCGTTTTATCGAAGGCAACATCGAGGGTCATCGAGGGACTAACGATCTTTGTTTATCGAAGGGACATTTGCTACAGTGTCTCATACTCGAGGGACATGATTGCATTTTTCTGAGGCAACATACGAGGTTACCCTAGAGGTGCAAGTGTGAATTGTGTATTGATTTTCATGCATTTATCTTGTGTTAGGTTATCTAGCCGTTGATTTTGAATCTTCGCATACAAACCCTAATTACTATACAATATATGGAAAGCGATAAATTGCGGGAATTTAAAGTCTAAGTTATTACAAATAAGTATCCGGGGATGGGGGTACAAATGTTTACAAATGGGGATGAGTCTTATCAGAATAGTAGTGTCCAAATATTATTTACAACCAAATCGAATTGTCGCATTCTCCATGTAAAAATAAAGCAAAGTATAAGGATAAAAGCAATGTATGATGCACATGATTATTTACAAGTGATCAAAAGGTTAACCTAATGTATTATTAAGTATTATTATTATTTTTGTATTTTTGTTGGTGTTATATAAACAAAAAGGGGTTTTAAAGAGAAAAGTATTTAATTCAAAACCAACTAGTTATTTATGTACCCTTTTTAATGTTTTATATAAAATGTTTAATTAAACAAAAAAAGGTTTTACCACAAAAATATATTACTTACATGCTTTCAAATGTAATAAATATTAAAAAAAAAATCTATTTGAAAATAATTTTGTACAAAGAGTTTAACCTATTATTTTTATTTAACAAAAAGGGTTATGAAATTATAAAAATAAATGTTTTCAAAATATAAAAAAAAAAAAGTAGATGGGCCTTAAAAGGTGTTCTTGGCCCAAGAAAACAAAATAACAAATAAGGTAAGAAAAAAAAAGGGGGTAAGGCGCCAGAACTTAATGGGCCTTAACGTTCAGTTCAAAGGGCAGGCCCAAACGCATTATCAAAGTTTTTGTTAGGGTTTGAATTGTTTTGTTTCAGAATCTAGGTTTGCCATGCTTTGAACGGCACCGCTCCTTTCCTTTCTTCTTCGTCCTCTTCATGCTTTCTCAGATACCCAGCCAATGATGCTCCCTCCACACCTCAGGCTACCAGACGCGATGCCTCCCTTCTCCTCTCTCCATGGTTGTTCAGGCGGTGATGAAAAAAGGTATTGATTTCTCTTCAAACGCGTTTTAGGTTTTCTTGTTCTTGGGTCTTGCATGTTTTATCTTTTTCATGTTTTAATCATGGATGTTCGTGTTTGTGTGAGATGTGAAGCAGAAAAAGGAAGGGGGGACAATACCTTTGTTGGAGGGGAGACAGAGGAGTGGACGGAGGCGCTTCTCAGGTGGCCAAGGTGGAGGGAACGCGTGACGTTGCTTGTTGGCTCCCTGGTATTCCGTATCTTTGCTTTCGTTTAGTGATGAAACTGTTTCTGAAAACACTGTTATTGTTTGTTTCACTATCTTCCTCTCTTGGTCTTTATCAATGATGATATTATCATCTATGAGATGCCTGCAATAGTTGTTGTTTTGATTGCTTGATGATGTTGATGAACTTTTACAATCTTCCTCTTTCTTTTATGGATGCTTGCTTTTGATGAAGATGCTATGATTCTAAGTTGCTTTTGCTTCTTAATGTTTGTCAAATATAGAACTTGCTTGTTGTTCTGACTTTGAGATGATTAAGTTGATGATGAAGACTTTCTGAGATTGTTTGTTGGCTATTGTGGCTTGAGTTTCTGTATGCGTAAGGCTTTGATAGGTTTGTTGGACTTTGGCTTGAAGCAGGCTTGAGCAGCTTGACAGGTTTTTAGGATGGCTTGAAGCAAGTTTGGCTTTAACAGGTTTGTATGGTACAAGCCTGAAAACTTGCTTGCTTGAAGGCAGGTTTTTGATGCAGTCTTGAGGTTATTGCATCTGGTATGTAACTGGTGCAGTTGCTTTAGGCAGGCTTGTGCATTTTGACAGGTTTTAGGAGGTTAGGAGGTTTTAGCAGGTTTGAAAGTCTGCTTGCTTGAAGGCAGTTTTGAGGCAGGCTTGAGGTTATTGCACCTGGTATGTAACTGGTGCAGTTGCTTTAGGAAGGCTTGTGCATTTTGACAGGTTTTTAGGAGGTTAGGAGGTTTTAGCAGGTTTGAAAGTCTGCTTGCTTGAAGGAAGTTTTGAGGGGTTTGCAAGCAAGCTTTGTTTTGAGTTTATGCAGGTTTTTAGGCTTGTTGAAGGGTGTTTACAGTTTTGTGGTATATTTTTCTTTATGTGTTCCTCCCCCCTTCTGAACTGAAATCTTTGTTATATTTATCTCTTCTCTAAGCCTGCCCCAAAAACTGTAAGCCTGCTTTTTTACTCTCTTTCTCTCTCTTCAGAAAGCATATTTTATTGCTTTAGAATATCCCTTTTCTGAAAAGGTGTTGGCCTAGGGAAAATGATGAAAAATTCTTTTACAAGCTTGCTTGCATCTTGGTTTTGCTCTGCATATTTCTTATCTTCCAGATTTTCTGCATTTGCTTTTTGTGTACTTGTTGACAGTTTTTGACAACTTTGATATCTTTCTTGACAGTTTTTCTGTTTTGATATCTTTCTTGACAGTTTTGAACTTGTGACTTAGTTTGCCCATTTTGACAATGCAATTTGGTTTGACATTTCAGTTTGGTTTGCCTCTTTGACAATTTGAATTTATGCAGTTTTGTGCATTTTGTTTAATATGCTGCCTTGTACTTAATTAATTCATATGCTTGCAAACAATTTTACTTTCCTCTTTGTGAACCAAGAAGAGAATCTTCTTGTGATTTGCAAAGAGGATGAGCAAAATATGATGAAAATCAAAACAATCTGATTCCGGCTAACACCTTTAATGATGAGTTTTTTGATTAACTGTCTGAAAATGCTTTTCCAATTCATCTGTATTGATTTCTCCCTTTTTTGTCTTTGCAGGTAAATATCAGTTGGGAAGAGGAAGCAACAGTAGAAGATGAAGACTTCAAGAAACTTAGGATAGTTTTATTTTATTTCTAATCATTTGTAATAAACATTATTGTAAATACTGTAAATAAATTTACTGTATTCAAATAACACTTGTACCAATAATTAAAAATAAATAAAAGTCCTTTTGTCAGATAATTCTTTATTTCACTGTCTATTTAATTATTTAAGTTTCTTGAATTAAAATAACGGGAAATAACCCCAATAATTTTAGCTCAGATAAAACAAATAATTAATAAACGTTGTAGTCTCACAACTTCGCATTAACCAGCAATGTGCTCGGCATTCCAATTAATCGCACGTTTTACACAGTTAAATGAACAACGTCCATACACCTTCTTCTTTACTGATCAAACTAAAGCTTCAAACTTTCAATCAGAAACCTCAACTTCTACCCCATATGTTTAGGCTTTGAGAAATAAACGGCAATCTTGAACAAGCATCAAAGCAGTGTGATAATCAATTGAAAAGAACTGTGGATTCAATCCCTTCTGAGAATGTGTGCGCAAACCCTAATTTTGGATTTACTTGTCAAAGAAATGTCTGCTTGATCAAACCCTGAGCCAAACTCAACCAAATCAATAGAAACCCTAGTAATCTGCGTGACTAATTTAAAGCCAATAGAAACCCTAATTTTGGGTAGGTTGATAAGAAAAGTCTGTTTGACCATTTCTTGAACCAATCTGAAAAATCAGGGAAAGCCTGGAGCTGTGATTTCTTGTGAAAAAGGGGAGGGCAAATTTTGGGGTACAACAGTTGCCCCTGTTCAATCTTCTTGAATCTGAAGAGTTAGATTGGCAAGTTTGTCGTTCGCGACTCGAAGGTAAAAGGAGATTGGACACTAGAGTGCCCAAAAAAAAATTTGCACTCGTCAAAGCGTAGTTTGAGGGAATGGGCTTAAATATGCCATTTGGAGATGGGCTTAAAGATGCCATCTGGAGATGTGACAGAATCTTGTCGGGAGATGGGCTTAGAGATGCCATATGGAAATTGTTTGTTGAACTGTATGTCGTTTGGTGAGTGAGGTAGTATCAGAAAGGTATCCATGTTTGGAACATCTCTGGACTGGGGGTCTGAATAAGCAATAGATTGACATTCATGTTTGGAGAATCCGTAAACTGTTTTCAAAAATCTTGGATCTGAACAAGCGATAGGTTAACATCCGTATCTGGAGAACCCGTGAACTATTTTTAGAAGTTGAGTCTGAACAAGCGATAGATTAACATCCGTATTTGGAGAATCTGTAAACTGTTTTCAGAAGTCTTGGAATTGAATAAGTAATAGATCAGCATCCATGTTGGGAAGCGTCCGTAAACTGTTTTCAAAAGTTGAAGTTGAAGCTTATTAATCTTATCCTGAAAAGGGTAAAATATTAGATGAAACACAAAGTTATGTTGCATGAAATGTATGATGCAATATATATGTTATATCAATGTTTATGATATATGAATATAGTGAATGCGCATGTGAGCTGATGAGCTGTCTTGCTGAGGATAGATGAATCCTGGATAGCCGGAGATAATAGAATCTTGACTGCTGCCGGGGAAAGTGAATCCTTGACTGCTGCAGGGGATTGCAAGAATCTTTTGATCATTGAAAATGAGAAGTCCTGGGACCACTGTTGGGGAATCCGGAGCTTGGGTTGTATGCCAATCTACCGGGGATTCCTGTTTTGAGGAGATCTTCACTGGGAAATATCTGAATACTCTGTGAGGAATTGAGAATGAGAGTCTTCATTCTGCTCGGGGGATAAGAATTCTGTGGGGAATAGCCATATTGTTGAAAAGTAGCTATCCTGTCGGAGAGTAAAACTCGGGATTCTGGATAAAGTTTATTCTTGTCTGGAAGAAGTTCAGGAGTTTTAGGTTGTATGCCACGTTGAGAATGAGAATCTTCATTCTGTTGGGGATGTCAGGAATTCAGGTTGTCTGCCACTTTGAGAATGAGAATCTTCATTCTGTTAAGGGTCAGAAATTGGGAGTATACCAATCTTCTGAGGTTTCAAGGATGAGAGTCTTCATTCTGTTAAGGGTCAGAAATTGGGAGTATACCAATCTTCTGAGGTTTTAAGGATGAGAGTCTTCATTCTGTTAAGGGTCAAAAATTGGGAGTATACCAATCTTCTGAGGTTTTAAGGATGAGAGTCTTCATTCGGTTAAGGGTCAAAAATTGGGAGTATACCAATCTTCTGCGGTTTTAAGGATGAGAGTCTTCATTTTGTTAAGGGTCAGAAATTGGGAGTATACCAATCTTCTGAGGTTTTAAGGATGAGAGTCTTCATTCTGTTAAGGGTCAGAAATTGGGAGTATACCAATCTTCTGAGGTTTTAAGGATGAGAGTATTCATTTTGTTAAGGGTCAGAAATTGGGAGTATACCAATCTTCTGAGGTTTTAAGGATGAGAGTCTTCATTCTGTTAAGGGTCAGAAATTGGGAGTATACCAATCTTATGAGGTTTCAAGGATAAGAGTCTTCATTCTGTTAAGGGTCAGAAATTAGGAGTATACCAATCTTCTGAGGTTTCAAGGATGAGAGTCTTCATTCTGTTAAGGGTCAGAAATTTGGAGTATACCAATCTTCTGAGGTTTTAAGGATGAGAGTCTTTATTCTGTTAAGGGTCAAAAATTGGGAGTATACCAATCTTCTGAGGTTTTAAGGATGAGAGTCTTCATTCTGTTAAGGGTCAGAAATTGGGAGTATACCAATCTTCTGAGGTTTTAAGGATGAGAGTCTTCATTCTGTTAAGGGTAAAAAATTGGGAGTATACCAATCTTCTGAGGTTTCAAGGATGAGAGTCTTCATTCTGTTAAGGGTTAGAAATTGGGAGTGTACCAATCTTATGAGGTTTTAAGGATGAGAGTCTTCATTCTGTTAAGGGTCAGAAATTGGGAGTATACCAATCTTCTGAGGTTTTAAGGTGGAGAGTCTTCATTCTGTTAAGGGTCAGAAATTGGGAGTATACCAATCTTTTGAGGTTTTAAGGATGAGAGTCTTAATTCTGTTAAGGGTCAGAAATTGGGAGTATACCAATCTTCTGAGGTTTTAAGGATGAGAGTCTTCATTCTGTTAAGGGGCAGAAATTGGGAGTATACTAATCTTCTAAGGTTTCAAGGATGAGAGTCTTCATTCTGTTAAGGGTCAGAAATTTGGAGTATACCAATCTTCCGTGGTTTTAAGGATGAGAGTCTTCATTCTGTTAAGGGTCAGAAATTGGGAGTATACCAATCTTCTGAGGTTTTAAGGATGAGAGTCTTCATTCTGTTAAGGGTCACAAATTTGGAGTATACCAATCTTCTGAGGTTTCAAGGATGAGAGTCTTCATTCTGTTAAGGGTCAGAAATTGGGAGTATACCAATCTTCTGAGGTTTTAAGGATGAGAGTCTTCATTCTGTTAAGGGTCAGAAATTGGGAGTATACCAATCTTCTGAGGTTTCAAGGATGAGAGTCTTCATTCTGTTAAGGGTCAGAAATTGGGAGTATACCAATCTTCTGAAGTTTTAAGGATGAGAGTCTTCATTCTGTCAAGGGTCAGAAATTGGGAGTATACCAATCTTTTTGAGGTTTTAAGGATGAGAGTCTTCATTCTGTTAAGGGTCAGAAATAGGGAGTATACCAATCTTCTGAGGTTTTAAGGATGGGAGTCTTCATTCTGTTAAGGGTCAGAAATTGGGAGTATACCAATCTTCTGAGGTTTCAAGGATGAGAGTCTTCATTCTGGTAAGGGTCAGAAATTGGGAGTATACCAATCTTCTGAGGTTTTAAGGATGAGAGTTTTCATTCTGTTAAGGGTCAGAAATTGGGAGTATACCAATGTTCTGAGGTTTTAAGGATGAGAGTCTTCATTCTGTTAAGGGTCAGAAATTGGGAGTATACCAATCTTCTGAGGTTTTAAGGATGAGAGTCTTCATTCTGCTAAGGGTCAGAAATTGGGAGTATACCAATCTTCTGAGGTTTTAAGGATGAGAGTCTTCATTCCGTTAAGGGTCAGAAATTGGGAGTATACCAATCTTCTGAGGTTTTAAGGATGAGAGTCTTCATTCTGTTAAGGGTCAGAAATTAGGAGTATACCAATCTTTTGATTTTTCAAGGATGAGAGTCTTCATTCTGTTAAGGGTCAGAAATTGGGAGTATACCAATCTTCTGAGGTTTTAAGGATGAGAGCCTTCATTCTGTTAAGGGTCAGAAACTAGGAGTATACCAATCTTCTGAGGTTTCAAGGATGAGAGTCTTCATTCTGTTAAGGGTTAGAAATTGGGAGTATACCAATCTTATGAGGTTTTAAGGATGAGAGTCTTCATTCTGTTAAGGGTCAGAAATTGGTAGTATACCAATCTTATGAGGTTTTAAGGATGAGAGTCTTCATGCTGTTAAAGGTCAGAAATTGGGAGTATACCAATCTTTTGAGGTTTTAAGGATGAGAGTCTTAATTCTGTTAAGGGTCAGAAATTGGGAGTATACCAATCTTCTGAGGTTTTAAGGATGAGAGTCTTCATTCTGTTAAGGGGCAGAAATTAGGAGTATACCAATCTTCTAAGGTTTCAAGGATGAGAGTCTTCATTCTGTTAAGGGTCAGAAATTGGGAGTATACCAATCTTCTGAGGTTTTAAGGATGAGAGTCTTCATTCTGTTAAGGGTCAGAAATTGGGAGTATACCAATCTTCTGAGGTTTTAAGGATGAGAGTCTTCATTCTGTTAAGGGTCAGAAATTGGGAGTATACCAATCTTCTGAGGTTTCAAGGATGAGAGTCTTCATTCCGTTAAGGGTCAGAAATTGGGAGTATACCAATCTTCTGAGGTTTTAAGGATGAGAGTCTTCATTCTGTTAAGGGTCAGAAATTGGGAGTATACCAATCTTCTGAGGTTTTAAGGATGAGAGTCTTCATTCTGTTAAGGGTCGGAAATTGGGAGTATACCAATCTTCTGAGGTTTTAAGGATGAGAGTCTTTATTCTGTTAAGGGTCAGAAATTGGGAGTATACCAATCTTCTGAGGTTTCAAGGATGAGAGTCTTCATTCTGTTAAGGGTTAGAAATTGGGAGTATACCAATCTTATGAGGTTTTAAGGATGAGAGTCTTCATTCTGTTATGGGTCAGAAATTGGTAGTATACCAATCTTCTGAGGTTTTAAGGATGAGAGTCTTCATTCTGTTAAGGGTCAGAAATTGGGAGTATACCAATCTTTTGAGGTTTTAAGGATGAGAGTCTTAATTCTGTTAAGGGTCAGAAATTGGGAGTATACCAATCTTCTGAGGTTTTAAGGTGGAGAGTCTTCATTCTGTTAAGGGTCAGAAATTGGGAGTATACCAATCTTTTGAGGTTTTAAGGATGAGAGTCTTAATTCTGTTAAGGGTCAGAAATTGGGAGTATACCAATCTTCTGAGGTTTTAAGGATGAGAGTCTTCATTCTGTTAAGGGGCAGAAATTGGGAGTATACTAATCTTCTAAAGTTTCAAGGATGAGAGTCTTCATTCTGTTAAGGGTCAGAAATTTGGAGTATACCAATCTTCCGTGGTTTTAAGGATGAGAGTCTTCATTCTGTTAAGGGTCAGAAATTGGGAGTATACCAATCTTCTGAGGTTTTAAGGATGAGAGTCTTCATTCTGTTAAGGGTCACAAATTTGGAGTATACCAATCTTCTGAGGTTTCAAGGATGAGAGTCTTCATTCTGTTAAGGGTCAGAAATTGGGAGTATACCAATCTTCTGAGGTTTTAAGGATGAGAGTCTTCATTCTGTTAAGGGTCAGAAATTGGGAGTATACCAATCTTCTGAGGTTTCAAGGATGAGAGTCTTCATTCTGTTAAGGGTCAGAAATTGGGAGTATACCAATCTTCTGAAGTTTTAAGGATGAGAGTCTTCATTCTGTCAAGGGTCAGAAATTGGGAGTATACCAATCTTCTGAGGTTTTAAGGATGAGAGTCTTCATTCTGTTAAGGGTCAGAAATTGGGAGTATACCAATCTTCTGATGTTTTAAGGATGAGAGTCTTCATTCTGTTAAGGATCAGAAATTGGGAGTATACCAATCTTTTTGAGGTTTTAAGGATGAGAGTCTTCATTCTGTTAAGGGTCAGAAATAGGGAGTATACCAATCTTCTGAGGTTTTAAGGATGGGAGTCTTCATTCTGTTAAGGGTCAGAAATTGGGAGTATACCAATCTTCTGAGGTTTCAAGGATGAGAGTCTTCATTCTGGTAAGGGTCAGAAATTGGGAGTATACCAATCTTCTGAGGTTTTAAGGATGAGAGTTTTCATTCTGTTAAGGGTCAGAAATTGGGAGTATACCAATGTTCTGAGGTTTTAAGGATGAGAGTCTTCATTCTGTTAAGGGTCAGAAATTGGGAGTATACCAATCTTCTGAGGTTTTAAGGATGAGAGTCTTCATTCTGCTAAGGGTCAGAAATTGGGAGTATACCAATCTTCTGAGGTTTTAAGGATGAGAGTCTTCATTCCGTTAAGGGTCAGAAATTGGGAGTATACCAATCTTCTGAGGTTTTAAGGATGAGAGTCTTCATTCTGTTAAGGGTCAGAAATTAGGAGTATACCAATCTTTTGATTTTTCAAGGATGAGAGTCTTCATTCTGTTAAGGGTCAGAAATTGGGAGTATACCAATCTTCTGAGGTTTTAAGGATGAGAGCCTTCATTCTGTTAAGGGTCAGAAATTAGGAGTATACCAATCTTCTGAGGTTTCAAGGATGAGAGTCTTCATTCTGTTAAGGGTTAGAAATTGGGAGTATACCAATCTTATGAGGTTTTAAGGATGAGAGTCTTCATTCTGTTAAGGGTCAGAAATTGGTAGTATACCAATCTTATGAGGTTTTAAGGATGAGAGTCTTCATGCTGTTAAGGGTCAGAAATTGGGAGTATACCAATCTTTTGAGGTTTTAAGGATGAGAGTCTTAATTCTGTTAAGGGTCAGAAATTGGGAGTATACCAATCTTCTGAGGTTTTAAGGATGAGAGTCTTCATTCTGTTAAGGGGCAGAAATTAGGAGTATACCAATCTTCTAAGGTTTCAAGGATGAGAGTCTTCATTCTGTTAAGGGTCAGAAATTGAGAGTATACCAATCTTCTGAGGTTTTAAGGATGAGAGTCTTCATTCTGTTAAGGGTCAGAAATTGGGAGTATACCAATCTTCTGAGGTTTTAAGGATGAGAGTCTTCATTCTGTTAAGGGTCAGAAATTGGGAGTATACCAATCTTCTGAGGTTTCAAGGATGAGAGTCTTCATTCCGTTAAGGGTCAGAAATTGGGAGTATACCAATCTTCTGAGGTTTTAAGGATGAGAGTCTTCATTCTGTTAAGGGTCAGAAATTGGGAGTATACCAATCTTCTGAGGTTTTAAGGATGAGAGTCTTCATTCTGTTAAGGGTCGGAAATTGGGAGTATACCAATCTTCTGAGGTTTTAAGGATGAGAGTCTTTATTCTGTTAAGGGTCAGAAATTGGGAGTATACCAATCTTCTGAGGTTTCAAGGATGAGAGTCTTCATTCTGTTAAGGGTTAGAAATTGGGAGTATACCAATCTTATGAGGTTTTAAGGATGAGAGTCTTCATTCTGTTAAGGGTCAGAAATTGGTAGTATACCAATCTTCTGAGGTTTTAAGGATGAGAGTCTTCATTCTGTTAAGGGTCAGAAATTGGGAGTATACCAATCTTTTGAGGTTTTAAGGATGAGAGTCTTAATTCTGTTAAGGGTCAGAAATTGGGAGTATACCAATCTTCTGAGGTTTTAAGGATGAGAGTCTTCATTCTGTTAAGGGGCAGAAATTGGGAGTATACCAATCTTCTGAGGTTTCAAGGATGAGAGTCTTCATTCTGTTAAGGGTCAGAAATTGGGAGTATACCAATCTTTTGAGGTTTTAAGGATGAGAGTCTTCATTCTGTTAAGGGTCAGAAATTGGGAGTATACCAATCTTCTGAGGTTTTAAGGATGAGAGTCTTCATTCTGTTAAGGGTCAGAAATAGGGAGTATACCAATCTTCTGAGGTTTTAAGGATGAAAGTCTTCATTCTGTTAAGGGTCAGAAATTGGGAGTATACCAATCTTCTGAGGTTTCAAGGATGAGAGTCTTCATTCTGTTAAGGGTCATAAATTGGGAGTATACCAATCTTCTGAGGTTTTAAGGATGAGAGTTTTCATTCTGTTAAGGGTCATAAATTGGGAGTATACCAATCTTCTGAGGTTTTAAGGATGAGAGTCTTCATTCTGTTAAGGGTCAGAAATTGGGAGTATACCAATCTTCTGAGGTTTTAAGGATGAGAGTCTTCATTCTGCTAAGGGTCAGAAATTGGGAGTATACCAATCTTCTGAGGTTTTAAGGATGAGAGTCTTCATTCCGTTAAGGGTCACAATTTGGGAGTATACCAATCTTCTGAGGTTTTAAGGATGAGAGTCTTCATTCTGTTAAGGGTCAGAAATTGGGAGTATACCAATCTTCTGAGGTTTCAAGGATGAGAGTCTTCATTCTGTTAAGGGTCAGAAATTGGGAGTATACCAATCTTCTGAGGTTTTAAGGATGAGAGTCTTCATTCTGTTCAGGGTCAAAAATTGGGAGTATACCAATCATCTGAGGTTTTAAGGATGACAGTCTTCATTCTGTTAAGGGTCAGAAATTCGGGGTATACCAATCTTCTGAGGTTTTAAGGATGAGAGTCTTCATTCTGTTAAGGGTCAGAAATTGGGAGTATACCAATCTTCTGAGGTTTTAAGGATGAGAGTCTTCATTCTGTTAAGGGTCGGAAATTGGGAGTATACCAATCTTCTGAGGTTTTAAGGATGAGAGTCTTTATTCTGTTAAGGGTCAGAAATTGGGAGTATACCAATCTTCTGAGGTTTCAAGGATGAGAGTCTTCATTCTGTTAAGGGTTAGAAATTGGGAGTATACCAATCTTATGAGGTTTTAAGGATGAGAGTCTTCATTCTGTTAAGGGTCAGAAATTGGTAGTATACCAATCTTCTGAGGTTTTAAGGATGAGAGTCTTCATTCTGTTAAGGGTCAGAAATTGGGAGTATACCAATCTTTTGAGGTTTTAAGGATGAGAGTCTTAATTCTGTTAAGGGTCAGAAATTGGGAGTATACCAATCTTCTGAGGTTTTAAGGATGAGAGTCTTCATTCTGTTAAGGGGCAGAAATTGGGAGTATACCAATCTTCTGAGGTTTCAAG
The DNA here is from genome assembly GCA_948472305.1 of Vicia faba. Taxonomy (NCBI): domain Eukaryota; kingdom Viridiplantae; phylum Streptophyta; class Magnoliopsida; order Fabales; family Fabaceae; genus Vicia; species Vicia faba. The sequence goes on along the minus strand of OX451739.1, from coordinate 1,467,495,366 downwards.
GATGAGAGTCTTCATTCTGTTAAGGGTCAGAAATTGGGAGTATACCAATCTTTTGAGGTTTTAAGGATGAGAGTCTTCATTCTGTTAAGGGTCAGAAATTGGGAGTATACCAATCTTCTGAGGTTTTAAGGATGAGAGTCTTCATTCTGTTAAGGGTCAGAAATAGGGAGTATACCAATCTTCTGAGGTTTTAAGGATGAAAGTCTTCATTCTGTTAAGGGTCAGAAATTGGGAGTATACCAATCTTCTGAGGTTTCAAGGATGAGAGTCTTCATTCTGTTAAGGGTCATAAATTGGGAGTATACCAATCTTCTGAGGTTTTAAGGATGAGAGTTTTCATTCTGTTAAGGGTCATAAATTGGGAGTATACCAATCTTCTGAGGTTTTAAGGATGAGAGTCTTCATTCTGTTAAGGGTCAGAAATTGGGAGTATACCAATCTTCTGAGGTTTTAAGGATGAGAGTCTTCATTCTGCTAAGGGTCAGAAATTGGGAGTATACCAATCTTCTGAGGTTTTAAGGATGAGAGTCTTCATTCCGTTAAGGGTCACAATTTGGGAGTATACCAATCTTCTGAGGTTTTAAGGATGAGAGTCTTCATTCTGTTAAGGGTCAGAAATTGGGAGTATACCAATCTTCTGAGGTTTCAAGGATGAGAGTCTTCATTCTGTTAAGGGTCAGAAATTGGGAGTATACCAATCTTCTGAGGTTTTAAGGATGAGAGTCTTCATTCTGTTCAGGGTCAAAAATTGGGAGTATACCAATCATCTGAGGTTTTAAGGATGACAGTCTTCATTCTGTTAAGGGTCAGAAATTCGGGGTATACCAATCTTCTGAGGTTTTAAGGATGAGAGTCTTCATTCTGTTAAGGGTCAGAAATTGGGAGTATACCAATCTTCTGAGGTTTTAAGGATGAGAGTCTTCATTCTGTTAAGGGTCGGAAATTGGGAGTATACCAATCTTCTGAGGTTTTAAGGATGAGAGTCTTTATTCTGTTAAGGGTCAGAAATTGGGAGTATACCAATCTTCTGAGGTTTCAAGGATGAGAGTCTTCATTCTGTTAAGGGTTAGAAATTGGGAGTATACCAATCTTATGAGGTTTTAAGGATGAGAGTCTTCATTCTGTTAAGGGTCAGAAATTGGTAGTATACCAATCTTCTGAGGTTTTAAGGATGAGAGTCTTCATTCTGTTAAGGGTCAGAAATTGGGAGTATACCAATCTTTTGAGGTTTTAAGGATGAGAGTCTTAATTCTGTTAAGGGTCAGAAATTGGGAGTATACCAATCTTCTGAGGTTTTAAGGATGAGAGTCTTCATTCTGTTAAGGGGCAGAAATTGGGAGTATACCAATCTTCTGAGGTTTCAAGGATGAGAGTCTTCATTCTGTTAAGGGTCAGAAATTGGGAGTATACCAATCTTTTGAGGTTTTAAGGATGAGAGTCTTCATTCTGTTAAGGGTCAGAAATTGGGAGTATACCAATCTTCTGAGGTTTTAAGGATGAGAGTCTTCATTCTGTTAAGGGTCAGAAATAGGGAGTATACCAATCTTCTGAGGTTTTAAGGATGAAAGTCTTCATTCTGTTAAGGGTCAGAAATTGGGAGTATACCAATCTTCTGAGGTTTCAAGGATGAGAGTCTTCATTCTGTTAAGGGTCATAAATTGGGAGTATACCAATCTTCTGAGGTTTTAAGGATGAGAGTTTTCATTCTGTTAAGGGTCATAAATTGGGAGTATACCAATCTTCTGAGGTTTTAAGGATGAGAGTCTTCATTCTGTTAAGGGTCAGAAATTGGGAGTATACCAATCTTCTGAGGTTTTAAGGATGAGAGTCTTCATTCTGCTAAGGGTCAGAAATTGGGAGTATACCAATCTTCTGAGGTTTTAAGGATGAGAGTCTTCATTCCGTTAAGGGTCACAATTTGGGAGTATACCAATCTTCTGAGGTTTTAAGGATGAGAGTCTTCATTCTGTTAAGGGTCAGAAATTGGGAGTATACCAATCTTCTGAGGTTTCAAGGATGAGAGTCTTCATTCTGTTAAGGGTCAGAAATTGGGAGTATACCAATCTTCTGAGGTTTTAAGGATGAGAGTCTTCATTCTGTTCAGGGTCAAAAATTGGGAGTATACCAATCATCTGAGGTTTTAAGGATGACAGTCTTCATTCTGTTAAGGGTCAGAAATTCGGGGTATACCAATCTTCTGAGGTTTTAAGGATGAGAGTCTTCATTCTGTTAAGGGTCAGAAATTGGGAGTATACCAATCTTCTGAGGTTTTAAGGATGAGAGTCTTCATTCTGTTAAGGGTAAAAAATTGGGAGTATACCAATCATCTGAGGTTTTAAGGATGAGAGTCTTCATTCTGTTAAGGGTCAGAAATTGGGAGTATACCAATCTTCTGAGGTTTCAAGGATGAGAGTCTTTATTCTGTTAAGGGTCAGAAATTGGGAGTATACCAATCTTCTGAGGTTTTAAGGATGAGAGTCTTCATTCTGTTAAGGGTCAGAAATTGGGAGTATACCAATCTTCTGAAGTTTTAAGGATGAGAGTCTTCATTCTGTCAAGGGTCAGAAATTGGGAGTATACCAATCTTCTGAGGTTTTAAGGATGAGAGTCTTCATTCTGTTAAGGGTCAGAAATTGGGAGTATACCAATCTTCTGAGGTTTCAAGGATGAGAGTCTTCATTCTGTTAAGGGTCAGAAATTGGGAGTATACCAATCTTCTGAGGTTTTAAGGATGAGAGTCTTCATTCTGTTAAGGATCAGAAATTGGGAGTATACCAATCTTTTTGAGGTTTTAAGGATGAGAGTCTTCATTCTGTTAAGGGTCATAAATTGGGAGTATACCAATCTTCTGAGGTTTTAAGGATGAGAGTTTTCATTCTGTTAAGGGTCAGAAATTGGGAGTATACCAATCTTCTGAGGTTTTAAGGATGAGAGTCTTCATTCTGTTAAGGGTCGGAAATTGGGAGTATACCAATCTTCTGAGGTTTCAAGGATGAGAGTCTTCATTCTGTTAAGGGTCAGAAATTGGGAGTATACCAATCTTCTGAGGTTTTAAGGATGAGAGTCTTCATTCTATTAAGGGTCGGAAATTGGGAGTATACCAATCTTCTGAGGTTTTAAGGATGAGAGTCTTCATTCTGTTAAGGGTCAGAAATTGGGAGTATACCAATCTTCTGAGGTTTCAAGGATGAGAGTCTTCATTCTGTTAAGGGTCAGAAATTGGGAGTATACCAATCTTCTGAAGTTTTAAGGATGAGAGTCTTCATTCTGTCAAGGGTCAGAAATTGGGGGTATACCAATCTTCTGAGGTTTTAAGGATGAGAGTCTTCATTCTGTTAAGGGTCAGAAATTGGGAGTATACCAATCTTCTGAGGTTTCAAGGATGAGAGTCTTCATTCTGTTAAGGGTCAGAAATTGGGAGTATACCAATCTTCTGAGGATTTAAGGATGAGAGTCTTCATTCTGTTAAGGATCAGAAATTGGGAGTATACCAATCTTTTTGAGGTTTTAAGGATGAGAGTCTTCATTCTGTTAAGGGTCAGAAATAGGGAGTATACCAATATTCTGAGGTTTTAAGGATGAGAGTCTTCATTCTGTTAAGGGTCAGAAATTGGGAGTATACCAATCTTCTGAGGTTTCAAGGATGAGAGTCTTCATTCTGGTAAGGGTCAGAAATTGGGAGTATACCAATCTTCTGAGGTTTTAAGGATGAGCGTTTTCATTCTGTTAAGGGTCAGAAATTGGGAGTATACCAATGTTCTGAGGTTTTAAGGATGAGAGTCTTCATTCTGTTAAGGGTCAGAAATTGGGAGTATACCAATCTTCTGAGGTTTTAAGGATGAGAGTCTTCATTCTGCTAAGGGTCAGAAATTGGGAGTATACCAATCTTCTGAGGTTTTATGGATGAGAGTCTTCATTCCGTTAAGGGTCAGAAATTGGGAGTATACCAATCTTCTGAGGTTTTAAGGATGAGAGTCTTCATTCTGTTAAGGGTCAGAAATTAGGAGTATACCAATCTTCTGATTTTTCAAGGATGAGAGTCTTCATTCTGTTAAGGGTCAGAAATTGGGAGTATACCAATCTTCTGAGGTTTTAAGGATGAGAGCCTTCATTCTGTTAAGTGTCAGAAATTAGGAGTATACCAATCTTCTGAGGTTTTAAGGATGAGAGTCTTCATTCTGTTAAGGGTCAGAAATTGGGAGTATACCAATCTTCTGAGGTTTTAAGGATGAGAGTCTTCATTCTGTTAAGGGTCAGAAATTGGGAGTATACCAATCTTCTGAGGTTTTAAGGATGAGAGTCTTCATTCTGTTAAGGGTCAGAAATTGGGAGTATACCAATCTTCTGAGGTTTTAAGGATGAGAGTCTTCATTCTGTTAAGGGTCAGAAATTGGGAGTATACCAATCTTCTGAGGTTTCAAGGATGAGAGTCTTCATTCTGTTAAGGGTCAGAAATTGGGAGTATACCAATCTTCTGAGGTTTTAAGGATGAGAGTCTTCATTCTGTTAAGGGTCAGAAATTGGGAGTATACCAATCTTCTGAGGTTTTAAGGATGAGATTCTTCATTCTGTTAAGGGTCGGAAATTGGGAGTATACCAATCTTCTGAGGTTTTAAGGATGAGAGTCATTATTCTGTTAAGGGTCAGAAATTGGGAGTATACCAATCTTCTGAGGTTTCAAGGATGAGAGTCTTCATTCTGTTAAGGGTTAGAAATTGGGAGTATACCAATCTTATGAGGTTTTAAGGATGAGAGTCTTCATTCTGTTAAGGGTCAGAAATTGGTAGTATACCAATCTTCTGAGGTTTTAAGGATGAGAGTCTTCATTCTGTTAAGGGTCAGAAATTGGGAGTATACCAATCTTTTGAGGTTTTAAGGATGAGAGTCTTAATTCTGTTAAGGGTCAGAAATTGGGAGTATACCAATCTTCTGAGGTTTTAAGGATGAGAGTCTTCATTCTGTTAAGGGGCAGAAATTAGGAGTATACCAATCTTCTAAGGTTTCAAGGATGAGAGTCTTCATTCTGTTAAGGGTCAGAAATTGGGAGTATACCAATCTTCTGAGGTTTTAAGGATGAGAGTCTTCATTCTGTTAAGGGTCAGAAATTGGGAGTATACCAATCTTCTAAGGTTTTAAGGATGAGAGTCTTCATTCTGTTAAGGGTCAGAAATTGGGAGTATACCAATCTTCTGAGGTTTCAAGGATGAGAGTCTTCATTCCGTTAAGGGTCAGAAATTGGGAGTATACCAATCTTCTGAGGTTTTAAGGATGAGAGTCTTCATTCTGTTAAGGGTCAGAAATTGGGAGTATACCAATCTTCTGAGGTTTTAAGGATGAGAGTCTTCATTCTGTTAAGGGTCGGAAATTGGGAGTATACCAATCTTCTGAGGTTTCAAGGATGAGAGTCTTCATTCTGTTAAGGGTTAGAAATTGGGAGTATACCAATCTTATGAGGTTTTAAGGATGAGAGTCTTCATTCTGTTAAGGGTCAGAAATTGGTAGTATACCAATCTTCTGAGGTTTTAAGGATGAGAGTCTTCATTCTGTTAAGGGTCAGAAATTGGGAGTATACCAATCTTCTGAGGTTTCAAGGATGAGAGTCTTCATTCTGTTAAGGGTCAGAAATTGGGAGTATACCAATCTTCTGAAGTTTTAAGGATGAGAGTCTTCATTCTGTCAAGGGTCAGAAATTGGGAGTATACCAATCTTCTGAGGTTTTAAGTATGAGAGTCTTCATTCTGTTAAGGGTCAGAAATTGGGAGTATACCAATCTTCTGAGGTTTCAAGGATGAGAGTCTTCATTCTGTTAAGGGTCAGAAATTGGGAGTATACCAATCTTCTGAGGTTTTAAGGATGAGAGTCTTCATTCTGTTAAGGATCAGAAATTGGGAGTATACCAATCTTTTTGAGGTTTTAAGGATGAGAGTCTTCATTCTGTTAAGGGTCAGAAATAGGGAGTATACCAATCTTCTGAGGTTTTAAGGATGAGAGTCTTCATTCTGTTAAGGGTCAGAAATTGGGAGTATACCAATCTTCTGAGGTTTCAAGGATGAGAGTCTTCATTCTGGTAAGGGTCAGAAATTGGGAGTATACCAAGCTTCTGAGGTTTTAAGGATGAGAGTTTTCATTCTGTTAAGGGTCAGAAATTGGGAGTATACCAATGTTCTGAGGTTTTAAGGATGAGAGTCTTCATTCTGTTAAGGGTCAGAAATTGGGAGTATACCAATCTTCTGAGGTTTTAAGGATGAGAGTCTTCATTCTGCTAAGGGTCAGAAATTGGGAGTATACCAATCTTCTGAGGTTTTATGGATGAGAGTCTTCATTCCGTTAAGGGTCAGAAATTGGGAGTATACCAATCTTCTGAGGTTTTAAGGATGAGAGTCTTCATTCTGTTAAGGGTCAGAAATTAGGAGTATACCAATCTTCTGATTTTTCAAGGATGAGAGTCTTCATTCTGTAAAGGGTCAGAAATTGGGAGTATACCAATCTTCTGAGGTTTTAAGGATGAGAGCCTTCATTCTGTTAAGTGTCAGAAATTAGGAGTATACCAATCTTCTGAGGTTTTAAGGATGAGAGTCTTCATTCTGTTAAGGGTCAGAAATTGGGAGTATACCAATCTTCTGAGGTTTTAAGGATGAGAGTCTTCATTCTGTTAAGGGTCAGAAATTGGGAGTATACCAATCTTCTGAGGTTTTAAGGATGAGAGTCTTCATTCTGTTAAGGGTCAGAAATTGGGAGTATACCAATCTTCTGAGGTTTTAAGGATGAGAGTCTTCATTCTGTTATGGGTCAGAAATTGGGAGTATACCAATCTTCTGAGGTTTCAAGGATGAGAGTCTTCATTCTGTTAAGGGTCAGAAATTGGGAGTATACCAATCTTCTGAAGTTTTAAGGATGAGAGTCTTCATTCTGTCAAGGGTCAGAAATTGGGAGTATACCAATCTTCTGAGGTTTTAAGTATGAGAGTCTTCATTCTGTTAAGGGTCAGAAATTGGGAGTATACCAATCTTCTGAGGTTTCAAGGATGAGAGTCTTCATTCTGTTAAGGGTCAGAAATTGGGAGTATACCAATCTTCTGAGGTTTTAAGGATGAGAGTCTTCATTCTGTTAAGGATCAGAAATTGGGAGTATACCAATCTTTTTGAGGTTTTAAGGATGAGAGTCTTCATTCTGTTAAGGGTCAGAAATAGGGAGTATACCAATCTTCTGAGGTTTTAAGGATGAGAGTCTTCATTCTGTTAAGGGTCAGAAATTGGGAGTATACCAATCTTCTGAGGTTTCAAGGATGAGAGTCTTCATTCTGGTAAGGGTCAGAAATTGGGAGTATACCAAGCTTCTGAGGTTTTAAGGATGAGAGTTTTCATTCTGTTAAGGGTCAGAAATTGGGAGTATACCAATGTTCTGAGGTTTTAAGGATGAGAGTCTTCATTCTGTTAAGGGTCAGAAATTGGGAGTATACCAATCTTCTGAGGTTTTAAGGATGAGAGTCTTCATTCTGCTAAGGGTCAGAAATTGGGAGTATACCAATCTTCTGAGGTTTTATGGATGAGAGTCTTCATTCCGTTAAGGGTCAGAAATTGGGAGTATACCAATCTTCTGAGGTTTTAAGGATGAGAGTCTTCATTCTGTTAAGGGTCAGAAATTAGGAGTATACCAATCTTCTGATTTTTCAAGGATGAGAGTCTTCATTCTGTAAAGGGTCAGAAATTGGGAGTATACCAATCTTCTGAGGTTTTAAGGATGAGAGCCTTCATTCTGTTAAGTGTCAGAAATTAGGAGTATACCAATCTTCTGAGGTTTTAAGGATGAGAGTCTTCATTCTGTTAAGGGTCAGAAATTGGGAGTATACCAATCTTCTGAGGTTTTAAGGATGAGAGTCTTCATTCTGTTAAGGGTCAGAAATTGGGAGTATACCAATCTTCTGAGGTTTTAAGGATGAGAGTCTTCATTCTGTTAAGGGTCAGAAATTGGGAGTATACCAATCTTCTGAGGTTTTAAGGATGAGAGTCTTCATTCTGTTAAGGGTCAGAAATTGGGAGTATACCAATCTTCTGAGGTTTCAAGGATGAGAGTCTTCATTCTGTTAAGGGTCAGAAATTGGGAGTATACCAATCTTCTGAGGTTTTAAGGATGAGAGTCTTCATTCTGGTAAGGGTCAGAAATTGGGAGTATACCAATCTTCTGAGGTTTTAAGGATGAGAGTCTTCATTCTGTTAAGGGTCGGAAATTGGGAGTATACCAATCTTCTGAGTTTTTAAGGATGAGAGTCTTTATTCTGTTAAGGGTCAGAAATTGGGAGTATACCAATCTTCTGAGATTTCAAGGATGAGAGTCTTCATTCTGTTAAGGGTTAGAAATTGGGAGTATACCAATCTTATGAGGTTTTAAGGATGAGAGTCTTCATTCTGTTAAGGGTCAGAAATTGGTAGTATACCAATCTTCTGAGGTTTTAAGGATGAGAGTCTTCATTCTGTTAAGGGTCATAAATTGGGAGTATACCAATCTTTTGAGGTTTTAAGGATGAGAGTCTTAATTCTGTTAAGGGTCAGAAATTGGGAGTATACCAATCTTCTGAGGTTTTAAGGATGAGAGTCTTCATTCTGTTAAGGGGCAGAAATTAGGAGTATACCAATCTTCTAAGGTTTCAAGGATGAGAGTCTTCATTCTGTTAAGGGTCAGAAATTGGGAGTATACCAATCTTCTGAGGTTTTAAGGATGAGAGTCTTCATTCTGTTAAGGGTCAGAAATTGGGAGTATACCAATCTTCTAAGGTTTTAAGGATGAGAGTCTTCATTCTGTTAAGGGTCAGAAATTGGGAGTATACCAATCTTCTGAGGTTTCAAGGATGAGAGTCTTCATTCCGTTAAGGGTCAGAAATTGGGAGTATACCAATCTTCTGAGGTTTTAAGGATGAGAGTCTTCATTCTGGTAAGGGTCAGAAATTGGGAGTATACCAATCTTCTGAGGTTTTAAGGATGAGAGTCTTCATTCTGTTAAGGGTCGGAAATTGGGAGTATACCAATCTTCTGAGGTTTTAAGGATGAGAGTCTTTATTCTGTTAAGGGTCAGAAATTGGGAGTATACCAATCTTCTGAGGTTTCAAGGATGAGAGTCTTCATTCTGTTAAGGGTTAGAAATTGGGAGTATACCAATCTTATGAGGTTTTAAGGATGAGAGTCTTCATTCTGTTAAGGGTCAGAAATTGGTAGTATACCAATCTTCTGAGGTTTTAAGGATGAGAGTCTTCATTCTGTTAAGGGTCAGAAATTGGGAGTATACCAATCTTTTGAGGTTTTAAGGATGAGAGTCTTAATTCTATTAAGGGTCAGAAATTGGGAGTATACCAATCTTCTGAGGTTTTAAGGATGAGAGTCTTCATTCTGTTAAGGGGCAGAAATTGGGAGTATACCATCTTCTGAGGTTTCAAGGATGAGAGTCTTCATTCTGTTAAGGGTCAGAAATTGGGAGTATACCAATCTTCTGAGGTTTTAAGGATGAGAGTCTTCATTCTGTTAAGGGTCAGAAATTGGGAGTATACCAATCTTCTGAGGTTTTAAGGATGAGAGTCTTCATTCTGTTAAGTGTCAGAAATAGGGAGTATACCAATCTTCTGAGGTTTTAAGGATGAAAGTCTTCATTCTGTTAAGGGTCAGAAATTGGGAGTATACCAATCTTCTGAGGTTTCAAGGATGAGAGTCTTCATTCTGTTAAGGGTCATAAATTGGGAGTATACCAATCTTCTGAGGTTTTAAGGATGAGAGTTTTCATTCTATTAAGGGTCAGAAATTGGGAGTATACCAATCTTCTGAGGTTTTAAGGATGAGAGTCTTCATTCTGTTAAGGGTCAGAAATTGGGAGTATACCAATCTTCTGAGGTTTTAAGGATGAGAGTCTTCATTCTGCTAAGGGTCAGAAATTGGGAGTATACCAATCTTCTGAGGTTTTAAGGATGAGAGTCTTCATTCCGTTAAGGGCCAGAAATTGGGAGTATACCAATCTTCTGAGGTTTTAAGGATGAGAGTCTTCATTCTGTTAAGGGTCAGAAATTGGGAGTATACCAATCTTCTGAGGTTTTAAGGATGAGAGTCTTCATTCTGCTAAGGGTCAGAAATTGGGAGTATACCAATCTTCTGAGGTTTTAAGGATGAGAGTCTTCATTCTGTTAAGGGTTAGAAATTGGGAGTATACCAATCTTATGAGGTTTTAAGGATGAGAGTCTTCATTCTGTTAAGGGTCAGAAATTGGTAGTATACCAATCTTCTGAGGTTTTAAGGATGAGAGTCTTCATTCTGTTAAGGGTCAGAAATTGGGAGTATACCAATCTTTTGAGGTTTTAAGGATGAGAGTCTTAATTCTATTAAGGGTCAGAAATTGGGAGTATACCAATCTTCTGAGGTTTTAAGGATGAGAGTCTTCATTCTGTTAAGGGGCAGAAATTGGGAGTATACCATCTTCTGAGGTTTCAAGGATGAGAGTCTTCATTCTGTTAAGGGTCAGAAATTGGGAGTATACCAATCTTCTGAGGTTTTAAGGATGAGAGTCTTCATTCTGTTAAGGGTCAGAAATTGGGAGTATACCAATCTTCTGAGGTTTTAAGGATGAGAGTCTTCATTCTGTTAAGTGTCAGAAATAGGGAGTATACCAATCTTCTGAGGTTTTAAGGATGAAAGTCTTCATTCTGTTAAGGGTCAGAAATTGGGAGTATACCAATCTTCTGAGGTTTCAAGGATGAGAGTCTTCATTCTGTTAAGGGTCATAAATTGGGAGTATACCAATCTTCTGAGGTTTTAAGGATGAGAGTTTTCATTCTATTAAGGGTCAGAAATTGGGAGTATACCAATCTTCTGAGGTTTTAAGGATGAGAGTCTTCATTCTGTTAAGGGTCAGAAATTGGGAGTATACCAATCTTCTGAGGTTTTAAGGATGAGAGTCTTCATTCTGCTAAGGGTCAGAAATTGGGAGTATACCAATCTTCTGAGGTTTTAAGGATGAGAGTCTTCATTCCGTTAAGGGCCAGAAATTGGGAGTATACCAATCTTCTGAGGTTTTAAGGATGAGAGTCTTCATTCTGTTAAGGGTCAGAAATTGGGAGTATACCAATCTTCTGAGGTTTTAAGGATGAGAGTCTTCATTCTGCTAAGGGTCAGAAATTGGGAGTATACCAATCTTCTGAGGTTTTAAGGATGAGAGTCTTCATTCAGTTAAGGGTCAGAAATTGGGAGTATACCAATCTTCTGAGGTTTTAAGGATGACCGTCTTCATTCTATTAAGGGTCAGAAATTGGGAGTATACCAATCTTCTGAGGTTTTAAGGATGAGAGTCTTCATTCTGTTAAGGGTCAGAAATTGGGAGTATACCAATCTTCTGAGGTTTTAAGGATGAGAGTCTTCATTCTGTTAAGGGTCAAAAATTGGGAGTATACCAATCATCTGAGGTTTTAAGGATGAGAGTCTTCATTCTGTTAAGGGTCAGAAATTGGGAGTATACCAATCTTCTGAGGTTTCAAGGATGAGAGTCTTTATTCTGTTAAGGGTCAGAAATTGGGAGTATACCAATCTTCTGAGGTTTTAAGGATGAGAGTCTTCATTCTGTTAAGGGTCAGAAATTGGGAGTATACCAATCTTCTGAGGTTTTAAGGATGAGAGTCTTCATTCTGTTAAGGGTCAGAAATTGGGAGTATACCAATCTTCTGAGGTTTTAAGGATGAGAGTCTTCATTCTGTTAAGGGTCAGAAATTGGGAGTTTACCAATCTTCTGAGGTTTTAAGGATGAGAGTCTTCATTCTGTTAAGGGTCAGAAATTGGGAGTATACAATCTTCTGAGGTTTCAAGGATGAGAGTCTTCATTCAGTTAAGGGTCAAAAATTGGGAGTATACCAATCTTCTGAGGTTTTAAGGATGAGAGTCTTTATTCTGTTAAGGGTCAGAAATTGGGAGTATACCAATCTTCTGAGGTTTTAAGGATGAGAGTCTTCATTCTGTTAAGGGTCAGAAATTGGGAGTATACCAATCTTCTGAGGTTTTAAGGATGAGAGTCTTCATTCTGTTAAGGGTCAGAAATTGGGAGTATACCAATCTTCTGAGGTTTTAAGGATGAGAGTCTTCATTCTGTTAAGGGTCAGAAATTGGGAGTATACCAATCTTCTGAGGTTTCAAGGATGAGAGTCTTCATTCTGTTAAGGGTCAGAAATTGGGAGTATACCAATCTTCTGAGGTTTTAAGGATGAGAGTCTTCATTCTGTTAAGGGTCGGAAATTGGGAGTATACCAATCTTCTGAGGTTTTAAGGATGAGAGTCTTCATTCTGTTAATGGTCGGAAATTGGGAGTATACCAATCTTCTGAGGTTTTAAGGATGAGAGTCTTCATTTTGTTAAGGGTCAGAAATTTGGAGTATACCAATCTTCTGAGGTTTTAAGGATGAGTGTCTTTATTCTGTTAAGGGTCAGAAATTGGGAGTATACCAATCTTCTGAGGTTTTAAGGATGAGAGTCTTCATTCTGTTAAGGGTCAGAAATTGGGAGTATACCAATATTCTTAGGTTTTAAGGATGAGAGTCTTCATTCTTTGAGAGAAACAGATTTTTTTAGGAGCTTCAATTGTCCGTTATTCTGTTGGTGGTTGTAACTTCCAGCAGGTGATGAAGCAAATTTTGAACGCTCTTGAATTCCAGCAGGTGATGAAGGATTTTTTGATAATGACCGCAACTTCCAGCAGGTGATGAAGGAAATTTTGAACGCTCTTGAATTCCAGCAGGTGATGAGGGAATTTTTGATAATGACCGCAACTTCCAGCAGGTGATGAAGGAAATTTTGAACGCTCTTGAATTCCAGCAGGTGATGAAGGAATTTTTGATAATGACCGCAACTTCCAGCAGGTGATGAAGGAAATTTTGAACGCTCTTGAATTCCATCAGGTGATGAAGGAATTTTTGATAATGACCGCAACTTCCAGCAGGTGATGAAGGAAATTTTGAACGCTCTTTCAACTTGAAATGTAATTTGTTTTGGAGAATAAATCCTTGACAAATGTTGGGGAAATAAACCCATGACTTCAGGTCTGCTAGAGAGGTAATGAACTCCTTGAGGACGCTTGAATGTCTTTTCAAAAAGATTTCGGAGAGGTTTCATCACTGCCCCTTGTATCAAAGACTTGTGATATTGCCAGGTCACTTGGACTGCACGTAACCCTTTGATGAGATTGACGTTTAAATGCCCCAAGTGATGGTGACGGAGACTTGCCCCAGGTTAATCTGTAATTGAGATATTTGTTGAAATCTTGACCGGACTGCCCCAGGTTAACTGAACTTGGAAAGATTTGTTGAAATCTTGACAGGACTGCCCCAGGTTAACTAAACTTGGAAAGATTTGTTGAAATCTTGACTGGACTGCCCCAGGTTAACTGAACTTTGAAAGATCTGTTGAAACCTTGACTGGACTGCCCCAGGTGTGCTGGATAGTGACATGTCATGCTCCCTTGTTGATAGGAGATTTGTCAATGGAAGTGTCATCCTTTTTGAAATGATTTTGCTCACTGAGAGGGCTTTTGTTCACTGGATATTCATTGTGTGAATTTCTCCGCTGTCAAATAAATAGCCAAATGCAAACAGTGATATTCAAGTAATGCAAAGTTTATGTTTGTCTCGAAGTTTTGAAAAAAATGCGTTTTTTAGCAGAAAACTTTTTATAAGACAAATTCAACACAAGACTTAGAGCAAAGCCTTACAGGAGTCAGGATACCTTTTGTAACAATATGCTTTCGAACTAACCCATGCTTCAATTAGGACTTTTGAAGGGTTGTAACGTGGCTTGGTTCACGGTTTAAGAAACAAAGGATAAAGGCTCAAAGTATATTTGTACCCACCCGCTCTTCGTGATGTTCTTCAATCCTAAACTCAGTTAATTGTGCGTCGAACTCTATTCGAGTTTGGAACGACGTTTTTTAGTAATGGTTCACACAAGTTGAATTTGGAAGGCAGTCATCATCTCCTTTTTCTTTTGCAACATTTTTCATGTTGTTGAGGATTTGTAATGACCTCGTTCTTTTGATTTGTTATCCCTAACTTTTGCCTGACTGTTCCTGTTTTCAAGATTATAGTCAGCGGGATGCCCCATCTTTCTTAAGCCTCCTTTGTAGGTTTTGGCTTAGTGGGCTTTTCTCTTTTGAGAGATTGATTGCCTGTGTGATAGGGAACCATCACCGTCGTTTGATTCCAGAGGAATACTTTTGATGTCATTCGTTGTATTACAAACTGAGAGTTTGTGACTTCAATGCGCATCTTTTTTGGATTAACTGAGAGACTACCCTGCCCCAGGTTTAAATCAAAGGTTTCAATTTGTGTTTAAAACAGAAAACTCCTACTTCTTTGGCTCGAAGGGGTTGACTAGGGATTATCTTCCTTATAACTCCAGTGTTTAGGATTTGAAAGAATGCCTGTACATCGTCAGCAAGGTCTGTTCAAAAGCATATTGTATGAGATTATGGCATTGTTTTGTCATCCTCCCTCTAAAGGCTTGTAGCTTTTTATCAAGAGTTAAATATCATAAAGAAAGTAGAAAGCATAGTTTAAGAACAGTGAAAACGAATGGATGAATTCAAGACAAACATATGCAATGCATTAATGAAACAGAGTTTGACATCAACAGCTAATTGTTTGAATAACAAAAGAAATTACAACTTGAAAATTCAAATAGAACAAAAGTCTTTTAGTTCGAGCTTTGTCACTTCAGGTGGAGAAACCATTAACGGAAGATTTTCATCTCGCCATCCGGCATGAATTTCAGCACTCCATTGTCAATCAAATCTTGAATTTTGTTTTTCAAAGCCCAACAGTCGTTGGTGTCATGTTCAGGACTATAGGAGTGGTATACACAAAATGCATCAGGGTGATAGCTAGGAGCAGAGGTATTGGGCTTCCGAATAGGATCCCTTAAAGCAGTCAGATTGACCTCTAACAAGCGTTCCAGTATTAGAGATGATGGTATGTCGGTCTCAGAGAAATGTCTTCCAGATGCATTTTGCTGGCGCCGATTACCCCGTTGATGCTGGCGAGGTTGTTGCTGGGCTTGTGACCCTGAAGCAAGTTGAAGAGCTTTTCCCTTGTCTTCTTGTCTCAAAGGGGGTTGAATGATGACTTGATCTTCAACTTTAGGTGTTTTCCCCACTTGGTTGTCCCGAAGCAGCTTGTTGACGAGGACCCTGAGCTCTTCTTGTCTTTGAGATAAGTCTTGAATGAGAGCCATCTGACCCACCAGTTGTCCCATCATCTGGATCCTCATTGTGCTCAGCTCAAACTGAAGTTCTTCCAACTGATCATTCCTGATACTGCTTGAATTCCCCTGGACCAAGCCCCTTGTGAGGAGAGCTTTCACTTCTTCTTGCCCCTGGGACAAGTTCAAGAACATTTCTTGAAGTTGAGCATTTTGATCCTGGATATCTTTGACAGTCCTCTCTAGAGCCATCTCTACTGAAATAAACAGTAGGAGAATAAGGAAACCTGAAAAAGGAAAAACTGTTATGATGCAATGCATGATATGTGGATGCATGTTTTCAAGAATCTCTTGGGGTAAACACAAGAAAAATGTTAGAAGTTGAACTTTGATCAACATCTTTGATTGGAGAACTTTGTATCAGTGGATGTCCTTCCACGAGAATCAAGCTCACCATGTCAAGTGGGTCATAGCCCCTGATTCAAGTTATTGTACTTGATCTTTGACAGCGTTTATTTAGAGGAAAATGAAACCTCTTACCCTTTGGTAGACGTCTGGTTCAACGTGACCCTGCATCAAAAGACCCTCGAGATCCTTGAAATGGTTATTGAAAATGCTATGGTATGATGTTATGATGTTATGTACATGTATGCAAAAGCAAATAAGTCTATATACAGGTAATCATATTCACACAAAGCAAACAAGTCCTTAGGTTTAGGCTTGCATGGGGTTTGTAGGTAAGTACCCTCTTGAAGTTAGTTGGCTCATCCTGTCCTAAAATAGAAACCGGGTTCTAAGAAGCTCAATATCACTGGATTATTTTCTGTGTTCATTGTTTTGGTTTAGCCACTTAACTGGCGACCAAAATATTCCAAGAAAACAATCCTCAATGAGTGTAGTATCGAGTATCTACCAACTTCGGACTGCACAAAAGTCGGTCATCTCACTACCCCTAAAAAGGCCAAGATGGTCAAGTAAGGTTCTAAGAGTTCGTTAGTGCTTCATGACATCGCTCAGCGGCCCCGTATTCTCCTTGACTACTCAAGGGCTACCGGTACTCACAAATATGTCACACTAACATAGCTACTGCTTCAACCATGTCGGTATACCCCGTACAGTTCCCTCACAGTTTATTGCTATTTACCTAAAAAGGTGCCCCCAAATCCGGGTGTAGGATTTACAACAAACCCAAACAAGGACCCAAAAAGTAAAGCAAACAAAGCAATCAAAGAAAGCATGTATAGGTGATCTAAAACCCTAAGGTAACCCCACTTTTAGTTCATCCCCAGCAGAGTCTCCAGTTCTGGTGATACGGTGGGAGAACTGACTTGGGTTTTGCGTTTGTGTTCGCAAATGTTTCGGTTTAGCAAGAGTCACCACCGACTTTTTATTTATCCTAAGGAAAGGTCAAAAAGCACAGCAAAGACCTTTTAGATGTTTTCTTGGGTTCGGGGAGTAGATTATAGAAAGGGAAGGTATTAGCACCCTTTCTATCCATGGTTATCCATGAGCTCTTAGTTACTTGCTTAGATCACTTGCTTTGCATTTTTAATTGTTTGAAATGGTGCTTTGTGTGTGTGGTTTTGAAAATGTTTTGAAAAAGATGCCTTGTCTAGGCAACCTTTGTAATGAATCATGTTTGAATATATACAAAGGTGTATGTCTTTTTGAAAAGATAATTTAATTTTTTTGAAAGTTGTTTTGGAAGTTATGTTGTGATGTGTGTTTTGAAAAATGGCAAGGATGTTTTGCAAGTTTTTTGATCAAGTAACTAAGAGCTATCTATCCTATTTTACTCAAAGATCCTTTCTTATGCTTTTTAACCCTTTTAACAGTGTTGTTTCACCATTGTATTTGGTGAACAACCTTGTGTTAGGATGTTAACGGGATGGGCGCGGGTCATCGTATACAATCATTGAAGGAAACTCGTGAGACGCTCTAGCAATTTTTGTAAGGGACGAGATCGTTTTATCGAAGGCAACATCGAGGGTCATCGAGGGACTAACGATCTTTGTTTATCGAAGGGACATTTGCTAGAGTGTCTCATACTCGAGGGACATGATTGCATTTTTCCGAGGCAACAGGCGAGGTTACCCTAGAGGTGCAAGTGTGAATTGTGTATTGATTTTCATGCATTTATCTTGTGTTAGGTTATCTAGCCGTTGATTTTGAATCTTCGCATACAAACCCTAATTACTATACAGTATATGGAAAGCGATAAATTGCGGGAATTTAAAGTCTAAGTTATTACAAATAAGTATCTGGGGATGGGGGTACAAATGTTTACAAATGGGGATGAGTCTTATCAGAATAGTAGTGTCCAAATATTCTTTACAACCAAATCGAATCGTCGCATTCTCCATGTAAAAATATAGCAAAGTATAAGGATAAAAGCAATGTATGATGCACATGATTATTTACAAGTGATCAAAAGGTTAACCTAATGTAATACTAAGTATTATTATTATTTTTGTATTTTTGTTGGTGTTATATAAACAAAAAGGGGTTTTAAAGAGAAAAGTATTTAATTCAAAACAAACTAGTTATTTATGTACCCTTTTTAATGTTTTATATAAAAGGTTTAATTAAACAAAAAAAGGTTTTACCACAAAAATATATTACGTAGATGCTTTCAAATGTAATAAATATTAAAAAAAAAAACTATTTGAAAATAATTTTGTACAAAGAGTTTAACCTATTATTTTTATTTAACAAAAAGGGTTATGAAATTATAAAAATAAATGTTTTCAAAATATTTAAAAAAAGTAGATGGGCCTTAAAAGGTGTTCTTGGCCCAAGAAAACAAAATAACAAATAAGGTAAGAAAAAAAAAGGGGGGTAAGGCGCCAGAACTTAATGGGCCTTAACGTTCAGTTCAAAGGGAAGGCCCAAACGCATTATCAAAGTTTTTGTTAGGGTTTGAATTGTTTTGTTTCAGAACCTAGGTTTGCCATGCTTTGAACGGCGCTGCTCCTCTCCTTTCTTCTTTGATCTCTTTATGCTTTCTCAGATACCCAGCCAATGATGCTCCCTCCACACCTCAGGCTACCATACGAGATGCCTCCCTTCTCCTCTCTCCATGGTTGTTCAGGCGGTGATGAAAAAAGGTATTGATTTCTCTTCAAACGTGTTTCAGTTTTTCTTGTTCTTGGCTCTTGCATGTTTTATCTTTTTCATGTTTTAATCATGGATGTTCGTGTTTGTGTGAGATGTGAAGCAGAAAAAGGAAGGGGGGGACAATACCTTTGTTGGAGGGGAGACAGAGTAGTGGACGGCGGCGCTTCTCAGGTGGCCAAGGTGGAGGGAACGCGTGACGTTGCTTGCTGGCTCCCTGGTATTCCGTATCTTTGCTTTCGTTTTGTGATGAAATTGTTTCTGAAAACACGGTTGTTGTTTGTTTCACTATCTTCCTCTCTTGGTCTTTATCAATGATGATATTATCATCTCTGAGATGCCTGCAATAGTTGTTGTTTTGATTGCTTGATGATGTTGATGAACTTTTACAATCTTCCTCTTTCTTTTCTGGATGCTTGCTTTTGATGAAGATGCTATGATTCTGGGTTGCTTTTGCTTCTTAATGTTTGTCAAATATAGAACTTGCTTGTTGTTCTGACTTTGAGATGATTAAGTTGATGATGAAGACTTTCTGAGATTGTTTGTTGGCTATTGTGGCTTGAGTTTCTGTATGCGTAAGGCTTTGACAGGTTTGTTGGACTTTGGCTTGAAGCAGGCTTGAGCAGCTTGACAGGTTTTTAGGCTGGCTTGAAGCAGGTTTGGCTTTAACAGGTTTGTATGGTACAGGCCTGAAAACTTGCTTGCTTGAAGGCAGGTTTTTGATGCAGGCTTGAGGTTATTGCATCTGGTATGTAACTGGTGCAGTTGCTTTAGGCAGGCTTGTGCATTTTGACAAGTTTTTAGGAGGTTAGGAGGTTTTAGCAGGTTTGAAAGTCTGCTTGCTTGAAGGCAGTTTTGAGGCAGGCTTGAGGTTATTGCATCTGGTATGTAACTGGTGCAGTTGCTTTAGGCAGGATTGTGCATTTTGACAGGTTTTAAGGAGGTTAGGAGGTTTTAGCAGGTTTGAAAGTCTGCTTGCTTGAAGGCAGTTTTGAGGGGTTTGCAGGCAAGCTTCGTTTTGAGTTTATGCAGGTTTTTAGGCTTGTTGAAGGGTGTTTACAGTTTTGTGGTATATTTTTCTTTATGTGTTCCTCCCTCCTTCTGAACTGAAATCTTTGTTATATTTATCTCTTCTCTAAGCCTGCCCCAAAAACTGTAAGCCTGCTTTTTTACTCTCTTTCTCTCTCTTCAGAAAGCATATTTTATTGCTTTAGAATATCCCTTTTCTGAAAAGGTGTTGGCCTAAGGAAAATGATGAAAAATGCTTTTACAAGCTTGCTTGCATCTTGGTTTTGCTCTGCATATTTCTTATCTTCTAGATTTTCTGCATTTGCTTTTTGTGTACTTGTTGACAGTTTTTGACAGCTTTGATATCTTTCTTGACAGTTTTTCTGTTTTGATATCTTTCTTGACAGTTTTGAACTTGTGACTTAGTTTGCCCATTTTGACAATGCAATTTGGTTTGGCATTTCAGTTTGGTTTGCCTCTTTGACAATTTGAATTTATGCAGCTTTGTGCATTTTGTTTAATATGCTGCCTTGTACTTAATTAATTCATATGCTTGCAAACAATTTTACTTTCCTCTTTGTGAACCAAGAAGAGAATCTTCTTGTGATTTGCAAATAGGATGAGCAAAATATGATGAAAATCAAAACAATCTGATTCCGGCCAACACCTTTAATGATGAGTTTTTTGACTAACTGTCTGAAAATGCTTTTCCAATTCATCTGTATTGATTTCTCCCTTTTTTGTCTTTGCAGGTAAATACCAGTTGGGCAAAGGAAGCAACAGTAGAAGATGAAGACTTCAAGAAACTTAGGATAGTTTTACTTTATTTCTAATCATTTGTAATAAACATTATTGTAAATACTGTAAATAAATTTACTGTATTCAAATAACACTTGTACCAATAATTAAAAATAAATAAAAGTCCTTTTGTCAGATAATTCTTTATTTCACCGTCTATTTAATTATTTAAGTTTCTTGAATTAAAATAACTGGAAATAACCCCAATAATTTTAGCTCAGATAAAACAAATAATTAATAAACATTGTAGTCTCACAACTTCACATTAACCAGCAATGCTCTCGGCATTCCAATTAATCGCACGTTTTACATAGTTAAACGAACAACATCCATACACCTTCTTCTTTACTGATCAAACTAAAGCTTCAAACTTTCAATCAGAAACCTCAACTTCTACCCCATATGTTTAGGCTTTGAGAAATAAACGGCAATCTTGAACAAGCATCAAAGCAGTGTGACAATCAATTGAAAAGAACCGTGGATTCAATCCCTTCTGAGAATGCATGTGCAAACCCTAATTTTGGATTTACTTGTCAAAGAAACGTTTGCTTGATCAAACCCTGAACCAAACTCAACCAAATTAATAGAAACCCTAATAATCTGCTTGACTGATTTAAAACCAATAGAAACCCTAATTTTGGGTAGGCTGATAAGAAAAGTCTGTTTGACCGTTTCTTGAACCAATCTGAAAAATCAGGGAAAGCCCGGAGCTGTGATTTCTTGTGAAAAAAGGGGAGGGCAAATTTTGGGGTATAACAATGGAGTTCATGCTTTAGAGGATGGAGAAGATGAGAGCAACTTTGAAGATTTGATTTTCCCGACTATTGAAGGAGAACTAAACAACTAGGAGGCGAAAGACTTCGTTCCCATTACTTTCATAAATCAGTAATTTATCTTTCGAACATTTATGTTGATCTGTAATAATTATTAAACAATTCGTACACTCTTTTTGCCTTGTGCCTTACCCGGGGCATATAGGTCCATTTGTAAGGGCTTGATTTTTTCATCTTCATATGCCATTTTTAATGAATCATGGACGTTTTCATCTATAAACTTTTGTGTTCATTTCCTTTCTTTTTACATTTTATTTGTTTAAAGGTGGCTATCCCTTACACACACCCACACTCACAAAATGCAGGTACCCATCCACTCCAGATTCCATGGGTAACAATTCTGCTATGGCCTTTAGTGACTCTGAAGATCTGGTCAATCATGCCGAGAACGAAGGTGATGAAAACTGTGAAGTGCCTGGAGAGTTGGCTAGACTTCTACAACAGGAGGAAAGGGCTATTTTTCCCCATGAAGAGCTGTTAGAGACTATCAACTTGGGTACTGCCGAAGACAGAAAAGAAGTTAAAGTGGGTGCCAATCTAAAGCCAAATGTCAAAGAGCGCTTAGTTCAGCTATTGAATGAATATGTTGAGATCTTCGCCTGGTCCTATGAAGACATGCCGGGACTCGATATAGATATTGTGGTTCACCGTCTCCCTACAAGAGAAGACTATCCACCAATCAAACAGAAAGTCCGCCGAATGAGGCCCGATATGTCTGAAAAGATCAAAGTCGAAGTGATGAAGAAGCTCAATGCTGGGTTTCTTGCTGTTACTTCCTATCCGCAGTGGGTTGCTAACATTGTGCCCGTGCCTAAGAAGGACATCAAAGTGAGAATGTGCGTGGATTACAGAGACTTAAAAAAGGCTAGCCCTAAAGATGACTTTCCCCTACCGCACATTGACATCTTGGTTGACAACACAGCTCAACATAAGGTATTCTCTTTCATGGATGGATTTTCAAGGTACAACCAGATCAAAATGGCCCCCGAAGACATGGAAAAGACTACTTTTGTTACGCAGTGGGGTACCTTATGCTATAAAGTGATGCCATTCGGACTGAAGAATGCAAGGGCAACCTATCAGCGAGCCATGGTAGCTTTGTTTCATGACATGATACATCATGAGATTGAAGTCTACGTAGATGACATGATAGCCCGTTCACAAACAGAAGAAGAACACCTCGACCATCTGCAAAAGCTGTTTGTCAGGTTGAAGGAGTACAAGCTCAGACTGAACCCTAGCAAGTGCACTTTCGGAGTCAGGTCTGGTAAACTCTTGGGATTCATCGTCAGTAACAAAGGCATTGAGGTTGATCCTGCTAAAGTCAAAGCTATACAAGAAATGCCTGCCCCTCGCACTGAGAAGGAGATCAGAGGTTTCTTGGGACGCCTAAACTACATCGCAAGGTTCATTTCTCACCTAACATCCACCTGTGAACCAATCTTCAAGCTGTTGAAGAAAGATCAGGTGGTTGAATGGAATGATGACTATCAAGTTGCTTTCGATAAAATCAAGGAGTATTTGCTAGAACCTCCTATCTTAATGCCACCCGTCGAAGGAAGGCCGCTAATCATGTATTTAATTGTTTTAGATAATTCAATGGGTTGCATATTGGGCCAACATGACGAGTCTGGTCGAAAAGAGCATGCCATTTATTACCTTAGCAAAAAGTTTACCGACTGTGAGACTCGCTACTCACTGCTCGAGAAAACTTGTAGCGCTTTGGTATGGGCTGCTCGCCGGCTAAGGCAGTATATGTTGACACATACCACTCTGTTGATTTCTAAAATGGATCTGATCAAGTACATCTTCGAAAAGCCTGCTTTATCTGGAAGAATCGCTAGATGGCAAATTACCCTGACTGAGTATGATATACAATACACAACCCAAAAAGCTATAAAGAGGAGTGTACTAGCTGACCATCTAGCTCATCAAGCTGTCGAAGATTACCAATCCATGAAGTTCGACTTCCCCGTCGAAGACATTATGACATTGGACAACATTGAAGGTAACAGACCGTATGACAGACCTGAACAAGGATCCTGATGGACCCTGTACTTTGATGGTGCTTCAAACGCACTTGGGAACGATATCGGTGTTGTGCTCATCTCACCACAAGGTTGCCATACCCCTTTCACTGCAAGAATTTGCTTCAGCTGCACCAATAACATGGCCGAGTATGCAGCTTGTATCTTTGGTCTCAAGGCTGCAAGTGACTTGGGAATCAAATCTTTGGTTGTGTTTGGAGACTCCGCTTTGGTCATCAGTCAGATCAAAGGAGAGTGGGACACTAAACATCCCAATATCATCCCTTATAAAGAACATGTCCTGACATTGTTACCTCATTTCGAGCAGATTACCTTCGAGCACTTCCCGCGAGAAGAAAATCAGCTAGCAGATGCTCTAGCTATAATGTCTTCCATGTTTAAACTTAACTGGGATAATGAGGCTCCCCAAATCACCATTGAGCAGATGGACGAACCTGCACATTGTCACGAGATTAACACCGAAGAAGTAGTGGACCGACCTTGGTTTCACGAAGTCAAAAAGTATCTCGAGACTTGAGAATGCCCTGAAGGAGCTTCAGTCAATGACAAAAAGTTCTTAAGGAGATTTTCTGCCAAGTTCTTCCTGAGCAATGGTATCCTATACAAGCGCAACCATGACTGTGTTCTGCTTCATTGTATGGACAAGGTTGAAGCTGAGCAGATCATGACTGAACTGCATAATGGTACATTTGGCACCCATTTGAGCGGACATACTATGGCTAAGAAGATTCTACGGGCAAGTTACTACTGGTCTTCCATGGAAGCTGACTGTCATCAATATTCCCGTACTTGTCACAAATGTCAAATTTATGTGGACAAGGTACATATTCCTCCAGTTCCTCTCAATGTCCTAACAGCTCCTTGGCCATTCGTAATGTTGGGTATCAACATGATTGGAGAGATCAAGCCTAAGGCATCCAATGGACACCGCTTCATCCTGGTGGCCATTGATTACTTTACCAAGTGGGTCGAAGCAGCTTCCTTCGCCTCTGTTACAAAGAATGTGGTTACCCGCTTCATCAAGCAGAACCTCATATGCCGGTATGGTATCCCCGACAGGATCATCACGGACAACGGTACAAACCTGAACAACACTATGATCACCGCTCTGTGCGAGCAGTTCAAGATTCAACATCACAATTCATCTCCCTATCGGCCAAAGATGAACGGTGTTGTCGAAGCTGCGAACAAAAACATCAAGAAGATCATTCAAAAGATGACAGTCACCTGCAAAGAATGGCATGAGATGTTACCGTTTTCTCTGCACGGATACCGTACCATGGCGCGTACTTCAACTGGGGAAACCCCCTTTTCTTTGGTATATGGCATGGAAGTTATTTTACCTATGGAGGTTCAGATTCCCTCCTTAAGAATCATGAAAGATGCTGGTTTGAGTGAAGACGATTGGATTCAGACCCGGCTTGATCAACTTAACTTGATTGACGAGAAGCGACTTACTGCTGTGTATCATTGTCAGACGTATAAAAAAAGGATGATCAAGGCTTTCAACAAGAAAGTCAGACGTCAGGTGTATCAAGTTGGAGATCTTGTAATCAAGCGGATAATCTTGCCGCAAAGTGATCCCAGGGGCAAAACCTATGAAGGACCATTTGTGATCAAAAACATCTTTTCTGGTGGGGCTATGATTCTAACCACCATGGACGGTGACGACCTGCCGCACCTTGTGAATGCAGACATAGTCAAAAGATACTACGCATAAGCGACCCGACAAGTTGAAAACCCGAAAGGGCAACTTGGGCAAAAATGGGCATCCCGGTGAATCGAAAACCCGAAAGGGCGGTTCAGGCAAAAATTAAGGATAAACAAAAAAATCTGTACACCCGGCAAGTTGAAAACCCGAAAGGGCGACTTGGGAAAAAAAGGGTTTCCCGGTGGATCGAAAACCCGAAAGGGAGATCCAGGCAAAAGTTAGGGAATTAAAAGCGTATGACTATGTCTCGTCGGATCATTTTAAGGACAATCTCTTCACTAACAAGCTCCAAGCTTCTGATCAATCCAATCATCTGCGGACGAAGCAACGAATGGACAACATACTCAGAGTTACGAAGGCTATAGCAGAATGGGAACCCCATGGAATTGTTACACATAGCCATCTTTCTTTGTATAAAGTTTTCTCAATTTTATGACAACATTCTCTTACCAGGATGTCTGTCTCCATTGTAAAAAATACTTACACAAAGTTAATATAAAGATACTTCAAAGTATAGAAAATTGTTTGCCTTTTCTTTCTTTTTTTTTACACTTGTGTTTTATTTGAAAACGTCCAATGGTTTATTAAATGAGCATATGCATTTGAGTATAATCACTGCTTACAATTAAAACGAAATGAGAAAGATTAATTACTGATAGGTTGAAAGTATAGGAAAACGTCTTTAGGCTATTCTAGGAGAAATCCCCTACAGTACATCATCCAGATCCTCGGCGGAACTAAAATTTTGAAATACATATCCCCAGTGGAGTTAAGTTTCAAAAATCCCCATCAGAGTTGAGTTTTCAAACTCCCGATCCCCAGCGGAGCAAAACTTTGAACTACAAACCCTCTGAAGATGAAACTTTCTTCCCCAAACGGAGTCAAACCTTCCACCTTTGAACATCATTGGAGACCATCCAGTTTCCTCCAATTTCACCGGAGAGTCGCTTTAAAAACCAGATAATTCCCTAGAGATTTATTTTTAAAAACTTCTTCCTCAACGGAGTCAAATTTCCATACACGATCAAATCAACACGTCTTTAAGATTCCCAGCGGAGAGGAAACTTTCAGCTACCAATCCCCAGCGGAAACCATTCAGTTTTCCCCTGATACCCCCAACAGAATGGAGATTCTCATTCTTGAAGTCCCCGGTAGATTGGCATACAACCCAAACTCCTGATTTTCCTAGCTGTATAGCTTTTCCCCATAGAGGTTGTCAAATATTTGGAATCTCCAACAGTGGTCATGGATTTATTTACCCCGACAGCAGTCAAATATTTTATTATCTCCAGCTATCTAGGATTTATTCTCCTCAGCAAAACAGCTAATCAGCTTACATGCACATACGTTACATTTATAAATCATGAACATTGATAAAACACATATATTACATCATACATTTCATGCAACATAACTTTGTGTTTCAGTTGACCTTTTACCCTTTTCAGGATAAAATTAACAACTACCTAAAACAGATGTTCAAAGCTCAGAAAACGGCTTAGAAAGGCTCCAGACGCAGATGCTTTCCTATTTGCTTATTCAAATCAATGAGAAGATTCTTGTTCCAAGTTATAAAGCCTAGATTCGACCAGATAATATCTTGACTATACTGAAGCCCGGAGATCGACCGGAAAATAGTTGAACCCCCTGCAAGTTTTGTGAAGCCTGGATGTTGATCAGATAGTAATATCAGACTGTGAAGCCTGGATGTTGACCAGATAACAGTAAGATATACTGTGAAGCTTGGACATTGACTAAATAATAGTTTACTCACCCAATTACTTTGAAGCCCAGATTCAACCGGATATTAGTAGGCCCCAAAATAAAAGGGAAAATTGGAGGCGACAGGATAACCACTTGATTTCCTTCTGAAGACTGGACTTTGACCAGATAAGAAGTAAAGTATCGTGAAGCCTGGAGGTTGACCTGATAGCAATACAAGACTGTGAAGCCTGGATGTTGACCAGATAACAGTAAAGTATACTGTGAAGCTTGGAAGTTGACCAAATAACAGTTTACTCGGCCAATTACTTTGAATCCCGGATTCAACCGGATATTAGTAGGCCCCAAAATCAAAGGGAAAACCGGAGGCGACCGGATAACCATTTGATTTCCTTCTGAACACTGGACGTTGACCAGATAAGAAGTAAAGTATCGTGAAGCCTGGATGTTGACCAGATAACAATACAAGACTGTGAAGCCTGGATGTTGACCAGATAGCAGTTCACTGTCATATCTTCAACCAAGAGATGACTCCCCAGTAGAATAACAGACGACAAAAGTTCTATTTCTACCACGACAGAGACCAGCATAGTCCTCCTCAACAACAGGTGTACGGGCTCTCGCAAAGGAATCTCTTATACGATCAATTTTCTCGGATGGCATCTTTAAGCCCATCTCCGACAAGATTCTGTCACATCTTCCAAATGGCATCTTTAATCCCATTCCCTCAACTATACTCTGACGAGCGCAAATTTACGGGCACTCTAGTGTCCAATCCTCTTTTACCTTCGAGTCACGAAAGGCAAACTTGCCAATCTAACTCTTCAGGTTCAAGAAGATTGAACAGGGACATCTGTTGTACCCCAAAATTTTCCCTCTCATTTTATCAAGATTTCTCCTCACAAGACTCTTTGAACTCAAGACCAAGCTAGGGTTTGCTCTGCTCAAGACATCTCTTTGCACTGTTGACCTAAATTAGGGTTTGGGTTTGCACAAGGAATTTAGGACTTCTAATGCTCAATGTGACTTTCATGCTTCATGTTGGACTTATAAGATTGCTCATACCAAGTTTCAAGCCTTGAATCAAATTTTTGCCTAGTCAATTGGACAGTTGACCTAAAAATCAACTATATTGGGGAAAAAGTCAAATGTGGCCAATTTACAGTCAAACCTCATAAATTTTGATCCATATCAACATTATAAGCTCATATGAACCATTTGATTATGTTTGGACCACAACTCCTCAAGAAATTTGATCAGATCATCAAAAGGGCAAAATGGTCATTTTTAGGGTTTAGACTACAGAAGGGCAATTTCTGACTTTTCACCTAGCCAATGGCAAATTGGGTTCAAGCATGGATTCAAGGAATCAATGGCATCATCTTGACCTATTCACAAGGTTCAAAATATTTCAATTGCATTGGATTGACAACTGAATTTTCCAGCCAACTGATCAAAAATCAACTGTACACTGAAATGTCAAACTTTGACTTTTTGGTCAAAATCAAGTGCCAAGGGTAATTTTTCATCAAAATGTGTCAAAACATGAAACTTGTTCATAGATAAACCTAATTTTGCAAATTAGGGTTTAAGATTGAAAAATTTCATAACTTAGAATTTTTCTAAGTTATGAAATTTTCTTTTTTTCCCCAACTTTGCCCAAAATTTTCACCATGATGCAATTGGATTCAAACAACACTTCCATCATGAAAGTTTTAGTCCTCCACAAAATCTACAACTTTTATTCACAAATTTTTCCCAAAAGATGCTTGGATCTCAAGTTATGATTTTTGGAACAAGGGTCCATGAAACTTTTAACTTAGTGAAATTTTGCCCTAGTTTAGGCAGGATTTTAACCTATCTTCATGGAAATTTTTCACCTAGTTACACTTGGAATCTCAAAATTCATTTCAAAGATGGATTGTAGATCATGTTACAAGCTTTCCAAAATGTCCAAGAACTTTCCAAAATTATTTATGGTTAGGGAGAATCTAAGTTTTGAATTTGGCAAATACTCACTTTGATCCATGGCTTGTTTCATATTGACACAATTTGCAAACTCTATTCAGCCTCACTTGTACTTACTCACAGGTCTCTAAACCCTTCCATAATCAATAATTAAATTCAAACTCAATGGGTTGAAGCTTTGTTCTGATTATTAGAGGTTTACACAAAAGATTAATCCAAAAATAGCAAAAAGACAACATTGCCATTTTTGTCAAAACTGCTTTATGTCAAATTGTTTCCCTTGAGCCTTGAACCAAATATTGGATAGAAAACAATATCCACAAACTTAGGGGGACAAGATCACCAAGTGCAATCTGGAAGATAGCCTGTACATACCTTTCTTGTACCACTTCATACTTTTGCTTAAAATACAAGTAAAGTTGCTAAAGAGCCACAGCTTGAGTATTTGATATAAATAACTCTTGTAAGAATTTGAAACACATTTTGCACACTGCCTTGAGACAGAAACACGAGTTATTGAACCCTCAAGCCTTCCAAAACACAAAAACACATCCCTCTTGCAAAACAGGGCAGTTTCTGCACTTTGAGTTCCATAACAAAAACTACTCGTGCGTTTTTCCCCAAACCTGTTCAAATACATTCCATATAACCCACCTGAGTTATCCCAACCATTGGCCATTGACTGTAACTCCATTTTCAAGCTTCACCATTTATGTTTTCAGCTTGTGCAGGTTGACTTCTACAAGCTTGTTCAAGCAAATCCAAAGCAAACTAAGCATTGGGGAAGGTCAGAGGAAGTTCAAGCAAGCTCCCAAGCATCTCAGGCCTCACTGAAAAGCTCTACATTGCCATACTCGTGTTCAACTAAAACAGGTATTTTCAAACTTCCTATCTCTCTATTTAGGAATCATTAGGCTTAGGTTTGTGAATAAAAAATGTAGTACTCATAGCCCTTAAGTTGTAGATATGCATAGATTTCATTTAAGTTAAGTGTGCTAAGAGAATTCTATTGATGAACTTCCTGAAAAAGTTAGGTAAGAAATTAGGGCCAGAGAAATTCTCTCTGGTCTTTGAGAGTTAGATTAAGTTTTTTATATGGTTGGAATCGTCTTGAAAAATGCTATGACTTTGGTGTTATGAGTTTTTGCTTTAGAGAACGTATGCAAGATTTCCAAATTTTATACACAGGCGTGCGTTTTTTGTGTTTGAACGAAGGTTGAAGATGAAGTGTTGGGCTGGGCTTGCCTTTTCCCTGCTTTTTGCACCCCTTACTTGTTGATTGCACCCCCCTGGCCCATTTAATTATTATTTGATATTTTTCTATTTTTATTTTTATATCTGACTTTAAAATATTTTTTCTAAACTTCAAAAATAAAAAATATTGTATTTAATTTTCACATTTTTATTTTATTATTTTTATTATTTTTAGACATAGAAATAATTATGGAATAACATACTTTTATTTTCTTTAATAAAAACTTGAAAACAATACATAAAAATATTATATTTTTATTTTTATTATTTACATACTTAAATAATATTTTTCTAATATATTTTTATTTTTTGACATTTGTATATATTTTATTATTTTATTGTACATAAATAATATAATTAATTAATTAATATATATATATATATATATATATATATATATATATATATATATATATATATATATATATATATATATATATATATATATATATATATATATATATATATATATATATATATATATATATATATATATATATATATATATATATATATATATATATATATATATATATATATATATATATATATATATATATATATATATATATATATATATATATATATATATATATATATATATATATATACTTTCTTAAAATAAAATTAGGGTTTTTACCCTTAATAAAAATAATCTTTTATTTTTATTTTTTTTATATACATAAAAATAAACAAAAAGCATTTTTTGTATACTTATAACATTTTGCACATTTATATTTAAATTGCCTATTTAAATATTGCTTATTTATTATTTGATGCGAAGAATTCAATTTGGATGTAATAGTAAATCTTAGGGTTTTATTTTCTTGCAAATACTCCCCATTCAAAATTGTATCCCCCCTTCCCATATCAATGTTGTAATAGTGTAGATTTATTTTACGCACTTTATGCTTTCAAATATGCCATGATAGAGATTAGGGTTTGTATGCAATATCCAAAATCAAAACAAATAGTTAGACCTAATACAAGACATAAAAGCATGTAAATTGACAACACAATGCAGACATGCACCCCTAGGGTTTCATCCACTTGTTGCCTTTAAAATGGCCATGTTATGCATGTTGAGTATCTTGGCAAAAAAAAAAAAACAAAAGATCATAGTCCCTCGATGACGCTATCTTGGTTGCCTATACAAAAATGATCTAGTCCCTCAAAAATTTGCTAAAGATACTTAGCACAATTGTTATCATGGCCAATACGATGACCCGCGCCTGTCCCGTTTAAACATCCAAATACAAGGTTGTTTAACAAATGCAATGGTAAAACAACACTGTCAAAAGGGCTAAAAATGTGTAGGAAAGACTCTTGAATATATAGGGTAGACAACTCTTAGTTACTTGATCAAAACTTGCAAAAACATCCTTGCTATTTTCAAACACACATCTCACAACATAATTTCAAAACATTTTCCCAAAAAACAAACTTTCAAACATTGAAATATCTTTTCAAAAGACAAACACCTTTGTATATATTCAAACAAGAATCATTACAAAGGTTGCCACAATGATGGCCTCTTTTCAAAACATTTTCAAAACCACACACAAAGCACCATTTCAAAAAATTGAAAAGAAAAAGCAAGTGATCTAAACAAGTAACTAAGAGCCCATGGATAACCATGGATGAAAAGGGTGCTTGCACCTTCCCTTTTCATAATCTACCCCCCGAACCCAAGAAAACATCTCAAAGGTCTTTCCTATGCTTTTTGACCTTTCCTTTGGATAAAATAAAAAGTAGGTGGCGACTCTTGCTAAACCGAAACATTTGCAAACACAAAGGCAAAACCTCATGTCAGTTCTCCCACCGTATCACACTATGTTATGATGCATGGTGTTATGAGAAGCCACAGGTATAGAAAACACATGTATAACAAGCACAGTCAAATCACACAAAGTCCTTAGGTTTAAGGCTTGCATGAGGTCAAAGGTAGTACCCTCTTGAAGTTTAGTTGGTTTCAAACCTGTCTTAAAAAGTAACCGGGTTCTAGAGGATCTCAATATCACTGACCATCCTTTATCGGGCATTGTTTCAGCTCAATCAATCTTTTCTTGCAGCAAAAATATCCCGAAAGTCTGATCTCAATGAGTGTAGCATTGAGTATCAACCAACCCTTAGCTCTACACCGAGGCCGGCTATCTCACTACTTTCTAATGGCCAAGTTTGTTTAACTAAGGTTCTAAGGCCCATTGGTGCTTCACGACACCATGCGGTGGCCCCGTGTTCTCCTCGTTTCCCCACGAAGGATACCGGTACCAACCAAAGTGCCACACCAACACAGCCATCGCTTAAACCATATCGGTCTACACCGTATAGTCTCCACGATCCATTGTTGTTTACCTAATGAGTGCCCCCATATCCGGGTGTAGGATCTTATAGTAACTCCAAACAAACCCTCAAAAGTAAAGCAATCAAGACAATCAAGAGAAGCAATTTAATGACCTAGATCCTAAGGTATACCCCACTTATTAATCCCCAACAGAGTCTCTGTTTCTGTGATACGGTGGTAGAACCGACTGTTTTTACTGGTTTGCGTTTTTTGTTCGCAAAATGTCACGGTAAGCAAGAGTCGCCACCGACTTTTATTTCATCCAATCATGGAAAAGTAAAAAGAACAGAAAAAACCTTTTTTTCGAGATATTCTGAGTACGGGGTAGATTATAGAAAGGGAAGGTGTTAGCACCCTTTCTATCCGTAGTTATCTACGGGCTCTTAGGTACTTGCTCATTTTTCAAATTGCTTGTGTGTGTTTGTCTTGAAAATGTTTTACTTCGT
This sequence comes from Vicia faba, assembly GCA_948472305.1. Taxonomy (NCBI): domain Eukaryota; kingdom Viridiplantae; phylum Streptophyta; class Magnoliopsida; order Fabales; family Fabaceae; genus Vicia; species Vicia faba. Next base: position 1,467,462,914 of record OX451739.1, on the reverse strand, counting down.
TATAACCCTTGTATCAGTCCTCAAGGATGTGACGAATTTTTTTTTGAAAATTTGTTTTGAAAGGTGTTTGTGTGAAAAGTTTTTATTGAGCAAGTACTTGAGATTCTACCTACTCGGAAAAAAATGACTGTTCGTTTTATTTCCTTTAGACAACGTTATCCTACTATTAAGGAGTAGGTAGCACCGTCGCTGGAGTTGTAAGGGACATTCGAAAGGGACAAGTACAAGCACTAAAGCAACAGTCAGAAAACTTTAGTAGTAACCCTAGAGTCTTAAGATCTTTCTGAGGCAACATTTTTGAGGCAACATTTTAATGGGACACTTTGATCTTTTAGACTGGAGAGCGACCACTAAAATCTCCTATGCTTAATGATTGTTTACCGAAGGCAACCAAAGTGAGGTACACCCTAGGAGTGAATATGTGCATATGAGTTGTTTCAGTTATTTAATCTTTGCATATTAGGTGATCTACCATTTTAAATTTCCAGACATTCTTGCCATACAATCCATTTAGCATACATCTAGACAATTAAATATTTGCAGGAAATTAAAAATGTGAGAAAATAAACCTAGCTATTACAAGGCTTCGGGGATGGGGATTAATTATATAACCAAAAAAAATCAGGGATTAACGCAGGAAATAAAACCCTAATTTAACTATTACAAACCATCGGTAGTTACAAAAAATAATGGAAAAGAAATAATCAAATGTGCGGCAAATTAAATACAAGGAGAAATTGGAAACCCTAAAATATAATTGAAAAAAATAATTAAGTTATTTTTGAGAAAAAGAATTGATTAAATTATGTACGATTGAAAACCTAATTCTAATTATTTTTTAATTATGAAAGAAATTGAAATTAAACTAATCTAAACTAAATTAAATAATTTCAAGAAAATAAAATATTTTGTACAAAAAGATTTTGTGTATTTTGGTTTTTTATTTGAGAAAAGAAATATAATTGTAAAATTAAAACCTAGTTTCTATTTGATTTTAATTATAAAAGAAATTAAATTAACTTATATTTCTAATTAAATTACAACAAATATTTTATTACAAAAAATGCTTTTTTTGGTATTTTGTGATTTGTTGATTTTATGATTAAAAAAAAAGTAAATAATTTGGTGAAAAATAATTAAACAAAATAATAAAAGAAAAGAAATAAAGAAAGAAAAAGAGAATCGTCCTGTGTTGAATAGCAATTCTGGGGGGGTGCTATTCTGAATTTTTAAGCCCAAAACGCTTCAGGCCCAGTCAGCCTGCCTGATTCTGTGTGATCATTCTCTGAAGGTCCATCATTGACCTTGCTTGCTAAGCCTTTGGATCTGGAACAAGGAGAATCTGATGGTGAAGCGCAGAGGTGTATGGTGTTCTCCTGGACAAGTGACGCGCTAGATTGGTTGAAAGAAAATAACATAAAGAGAAATGTTGGGACCTGGGATCAAACCCAGGTCCTTATACTCCCCACTAGCATGCCTCACCATCTGAGCTACCTGCGTTGTTTGTTATTAATTCAAGAATAAAACATAATATATGAAAACGTTATTAACTGATCAAAAAGCACGCGAGATTCAAACGTGTGAATGATTGGCTGACACATAGTCGTCTTCTTCCTTTCTCTGTCGTTTTAGACATATGACTTTTACCTACTGACAAAGGTCTGTAGCTACAAACCTGTGAAACTAAAAATTCCACAACACGTAAGATAAATGGAATTTAAATATATAGATCAACTTGTTTTGATCTTGTGAACATCATGATACCCCTTTTGCTGGCCAATTTAACCTGTGGACAAAACCCCTAATCTGCACATACAAACCCTAACAATGGACAAGGCATGTATAGGCTTCAAAAACTCAATTAAAGTATTCAGTTAGCTTGCAAACATGATGAGGATCATAAATATATAATTTAAACATGATAATGATGCAAGAATTATAATAATCGATTTTGTGAATAGGAGCAAACCGTGAGAGTGCTAGGGGACGATTCTGGACGTGTAGAGGCGTGCAATCGATTAGGTTAGCTTCTGGGAAGGTCCAGGAATTATTTGGTGATGCTAGAAGGGCTTGAATTGGCCTCCAAGCTTGAAACTGAGTCACAACTTTTTGTCAAACTTTAAAGTTTTGTTCTCCTTGTTCACGTCTGCTAACCCTTATGTCATGCTTTATTCTTGTCCATTATATATCTAGGAATGAATTACGGTTACAAATTTGGATTGAATCTTTGCAATTATAAGAGATTTGATTTGATTTTCAAGCTTATGTAAACTTGCTATTTTGAGCCAAATCTTCCCTTTCTTGTACCAATTATGCTTCATTCGTTTTGGCCTTGATAATTTAGCATATTTTGATTGCCAACCTATCCAAAAACCAAAGCAAATCATATCTTTTCTATTATTCATCAATTATTTGATTTAATTCACTTATTAATTAATAAAAAATCAAAATATATTGAAAAATGAAGCAAATAATGTGTGGGTGAATATTTGAGTTGTGGACCACATTATAAATGAGGTGCAAGCATAAAAAGTTAGGCCCATTTAGCAAAAAATGCATTTTTGAGCACATTTGACTTTTGGCAATTTTGCAAAAAGGGTCAACTTTGACAAGGCATATCTCCTCCAATTTTAGCCCTAGAGAGGTGTTTTATGACTTTTTTTAAATCTTAGGATGTTCCCTAAGCAACCCTTTAGGTCTCATCTCAATTGAGTCTTCCATGTTCATGTAAGAAGCTTTGACCCAACAGGCATTTTTGTTGACTTTTCAAAAGGACCCATAATGTGGAAATTCATATCTTTTTGTGAGTGCATATTTTGAATTTGTGAGATGAAGATTAATTGTAGGGAATTGCATTCTCTTCAAAATGAGCTTTAGATGGAAAATTTATGATAAAGCATGTGGAAGTTATGCTTGGTCAAAGTTGGGTTGACTTTTACTAAGAAACCCTAATTTAACAACTTTTGGGTTTTGATGAATTTGGCGTATTCCTTGAGGAATCATTATCAAACCTTGATAAAATAATGAAAGTCACTTCAAAATGTTAATGTTGACCAAAAATATTGAAGTTTGACTGTATGTGGGTCACAATTGACTTTTGACCTAATACAGTCGATTCTCAAGCATTTGAGCAGTTGATTGAGCAAACTTCTTGTGCAAGGCATGAAACTTGACATGTAGGGTCTTGCGAACATATTAAGACCATGGAGAGAATATGAGGCCTTTGTGGTTCACCCATCTTGATGAAAATGGAAACCCTAATTTGAGGTACACTGCCTTAGGAGAGAGTTTGTCTGGTCAACTCTTGTGCAATCTTGAGAAAATTGGGTATCTCTGGGAGTATGTATTGAGTAAAATGAGAGGGAAAATTTTGGGGTACAACACCTTTGATATTGTACTTAACAGTGCTAGACAATCTAATGGGGTGTGTTTGGGGCAGCATGACGAGTCTAGTCGAAAAGAGCACGCAATATACTACCTTAGCAAAAAGTTTACCGACTGTGAGACACGATACTCATTGCTCGAGAAAACTTGCTGCACTTTGGCATGGGCTGCTCGCCGACTAAGACAGTATATGCTGACCCACACTACTTTGTTGATATCTAAGATGGACCCAATCAAATACATCTTCGAGAAGCCCGCTCTCTCCGGAAGAATAGCAAGATAGCAGATGATCTTAACTGAATACGATATACAATATACAACCCAGAAAGCAATCAGGGAAAGTGTATTAGTTGATCATTTGGCCCATCAGATCGTGGATGACTACCAGTCCATGAATTTTGACTTCCCAGACGAGAACATTATGCTGGTGACTGACTACAAAGAACCGGGACCGGATGAAGGACCTGAGAAAGGATCCCAATGGACTATGATTTTTGACGGAGCTTCGAACGCACTCAGTAATGGCATCGGCGCTGTAATCATATCTCCTGAGGGTTGTCATATGCCTTTCACTGCCTGACTATGTTTCAACTGCACTAAAAACATGGCGGAGTATGAAGCCTGCATCATGGGTGTCAAAGCCGCTATTGACCTCCGGATCAAGTTCTTAAATGTCTTTGGGGGTTCAGCCTTAGTGATAAGTCAGATCAAAGGGGAATAGGATATGAAGAATCTGAATCTCCTCCCATACAAAGAGCATGCACTGACATTGCTCCCACACTTTGAGGAAGTAACCTTTGAACATTTCCCATGAGAGGAGAATCAGTTAGCGGACGCGCTAGCTACCATGTCTTCTATGTTCAAAGTCATGTGGGACAACGAAGCTCCCCGAATCACCATTGAAAGGTTGGATGAACCAGCACACTGTTGTGAGATTGATACCGAAGAGGTGGCAGACAAACCCTGGTTCCATGAAGTAAAAAGGTACCTCGAGACTCAAGAGTATCCCGAAGGGGCATATGTCAATGATAAGCAGTTTCTGAGAAGGTTCGTAGTGAAATTCTTCCTCAGTAACAGAATCCTCTACAAGCGCAACCATGGCTCTACCTTACCGCGGTGTGTAGATAAGAGCGAAGCAGAGAGGATTATGACAGATCTACATAAAGGTACCTTCGGAACCCATTCCAGTGGACATACCATGGCTAAGAAGATCCTACGGGCATGATACTACTTGTCTACTATGGAAGCAGATTGTTATCAGCACTCTCGAACCTGTCATAAGTGCCAAATTTATGTTGATAAAGTGCATGTGCCTCCGGTTCCTTTAAATGTTTTGATAGCTCCGTGGCCCTTTGCAATGTGGGGCATTGATATGATTGGAGAAGTCAGGCCTACCGCTTCCAACGGGAACCGCTTTATCCTGGTAGCAATCGATTACTTCATGAAATGGATTGAGGCTGCCTCCTTTGCTACCGTTACCAAGAACGTCGTGGCGCGATTTATCCAACATAATCTGATCTATCGGTATGGTGTTCCAGAAAGAATTATTACTGACAATGGTACAAATCTTAACAACACGGTGATCACCGAGCTCTATAAACAATTCAAGATACAACATCATAACTCTTCTCCCTAGCAGTTGAAGATGAATGGCGTTGTAAAAGCGGCTAACAAGAACATCAAAAATATCATATAGAAGATGACAGTGACATACAAAGACTAGAATGAGATGTTACCATTCACTCTTCATGGGTACCGTACCTCAGCACGGACGTCGATAGGGGCAACACCCTACTCTATGGTATATGGCATGGAGGCAGTCCTACCCATCGAGGTCCAGATTCCTTCTTTAAGGATTATGAAAGATGCGGGTTTGAATGAAGACGATTGGATCCACACTCAACCTTATCAACTAAATTTGATCAACGAAAAGAGACTTACAGCTGTCTGTCATGGTCAGACGTATCAAAAATGAATGATCAAGGCTTTCAACAAAAAAGTCATACGTCAAGAGTATCAAGTCGGAGATTTGGTAATCAAGCGCATCATACTGCCGCAAGGTGATCCCAGGGGAAAATGGACTCCCATATACGAAGGGCCATCTGTGGTTAAAAACATTTTCTCGGGTGGAGCTGTGATTCTAACCACCATGGACGGTGACGACCTTCCTCGCCCTGTCAATGCAGACATAGTGAAAAGATACTACGCCTGATCAAAGACCCGCTAGGTTGACTGGCCTAGGAAAAAATAAGGGCTTCCCGGCGAACCAAAAGGGTTCGGGAAAAAATAAGGGATGAAAATTAAAAATTTGTACACCCGGCAAGCTGAAAACCTGAAAAGGAGGCTTGGGCAAAAAAGGGTATCCCGGTGGACTGAAAACCCGAAAGGGTCGTCCAGGAAAAAGTTAGGGATGTAAAGTGTATCACTATGTCCCGTTGGATCATCTGGTGACCAGACCTCAGTATCAATTATCAAGCTCGGACGACACCAATCAATCTAATCAGCTTCGGACAAGCAGCAAAGTGATGAGACGCTCGAAGACATAGGGGCAATAGCAGAGTTGGAACCCAATTGGATTGTTGCACGTATATGTTTTATTTTACACAATATTTTATAGCTTCTATCTTTACGATGGCGTTTTCTTACTAGAGCGTCAGCCTCCTTATACAAAAATGCCTATTACAGGCCAACTTCGAAAATCAATACAAATCATTTTTGCAAAAAACTATGAGTTTTTTTTCCTTTTCTGTTTTGTTTTGCAAGGACGTCCAATGATTTATTCTTGACATATGCATTTGAATATGATTGCTTCTCATAAATATTTACTTAAGAAACGAAAAGACAATTGCTCGTAACTTAAGAAACAGGGAAAAAACACGAAATGTCAAACCCGGCAGTTACTCTGTCTAGCAGGTACCGAGGCATAGATAACTTTGAAATATAGTAATCAATGCATACGACCTCGTAACATCTATACTCCCCCACAAAGTAAAAGCAATCAAGGCATTTGATATCAGCTTTCCTAAAGCAGGAAGTAAGCTCCCCAGCCAGGGTCTCTCAGAAACCTGACATCTATATCCCCCAGCCAAATTTCATAATCGCAAACAGGTCATAATATTTGTCTCTCAAGCAGAGTTTATTTCTCTGCATACAGAAGCTCGGTCCCTAACAGAGCTTATTACTCTAGCCACGAAAATTCACCTTCCAATAGAGCTTTTCCCCTGCAGTTCTATTCTCGAACCGAGTCTCTCCCTGGAAGAATAGTCACAAACAACGAGTAATTTTCCAGCATAATCATTTCCAGTCATCACCCCCAGCGGAAGTAGAAGAACCACAGTCCTCTACAACAGTCAGGAATTCTATACTCTCCAGCAACAGTCAAGGATTTATTTTCCCAGACTCGGACATGTCCCAATAGCATTTCATGTTCATACATCATGACATGCGCATACATATCACATACAGCATAATCTCATTTATTTTGAGAACATCATCTCACAAGGAATTTCATGCATCACACATATAATTAACCCTGTTATCTTTTCAGGAAAGACAATTACCATCAACAATTCCAGCAATTATACAGGTCATATCTGCGGACAGCTAATAAAAAAATCAATTCCCGAAACCAAACGGGTCAACTAATCTACGTGATCAAATAAAGCAGCCCTACTACCCAGGCTTTTATTTCGAAGTAACCCTACTATCCAGGTTCCTTCTCATAGCCCTACTATCCAGGCTTTCATCTCGAAGTAACCCTACTATCCAGGTTCCTTCTTATAGCCCTACTATCCAGGCTTTCATTCGGAAGTAGCCCTACTATCCAGGTTCCTTCCCATAGCCCTACTATCCAGGCTTTCACCTTGAAGTAACCCTACTATCCAGGTTCCTACTCATAGCCTTACTATCCAAGCTTTCATTCGAAGTAACCCTATTATCCAGGTTCCTTCTCATAGCCCTACTATCCAGGCTCTCATCTCGAAGTAACCCTACTATCCAGGTTCCTTCTCATAGCCCTACTATCCAGGCTCTCATCTCAAAGTAACCCTACTATCCAGGTTCCTTCTCATATCCCTACTCTCCAGGCTTTCATTTCAAAGTAACCATACTATCTAGGTTCCTTCTCTTTTATCTCCAGAAAACAGTTTACAATACTATAAGACCTGGACCCGACTAGATACTGTCGATCTCACATTTCCCTAGTAAGTCATTGTGAATCCTGGAGCACGACCAGATAACAGTCAGCCTTATTATCCTCAGCAAGTCAATGTGAAGCCTAGATCTTGACCAGATAGAAGTTCACTTCCATCTCTTCAATTAAGAGATAACTCCCCAGTAGAGTAACAGACAACTGAAGTTCCTAAAACCCTATTTTCCCAAGATAGAGACCAACATTCCTCAGCAGATTCCTCCTCAACAACAGGAACATGAGTCCCCACCAAGGAACGTCTCAGGAAATTATCATTATTTTGGATGGCATCTTTAAGCCCATCTCCGACGATCTTTCATCATCTTCTTCCAAATGGCATCTGTAAGCCCATTCTCGATATTACCTACACTACTAGTATCATTCCAGACGAGTGCAAGTTTCAGGGCACTCTAGTGTTCAATCATCTTACACCTTCAGATCACGAAAGGCAGACCAACCAATCTACATCCTCAGGTTTAATAAGATTGAACAGGGAAAATTGTTGTACTCCAAAATTTTCCCTCTCATCTTACTCAACACATGCTATTGAGATCCTTAACTTGCTCAAGGATGCCCAAGAGTGGACCAGACAAACTCTCTCCTAAAGCAATGAACCTCCAACTAGGGTTTCCATTTTCATCAAGATGGGTGAGCTCCAAAGGCCGCATATTCTCTCCATAGTCCTAATATGTTCTCAAGATCATCCATGTCAAGTTTCATGCCTTGAACAAGAAGTTTGCTCAGTCAACTGCTCAAATGCTTGAAAATCAATTGTATTAGGTCAAAAGTCAACGGTGGCTCACATACAGTCAAACTTCAAGATTTTTGGTCAACATCAACATTTTAAAGTTATATCCATCATTTGATCAAGGGTTGATCATGATTCCCCAAGGAATGCTCCTAATTCATCAAAACTCAAAAGTTGCTAAATTAGGGTTTCTTAGGAAAAGTCAACCAAACTTTGACCAAGCATAACTTTTTCATACTTTATCAGAAATTTCTCATCCAAGGTTGATTTTGAAGAGACTTTAGTTCCCTACAACTCATATTCAGTCCTCAAGTCCAAGAATGCACTCATGGAAAGATATGAATTCAGACATTATAGGTCATTCCAAAAAGTCAACAAAAACACCTTTTGGGTCAAAGGTCCTTACATGAACATGGAAGATCCAATTGAAATGAAACTAAAGGGGTTGCTTATGGGACATCTTAAGCTTTCTAAAAAGTCCAGGAACACCCTCTTAGGGTCAAAATTAAGAGAGATATGCATTGTCAAAGTTGGCCATTTTTGGAAATTTGTCCAAAGTCAACAATGCCCAAAATTGAATTTTTTCCACATGGGCCCATTTTTTTAAGATTGAATCTCAGTCCTAGCATGGTCCACGACCTATGGGACCCTCCATGCATTTTTATTTTTGTTTATTTAATTTATTTTGATTTTTATTCATTTAAAATCAAATAAATTCAAATAAAATCAAATTAAATCAAATTTGTGGAATAGGCTTTGTTTTGCATTGAATTATAGATCTCATATGCTGGAAATGATCAAAAAAATCGTGCAAGCTCTAAAAAGAAGAGAAAATATCCAATTTTAGAAAGATTTGAATCAAAATTTCAAGACCATCAATATTTTGATTCTTTCCATTTTTTATTGACCTAATTGGATTCATTACTTATAGAGAAGCTTTGTGAACCCTAAAAGAGAGAACACACGCAGAGCCTGCCTCCCTAGAGCAAAAACAAAACTCAATTTTTTGTCAAAAAAGTGGAGGTCAGATTTTTATCCATAAGGAGAATCAAAGCATCCTGAGACTTTCAATCGATTGCTGGAGATACTCTGAAGCTAATTGGATCATTCTTACGCGTTAAAGCACCCAGAAACTCCCCCTACAGAACCACGGTTTGCCTTTAATTTTTTAATTTCATTTTGAACATATGCGTAAGATAAATGAATTCTAACTACACATTCATGTTTGTCTAGTCATTTAGAACATATTGGCATAATTAATTGTTTGTTTTGGTACATATACGAGTAACTTCCATTATTAGGGTTCATAGCTTCGTTTTAGGGTTTCTTGTTACAGGTTAAATTAGGCCCAATCAAGGGTCAATTCGTGTTCAGGAAGTCACGAGCGAGCAACCCATGGCCTTATCTGAGATTTATATTCCCTGTAATGAATTTTTGAAAACGCAGGGGTTATAGCTACAGAAGTTGTCCGTAGGTAAAAGCCTTGTACCTAAAATGACAGTTCTGTGAAGAAGACGACTAGGTGGCAGCCTATCACTGGCCAGTATGAATCTGGCGCGCGTTTTTATTTTCCAAGTATTAATCTTATTTTTTCATATATATAATATTATTGTGTTGTCATTTGTACAACTAAGCTTGGTAGCACAGATGGCCAGGGGATGAGTGTGCAAAGTCAAGGACCTGGGTTCGGTCTTGGGAAAACCAGTTTTGTATTTTCTAGCATTTCCATGCAGGATCTAATACACCACTAGCCTACCATGCACCTCAAGATCTCACGCCTTGAATCATCCCCTGACCAGATCCAACAAGCAGTAGGCAAAGAGCATGGTAAACCCCCAGATGTGAGTCCCATTGGATCATGCGCAGCCTTGGGCCAACTGCTCTGGTCCCTGAAAATTCAGCATGCACCTCCCGAAACTACTTTCACACCAGGCCCAATCTAATTCTTTTTTTTTAATTTTATTTTATTTTTTTAATTATTTTTTAATTGTTTAAAAATCATTTTTTTCAATTAAATCAAAAAATCACAAACATGAGAATTATATTTTTTTAATAAAATATTTAATTAATTAGGTTAATTAGAATAACTTAAATTCTTTTTTTTTCATGATTAAAATTAATTGGAAATTAGGTTAATTTGCAAAATCAATTATTTTTTCTCAAAAAATCTAAAAAATATTTTTTTATTTTACTAAATTAAATATCTTTAAATTTAATTTCCATTCCTCGTATTTAATTTCATCGCGCGCATTTATTTCATTATTTTTTTTTCAATTAATGTAATTGCTCTGAGTTTGTAATAGTTAACATAGGTTTATTTATTATTTTCATTTACTATTTTCCTCCAGTTTTTGATTATGTAATCCCCCTCCCCGAGGCCTTGTAATAGCTAGGTTTAAAATTCTCGCATTCTACTTTCCGTCATTATAAATTGTTAGATGATTGATACTATGATTGTATGCTAAAGATCATGATTTAAAATAGTAGAAAACCATAATTGTGCAAAGATAATTAACTGAAAAAACACACTTGCACATGCTCACCCCTAGAGTTTGCCCTACTTGGTTACCTCGGAAATAATGGTCGTGTCCCTCAAGTTGCCTACGAATTGATCTTATGAAGATAGTCCCTTCAAAATGCTAAGGTATCCTTACTTGTTGCCTTCAGAAACCATTTCGTCCTTTCGAACACCTCTTTAAAATTCAAACGACAGAGCTACCTACTCCTTAATAGTAGGATAACACTGTCTAAAGGAAACAAAAACGAACAGACTTTTTTCGAGTAGGTAGAAATCTTAAGTACTTGCTCAAAATAAAAACTTTTCACACAAACACTTTTCAAAACAGTTTTCAAAACAACTTCGTCACACTCTTGAGGACCGATACAAGGGTTATCATTAAGTAAGCAAAACTTTTCAAAACAAGCACACACAAGCAATTTAAAAAATGAGCAAGTACCTAAGAGCCCGTGGAAAACCACAGATAGAAAGGGTGCTAACACCTTCCCTTTCTATAATCTACCCCCGTACTCATAAACATTCTCGAAAAAGGTTTTTCTATTCTTTTTCCTTTTCCTTTGTTGGATGAAATAAAACTCGGTGGTGACTCTTGCTTACCGCAACATTTGTGAACAAAAAACGCAAACTAGTATAAAGGTCGGTTCTGCTACCGTATCACATAAGGCTACTGCAATGTCTTCATGTTTTGGGACTTGCTCTAGACCAGTGAAAGGTATCTAATCAAGAATAGGTACTTCGAGTAGCTTAGAGAATTCTTCCATTGTGGGCACCAACTGATAATCCGGAAAGGTAAAACAGTGATGTTTAAGATCAAAGAACTGGAACAGAACACTCATCAAGTCCTCTTTGAAACTGGTAGTAACCAAACTGAGTAGATGACCATGTCTCTTGGTGAATTGATAATTTTCAGGAACTTTTGATACTAATTCCTCAAGCTTGGAAGGTATCTTTACAAAGTTGATTCAGATAGTACTCCCGCGACTGGAAGCCATGACCCTGCAACACAGAACAAAGATAAAAAAATCCCATAGATCCTTGAAATGGTTAGTCATGATATGATGTTATGATGTTATGATGTCATGTTTGAATAGATAACAAACACAAACAAAGTACACAAGAGTCTTACGTTTAAGGCTTCCATGGGGTTCGTAGGTAAGTACCCTATTGAAGTTTAGTTGCCTCAACCTTTCCTAAAGAAGTAATCGGGTTCTAGGGATCTCAATATCACTGATTTTTCCCATAGGTATTATTTAGCATGGCAATTGACTTGTCACCAAACAAGACCCGAGAGTCGAATCTCAATGAGTGTAGCATTGAGTATCAACCAACTTCGGACTGCACCAAATTCGGCTATCTCACTACCTTATAATGGCTAAGTTGGGTCAATTAAGGTTCTAAAAGTCAGTTAGTGCTTATGACACCACGCGGCATCCAAGTATTCTCCCCGACTGACTCGAGGGGCACCAGTACCAACCAATGTGTTGCACTAACGTATCTATCACTTCAACCATATCGGTATTCACCGTATAGTTTCCATGATCTATTGCTACTTACCTAAAATGCCCCTAGATCTGGGTGTAGGATCTTTGCAAGAAATTAAAACCAAACAATCCCTCAAATGTAAAGCATACAAAGCAAATAAGAAAAGCATTTAAAGTGATCTAACTCTAAAGTTAACCCCTCTTTTTAGTATTTTCCCCAGCAGAGTCGCCATTTTTGTAATACGGTGGGAGAACTGACTTTTGGTTTTGCTTTTTATCATAAATGTTCTGGATAGCAAGAGTCGCCACCGAATTTTCTTTTATCCAAATAAGGAAAGGGTGAAAAGAACAGGAAAGACCTTTGAGATTTATTGATTTTGGGGGGTAGGATATGAAAAAAGGAAGGTGTTAGCATCCTATTCATCAGTAGTTATCTTTGGGCTCTTAATCGATAACTCACTTTGAAAATGATTTGTGAATATGTTTGAAAAAAATATTTAGAAATGTCAATAGTAAGGCAAGACTTTGTAATGATTCTCGTATATGTCCTCGAGAATGCGTACAAAGTGTTCTGGAGATATTTCTGAAAGTGTTTGTGAAAAAAATGTTTTTGTTTTGTTTGTGAGCAAGCGATTAGGAACTATTTACCTACTCAAGGTATTTCTTGTTATTTTCCTTCTCCTTTAGATAGTTTTATCCTACCATTATTTAGTAGGAAGCGCTATCGTTGGATGTGAAGGGACAGACGCGGGTCATCATACAGTCATTGAAGGCAACTTGTAGGGGCACTTTAGCAATTCTTAACTGACTAGATCGTTTATCGAAGGCAGCATCGAAAGGATCATCGAGGGACTACGATCTTTTTAATTGAGGGACATTGCTAAAGCGTCCCAAGTTTGGGGGACATGATTGTTTTTATCGAAGGCAATAAGGGAGGTTATCCTAGAGGTGCGCGTGTGCAAATGATTTGTGTTTCAGTTATTTTTAATCTTGTATTAGGGTTTTCTACCGTTTGCTTTTAATATTGCCATACAATCTTATTAAGCTAACAATAATGTATACAAAGCATAAAATATAAGTGCGGAAAAGTAAAATTCTACGCTATTACAGGGCTTCAGAAATGGGGTTACAAATAATAAAAAATACGGGGAAAGTAAAAAACCCTAATTATCTATTACAAAATGTGTGCAATCACATAACTAGAAAAATGCAAAATTAATAAAACACGCGAAGCGGTAAAAAAAGTAAAAGGAAAATGAAATTGCTTTGGTCATTTTTTATAGAAAAGATTTTATTATTAACCTAATAATATAATTAATTTTACTTACAAAAGGAATTGATTAATTAAGTTAAACAAACCCTAAATTGATTTTAATTAAAAAGAAGTTTTAATGAAAAATACCTAAAAAAACTAAATTAATTGATTAAATAAAAACCTAAAAATTAATTAGGGTTGATTAAATCAAAACCTAAAACTAATTAGGGTTTATATAAAAAAAAGGTTTTGAAAAAGGTTTTGTAAAAATAGGAAAATAAGAGAAAGAGTAAGAAGAAAAGAGAATTTGGAAGAAAATAAACCAAAAAGGTAGGGGTGAATGTTAAACTCATGCCCTCAGCCCATACAAACAACACGTTTACCATTGGACCTAGCACCCCTTGGTGTTAAGGGAAGGAAGCCAACACATTTTATCATCTGCAAAACAATAAAGATCAGAAAAATGTCAAAATGCCAAAAGGCTGGGATCGAACCCACGCCTTGGCATAGCAAGTCCTTAACGCGTGCGCTTCAACCGCTGAGGCGGTAATACATTCATTAATTTAATTGAAACAAAATAAACAAATATTCAAAAAAAAGGAATAGACCGGAGATACGCCGGATCCCTAACTCCGATCGTATTCTCCGGTGAATCAATTCTTTGTCCTTGCAAAATAACAACCATTAGAAGGCCAAAAGTACCCTACCCCCTAATTCGAGGGTTACGAGTTTAATAGGATGGTTATTTTGGAGTGAAAAGGCCTAGTTTAAGAGGTATAACAAAAACTATGTGGATCAGTGCAAACATGGCATATCACGATTTGTATTGCATGGGATCCGTATGATGATCCAAACCTGTACAAACACATCTCAGAAACGTATTAATGGCATTAGTATGACTTAAAACAAAACAAAAACCAAAGTATGAGTTTTGTAAAGATCATGGAATCGAAGATGAATGCATGTGAGTTTTGCGAGCTTTGGACCATCAAACTTGATCCATTTTTACTTTGTATGATTACTGGGAGTGAATGGAGTGGATAGTTTATAGTGAAAGGGACTATGAATAGGGTTTCAAGTTTTTTAGGGTTCTTGAAAATTTTGAGATTTTGGACAAGTTTCTTGAGATAAGGGTCTTATCCTTGGATTGTATGAAGAGTGCATAATATATAGCATGAATTAGGTCAAAATAAGATGGGCTTGGACTTTGTGTAAGAAGCCTTGTATTTTATCTTATTTATTTTTGAATTATTAATGAATAAATCAAAATAATTAAAAATAAAATAGATCAAGGGGTGCATGAACAAGATCTGAGATGTATAGAGAGTGTAATACACGCTTGGATTCTAAAACAATGGCCCAATAACCCAAAATATCAAGTTTGCCTAATTTGAACTTCATGCATTTGCTCGAAATTTCCCAACTTGCACTGGTGATAACTCTCACAATTTTCATCTTTTGAAAGTGATCTGTAACTTTTTGAAAACATCGAGATGTCCTCTAAAATCTCTCTTTTTATCATTTTGCATTTGGAGACTTTATCTTGATGTAAGTTGCCTTGACAAAAAGTGTCTTTTTGTTGACTTTTGAAATGACCTGTAATGTATTGCCTCATATCTCTCAAATGAAACATTTTTTGGACTTGAGCTTAAAGATACAAAGTTTTAGAGAATTTAATTTCCTTTAAAATGAACTTTGGTTGGGGCAAAAATGTTGAAGCATGTGAAATTTATGCTTGGTCAAAGTTTAATTGACTTCTCCTAAGAAAACCCTAATTTGGAAACTTTTGACTTTTGATAATTTGAGAGATTTTCTTGATTAATAACGATCAAACCTTGATCAAATCATGAATGTGACTTCTAAATGTTGATGTTGACCAAAAATCTTAAAGATTGACTGTATGTTGACCACAATTGACTTTTTACCCATTATAGTTAATTTTTAGTCATCTGAGCAATTGATTGAGCAAACTTGTGATGCAAGGCTTGAAACTTGGCATAAGCATTCTTTGAGACATATGAGAAATCATGAAATCCACTTGAGGCATTATAAACTTAATCTTCCTTGAGAAATATGAAACCCTAGTTGTAGGTCCATTGCTTAGGAGGAGAATTCGTCTGATCAATTCTTGAGCATCCTTGAGCAAATAGAAACCCTAGGATCATGAGGAGATGTCTTGAAGAAATGGGAGGGAAAATTTTGGGGTACAAAAATCCAAAAGAAATTGATGTCTGTTGTACCCCAAAATTTGCCCTCCCTTTTTCACAAGAAATCACAACCCTAGGGTTTTCTCTGATTTTTAAGATTGGCTCAAGAATCGATCAAACAGACTTTTCTTTAGCAGTAAATCCAGAATTAGGGTTTTCTCTCGCATTTATCAGAAGAAATTGGATCCATAGAAATTCAGTTTGCTGCTACATGTTTTCACGCTTGTTCAAGATTATTGGTTGTTCTCAAGGCTTGATTATTCTAGGATAAGAGATAGGAGCTGAAACTGTCTAATCCAGATTAATCAGGTAATGGGCGTCTGTTAAGACATCTGCTTGTTAATGGAACTAAACGTTTGCCTGTTAATGGAATGCTTGCTTGTTTATTATACAATGCGTATTATGATTGGGATACTGTTGCAAGAATATGAGATTACAGAGTTTTTAGGGATTACTTGGATTTTAAGTTATCTGCATTGGAAATGCTGGAATGCAATTTCAGTTATTTTAAATCAAGAATCTTAAATAAAAAGTGAAGATGCAAAGGAAGAATTGAAAGATATTGACAGTAGAAGGATTTATTGAAGTATCAGATGATCTCATAAAAGATTTTTCATTCATTGCAAATGATTGTTACAAAAATAATTTATTGTTTGAATATTATATGTTTTACAACTTATAGTATTTGAAGAATAAATTATTATAATGAATAAAAAAATTCTCAGCCTAAGCCTCCTAAACTCCATTGCTCCCATGCTCAAAGTCCGCTGCTTCCTCTATCGTCCAAGTTGCATTCACCTGAAAAAGAAGAAAGAAAAAGAAATTAGTACAGTTAATTGAAAAAAAAAATTTCAAACAAAAAAATAAAGGAGAAGGTCATCATTAAAGTTTGCCGTCCGAAATCAGAATGCTATTTGTTCATCATGTTTTTATTTTTCTCTTTGCAAATCACAAGAAGATTGCTCTTCTTGGTTCACAAAGAGAAGAGTAAAAGATTAAAAAAATGCAAGAATACAAAAGAAATTGGTTCAAATGCAAAACATGGGCCATGATATACAAAAGCAAGGTACAATGTAAGCATACAAAGACATGTTGCATACAAAGCAAACTTGCAGCAAAACTATGCCAAACTGAATACCAAACTGCAGTAACCAAACTGAGTTGCAAAACAAGCCAAGATGCATTGCTAAAATGTTATACAAACATAAACTAAGCAAACTAAGAATGGAAAGCCAAACTAGATGCAGCATACAAGTACAGAAAATACAACAGGAAAATGCAACAGGTAATGCAGAGATAAACCAATT
The DNA here is from genome assembly GCA_948472305.1 of Vicia faba. Classification (NCBI taxonomy): domain Eukaryota; kingdom Viridiplantae; phylum Streptophyta; class Magnoliopsida; order Fabales; family Fabaceae; genus Vicia; species Vicia faba. Next base: position 1,467,445,825 of record OX451739.1, on the reverse strand, counting down.
GACAAGCCAAAAGCTTGTCATAGCTGTCATCGTGTTCCAGGCATAGGACACTTTTCAGAATATAATATAATAAGCAAAAAGTGCTTATTTCATAGAGAGAGGAAGAGAGAAAGAGAGGACCTTTTGTGAAAAGTTTGCAGTTTGGCTAAAGCAGGCTGTCTCAAGTTATCAAAGGCAAAAAACAAAAAAAGATATAAAAACAAGAGACTGCATAACAGTCTAGGAGAGAGAACATTAGAGCTCAGCCAGAAATCACAAAAAATCTCCAAACCTGTACAATTTGAAAACTCTCCAAAACCTGCACAACTTGATAACTGGCCAAGCCCAGCAAAACTGTTAAACCAAACTGCTCAAACCACAAGCCTGGTTCAAACCACAAGCCAAGCTCAACACCACAACCAAGCTACACAAACAACAAAAACCTGCACAAGCTTGCAAAAACCTGTTAACAAAAACTACAAAGTCTCAAAAACCTGCACAAACTACAGGAAGCCTGTAAACAGATCATAAAACCCTTCAAATTGCAAACTCTCCAAACCTGCAAGTTACAAAACAAATCCTCAAACCTGCATAACAAAAACAAAGCTTCCCAACCTGCTTGACAAGCCTGCAGTTCCAAACTGCAAAACCACAAACTCAAACTACAAAGTCAAACCACAAATCTTGCCCAAACTGCAGTACCAAACTGCCAAACCAGTAACTCAAAAACCTGTCAAACAAAACACCACAAAGCTTGCCCAAACTGCAGCAAAACTATAAACAACAAATATCTAAGCTATAACAAGCTAACCAAATTGTTCACCATTTCAAACATCGTCAAAACTACCACAAAACAACCAAAATCTCCCAAAAAACCAGAAACAAATACCAACTCAGAATCATCAAACCATAAACTGCAAAACCAGTTCCAGAAGCAATCAACCAAGCCAAACAAACCAACAAAAAATCTCAGAGACATTCTCATCATCAACCTTCAATATTCAAGAGAGAGGAAGAGTAGTTCAGAAGCAAAAGCAAAAGTTTCAGAACCATGTCATCATAAACAATAATATCAGAAGTTTTCAGAACATTTCATCATCAAACATCACATTCAAAATCAACAAAGAATAAGAAGTTCAGACATTTGTCATCACTAACAACAAAAAAACCACCACAATGTTTTCAGAAGTTCATCATCATCAACATCATTATCCAAGAGAAAGGAAGAGAGGTTCAGAAGCAAGTCAAGAACCAAAACAGTTTCAGAAGTTCATCATCAACAACAACAAAGTCAGAAGCCATCAAAATTGTACCATCCAAAGAACAACAAAAAAAGGTCTCAGAAAGAGCTCATCATCGACCTTTAAAGAAGAAAGGAAGAAGGTTACCAAATGCGCGACCATCATCTCCTCCATCCTCCGCCTCTAGCCGCCATAGAAGCACCGCCGGTCCATTATCTTTCTCTATCACTTTCCAGAAAAAACTCAAGGTTAGCTTTTCCTCAAACCTTTGCTACGTCAGACACATAAGCATTAAAGGATTAAAAAACTGAACATGCAAGCAAAAATCAAGCAAAATGAAAACAACTGTAAAACGCGAACAAAACGAATCATACCGTTCAATCAAACGCGAGATCGTTGCAAAGAGAATGAGAAGTGAGAGGTGGCGCTCCGGTGGCTAGAGCTTGGAGGGAGTATAAGATCAGAAGCTTTGGCCTGAGAAAGATGAAAAGAGGATAAAGAGGATGAACGAAGCGGCGCCGCTGTAACCCCAATTACGCACAAACCCTAAAAATGAATAAACCCTAACAAATTGTAAAAACTGGACAGTGGGACTTCGCCCCAAACAAATTCCTTAAGCCCACATAATCTGGCCAGCGCACCCCCCTCCCTTTGCATTTTTGCCCATTTGTTTCTTTTATCTGGGGCCAAACACTAAACCCTAATCCCATTCTTTCTTTTTTAATCTCTTTTATACTAACCTTTGTATTATTTCACTAATTTATTTTTATTTTGTTAATAATAATACTAGTAGTATTTATTTTCTTAAATTAATTTGTCTTCTTTTATTATTAATAATTATTACACTAATAAAAATACAAAATGATAGAAATATTAATTTAAGTAATTTTTCTTTCTTTAAAACTTTTCTTTACATAATTCCTAAAACACAAAAAATAATAATAATACTTGATCTTTCTTTTTTTTAGAATAGATTTTTATTTACACATGCATTTCATAATTTATTGATTTTCCTTATTTTATAATTTGTTATAATTTATGTTGATTTGCGATAATTCGATTTGGTTGTAACACTTGATATTTGGACTTTAGTATCCTTGTGAGATTCATCCCCATTTGTACCCCCATCCCCAGATACTTTTGTAATAGCTTAGAATTTAATTCTCGCACTTTATGCTTTTAAAATATGCCATGACTAGAGATTAGGGTTTGTATGTGAAAATCTAAAATCAATCACTAAATGACAAACACAATGCACATGAAAGGTATTAGGTCATCTAGCGATTGATTTTAGATTTTCACATACAAACCCTAATCTCTAGTCATGGTATATTTTAAAAGCATAAAGTGCGAGAATTAAATTCTAAGCTATTACAAAAGTATCCAGGGATGGGGGTACAAATTATTTACAAATGGGGATGAATCTCACAAGGATAATAAAGTCCAAATATCAAGTGTTACTGTAGTTGTTTAGGTATTGGCTTGCATTTTTGGTAAAGCCCAAGTGTATGTGTGAATGTCATGACTGATGTCATAACATTCTAGTTTAGTTTGTACTGATTCTTTAGGTACCTTTGCAGAAAAATATTGTCATTCAGGTACTGATGTTTATAAGTGTGTATCTGAGCATTTTGCAAAATGATCACATTTTCCTAACTCAGTAGACAGGTTCCTCAGATGTCATAACAGATGTTATGACATCCTGTTCTGAACTAACAGGTTTGCAGGTTGGTTAATTCTGAGTTTTTTCAGGAAAATAACTCAGTCTTTCCAGAACAGAATCCTGCGTTTTCTGAGGGGTAACCTAGCTCAACCCTAACTTGGTTAATAAAGTCCTGTGACCTAGTCTTAAGTTGAAACGGAATTAACCCTAGGTTTTTGTGGAAACCCTAACTGAAGTTGCAGCTGCTATATATTCAATAGAGTTGCTGTTTTGCAAGTAATCCCTTTTGATCAGAAGATCATTTGTAATCTGTATAGGTTTAATTATTGTACTCCAAGCAATTATCATTGTGATAAGTGACTTGGAATAGGTTTTTAATTGTAAGGGTTGTGTAGCACTCAAAGCTTTGAAGAAAGAGTGTTTGAATGTTCCTTGACTAAAGCTGTGAAGCAGAGTCAAGTTAGTTGTGTGCATCACTCAAAGCTGTGAAGCAAGAGTGATTGTGTTGCTTGATTAAAAAGCTGTGAAGCTTAATCAAGTGTTTGTTTTTGAAGAGTGTCTTCATCAATTCATTAGTCAAATTGTTTTATGTATCACTGCTGTGATTGAGGGGGAGTGAGTAGGAACTCAGGTTTAAGTTGTACTTAGATTGAAATTGCATTGGGTAGGTCTTAAGTGAAGGAGATAAACTGGTTGGTTTATTCCTGAATTAACATCTCTTATAGTGGATTTCCTCCCTGGCTTGGTAGCCCCCAGAGTAGGTGTTGTTGCACACTGAACTGGGTAAACAATTGACTGTGTTCTTTATTGTTTTTGTATTTATTGTCATATAGTAAGTCAGATACGGTGTCATAACATTGAACGTGACATTGAGTATCTGCAGCCAGAATTTCAGTTACAACCAAATCGAATTATCGCAAATCAACATAAATTATAACAAATTATAAAATAAGGAAAATCAATAAATTATGAAATGCATGTGTAAATAAAAATCTATTCTAAAAAAAAGAAAGATCAAGTATTATTATTATTTTTTGTGTTTTAGGAATTATGTAAAGAAAAGTTTTAAAGAAAGAAAAATTACTTAAATTAATATTTCTATCATTTTGTATTTTTATTAGTGTAACAATTATTAATAATAAAACAAGACAAATTAATTTAAGAAAATAAATACTAGTATTATTATTAACAAAATAAAAACAAATTAGTGAAATAATACAAAGGTTAGTATAAAAGAGATTAAAAAAGAAAGAATGGGCTTAGGGTTTAGTGTTTGGCCCAAGATAAAAGAAACAAATGGGCAAAAATGAAAAGGGAGGAGGGTGCGCTGGCCAGATTATGTGGGCTTAAGGCATTTGTTTGGGGCGAAGGCCCACTGTCCAGTTTTTACAATTTGTTAGGGTTTATTCATTTTTAGGGTTTGTGCGTTATTAGGGTTACAGTCGTGCCGCTTCATTCATCCTCTTCATCCTCTTTTCATCTTTCTCAGGCCAAAGCTTCTGATCTTATACTCCCTCCAAGCTCTAGCCACCGGAGCGCCACCTCTCACTTCTCATTCTCTTTGCAATGATCTCGCGTTTGATTGAACAGTACGATTCGTTTTGTTCGCGTTTTACAGTTGTTTTCATTTTGCTTGATTTTTGCTTGCATGTTCAGTTTTTTAATCCTTTGATGCTTATGTGTCTGGCGTAGCGAAGGTTTGAGGAAAAGCTTACCTTGAGTTTTTTCTGGAAAGTGATGGAGAAAGATAATGGACCGGCGGCGCTTCTATGGCGGCTAGAGGCGGAGGATGGAGGAGATGATGGTCGCACGTTTGGTAACCTTCTTCCTTTCTTCTTTAAAGGTCGATGATGAGCTCTTTCTGAGACCTTTTTTTGTTGTTCTTTGGATGGTACGATTTTGATGGCTTCTGACTTTGTTGTTGTTGATGATGAACTTCTGAAACTGTTTTGGTTCTTGACTTGCTTCTGAACCTCTCTTCTTTTCTCTTGGATATTGATGTTGATGATGATGAACTTCTGAAAACACTGTGTTGGTTTTTTTGTTGTTGGTGATGACAAATGTCTGAAACTTCTTATTCTTTGTTGATTTTGAATTTGATGTTTGATGATGAAATATTCTAAAAACTTCTGATATTATTGTTTATGATGACATGGTTCTGAAACTTTTGCTTTTGCTTCTGAACTACTCTTCCTCTCTCTTGAATATTGAAGGTTGATGATGAGAATGTCTATGAGATTTTTTGTTGGTTTGTTTGGCTTGGTTGATTGCTTTTGGAACTGGTTTTGCAGTTTATGGTTTGATGATTCTGAGTTGGTATTTGTTTCTGATTTTTTGGGAGATTTTGGTTGTTTTGTGGTAGTTTTGATGATGTTTGAAATAGTGAACAATTTGGTTAGCTTATTATAGCTTGGCTGTTTGTTGTTTATAGTTTTGCTGCAGTTTGGGCAAGCTTTGTGGTGTTTTGTTTGACAGGTTTTTGAGTTACTGGTTTGGCAGTTTGGTACTGTAGTTTGGGCAAGCTTTGTGGTTTGAGTTTGTGGTTTGAGTTTATGGTTTTGCAGTTTGGAACTGTAGGCTTGGCAAGCAGGTTGGGAAGCTTTGTTTTTGTTATGCAGGTTTGAGGATTTGTTTTGTAACTTGCAGGTTTGGAGAGTTTGCAATTTGAAGGGTTTTATGATCTGTTTACAGGCTTCCTGTAGTTTGTGCAGGTTTTTTAGACTTTGTAGTTTTTGTTAACAGGTTTTTGCAAGCTTGTGCAGGTTTTTGTTGTTTGTGTAGCTTGGTTGTGGTGTTGAGCTTGGCTTGTGGTTTGAACCAGGCTTGTGGTTTGAGCAGTTTGGTTTAAAAGTTTTGCTGGGCTTGGCCAGTTTTCAAGTTGTGCAGGTTTTGGAGAGTTTTCAAATTGTACAGGTTTGGAGAGTTTTTGTGATTTCTGGCTGGGCTCTAATGTTCTCTCTCCTAGATTGTTATGCAGTCTCTTGTTTTTATATCTTTTTTTTTGTTTTTTACCTTTGATAACTTAAGACAGCCTGCTTTAGCCAAACTGCAAACTTTTCACAAAAGGTCCTCTCTTTCTCTCTTCCTCTCTCTATGAAATAAGCACTTTTTGCTTATTATATTATATTCTGAAAAGTTGCTTATGCCTGGAACACGATGACAGCTATGACAAGCTTTTGGCTTGTCAATTGGTTTATCTCTGCATTACCTGTTGCATTTTCCTGCTGTATTTTATGTACTTGTATGCTGCATCTAGTTTGGCTTGCCATTCTTAGTTTGCTTAGTTTATGTTTGTATAACATTTTTAGCAATGCATCTTGGCTTGTTTTGCAACTCATTTTGGTTACTGCAGTTTGGTATTCAGTTTGTCATAGTTTTGCTGCAAGTTCGCTTTGTATGCAGCATGTCTTTGTATGCTTGCCTTGTACCTTTCTTTTGTACAACATGGCTCATGTTTTGCATTTGAACCAATTGCTTTTGTATGCTTGCATTTTTTTATCTTTTACTCTTATCTTTGTGAACCAAGAAGAGAAATCTTCTTGTGATTTGCAAAGAGAAAAATAAAAACATGATGAACAAATAGCATTCTGATTCCAGACGACAAACTTTAATGATGACCTTCTCCTTTCTTTTTTTGTTTGAAAATTCTTTTTTCAATTAACTGTACTAATTTCTTTTTCTTTCTTCTTTTTCAGGTGAATGCAACTTGGACGATAGAGGAAGCAGCGGACTTTGAGCATGGGAGCGATGGAGTTTAGGAGGCTTAGGCTTAGAATTTTTTTATTCATTGTAATAATTTATTCTTCAAATACTATAAGTTGTAAAACATATAATATTCAAACAATAAATTATTTTTGTAACAATCATTTGCAATGAATGAAAAATCTTATATGAGATCATCTGATACTTCAATAAATCCTTCTACTGTCAATATCTTTCAATTCTTCCTTTGCATCTTCACTTTTTATTTAAGATTCTTGATTTAAAATAACTGAAATTGCATTCCAGCATTTCCAATGCAGATAACTTAAAATCCAAGTAATCCCTAAAAATCTGTAATCTCATATTCTTGCAACAGTATCCCAATCAAAATACGCATTGTATAATAAACAAGCAAGCATTCCATTAACATGCAAACATTTAGTTCCATTAACAAGCAGATGTCTTAACAGACGCCCATTACCTGATTAATCTGGATTAGACAGTTTCAGCTCCTATCTCTTATCCCAGAATAATCAAGCCTTGAGAACAACCAATAATCTTGAACAAGCATGAAAACATGTAGCAGCAAACTGAATTTCTGTGGATCCAATTTCTTCTGAGAAATGCGAGAGAAAACCCTAATTCTGGATTTACTGCTAAAGAAAAGTCTGTTTGATCGATTCTTGAGCCAATCTTAAAAAACAGAGAAAACCCTAGGGTTGTGATTTCTTATGAAAAAGGGAGGGCAAATTTTGGGGTACAACAGCTGCCCCTGTTCAATCTTCTTGAACCTGAAGAATTAGATTGGCAATTTTGTCGTTCGCGACTCGAAGGTAAAAGATGATTGGACACTAGAGTGCCCATAAATTTGCACTCGTCAAAGCATAGTTGAGGGAATGGGCTTAAAGATGCCATTTGGAGATGTGACAGAATCTTGTCGGAGATGGGCTTAAAGATGCCATCCAATAATATTTATTGAACTGTATGTTGTAGGTGAAAGAATGAGTATCAGAAAGGTATCCGTGTTTGGAACGTCTCTGAGCTGGGGGTCTGAATAAGCAATAGATTAGCATCCGTGTTTGGAGTCTCCATAAACTATTTTCAGAAGTTGAACCTGAACAAGAGATAGATTAACATCCATGTTGGGAAGTGTTGTACCCCAAAATTTGCCCTCTCATGTTTTCCAAAGTCTTCCCCCTGCATGGTTGACCAGAAACCCTTGCCTAAAGAAAAAGAAAATTTTTGAGTGGTGCTTTAAGTATCTTTCGATTGGCATTCTGAAAGACCCTTCGATTGGTATTCTGAAGGAGCCTTTCGATTGGCATGGATAATACCCTTCGATTGGAATTATGGACAAGCACTTCGATTGGCATGGATAATTCCCTTCGATTGGCATTATGGACAAGCACTTCGATTGACATTCCAAAAATGCTTCAATTGGCATTATGGACAAGCACTTCGATTGGCATTGTGTCAAGGCCTTCGATTGGAATTCTGAAAGACCTTTTCGTTTGGCACCCTGGGCCAAGCCTTTCAATTGGCATGCCACGGGATCCTTCGATTTAGCATTGTGTCAAGGAATCTTTGACAGACATGTTAACCATGTCCTTCGATTAACATAAACAACACCTTTCGATTGGCCTATTAACAAAGCTTTTCGATTGGAATTTTAACAAGTACCCTTTGATTGGTATATGGACAAATACCCTTCAATTGGCATTTCAAAAGGTCCTTGGACTGGAACTTTAGAGTGTCCTTCGACTGAAACTTCAGAGTTTCCCTTAATAAGAACATCAGAACGAAATGACCTTCGAATGGCATTTCAGTGCGGAGTTTCCCTTAATCTAAGATGCTCTGATGAAGGAAGTTCTGAACACTTCGAATCAGAACTTAGAATCATCACAAGGCAATGGCTGGTCGAAGTTGTCTAATAGGGAATGTTCTAAATAGATTCGAATTGGACTTTGAAGCTGGCAAAGAAGGCCCATTCGAAGGGTACATAAGAAACCCATTCGAAGGACACACAGCCGGTGAAAACGAATGTTGTTTTGTTCCAGTCTGGTTGAAAGGTCTAGAAAGATGGAGGATTCGACTCAAAAGATCAAGTTGAACATTCAGACCCATAGGCTAGGCCACGTGTCTTCCCTTTTTAGGCATGTACCCATTTATTGTCTAAGACCACTTGCACTTAATAGCACAGTACTACCTTTTAGGAAAGTCTGTCTTGAGCCTTGCGCCTATTTTCCTTCAGCATGAAGCAACCCCATCTGAACCATTCATCTTGCTTTTGTGGCACAAGTGGACATTCACTTTCCAGCTGGGCCTTATTTTATTATTTTCTCTCCCCAAGCTTCCCAAAAGCCTTTCTCTATAAATAGAGAGTTCATTTGCACAAAGAAGGGGGCAGGGAAGAAGAGGAGAACGTATCTTCAAAATTCTCACACACCACAAAATTCTCAAACACTTAAACACTTAAACACTTAAACACTCACCAAACACATACCCAGAATCCAAACAACAAATCCAGAACTGCATCCTCCTGCCTAACACCAGAACATCAAACCTGTGTTACAAATACAAGCCTAAGGCACAACAAGCCTTGAGGCCTGCATAACCTCAAAACCTGCCTTCCTTACCAAAGCCAGAAAACTCAAGCCAGTTCAACTGCAACTGCAAACAAACCTGCCTAAAGCCAGTCCAACTGCAACTGCAAGCAAGCCTGTATCAAAACTAACAAAAACTCAGACCTGCCTGTATCAAACCAAAGAGCAAACACTTATCCCCTTAGAATCTGAAACATCCCTATACCTTGTTAACCTTTGAATCCAGTAGGAAGAACCTCACACTTATCCAGTATCAAAGACATAACTCCTGGTTCCTCCCTTCGAATCCAGAAGCATTCAAGGAAACCACTTAAAGGCCCAACACACGTTCCAGCCTCAAGCAAGGTAAGTCATTCTTAACCTTGAACCCTTCATTTCTAGCGTAACATGTAAATAAGCTTCCTTTTCCTTTCAAACATGTACGTAGTGTTTGTTACCTTTTCGTTTCCACTCTTTTAGTTTGTTTTTATTTTCTCTCCTTTTGGTTTTGTTCTTTGGTTTGTTACAAATGCTCTAAGAACTAACCTGGCCCTGAGGTAATGATAGCATGGCCTTGGGCCATGTTGCTATTTAATATCTCAAACGAAATAAACAAAAGACAGGAGTATGAAACGAAGCCCCGGGCTTCCTCACTGACTCCAGACCCAATCGAAGGAGACAGAAAGGCAGATTGCATCTTGCACAGATTCCAGGCCCAATCGAAGAAGGCAACAAGGCAGAAAGGCCCAGCCAGAGGCACACTTGCACTAAGTCCAGGCTCAGACGAAAGGCACTTCCATGCTGGTGCCAGCCTCCAATTGAAGTACATGACCTGACTGATGCCAAAGCCCAATCGAAGTCCATGACCTCACTGGCGCGAATTCCCAATCGAAGGACAGGACCTTACTGATGCCAGCCCCCAGTCGAAGGAGGCCAACAGAATGCAAATCGAAGGGTGCTCCTGCCTGGGTCGAAGAGCTCATTTTTTACTTCTTTTTATCTTATTTTTTTCCTTTACATTTCTATGCACTTCAATATGGTTGTAATAGTGTAGGATTTATTTTTTGCACTTTTTATTACTTTTGTACAAATGCTAGTAACTAGGTGTGTATGGCAAGATAAAATCAACAAGTAGACAACACAAAAATCAAAGACAAAATGCATGTAATCAAACACACTTGCACACATGCACCCTTAGGGTAATTCCACTTGTTGCCTTATAAAAATGGCCATGTTATGCATGTGGGATGTCTTAGCACAAACGAATTGAAAAAAGATCATAGTCCCTCGATGACGCTATCAAAGTTGCCTTTCAAAATGATCTTAGTTCCTACAGAAAAGTGCTAAGTCATTTCACAACATTGCTATCATGGTCATACGATGACCCGCGCCTGTCCCTTTAACATCCTAACACAAGGTTGTTCACCAAATACAATGGTGAAACAACACTGTTAAAAGGGTTAAAAACATAAGAAAGATCTTTGAGTAAAATAGGGTAGACAACTCTTAGTTACTTGATAAAAAATCTTGCAAAACATCCTTGCCACTTTTCAAAACACACTCCACAACACAATTCCAAAACAACTTTCAAAAAATTGAATTATCTTTTCAAAAAGACATACACCTTTGTATATACTCAAACAAGAGTCATTACAAAGGTTTCCTAGACAAGGCATCTTTTTCAAAACATTTTCAAAACCACACACACAAAGCACCATTTCAAACAATTGAAAAGCAAAGGCAAGTGATTTAAAACAAGTAACTAAGAGCCCATGGATAACCATGGATGAAAAGGGTGCTAGCACCTTCCCTTTTCATAATCTACCCCCCGAACCCACGAAAACATCTCAAAGGTCTTTCCTGTGCTTTTTGACCTTTCCTTAGGATAAAATAAAAAGTCGGTGGCGACTCTTGCTAAACCGAAACATTTGCAAACACAAAACGCAAATCCCAAGTCAGTTCTCCCACCGTATCACAGGAAGCATCCATAAACTATTTTCAAAAGTTGAATCTGAACAAGCGATAGATTAACATCCATGTTGGGAGGCATCCGTAAACTATTTTCATGATTCTTGGGTTGAACAAGCAATAGATTAACATCCATGTTGGGAAGCATCCGTAAAATATTTTCAAAAGTCTGGAGTTGAACAAGCAATAGATTAACATCCATGTTTGGAGAATCCGTAAACTGTTTTCAAAAGGTGAATCTGAACAAGCGATAGATTAACATCCATGTTGGGAAGCATCCGTAAACTGTTTTTCACGATTCTGGAGTTGAAGTTTACTAATCTTATCCTGAAAAGGGTAAAATATTAGCTGAGACACAAAGCGCATGAAATGTATGATGCAATATATGCGTTATATCAATGTTTATGATATATGAATGCAATGTATGCGCATATAAGCTGATAAGCTATCTTGCTGAGGAAGATAAATCCTGGATAGCTGGAGATAATAAAATCTTCGACTGCTATCGGGGAAAATAAATCCTGGACCAATATTGAAGAGTATGTGTGTCTTCAAGTTTTTTGACAACCTCTGCGGGGAGAAGTTATACTGTTGGGGAAATCAGGAGTTTGGGTTGTATGCCAATCTACTGGGGATTTCTGTTTTGTTGTTTGAGGATAACTCCGCTGGGGAATATCTGAAAACTCTGAGGAATTGAGAATGAGAATCTTCATTCTGCTAGGGGAATTTGTGCTGAGGAGTCAAGAACGAGAATCTTCGATCTACAGGGGATTAAAAACTGACAAATTATGCTGAGAGTAAAGAAGGTTCTGGCACCTTTACTGGAGAATCAAGGATAAGAATCTTGATTTTGTCGGGGAGTAAAAAATCTCTGGGGAGTAGCTGTATTGATGGAGAGTAAGCTCAGGACTCTGGGAGAAGCTTATTCTTGTTTGGAAGAAGTTCAGGAGTTTTAGGTTGTATGCCACTTTGAGAATGAGAATCTTCATTCTGTCGGGAATATCAAGAATCCAGGTTATACGCCACTTTGAGAATGAGAATCTTCATTCTTTCAGGAATATCGGGAATCTAGGTTATATACCACTTTGAGAATGAAAATCTTCATTCTGTCGGGAATATCAGGAGCTTGAGTTATATACCACTTTGAGAATGAGAATCTTCATTCTGTCGGGAATATCAGGAATTCAGGTTATATACCACTTTGAGAATGAGAATCTTCATTCTGTCGGGAATATCAAGAATTCAGGTTATATACCACTTTGAGAATGAGAATCTTCATTTTGTCGGGAATATCATGAGCTTGAGTTATATACCACTTTGAGAATGATAATCTTCATTCTGTCGGGAATATCACGAGCTTGGGAGTATGCCAATCTACTGGGGAAATGAGAATGAGAATCTTCATTCAGGCGAGAAACAGAATTTCAAGGGCTTCATTTATCCGTTATTCTGCTGGTGGGTTGTTTCTGCTGAGATTTAGGAACTTGTCCGTAATTCAACTGAAGTAAAAGCTTTGTCGAGATTTAGGAACTTGTCCGTAATTCAACTGAAGAAAAGCTTTGTCGCTTGAATTTGATTGTACCTTTCCTGAAAGGCAAAGGTTAGTGGCATATATCAAACAATGATGTTCTCAAAAAAAATGAGATTGTGTTGCATGATGTCCTGATGCACGGAGGTGTAATGTTATTCAAGACGACCTTTCGCTGGGGAAAATAAATCCTGAGCTGGTGAAGGAGAAAAGAGTTGGATTCTTCATCTCTGTTGGTGAAAAAATCAGAATAAATCGCTGAGAGATATATCTGAAACATCGAAAACCTGGAATATCTTCCATTGGCAAAAGAATCAGGGAGATCTTAGTGTCGATCTGACCAAAACAGAGAGGGTCTTGGATTAACTTTGACTCAACCGGATGATGGAGGAATCTTTGACGACCGTAACTCCAACAGGTGATGAAGGAATCTTTGATGACCGTAACTCCAACAAATGATGAAGGAATCTTCGACGACCGTAACTTCAACCGGTGATAAATGAATCTTTACCTGCCGATCAATCTGTGTATGTTATGACTGTTGTTGAAATGTAATTTGTTTTGGAGAATAAATCCTTGACAAGTGTTAGGGAAATAAACCCATGACTGTTGGTCTGCTATAGAGGTGATGAACTTCTCGAGGATTCTCGAGTTTCTTTTCAGAAGGATTTTGGAGAGATTCGTCACTGCCCCTAGTATCAAATATTTGTGGCACTGCTAGGAAATTTGGACTGTATGTAAACCTTTGATGAGATTGACGTTCAATGCCCCAAGTGACGGTGACGGAGACTTTCCCCTGGCTACTCTATACTTGAGAGATTTCTTGAAATCTTGATTGGACTGCCCCAGGTTGACTGGACTTTGAAATCTTGACTGGACTTCCCTAGGTTAACCGGACAATGCCATGTCAGGTCCCCTTTTGTTGATAGGATATTTTTGTAACAGAAGTGTCATCCCACTTGAAGTGATTTTATTCACTGAGAGAGCTTTCGTTCATCGGAGCTTTCACTGTGTGAACTTCTTCACTGTCAAACCAATAGCCATATGCAAACAACGATATTCAAATAATGCAAAGTTCATGCTTATCTTGAAATTTTGAAAAATGAGTTTTTTAGCAGAAAACTTTTTATAAGAAAAATTCAGCTCAAGATTTAGAGCAAAGCCTTACAGGAGTCAGGATACCTTTTGTAACAGTATGCTTTCGAACTAACCCATGCTTCAATTAGGACTTTTGAAGGGTTGTAACGGGGCTTGGTTCATGGTTTAAGAAACAAAGGATAAAGGCTCAAAGTATATTTTTACCCACCCGTTCTTCGTGATGTTCTTCAATCCTAAACTCAGTTAATTGTGCGTCGAAATCTATTCGAGTTTGGAACGAAGTTTTTTGGTGATGGTTCACACGAGTTGAATTTGTTGGAAGGCAGTCATTTTTGCAACATTTTTCATGTTGTTGAGGATTTGTAGTGACCTCTTTCTTTTGATTCATTATCCCTAATTTTTTTCTGACTGTTCCTGTTTTCGAGATTACAGTCAGCGGGATGCCCCAACTTTCTTAAGCCTCCTTTGTAGGTTTTGGCTGAGTGGGATTTTCTTTTTTCTGAGAGATAATGACTTCCTATGAGATAAGGAACCATCACTGTCCTTTGGTTTTAAAGGAAATTTTGATGTCGTTCGATGTATTACGAACTGAGAGTTTGCGACTAAACACGCATTTTGAATTAACTGAGAGACTACCCTGCCCCAGGTTTTGATTAAAGGTTTCAATTTTGTGTTTAAAACAGAAAAACTTCTACTTCTTTGGCTCGAAGGGGTTGACTAGGGATTATCTTCCTTATAACTCCAGTATTTAGGATTTGAAAGAAACGCCTGTACATCGTCAGCAAGGTCTGTCCAAAACATATTGTATGAGATTATGGCATTGTTTTCGTCATCCTCCCTCTAAAGACTTGTAACTTTTATCAAGAGTTAAATATCATAAAGAAAGTAGGAAGCATAATTCAAGAATAGTGAAAACGAATGGATGAATTCAAGACAAACATATGCAATGCATTAATGAAATAGAGTTTGACATCAACAGATAATTGTTTGAATAACAAAAGAAATTACAACTTGAAAATTCAAATGAAACAAAAGTCTCATATTTCGAACTTGTCATTTCAGGTGGAGAACCCTCAGCGGAATATTTTCATCTGGCCATCCTGTGTGAATTTCAGCACTCCTCTGTCAATCAAATCTTGGGTCTTGTTTTTCAAAGCCTAACAGTCGTCGGTGTCATGTCCAGGACTATAGGAGTGGTATACACAAAATGCATTGGGGTGATAGCTAGGAGCAGAGGTATTGGGATTCTGAAGAGGATCCTTTAAAATAGTCAGATTGACCTCCAACAAGCGTTCCAGTACTAGAGATAATGGTATGTCAATCTCAGTGAAGCGCCTTCCAGATGTATTTTGCTTACGCCGATTACCTCGTTGACGCTGGGGAGGTTGTTGTTGGGCTTATGACCCTGAAGCAAGCTGGGGAGCCTTTCCCTTGTCTTCTTGTCTCAAAGGAGGCTGAATGGTGACTTGATCTTCAACCCTAGTTGATTTCCCCACTTGGTTATCTTGAAGCAGTTTGTTTATGAGGACCCTTAGCTCTTCTAGTCCTTGAGCCAGGTTTTGAATGAGAGCCATCTGGCCTACCAGTTGTCCCATCATCTGGATTTTCATTATTGCCAACTCAACCTGTAGCCCTTCCAATTGATCATTCCTGATGCCCCCTGGATTTCCTTGGACCATGCCCTTTGTGAGGATAGCTTTCACTTCTTCTTTCCCCTGGGACAGGTTCAAGAACATTTCTTGAAGTTGAGCGTTTTGAGCTCAGATCTCTTTGACAGTCCTCTCTAGAGCCATCTCTACTGAAATAAACAATAGGAGAATAAGGAGACCTGAGAGGGAAAACCTGTCATGATACGATGCATGATATGTGGATGCATGTTTTCAAGAATCTGGCAGGGTAAACATAAGAAAATGTTAGAGATTGAACTTCGATCAACATATTTGATTGGAGAACTTTGTATCGGTGGATGTATTTCCATGAGAATCAAGCTCACTGTGTCAAGTGGGTCATAGCCCCCGATTCAAGTTGTTGCACTTGATTTTTTTTTGACGGCGTTTGTTTAGAGGAAAATGAATCCTCTTGCCCTTTGGTAGATGTCTGGTTCAACGTGACCCTGCATCAAAGACCCTTCAGATCCTTGAAATGGTTATTGAAAATGCTATGGTATGATGTTATGATGTTATGTACAAGTATGCAGAAGTAAGCAAGTGTATATACAAACAATCATATTCAAACAAAGCAGAAAATTCCTTAGGTTTCAGGCTTGCATGGAGTTCATAGGTAAGTACCCTCTTGAAGTCAGTTAGCTCAACATGTCCTATAAATAGTAACTGGGTTTTAAGGAGCTCAATATCACTGGATTATTTTCTGTGTTCATTGTTTCAGTTTAGCCACTTAACTGGCGACCGAAATATTCCTAGAAAACAACCCTCAATGAGTGTAGTATCGAGTATCTACCAACTTCGGACTGTACCAAAGCCGGTCATCTCACTACCCCTAAAAAAGGCCAAGATGGTCAAGTAAGGTTCTAAGAGTTCATTAGTGCTTCATAACATCACTCAGCGGCCCCGTATTCTCTTTGATTAACTCAAAGGCTACCGATACTCACAAATATGTCTCACTAATATATCTATTGCTTCAACCATGTCAGTATACCCCACACAGTTTCCACAATGTATTGCTATTTACCTATGAATGTTTCCCAAAATCTGGGTGGAGGATTCAAAACCCAAACATTAGAACCAAATGTAAAGCAAATAAAGAAAACAAGATAAGCATGCAAAGTTGATCTAAGCCCTAAGGTTACTCCACTTTTAAAGTTTTCCCCAACAGAGTCGCCGGTTCTGTGATACGGTGGGAGAACTGACTTGGGATTTTGCGTTTGTGTTCGCAAATGTTTCGGTTTAGCAAGAGTCGCCACCGACTTTTTATTTTATCCTAAGGAAAGGTCAAAAAGCACAGGAAAGACCTTTGAGATGTTTTCTTGGGTTCGGGGAGTAGGTTATTAAAAGGGAAGGTGCAATCACCCTTTTCATCCATGGTTATCCATGGGCTCTTAGTTACTTGTTTAAATCACTTGCTTTGCTTTTCCAATTGTTTGAAATGGTGCTTTGTGTGTGGTTTTGAAAGATGTTTTGAAAAGAGACCATCGTTGTGGCAACCTTTGTAATGATTCTTGTTTGAATGTATATAAAGGTGTTTTTGTCTTTTGAAAAGATTTCAATGTTTGAAAGTTTGATTTGGATAATGTTTTGAAATTGTGTTGTGAAGTGTGTTTGAAAATAGCAAGGATGTTTTTGCAAGTTTTTGATCAAGTAACTAAGAGCTATCTACCCTATTTTACTCAAAGATCTTTCCTAATGTTTTTAACCTTTTTGACAGTGTTGTTTCACCATTGCACTTGGTGAACAACCTTGTGTTAGGATGTTAAACGGGACAGGCACGGGTCATCGTATAGACCATGATAGCAATTGTGTCAAGTATCTTTGGTGAATTTTTGAGGGACTTGATCATTTTTGTTTAGGCAACCAAGATAGCGTCATCGAGGGATTATGATCTTTTGTTTTGTTTTTGTTTTGCCAAAGTACCCAACATGCATAACATGGCCCACTTTTGAAGGCAACAAGTGGATTGTAACCCTAGGGATGCAAGTGTGCATTGTGTTTGATTTTCATGCATTTTTGTCTTTGATTAGGTCAAACTATTTATTGATTTGATTTTTGCATACAAACCCTAATTCTCTAATCATGGCATAATTGAAAGCATAAAGTGCGAGAATTAAAATCCTAAGCTATTACAACATGATTATGGGGATGGGGTACAATCTTTGAATGGGGGATATTTGACAAGAAATATAAACCCTAATTTACTATTACATCCAAATTGAATTTAATTGCATAAAATAAATGGACAATATTTAAATATTGAAAATAAACAAATATATCAAATAATATGAATTATGCAAAAAAAGGTTTTTGTTTGTTTATGTATGTAAAAGTATTTATTGTAAAAAATAAAGAAATAAATAAAAGATTTATTTTACTTGTTTAAGGGTAAAACCCTAATTTCTTTAGGAAAATAAATACATTATATTATTTATGTACAATAAAATATATTAATATATGTAAAAATAAAATATACTTAGAAAAAAGTATTTTTTAGTGTAAATAAAAATAAAAATAAAAATGTAATATTTTGTATATTTTTATTCTAGAGTATTTAATAAAGTAAAAAGTATATATTTATATATGTATATTAAATATATTAAATATGTATAATATAAAATAAAATATGTACAAAAATAAATTATATTTATTATATATATATATATATATATATATATATATATATATATATATATATATATATATACACATATATATATATATATATACATATATATATATATATATATATATATATATATATATATATATATATATATATATATATATATATATATATATATATATATATATATATATATATATATATATATATATATATATATATATATATATATATATATATATATATATATATATATATATATATATATATATATATATATATATATATATATATATATATATATATATATATATATATATATATATATTTTCAAGTCTTAATAATAAAAAAAAGTATTTAAATGCCTTCAATGTTAGAAAAAATTAAAATAAAATGCTAAATAAATGTAAAAAAATATGAAAACATTTTTTAAGTATTTTTTATATTTGGAAATAAATAAACAAAATCAGAAAAGAAAACAAAAATACAAAAATGTAAAAATACAAGAAAATGGGCCAGGGGGTGCAAAAATAAAAATGGGAGGTGTCAAAAGCAAGCCAGGTCAAGCCCAACCCAAGCCAGCTTCATCTTCAACATCCAGATTTGAAAAACGCGCGCGCCTGTACAAACTTGGGACATCCTGTATACATGATCTATTGGAAAAACTCACAACATCAAACTTGTAGAGAATCTCAAGATGATTCCAACCATATAAAAAACTAATGCTAACTCTCAAAGACCAGAGAGAATTTCTCTGGCCCCAAAATCTGACCTAGTTTTTTCAGCATGTTCATGGATGAAATTCTCCTAGCACACTTAATATAAATGAAAACTGAGCATATGTACAGCTTCATGGTAATGAACACTACATTTGTCATTCATAAACCTAAGGCTAAATGTTCCTAAATAGAGAGATAGAAAGTGAAGAAAAACCTATTTCAGTTGGATTCGTGTAGGGCAATGTAGTGTCTTTCAGCAAGGCTTGAGATGTCTGGTAGCTTGCCTGAACTTCACTTGACCTTCTCCAATAGCTAGCTTGCCTTGAATGTCCTTGAATCAGTCTATAGAACTTAACCTGCACAAGCTCAAAATGAAAATGGTGAACACTGTAAATGGAGTTACAGTTGGTATTTGAGGTTTGGGATAGCTTGAGTAAGTTGAATGGAAGGTGTTTGAAGCAACTTGGGATAAAATGCATGAGCCAAATGAGCTATGGCACTCAAGTTGTAGAATCTGCCCTGTTTTGCCAAAGGAATGTGATTTCTGGCTATGGGGTGTTTTGGGGCTCAAGCAATCGTGTTTCTAGCTCAAAGGGGTGTGAGAAAGATGTTCAAACTGTTTATGTAAGTTAACATCGGCTGGTTTTCAAGTTCTTAAGCTTTTGACAAGTTTCTTGTTTTTGAAGTAAGAAAGTGGAAGTGAGGTTACAGGCCTGTACAGGCTATCAAATATGCTTGCATACATTGCTCTTGGCCCCTCTGATTTGTGGATTTGTTTTTCTGCAAGAGATCTTGGACCAATGCTCAAGGATTGTTGGTTTGACATAAAGCATACTTAAGCAAAAATGGAAATTTGCCTTTTTCTACTTAGGGCTTAGTTTTGTGTACAATGTCCAAATGACCAAAACAAAAGCTTAGACTGATGGATTTGCATTTAATTATGGAGTGTGAAGTGGTTTAGAGGTCTGCAAACTAGTGTAAGGCATGCTGGCTTGAAAATGCAACTTGTATGAACATGAATATGCCATGGATGAAAAGTGAGTTTTTACCAACTTCAAGCCTTCGATTCTCCCTAACCAGAAATGTGTTTGAGGAGTTCTTGGACAATTTGGAAAGCTTGCAAAATGCTCTATAATCCATCTTTGAAATGCAACTTGATATTCCAAGTGGAACTATGTGAAAATGGCCAAGAAGATAGGTCAAAATCCTGCCTAAACTAGGGCAAAATTTCACTAAGTTAAAAGTTTTAGGGACCCTTGTTCCAAAAATCATAACTTGAGATCCAAGATTCTTTTGAGAAAACTTTGTGAATAAAAGTTGTAGACTTTGTGGAGGATTACAACTTTCAAGTTGGAGGTTTTGTTTGAATCCATTTGCATCATGGTGAAAATGTGGGGCAAAGTTAGGAAAAATTAAGAAAATTTCATAACTTAGAAAAATTCTAAGTTATGAAAATTTTCAATTTCAAACCCTAATTTGAAATTTTGGGTTTCTTGATGAACAAGTTTCATAATTTGACACATCTTGATGAAAAATGACCCTTGGCACTTGATTTTGACCAAAAAGTCAAAGTTTGACTTTTCAGTGTACAGTCAAATTTTGATCAGTTGACTGAAAAATTTATCTGTCAATCCCATGCATTTGAGATCTTTTGAACTTGTTGAATAAGTCAAGATGATGTCATTGAGTCCTTGAGTCCATGGTTGAACCTAATTTGCCATTGGCTAGGTAAAACAGTCAAAAATTGCCTTTGTACAATCAAAACCCTAAAAATGACCATTTTGCCCTTTTGGTGATCTGATCAAATTTCTTGTGGAGTTGTGGTCCAAACTTGATCAAATGGTTCATATGAGTTCATAATGTTGATGTGGGTCAAAATTCATGAGGTTTGACTGTAAATTGGCCACAGTTGACTTTTTCCCCAATACAGTTGATTCCTAGGTCAACTGTCCAATTGACTGGGCAAAAATTTGATTCAACGCTTGAAACTTGGTATGGGAAAACTTATGAGTCCAATATGAAGTATGAAAGTCAATTTGAGCATTGAAGGTCCAAAAATCCTTGTGCAAACTCAAACCCTAGTTCAGGTCATCAGTGCAAGGAGATGTCTTGAGCAGAGCAAACCCTAGCTTGATCTTGAGTTCAAAAAGCCTTGTGATGAGAAATGTTGATAAAATTAGAGGGCAAATTTTGGGGTACAAAAATGTCTAATATCAATACGATTTGTCCGAGAGTGCATTATTGGGTTATTTGTTATCGCTTGTGTTGTCAAATTTTAGCGAGATGCATCCAAGATCAATTCCATAGTCACTTAATTGTTTTTTCAACCATAAGATTTGTGCGCAACAACTTCTGGAAGCAATGTATTCTGCTTCAGCCGTGCTAAGCTCCACACAAGCTTGCTTCTTTCATGACCATGATACTAGAGCATTGCCAAGAATATGGCAAGTGCTGCTAGTGCTTTTCCCTTTTCCTATCAGTTTTACATCCTACATAATATGCGTTATAATAACCAAGAAAAGAACACATACTACCTTTCTCATACCATAGGCCGAAATTTTTAGTTCTCTTGAGATACTTCCTTATGCGCTTGTCTGTAGCAAGGTGTGATTCCTTAGGATTGGCTTAAAAACGAGCACATAGAAAAACACTAAACATAATGTTGGGTCGGCTTGCCATTAAGTACAAAAGTGAACCAATCATTCCTTGATACTTTGAAGTGTCCATGGAAACACCAACTTCATCAAGATCCACATATGTTCCGAAACCCATTGGATTGGAGATAGGCTTGCAATTATCCATTTCAAATTTCTTTAACAACTCTTTATAATATTTTTATTGATAATGAACGTGCCCGTTTCAAGTTGCTTAATATGAAGTCCAATAAAGTAGTTCAATTTTCCCATCATGGACGTTTCGAATTCTCCTTGCATTATTGATGAAAATTTTTCACAAAGGTCTTTGTTGGTTTATCCAAAGATGATATCATTAACGTAGACTTGAACAAGTAAAGTGTGATTCTTGATCTTCTTAATGAATAGGGACTTATCTGAAGGGGTAAGAAAACACTTAGAAGGGGGGTTGAATAAGTGACTCTTTTTCTTTTCAAAACAAAGCTCAACAATTATGGAAGGACAAGGTTATTGTTATCGTGGTTCGTTTGAACTCAAACTACTTCAGTCCACCCGTCAAGGTGATTTTTCCTTTCTCAACACAGACTTAATCCACTATGATCAACTGATTACAACCACACAACAACTGTTGTGACTAACAATGCACAAGTAATCTTACAAGTGACTCACACCACTAAGACTTAAATCTAGTCCTAGTCTACTTGAGAAATATGACCAAACTTGGTCACTCAAGGAACAATTACAAGAGTTTAATCTTACAGATAGTGAAATAAAATTTGCTTCTAATCAAGCTATATCACAACTGTGATTTTTCACTTAGAATAAGTTTGCACAAAGTGTATGAACAAAGAGTTTGTGAGCCCAGAATTTCTCACGTAGTTTCTTGCTTCTTTTTGAAATTGATTAGTTAGTAGGCTGGCAATAAATGTCCTTCTATATATAGTAAGAACAAAATTACCGTTGTTGCCTTCAGAAAAGTGGAGAGCATTAAATGCTTGCGTGTTTCCTTGCACTATTCCATTTTCCAAGAAACTAGCTTAGACACTTGAGTGCTTGCAGCCGTCTTTGCATTAATGAGCAAACGACAACTTGTAAGAACATGTTTCCTACGCTTGACAAGACAAGCTGGCTTTAACGTTCTTTCAGAACTTGCTTTCAACGTCTTGAAATCAGAACATGCTTTACTCATCTTCTAGGCAGTGCTTTGCTTGCTAAGAACTTGATCAGTGCTTGCTTTCAAATAACTTTTGAACAGCACTTGCTTTCAAGTAATCTTATGAGCAAGGAATCCTGCTAAATGTTAGAAGATACAATTAAAATAAATTGTCTTACCAGAGTCAGCAGTTGCGCTTAAAACAAAAAGGTTCTTTCATTAAACAACTTCTTCATAATTTTTTGCTTAGCACATCAGAGTGCTTCTGTCAGAACATTATCTGAAACATTCAAATATGTTCATCAGAGTATAAATTATCTAAAATATAATTTATTGTTATCATCAAAACTCTGAGATAGAACATAACTAATCTTGTTCTAACAATCTCCTCCTTTTTTATGATGACAAAAATTATTCAGATATAGAAATAAAATATGATAAGAGATAAGAATCTCCCCCTGAAATGAATATTTCTATATATAAAACTTCCTGAGATTATTTATCAGAGCATTGAAAAATATCTTCTTGGATTTCTTCAAGACTTCTTTATGAAGATAATGTTCTGTTGGAATACTCTTTCAGAGTTAAAGTGATACCTGCAAAAAAAATTCTTTTACACAGAAAGAAATCTTGTATTTTGTTAGAATGTCTGAGACTTAGTCCCATAACTGTTAAACAGTGATTAGTTTAAAATACTCATTTTCTCCCCCCTTTTTGGCATAATCAAAAAGTGTATAAATAAAATAGTTAAAGAGCTTAAAAGTTTTCATAAAATAGCAAAAGATATCCAGAAGTACAAAACAACAAACAAAAGACAAGAAACAGAAAGACACTAGGATTTCTTAGTAATAAGAGCCATCCGAAGATTCTTTATCTCAGAGGAATATTCTTCTTGTTTCAACATCTAGTTCTTGATTTCTTGATTTGTTTGGTCTTGCTTATCCAAGCGCTCATGTATGACTTCATTCTCCCTCTTGAGCTCATTCAAAGTGTCCATGATAAGTGAGGTAGGAGCAGAGGATGACGAAGCTTCAACAGAAACAGGTTTAGAGCAGCAACCGTTGAGTCAGAATGCACAAAGGTTGAAATCAGAGTGCCCATATCCATTACAAGAGTTGGCACAGGTTCAGGAGCTTCCTTAATAGAAGGTTGATTTAATAGAACAATAGCCAGAGGGTTTGAATCGTCAAAGGCATCTTCAGATTCATCTTCTGATATGTCCATTGTATCAGTTGGTGTATCAGCAATCATTAAAGAAGACTTCTTATTCCAAATGTCAGTAGCTTTTGTCTTGAAAGCATGGATATGTTTGGAAAAGTTGTCCAGAACCTTAAAGTGGCATAAGTTCTGTAGCTTCAGTGACTCAGCATCAAAAGTTCTTCTGAAGGTTTCCCATAGAAGATCCGTTGCAGGTGGGCTCACACTTCTGGAGCGATCTTCCTTCAGCAGATTCAACCATGCTTGAACATCTGTTAAAAAATTCTGAAACAATATATTCACATCTGGCTGAACAGGTTTTGGGACATCCTTCTTGAAAGTTTTGTTTTTCAAGAATTGTAGAGATTCATAATCCACTACAGTTCTTAAAAAGTTAGTAGGTTCAGAATTTGTTGTTGGTTCAAAAGTGGTTGAATGATCAGGTTGGTCAACAAAGTTAGGTGGATATGATTGTTCATGCGGTTCGGATTATTCAAAAGTTTCAGGTGGTTCAACAAATTGGTGTCCTGGAATATGAGGAGGTGAGAGTATCGGTGATTTTGATGTTGGATGTTGTGGTGAAGTAGGTTGTGTGATGTTAGGTGAAATTATTATTGTATTTTCAGCAGTGGGAATGGGGTTCTGAGGTTGTGGTCGATTCATGGCAAAAATGTTTTCAGACGGTAAGGTGAAAGGTGTTTTTTGTGTTGCCAAAGGAACGTCGATTCCTGGAATTCTCCAAGAACCAGAATCATACCATCCAGAGGATCTGGGTGATAGAGGTCTGTGAGGAGGTCTTGAAAAACGTTCAGTAGGAATGAGTTGAGAAACAGATGGTTCAGGGGGTTCTGAGTGAGAGGGTTCTGATTGAGAGGGTTCTGATTGGGTTTCAGAGTGTTCAACAAAGTCAAAGTCACTCAAGTCTGATAAAACTTGATTTCTCTGAGGGTTGTCAGCAAGAGAGTCAATGGCAAGGTCAGGTCAATATCAACATCTATATCTCCTAAGGTTTGGGATGGTTCAGCATATGTAGATACATTGACAGAATCATAAACAGTGATAGTTTAAGCAGGTTTACCTGTCTTCTTTTTCTTTTTCTGAGGTGTGGCAGAAGGTCCTTCAACTGCTTTCCTCTTCAAAGATTCCTGGAGAACAACATCTGGAGCATCTTGATTTCTTCCTTGGAGCCAAGCTAGATCAATAGGTGTTCCATTCTCTTTGCAGATTTCAATGTAGTGCAGGATGATACGTGGATGATCTCCTGAGTTGAACAGAGGGAAATCAGCAATAGGTATCCTTCTTCTCTTCACCACAGCTGACACATACGGAGTTGGTTCCACCAGCAGCTTGTCAATTATTTTCCTTTTCAGTAAATTCTTCCCAGTCATAGTTTTACCACAAGTAGGTTCTAGCTCCCCCAGAAGATTGGCTTCATCTAGGTGAGAAATCAGACCATTCTCAGTCAGAATGTCTGAGATTAATCTACACATAGGAATCCAATTCCTTTTGGATTTGGGGTTTTTCATCCTTTCAGCTTCCCTAGCCTCTTTTACATGGTTCCAGAGATGTTCAAATAGCAAATAAGGCAAATCAATTTTTACATTTGTTCCAAGGCAGAACAACAAGTACTATTGATCAGCGTTAATGTAATCTGGAGAGCTGGTGTCCTTCCTATGGTGAATACATCCATGGATAATTCTCGCCCAAATCTTGTATTTATCTTTCAAGTCCCTGACTTTTGAAGATCCTTGACCATTTGTGAAAATCTCTGAGTAGACCCTTGACATTTCCATTCTTCCACTTGGCATACCTGTAACTCCAAGTCCTTTAAACCCTAACAACTTTTTGATTTGGTTTTCAGTAATGGATATTTCCTTGCCCATTATGAAAGAGAGGATAACCTTAGGGGTTGCAATAGCATGTATCCAGAATTCCTTCACCAGATGTGGAAACACTGGACCAATGAGACGATCAAAAAAGTTTTCTCAACCTTGAAACTTAACAGCAGGAAACAAGTCAAAACCATTTTCTCTTAGATTCTCAAAATCTACCATTAACTCACTTAAAACTTCCAAATTGTCTACAGGAATGAGAGTTGTTCTTTCAGGAACTATGTATTGCTCAGAGTGGGTAGAAGAAGAAGCCATTTGAAGTTCTTAGAGATGAGAGATGAAGAAAAGGGTTTTAGAGAAAAAGTACATAAACGTTTTAGTTTGGAAGAGACGGTAAAGAATGAAAAAGGGTTTTTCAAAAAGTATTTATATGCAACAGTTTCAGAAATAGGTTTAGAAATAAAATTAAAAAAGAATTTTTGAAGAATTTAAAACGAATCTCATCATTACGTGCATTTTATGATTTTGCTAAAAATTAGGGAAAACGTGAGATTATGGCTAATCATTAACAGTTACCTAGAACGGCGTCAGTAGCTTTTGCACGTGTGACCTTTCAGAAACACACCACGTGTTCATTTTTTGAAGGATGCATGTAACAACAGTTTGTTCTAATGAATTTTTGAACTATACTTAGAAATGAAAACGTTAGAATATTTCAGAACTTTTCATATAGCTTATGACGTAACTTCTCTTCTAACTTTTGAAGAGTTGTTAATCAGAGCATTCATTTCAGAATATTCTGAAGTCAAACACAGAAGATAAATCTTATTTTATTCAAGACATAATTCCATACAAATATTTTTCAAAATGAAATTAAATCTATCTTCTGAAAGGGGTTTGGTAAAATTGTCAGCCCATTGATGGTCTGTTTTTACAAAAATTAAGTTTAAAATTCCCTTCTGAATATAGTCCCTTATAAAATGATATTTAATTTTAATATGTTTGGCTTTAGAATGTAAAATTGGATTCTTAGAAAGACAAATAGCAGAAGTATTGTCACAGAAGATAGGAATCTTACTTTCATAAAGATTGAAATCTTCTAGCTGACTTTTCATCCAAATCATCTGAGAGCTACATCCAGCAGCAAATATATACCCAACTTCTATGGTTGAAAGTGCAATTGTTGCTTGCTTCTTGATGTACCATGAGATAAGATTGTCACCCAGAAACTAGCAGCTTCTAGAGGTGCTCTTTCTTTCAATTCTATCTCCAGCAAAGTCAGCATCACAATAACCTACTAGTCTGTAATCTTGTGATCTTCTGTAACACAAACCCAGATTAGTAGTACCTTTCAGATACCTAAGAATTCTCTTAGTTGCTGTTAAGTGAGATTCTCTAGGATCTGATTGGAATCTAGCACATAAACACCCACTGAATAGTATATCAGGTCTAGATGCAGTCAGATAGAGAAGGGATCCAATCATACCTCTATAGAGCTTCTGATCTACCTTCATAATTACCTTATCTTTTCCAAGAATGCAAGTTGGATGCATATGTGTCTTGGCATATTTGCTTTCTGACATCTGAAATTTCTTCAGAAGTTCTTTAACATACTTCGTCTGATGTATGTAAGTACCTTCTGGAGTCTGGTTGATTTGAATTCCCAGAAAGAACTTCAATTCTTCCATCATGCTCATTTCAAATTCTGCCTGCATGGTCTCAGCAAATTCTTTTCCAAGGGAGATATTAGAGGTTCCAAAAATTATATCATCAACATAAATTTGACAAATTAAAATGTCATTTTTAAATGTCTTTCTGAAAAGAGTTGTGTCCACTTTCCCTCTGGTAAAATATTTTTCTAAAAGAAAATTACTCAGAAGACCATACCAAGCTCTGGGAGCTTGTTTTAAACCGTACAAAGACTTTTTTTAATTTAAAAACATGTTTTGGATGTTTTGAATCATTAAATCCAAGAGGTTGATGAACATAAACTTCTTCTTCAATATAGCCATTTAAAAAGGCATTTTTAACATCCATTTGGTATAATGAAATATTATTTTGTACAACAAAAGAAATTAATAATCTTATAGACTCTAACCTGGCGACTGGGGCAAAGGTTTCATTATAATCAATTCCTTCTTGTTGACTATAACCATGTGCAACCAGTCATGCTTTGTTTCTGATCACCTCTCCTTGCCCGTTCAGTTTGTTTCTGAAAACCCATTTGGTTCCTATAACGTTGAATCCTTTGGGTCTTGGAACTAGATTCCATACATCATTTCTGGAGAATTGATTGAGTTCTTCTTGCATTTCTAAGATCCAATCATTCCAGAGCTTCATCAATGGAAGTTGGCTCAATCAGAGAAACCAAACCAAACAAAGATTCTTCATTGATTCTGAGAGAGGATCTTGTTCTGATGGGATCTTCTTTTCTTCCAATGATTACATCTTCTTTGTGGGCTGAAGAGATTCTAGGAAACCTTTTCTGAGTGTGTCGATCAGAGATTTTGAGGTTGTCCAGAGCATTGTCAAGAGGATGATCTGCTGAGTCTTCCTTTTCTTCGGAGTCTTTCTTTGCTTCTAAAGTTTTAGAGTTTGAGGGATGATCTTCTGTACCTACAGAAAAATCAATTTGCTTTGGTTGTTGCTGGCCAAGCTTATCATCAAACCTGACATTGATTCTTCAACAATCAGAGTTTCTGTGTTGTATACTCTATAGCCTTTTGAGCGTTCAGAATATCCAAGCAGAAAACACTTTTGTGCTTTAGAATCAAACTTGTTCAGAGTTTCTCTAGTGTCCATAATAAAACAAGTACATCCAAAAGGATAGAAATAAGAAATGTTGGGTTTTCTGTTTTTCCATAATTCATAGGGAGTCTTTTCAAGAATAGGTCTTATAAAGATTATATTCTGAATGAAACACGCTGTGTTCACAGCTTCTGCCCAAAAGTGCTTTGCCATATTAGTTTCATTGATCATGGTTCAGGCTATTTCTTGTAATGTTCTATTCTTTCTTTCTACAACTCCATTTTGCTGAGGAGTTCTAGGACAAGAAAAATTATGAACAATACCATTTTCTTTAAAATATTTTTCAAAATAATGATTTTCAAATCCACCACCATGATCACTTCTGACTTTTATGATTTTAAAATCTTTTTTGTTTTTCACTTGAGTACATAAGTCAATGAACACAAAATGTGACTCATCCTTGTGTTTTAAAAACTTTACCCATGTCCATCTGCTGAAGTCATCAACAATGATCAATCCATACTTCTTCCCTCTGATGGATGCAGTTTTAACTGGCCCAAACAGATCAATATGAAGTAACTTTATTGGCTTAGAGGAAGAGACAACATTTTTGGATTTAAAGGAAGGTTTTGAAAATTTTCCTTTTTGACATGCTTTGCAAAGAGCTTCTGAGTTGTACTTCAAATTGGGAAGTCCTCTGACTAAATTTAATTTATTTAGTTGAGAGATTTTTCTAAGACTAACATGTCCCAATCTTCTATGCCATACCCATTGCTCATCGCTAACAGATAAAAGGTATTTAACGTTCTGAGATTTAAGATCTGATAAATCAATTTTGTAAATGTTGTTCTTTCTCTTGCCAGAAAAGAGGATTGATCCATCCTTTTGACTTACAGCTCTACAGGATTTTTGATTGAAGATAATGTCATAACCATTGTCACTTAATTGACTTATGGACAATAGATTATGAGCTAATCCTTCTACTAATAAAACATTAGAGATAGAAGGGAGGTTACCATTTCCAATGGTTCCAGAACCAATAATCTTCCCTTTCTGATTACCTCCAAACTTCACGTCTCCTCCAGCTTTAAGTTCCAGGCTTTGGAACATAGACCTTTTACTCGTCATGTGTCGTGAGTACCCAGAGTCCAGGTACTATGACTGGTGTCTCAATTGAGCTGTTAAGGACATCTGCAACAAATATTATTTTATACTTATGTACCCATATCTTTTTGGGTCCTTTTGGGTTAGAGTGTTTAAAGTTTTGTTTGAACTTTTGGTTAGCATAAGAGTTTCCAGAATGTGATGTATATTTTATATCATGTGAGTGTCTAAACTTGAATTGTTTATTTAGAGGTTTGTAATTGAAAGTCATTTTAGCAACAAGTTTTGGTATGTATGTCTCCTTCCCTTTGGGAGGTTAATATCCAATTCCTCTTCAGTTTTTCCCACTAACTCCATAGATCATTGAAGCAATTTTGCTTCTATCTATGCTTTTAGCTAGGAAAGTTTGAAAACTATAGTCATATTCTTTCAGAATATCTTTTGAACTAGACACAGATTCTGAACTAGAAATTTTTTGAACATTTTGAATTTCTTCTTTAAGTTTAAAATTATTTTCTAAAAGTTCAAATTTTTCTGCTTCATGTTTCTCAATATCAGATGCAAGACTCTTCTTGAGTTTCTTGTATTTGATTTTGAGTTTACTATATTTTTCCAAAAGTTCTGATAAACTATCAGCAAGTTCATTTCTAGTGAATTCAGAAAATACCTCTCTTGGTTCTGACTCACAGTCTGAGTCATCTGTGTGGTAACCATCAGAGCTAGGTTGGCATTTTCATCTTCAGAACTAGATTCATCTTCAGAAGAGTCTGAGTCATCCCAGGTTGCCATCATCCCTTTCTTCTTACCAAATCTTTTCTTTGGTTTTTCTTTTTTGAAGCTTTGGACAATCACTTTTGTAGTGACCAGGTTCTTTGCATTCATAACAGATGACCTCTCTTCTGTTTGACTTTTTATGTCCAGAAGATTCAGGTTTATCTTCTGACTTCTTGAAGTTCCTGAACTTCTTTTGTCTGTGCTTCCACAGATGATTGATCCTTCTGGAGAGCAAGGATAGTTCATCTTCTTCTGGCGCTGATTCTTCAGAGTTTTCCTCTTCAGCCTGAAAAGCGTTAGTATCAAATTTCTTAATTGATTTAAGGGCCAGAGACTTCCCTTTCTTCTGAGGCTCGTGCTCATCCAGTTCAATCTCATGACTTCTGAGAGTGCTAATGAGTTCCTCCAGAGACACGTTGTTTAGATCTTTTGAAACTTTGAAAGCAGTGACCATAGGTGCCCATTTTCTAGGTAAGCTTCTGATGATCTTTTTCATATGATCTGCTTTGGTATATCCCTTGTTCAAAACTCTCAGACCAGTGATCAGAGTTTGAAACCTAGAGAACATTGCTTCTATAGACTCATTTTCTTCAACTTTGAAGGCTTCATACTTCTGAACTAAAACCAGAGCTTTAGACTCCTTCACTTGAGCGTTTCCTTCATGAGTCATTTTAAGAGACTCAAACATATCATGTGTTGTATCTCTATTAGTTATTTTTTTTCATATTCTACTTTAGAGATAGCATTTAGAAAAATATTTCTAGCTCTATGATGATTTTTAAAATCAGCTTTTTGTTGTCTATCCATATTTTTTCTATCCACTTTGTTTCCTTCTGAGTTTGTAGGATGTGTGTAACCATCCAAGACTATATCCCAAAGATCACTATCATGAACTAGAAAGAAACTTTCTAGTCTATCTTTCCAGTACTCAAAATCTTCTCCATCAAATACAGGAGGTTTTTTGTAACTATTATTGTTTTGTTCAGCGGCCATTGTGTTTTCTTCTGGATCTTTTCTTGACACGGTTAAGTATTGTGCTCAGATTCAAGCTCTAATACCAATTGAAGGGGTAAGAAAACACTTAGAAGGGGGGATTTGTTGTGTAAGATTAAGATTGCGCCTAAGAGGGGGGGTGAATTAGGTGATGGTTGATTTTTGACTTATTTTATACTTTCTGGTTTTGATTTAGTGCTTTGAAAACTGTAAAGTGCAGAAAGTAAAGAGACACGAAGAATTATCCTGGTTCCTTCCACAACCCGGAAGTACGTCCAGTCCCCTTGCAAACACGCAAGAGATTTTACTATATTGTTAGAACTTTTACAAGACTCTTCCTAGTCTTATCCACTAAAGAACCTAACAAATAACCAAGAACACCCTCTTGGATTTCCAATAAGTCTAATGAGAACAATCCTCTCAAAAGATACCTCTTGTTTCCAATAATGGACAACAAGGAACAAAAGTAATCTAATACTTAATTCCAACAATCCTGGAAATAAGTTACACTTTGTATGTTTTTATGAAGTATGATTTCTTGAAAGATGTTGATCACTTAGAGTGACTTCTTTGAAGTTTCTTCTTTCTTCTCTTGTAAGCAATTCAAACTGTAACACAATGGTTAGATAATGCTCAAAGATTTCTGTTCTTTATATGTGTGAAAGTGCAGAAAATCTTTGTTCTTAAAAGTTAAGAAATATGAAGTTTGAATATTTTACAAAGTTCAGATTTTATTGCAAGAGAAGAGTTTTTTATGATTTGAAATATTTTGTAATATATAGTAATCAAGATACCTTTCCAAAAGGACACTTTTCTGTTTGTAAAACTTGACAAGATGCAATGTTTGATCATGCAACTTTTGGAGAAAAGGTATGAAGGATATCTTGAAACCAGTTCAGATTTTTCAGAATTTTCAATGTGCAAATCGATTAACATAACATGCAAATCAATTGCACGTGTTTGTAACGTTCAGAATTTCAAAAAGTTTGAAGTGTAAATCGATTAGCATGTAGTGTCAATCGATTTACAAGTGTTAAAAAATCAGTTTGTTCTGTGATCAATCGATTTACACAACCTGTAAATCGATTGCTGGCAGGAGCAAACAGTTTTTTGAAAAAGCATGTGTAAATCGATTTACACAAGATGTTAATCGATTTAAAGCAGAGAAAAACTTAAAAATTGTTTTGAAATATAATTGAAGTGATGTGGCAAGTGTGTATATCATTTTTGAGCATTTCTAATCAATGTAGTTTAATTGAGAATTGATATACTTGATTGCTTGCCAAGTTCCTTGAAGCTTTGAGTGAATGATGCTTAAAGATGATTTCCACTTCTTTTCCTTCTTTCCATAATGCTTTGTTTGTCTTTCATCAAACTAGCTTGTTTGTCTTTCATCAAAACTAAAGTTGAGTTGAGGCTTGAGATTACATTCTCCCCCTTTTTGATGATGACAAACCATTTTCCTTTATGTGTTGATCAGAATTTGAGCAAAAGGTGTTTTCTCCCCCTGAGAAGATTTCTCCCCCTATGGAGAAAAAGATTTGAAAGTTTGCTCTGTAAAGACAATGAAAACAAACAACCATAAAGTGCTATTACATCCTTCTCCCCCTTTGACATTATCAAAAAGAAGGGAAAGATGCAACAAGAAAGTATACCAGAAAGAAATGTATAGGAACATGAATGAAAAACAAAAAACTTTCAAAATTATCGAACAAAGTTTTAAGAAATAATTTTCGTTCAGTGGTAAATCGATTTACATATTGTATAAATCGATTTACACACAAGATTTTATTAAAAAAAAATGATTTGCTTCAGTAGTAAATCGATTGACATATTGTGTAAATCGATTTACACAGAAGATTTTATTAAAAGAAATGATTTGCTTCAGTAGTAAATCGATTGACATATGGTGTAAATCGATTTACTTAAAGAGAAAATTTAAAACATCATTATTTTTAACATTTGAAACAATGTCTATCCACATATATATGTACATTAAGGTATAGTCAAGGATTGAGTGCACCTTAAATATCTTGTTCATCGAGGATTCCAAGTTCACGACGAATTTTGAAAAATGCATCCTTTGCAAGTGGTTTTGTGAAGATGTCCGCGAGTTGATTTTGAGTGTCCACAAATGTGATCTCGACATGGGTCAAGATAGGTGCCGGATCCCATAGGAATTGCACTTTCTTTGCTACTTTCCATCTCAAACTTCTTTATAAGGTCTTTGCAATATTTTGATTGGTTCACGAAAATACCATGTTTGAGTTGCTTAATTTGAAGACCAAGAAAGAAATTCAATCTTCCCATCATAGACATCTCAAACTCTCCTTGCATCATAGACGAAAATTCCTTGCACATATTTTGGTTAGTTGAACCGAAAACAATATCATCTACATAGATTTGTACAAGTAAGGTATGATGATTAACATTTTTTATGAAGAGAGTGGTATCAACTTTACCCTTTACAAACCCTTTTTCACATAGGAATGCGCTTAGTCTATCATACCAAGCCCTTGGTGCTTGCTTCAGCCCATAGAGAGCTTTCTTCAGTTTGAAGACATGATTAGGATGTTTGAAGTCTTCAAATCCGGGAGGTTGCTTTACATAGACTTCTTCAATTATGAATCCGTTGAGAAATGCGCTTTTTACATCCATTTGAAAAAGTTCAAAGTCCAATGAGCATGCATATGCAAGTAATAGTCTTATTGCTTCCAAACGTGCTACCAGAGCAAAAGTTTCTTCAAAATCAATTCCTTCCTCTTGGTTGTATCCTTGAGCAACTAGTCTTGCCTTGTTTCGAGTGATTATTCCATTTTCATCCATCTTGTTTTTGAAAACCCATTTGGTTCCAATGATACGTTTATTTCCTGGATTAGGAACAAGTTCCCAAACTTCGTTCTGCTCGAATTGGTTTAACTCCTCTTGCATGGCAAGGATCCATTGATCATCTTCTAGTGCTTGAGCCACTTTAGTAGGTTCAACTTGAGATACAAACGCCATATTTAAGCATGCATCCTTAAGATTTAGCCGAGTAGATACTCCTTTGCTAATATCTCCAATTATATTGTCGATTGGATGATCACGATGAGTTCTCCATTCTTGAGGGAGATCATCATCATTTTCATTTTGATGTGAAAGTTCATGTGTTTGTTCCGGATTGACAATTTTGCCATCTCCGCAGGAAATCTCATGAGATAAATCTATAGAATCATCATCATCACAAATAGCAACTTCCTCCTTGGAGGTGTTAGATTCATCAAAAGAAACATGCATTGATTCTTCTATAGTTAAAGTTCTTTTATTGTAAATTCTAAAAGCTTTGCTAGAAAGGGAGTAACCAAGAAAGATACCTTCATCCGATTTTTCATCGAACTTACCGAGATTGTCTTTGTCGTTGTTAAGGACAAAACATTTGCACCCGAAAATATGAAAGTGAGAGATATTTGGTTTTCTTCCTTTGTAGATCTCATATGGAGTTTTCTTTAGTATAGGTCTTATGATCACGCGATTGCTTACATAACATGTCGTGCTTACCGCATCCGCCCAAAAATATTTAGGCAAACTTGAGTCACTTAGCATGGTTCTAGCAAGTTCCACCAAAGACCTATTTTTCCTTTCAACTACTCCATTTTGTTGTGGAGTTCTTGGTGCTGAAAAATTGTGGAAGATCCCATTTTCTTCACAAAATTATTCAAATAGACTGTTTTGGAACTCTCCACCGTGATCACTTCGGATTGATGTTATCTTTGATGACTTCTCATTTTGAACTTGTTTTGCATATCTCTTGAATGCCTTGAATGCTTCATTCTTGTGTACTAAAAACAAAGTCCAAGTGAAACGGGAAAAATCATCTACAATAACTAATGCATAAATGTTACCTCCGAAGCTTCTTGTTCTAGATGGACCAAAAAGATCCATGTGCAACAATTGAAGTGGTCTTGTTGTTGAAACCACATTCTTTGGTTTGAAAGTTGATTTGGTCTGTTTGCCCTTTTGGCATGCACTACATAATTTGTCTTTGATGAACTTCATCTTTGGTAGACCAATAACTAAGTCATGCTTAACCAATTTGTTCAAGTGCTCCATGTGAATGTGAGCAATCCTCTTATGCCATAACCAAGCGTCATTGTTGTTTACCATAAGACATTGTACCTTCATAGACAAATCATCTAGAGTAATCACAAAAATATTGTTAGATCTTATACCTTTGAGTTTTACCTCATTGGTTGCCTCATCCATAATAAGACATTCTTCTTTGTTGAATTTGATCTTGAACCCTCTATCGCAAAGTTGACTTATGCTAAGAAGGTTGTGCTTTAATCCTTCAACATAGAGAACATCCTCAATTTGAATGGATGGAGGTGTGCCAACTATTCCAACGCCAAGAATCTTTCCTTTGGTGTTGTCTCCATAGGTGACATACCCTTTGGCTTTATGTACTAGATATGAAAATTGGTGTACATCTCCTGTCATATGCTTTGAACATCCACTGTCAAGATACCAAACATTTGAAGTGGATTTCAAGCATACCTACAAAAACAAATTATTTCTTGTTAGGTACCCAAGTTGCCTTGGGTCCTTCATAGTTAGTTCCCTTTTTCACCCATGCATAATGTCCACTAGCCATACTGAAATTTCTAATATAGCATGCATTTGGTGTGTGTCCAATAATACCACAGTAAAAACAGTTTGGAACAAATTTACTCTTGTATCTAGGCATTTGTTTTCTTTTAGATATATTAGCCTTTTTCTTTTGATGATTATGAACAACTTGCTTCTTTTCTACTTTCTTGGGATTGGAACTATTACTAGCCTTTACAAAAACAGTGGGATTGTTACTTGGTTTCTTAGTATTCATATAACCAAGACCTCTTTTATCATTAGGATAACGTTGTTGGCTTAGTAATCCTTCCAATCCTATTTGTCCTTTTTCATATCGTTCAATGACTCTTTTCAATTGAACAATTTGAAAGACATTTGATTCACACTTGGAGCATGCAAAGTTTTCCTTTTCTTTTATAAAATTCTGTTTTTGAAGATCAAAATCTTTAGTCATGGTGTCAATTTTTTCTAGACAACTTAGAAGTTCTTTTTCTTGTTTTGACACCTTTTTGTATAAACTTTTGCATTCTTTTAAGAGTTCATCAATTGCACCTTGAACATCATCATCAAAAAGATTAAATTCATTACTAACCTCTTCTTCATTGTCGGAGTGATGCGATGCCATTAAGGCTAAGTTTGCACATTCGTCGCTTTCCGATTCCGATGAACTGCTCATATCATTATCTTCCCATGCTATGTAGGCTTTCTTTTGTTTTGAGTCCTTTCCTTTGAATCCATTTTTCTTTGGGAGATTTGGACAGTTTGGCTTGATGTGTCCTT
The DNA here is from genome assembly GCA_948472305.1 of Vicia faba. Taxonomy (NCBI): domain Eukaryota; kingdom Viridiplantae; phylum Streptophyta; class Magnoliopsida; order Fabales; family Fabaceae; genus Vicia; species Vicia faba. The sequence continues at coordinate 1,467,409,236 of OX451739.1, read as the reverse complement.
GCTTTCCACATTCATAACATGAGACATCTTGAGTTGATGTGGAGGCTTCTCTTTTCTTGAAGTGCTTTCTCTTATGTGCATGAGATCCGCCTTTGTCATTTCTGCCAAAAAACTTTCCAAGTCTTTTCACTAGAAGCATGAAATTTTCATCTTCTTCCGGATTGTCTTCTTTTACCACTTCTTTTGAATCAATTTTTAAGGCAATGTTTTTGGACTTCTTTTCTAGATTCTCATGTTTTTCAAGTCTACCGAGTTCCGTTTCGTATTCTTGAAGTTTGCCGAATAATGTAGCGGAAGTCATTGCGGAGAGACTCTTCTTTTCCGAGATTGCCGTTACCTTTGGTTGCCATTCCCTAGTCAATGATCTAAGGATTTTCAAGTTGAGTTCATCATTTGACAGGGTTTTACCAAGAGCAATTAAGTGATTTGTCAAATGCACAAATCTCTTTTGTAAGTCAAGAATGGATTCTCCGGGCTGCATTCGAAATAGTTCATATTCTTGACTCAAGGTATTTAGCCTTGATCTTTTTACTTCAGCCGTTCCTTCATGAGTTTGAACCAAGGTATCCCAAATTTCCTTTGCTGTTTTGCAGTTTGAGACACGGAAAAATTCGTCCATACTGAGAGCACCTTGAAGAAGGTTTATTGCCTTTTTGTCATAGAGAACTTTCTTTTTATCATCGTCGTCCCATACAGTTTTGGGCTTTGCAGACCCAACGCCATTGATTACCGTTATTGGGATAAATGGACCATTTTCAACAGCATCCCATACTTCCTCTCCTTGTGCTTCTAAATGCGCCTTCATGCGTATTTTCCAAAATTCAAAATATTCACCACAAAATAGAGGAGGCTTGTTGTTACTACCACCATCTCTGAAAACTGGTTGATGATTTGCGGAAGCCATTCTGGATCTCTAGGGGCAGGTTACCTATAACCTGCTCTGATACCAATTGTAAGATTAAGATTGCGCCTAAGAGGGGGGGGGTGAATTAGGTGATGGTTGATTTTTGACTTATTTTATACTTTCTGGTTTTGATTTAGTGCTTTGAAAACTGTAAAGTGCAGAAAGTAAAGAGACACGAAGAATTATCCTGGTTCCTTCCACAACCCGGAAGTACGTCCAGTCCCCTTGCAAACACGCAAGAGATTTTACTATATTGTTAGAACTTTTACAAGACTCTTCCTAGTCTTATCCACTAAAGAACCTAACAAATAACCAAGAACACCCTCTTGGATTTCCAATAAGTCTAATGAGAACAATCCTCTCAAAAGATACCTCTTGTTTCCAATAATGGACAACAAGGAACAAAAGTAATCTAATACTTAATTCCAACAATCCTGGAAATAAGTTACACTTTGTATGTTTTTATGAAGTATGATTTCTTGAAAGATGTTGATCACTTAGAGTGACTTCTTTGAAGTTTCTTCTTTCTTCTCTTGTAAGCAATTCAAACTGTAACACAATGGTTAGATAATGCTCAAAGATTTCTGTTCTTTATATGTGTGAAAGTGCAGAAAATCTTTGTTCTTAAAAGTTAAGAAATATGAAGTTTGAATATTTTACAAAGTTCAGATTTTATTGCAAGAGAAGAGTTTTTTATGATTTGAAATATTTTGTAATATATAGTAATCAAGATACCTTTCCAAAAGGACACTTTTCTGTTTGTAAAACTTGACAAGATGCAATGTTTGATCATGCAACTTTTGGAGAAAAGGTATGAAGGATATCTTGAAACCAGTTCAGATTTTTCAGAATTTTCAATGTGCAAATCGATTAACATAACATGCAAATCGATTGCACGTGTTTGTAACGTTCAGAATTTCAAAAAGTTTGAAGTGTAAATCGATTAGCATGTAGTGTCAATCGATTTACAAGTGTTAAAAAATCAGTTTGTTCTGTGATCAATCGATTTACACAACCTGTAAATCGATTGCTGGCAGGAGCAAACAGTTTTTTGAAAAAGCATGTGTAAATCGATTTACACAAGATGTTAATCGATTTACAGCAGAGAAAAACTTAAAAATTGTTTTGAAATATAATTGAAGTGATGTGGCAAGTGTGTATATCATTTTTGAGCATTTCTAATCAATGTAGTTTAATTGAGAATTGATATACTTGATTGCTTGCCAAGTTCCTTGAAGCTTTGAGTGAATGATGCTTAAAGATGATTTCCACTTCTTTTCCTTCTTTCCATAATGCTTTGTTTGTCTTTCATCAAACTAGCTTGTTTGTCTTTCATCAAAACTAAAGTTGAGTTGAGGCTTGAGATTACATGTTGTACCCAAATTTTCCCCCTAATATTCCCCTATCATATCATGTCAACTTGATCATAACAAGATCACATTAGGGTTGGTTCTTCCTCTTTTTCCATTTCCTATCTTTAAGTTTGCTCTTGAGGAATTTCCAAGCACCTTGGTTGTGTATTTTGTATATGTGTTGTTGACTAACCTCTAACCAAAATACACAAACTATTTGTCTTTATCTTTGTATATTTTTGTTTTATAGGAACCAAGTCGAAGCATCTGACAAATAAGGTTTTCCGTATGTGTGGACACATACATGTTATGTGTCGAACTCATGCAAATTGATTATGTCGAAAGGCAGCTTGTATCAATCCACATAGTCTTGTGTCGAACTCATGAAAATTTGATTGATTCTGTATTGTGTCGAAAGGTAGCTTGTATCAATCCACAGAGGCTTGTGTCGAACTCATGAAAAGTTGACTGGTTCTATTTTGTGTCGAAAGGCAGCTTGTATCAATCCACAAAGGCTTGTGTCGAACTCATGCAAATTGATTGATTCTGTATTGTGTTGAAAGACAGCTTGTATTGATCCATAGAGGCTTGTGTCGAACTCATGAAAAGTTGATTGATTCTGTTTTGTGTCGAAAGGCAGCTTGTATTGATCCATAGGGGCTTGTGTCGAACTCATGCAAGTTGATTGATTCTGTATTGTGGCGAAAGACAGGATGCATCGACCCATAAAGGTATGTATCGACTCTTCCTGTTGTGTATAACTAGCATGTGTCGACACATGCATGTTATGTATCGACTCATCCTGTTTGTATAACTAGCATGTGTCGACACATACTTGTTATGTGTCGACTCATGCAGATTGTTTGATTTTGTAATGTGTTGAAATAGCAGTATGTATCGACACATAGAGGCATGTATCGACATATGTTGTGTTATATAACTAGGATGTGTCGACGCATACAACTCTTGTATCGACACATAGCAGCAAAATACACGTGATTTTTTGAAAAAAGCCAGCAATTTCAAAACTGTCATCTTTTTGGCTCCAATTTTTCTGCATAATTTGAAAATTATATCATTAATTCAATTTTGGCTCCAAGAATCAATTACCAAATTACCACTAATCCCAATCCTAAAACTCTATAAATAGAGCCCTCATTTAATTCAAATGACAAGCTTTTGATAGGCAAACTCATCTTGCTAAAAAATCTCTCAATTTTCTCCATCTACCAAATTCACTCAAAGCTCCATTTTCAAAAGTTAGTAAGCTTTGCATTGAAGCTTACTAATCTTTGAGATAAACCTTCATCCAAACACTTTTTCTTCATCAATTCTTTACATCCAATCTTTGGTAATTGATTCTTGTGGTCGAATTGCAACAAATTCTGGAACTTGTTTGATAATTCTCTAATTCTACCTTTGGTAAGTTGGATCATCATATTTCACAATGTGATCTCTTTTGGATTTCTGGTTTTGATTCATTGAGCATTGTTTTATGATTCCATTAGTTCTATTTTCTCATAATTTGATGTAATTTTCATGCTCAATTGGATCCATGATCATAAGGTGTTTGATGAAAAGTTGGAACAAGAATTTGATCCTTGAGATGCTATTTTCGACTGATTTTAACAGGTTGCAATCAATTGTTGTAACATTGCAATTGTTTGTCACAGAAAATTGAATTTTTTTTTAAAACTGCACTGATGCAATTGGTAGCTGTCGAAGCGCAATTGATTGCAACAGTGTCGAAAATACTTTTTCTGCCTTATTTTGGGGCTGTTTCGACTCAAATACTTTTTTCTGCCTTATTTTGGGGCTGTTTCGACTCAAATATTTTTCTGCTCACTCTCTTTGATGGATAATTTGGATTGCAATTTTAAATGTCCAATTTGTCTTTAAACTCAATGGAATTTGTGATGTAGATGAAGTTGGATAAATGTTCATCAATTCAAATCTACCTAAGAGTGAATTATTTAATTCATTTTTGGTGTTTTGGATTAATGATATGTTTAATGCTTTAATCCATCTAGAGGAGTGGTTGAATTTAAGGATGAAAGAATTTTGAGATGGTGATCCAAATTAGCTTATCAATCCCCTCCCTCTTCATCTTATCCCTTTTTTTTTAATTGTGATACATGTTAAGGGATGGTGATCTCTATATCATTTATCTAAACATAAAGTACATAGATTGCTATTGACCGGCCTCAAAATCGGTGCGACTTCTACATAAGTCAACTTATGATTGCTTAACATAGCACTAAATTTTGTCCCGATTCTAATAAATGATCATTCGTGGCACAAACTTATGATTGCAAGCCCAAGTATGTTAATTTGATCTCTTTGATCCAATAACTTTGAGATTCACTGTGTGGAGGCTTTGGTTCTACCAATCCTCTAATGGATTTACAACACCTTTGGTCAACGCGAATCACTTAAACATCATTGATTATTAAATGTTACTTTTGAGGATTCCAAAATAGATGATATACTTGACAAAAAAGCAAATGCAACTTGTTGTGTGGAGGCTTTGGTTCTACCAATCCTCTAATGAGTTCCAAATGTAAGTTTCAAGATGGCCATCCAACTAACCACTAATTTCTAACAATTGACTTTACTTTATGCTTTTATTTTTTTATGTTTTATGTACCATTTAATTTAAGCATTTACATTTCATGCCATTTTTTATTTTGCTCACTTGAGCATTTACTTTTATGTCATTTTTATTTTTGCTCACTTGAGCTTTTCTTTTCCTTTTAAAGACACCTAATAATCAACATGAACCATAAAAATCTTTAATGATACTTGGACTATTTGGTTACTATCCTTGGCATTATGGAGTATTGGACTTCTTGTATTAGGATTAGAAACCTCGGCCTATCTTGGAGACTTTGTGACTTTATTTGATATTTTGTTTGGAGTTCCTGAGGTTTACCTCAAGATATTGGGTTGTTTGTTTGATTTGTGTGCAGGTTATTGTGATTACATACTTCGTTTGTAATCTGGAATTCACCTGTATACAGCCGTTACTCTACCCAATTTTTGCGAAGACTTAATACACTTGAAGTTTGGTTCTCTCAAGAGGTCTAATATCTTTGCTTGCTTGGTTTCAATCCAAAGAATTGTAATTCTATATTGACTCATAATGTCAAGTATTGGCCTCTTGTTGGTTAGATGGTTCTTATCCTTAGCTTTTACCTTATGCTTTAGGATACTCTCTTCATCTCCTCCCGTCTTCTTTAATTTCAAAAATCTTCTCCCTCCTTTTAAAAATTCTTCTTATTTCTAAACTTGAAACACTTTCATAATAAACATGGACTTAGGTCCATGCATTTTCAAAATATTTTCATATTTAAATTTCAATTAATTTAATAATATCTTGACATTTTTGTGAGAAGACTAAAAGTCAATCAATCTCATTTCAAACCATTTTTGCCACTTTGGATTTTTATTTTAAAACTTTTCTTAAAAGATTAGACTCTTGTCAATCCTTGTAGTGATGCAAACAACTATACTTCTACAATATATAGTAAAGAGAGATATTTTCCACTTGGGTGTTGAGTGAGGCATTGTTGATTTTAAAATCCAAGCCATATCCTCCACTTTGAGATGATGCAAATTCTCCTTTCTCATGATTGTGGGTAGTAAGTATGTTTTCCACACGGACAATGACGATGATGTCTTATCTCATAAAATTAACCAACACACTTGTGTTTCAAATTTTTAAAAGAGGAACTACGTGTACCCTGATCCCCTATTGCATGAAAGTTGGTATGTAGGCACTAAAGGTTCGCAACCGCGGCGGGTGCAAAAATCATAAAAATATTTCTTTTCTCACCTCCACCATCCATTTTATATACAACACATTTTTATAACCAAAATATACATATTTTTCAAAGAGGTTCTTGCGGAGTACCGTAGATGTTTAGGGTGCTAATACCTTCCCTTTGCATAACCAACCCCCTTACCTTGAATCTTTCCCCCTTTTTTGGGTTATTCGCTCTTTTCCCATTCCTTTGGAAACAATAAAGCGTGGTGGAGATTTTTATTTTGATTTGTATAAAGTCTAGTCAATCCAATGGCTTAGTCTTGAACATTTCTACCGCTATAGGGTTGAATAAGTGACTCTTTTTCTTTTCAAAACAAAGCTCAACAATTATGGAAGGACAAGGCTATTTTTATCCTGGTTCGTTTGAACTCAAACTACTCCATTCCACCCGTCAAGGTGATTTCTCCTTTCTCAACAAGGACTTAATCCACTATAATCAACTGATTACAACCACACAAAAATTGTTGTGACTAACAATGCGCAAGTAATCTTGCAAGTGACTCACACCACTAAGACTTAAATCTAGTCCTAGTCTACTTGAGAAATCTGACCAAACTTGGTCTCTCAAGGAACAATTACAAGAGTTTAATCTTACAGATAGTGAAATAAAATTTTCTTTTAATCAAGCTACATCACAACTGTGATTTTTCACTTCGAATAAGTTTTCACAAAGTGTATGAACAAAGAGTTTGTGAGCCCAGAATTTTTCACGTAGTTTCTTGCTTCTTTTTGAAATTGATTAGTTAGTAGGCTTGCAATAAATGTCCTTCTATATATAGTAAGAACAAAATTATCGTTGCTGCCTTCAGAAAAGTGGAGAGCATTAAATGCTTGCGTGTTTCCTTGCACTATTCCATTTTCTAAGAAACTAGCTTAGACACTTGAGTGCTTGCAGCCATCTTTGCATTAATGAGCAAACGACAACTTGTAAAAACATGCTTCCTACGCTTGACAAGACAAGTTTTCTTTAACGTTCTTTCATAACTTGCTTTCAACATCTTGAAATCAGAGCATGCTTTACTCATCTTCTAGGCGGTGCTTTGCTTGCTAAGAACTTGATCAGCGCTTGCTTTCAAATAACTTCTGAACAGCACTTGCTTTCAAGTAATCTTCTGAGAAAGGAATCCTGTTAATGTTATAAGATACAATTAAAATAAATTGTCTTACTAGAGTCAGCAGTTGCGCTTAAAACAAAAAGGTTCTTTCATTAAAGAACTTCTTCATAATTTTTTGCTTAGCACATCAGAATGCTTCTGTCAGAACATTATCTGAAACATTCAAATACATTCATCAGAGTATAAATTATCTAAAATATAATTTATTGTTATCATCAAAACTCTGAGATAGATCATAACTAATCTTGTTCTAACATTATCCACTTTTCCTTTTTCAAAACATTTTTCACATAAGAAATTGCTTAGTCGATCGTACCATGCCCTTGGTACTTGCTTTAAGCCATAAAGTGTCTTTTTCAACTTGAAGACATGTGAAGAATTATTGAAGTCTTCAAAACCAGTAGGTTGTTTGACATAGACTTCTTCATTGATGTTACCATTCAAGAATGCACTCTTGACATCCATTTGGAAAAGCTGAAAATTCATAGAATAAGCGTAAGCCAATAGAAACCTAATTGCTTCTAGCCTTGCAACCGGAGTGAAAGTTTCTTCAAATCAATTACTTCTTCTTGATTGTATCCTTGTGTGACCAATATTTCTTTGTTCTGCACAATTTTCCCATTCTTGTCGAGTTTGTTTTTGAATACCCAACAGTTCCAATGATATGTTTTTTGTTCGGTCTTGGTACTAGTTCCCGAAATTGACTTCTTTTGAATTGGTTTAATTCTTATTGCATAGAAACCATCCGATGGTTATCCAACAAAGCTTCATCTATTTTGGAGGGTTCAATTTGAGATACAAATGCCATGTGTAGACATTCATCTTGAAGATTGAGTCTTATTGACACTCCTTTGCTAATATCATCGATAATATTGTCAATTGAGTGATCTCGGTGAGTTCTCCATTCTTTAGGTAGATCTTGTTGATAAGTTTCTTCTATGAGAGAATCTTGATTGTTATTTTGATTTGCCTTGGTAACATCTTCTATTGGCATATCTAAAACATCACCATCATCACAAGAGACTATATCCTCTTTTGAGGGGTTAGTTTCATCGAAAGAAACATGCATAGATTCTTCTATAGTTAAATTTATTTTATTGTATATTTTATAAGCTTTACTTGAAATAGAGTAACCAAGAAATATACCTTCATGCGATTTTTCATCGAACTTACCGAGGTTGTCCTTATCATTGTTAAGAACAAAACACTTACATCCAAAAATTTGGAAATGAGCAATATTCAACATCTGATTCTTGAACAAATCATATGGTGTTTTCTTCAACATTGATCGGATGATCACACGGTTGCTTACATAACAAGTTTTGCTTACTGCATAAGCCCAAAAGTACTTCATTAATTTTGAGTTGCTTAACATTGTGCGAGCAAGCTCTATGAGTGATTGATTCTTCCTTTCTACCACACCATTTTGTTTAGAATTTCTAGGTGCTAAAAAATTATGGAAGATACCGTTTCTTCACAAAATTCTTCGAATGATGCATTCTGGAATTCTCCACCATGATCACTTCAGATTGATGTAATCTTTAGTGATTTTTCATTTTGGACTTTCTTAGCATATCTTTTAAAGGCCTTGAATGCATCGCTTTTCTTCACTAAAAACAAAGTCCGTGTATATATTAAAAAATCATCAACAATAACAAGTGCATATACATTACCTCTGAAGCTTTTAGTTCGTTATGGTCCAAAGAGATCCATATGCAATAATTAAAGTGGTATTGTTCTAGACACCATGTTCTTTGATTTGAAAGTGATTATGTTTGTTTCCCTTTTTGACAAGTGTCACACAGTTTATCTTTAATGAATTTTATTTTAGGCAATCCAATGACTAAGTCATATTTTATTATTTTGTTTAAGTGATCCATGTGAATATGAGCAGCCCTCTTGTGCCATAACCAAGCATTATTTTTGTTTACCAATAAGCATTTTACCTTCAAAGATAAATCATCTAAGGCAATCATAAAAATATTGTTAGTTTGGTTACTGTTGTACCCCAAAATTTGCCCTCTCATGTTTCCCAAAGTCTTCCCCCTGCATGGTTGATCACAAACTCTTGCCTAAGGAAAAGGAAAATTTTTGAGTGGTGCTTTAAGTACCTTTCGATTGGCATTCTGAAAGGCCCTTCGATTGGCATTCTGAAGGAGCATTCCGATTGGCATGGACAAGCACTTCGATTGGCATTATGTCAAGGCCTTCATTTGGCATTCTGAAAGGCCCTCCGATTGGCATTCTGAAGGAGCATTTCGATTCGCATGGACAAGCACTTCGATTGGCATTAGGTCAAGGCCTTCGATTGGCATTCTGAAAGGCCCTTCGATTGGTACTTTGAAGGGACACTTCAATTGGCATTATGGACAAGCACTTCGATTTGCATTCTGAAAGACCCTTCGATTAGGATTCTGAATGAGCCTTTCGATTGGCACCCTGGGCCAGGCCTTCGATTGGCATGCCAAGGGATTCTTCGATTTAGCATTGTGTCAAGGCAGCTTCGACATGCATGTTAGCCATGTACTTCGATTAGCATGAAACAGCACCCTTCGATTGATCTTTGGACAAAGGCCATTCGAAGGAGGTCATCAAGAGGGAACTCAAATCAAAAGTGTCCAGGTTCATTCAAGAGACATGAATATTTCAAAAAAGGAAAATTTTTAGGTGTCAGTTTCCTATCTCATGGCATTTAATGGCCTGTTTAATGGCTATCTCTTGCCATTACTGTACCCTCACACCCCTATAAATACAGAGGCCAGCATACATATCCAACAGACACGAAAATTATACAAGGGAACAACACACGAAAAAGACACAAAAAATAGAGAAAAGAAACAGGGAGAACTTGGAGGTACGCTGCCAAAAATCACCAGCACTTCCAGGAAGCCATACCCAATCCTTGAACCAGCCATTCCACGCCCAGAAATCCCAGATCGAAGGTGCCTACATCCAGGAAGCGCCCAAATTAAAAGTCCAGTCTGCTGGTAAGAAAGGGTAAACTATCCAACCTCATATTTGCATAATACATCCATACTGGTTGTTACCTTCGATTTTCTATCCTAGACAGGATCAAGAGGCTTGGGTTTGGCACCCAGGCCATGTCCCTCGTTTGCTAATATTTGCTGCAGACATAGCCTGAAGAGACCTAGCAAGCGCATGATCGAAGGGCCTGGGGTTCAATACCCAGGCCCTGAGTTTTATTTTTTGCTAACATACTTTTGCAGGTATAGCATCCCAGATCGAAAGAGACACCTTCTCTGGATTGAAGCTCCCCAAAGTCCTCCTGGATCGAAGAAGGCATTTTTCCCAGGATCGAAGGGAACTCCCCTTCCCTGGATCGAAGGCTGTTCATGCCCACTTCCTGGCCCAATCGAAAGAACCATGACCCTCTCTGGATCGAAGCTTCTAGTCCCTCCCTGGGTCGAAACTCTTTTTTTTCCTGGATCGAAGGATCCCCTTTGTATTTTATTTTTTGTTTTCTTTGACATTTTTTTTATCTTTTTAATTAACATTAAAATCAAAAAACCACAAAAACATAGTTTTTTTTATTAAATTAACTTTGTTAATTAAATTTTTAATTATCTTAACATTTTTCCAAAAAAACTAAAATTAAGTAGATTTAGATCATTTTCTCAAAATAAAACAAAACAACAAAAAGATTTTATTCTTAGGATTTTTAGAGGTTATTTTCAGATTCGCGCGCGTTTATTTTATTATAACTGTCTACTGGTTTGTAATAGCTTAAACTAAGACTTTTACTTTACTGTTTTTATTCCCCCAATTTTGGACATGTAAATAAATCCCCTCCCCGAAGCCTTGTAATAGCGTAGGATTTACAATTCCCGCACTTTAAATTCATGTACATATATTAACTGTTTAGATGTATGCTAACTAGGCTATGCATGACAAGATTAAACTCCTAACTTAAAATCAACAGTAGCTCACCGTGACATGCAAAGACAATATAACTGAAAATTGACACACTTGCACATGCCACTCCTAGGGTACACCTCACTTGGTTGCCTCAAATGTGGTCATTAAGTATAGGATGTTTTAGAGGTCGTCCTTCTGTCCAAAGATCAAAGTTGCCTCGAAATGGTTGCCTCGATAAAAATGATCTAAGACATTAGGGTTACCACTAAGGCGTCCTAACGTTGCTTTAGTGACCATACGTCCCTTAAACCGAATTGACCCGAAAACTCCAACGACGGTGCTACCTACTCCTCAATAGTGGAATAGCACTGTCTAAAGGACATTTGCACAATTTAATTCCTTTTTGAGTAGGTAGAGGTTCTTAAAGTACTTGCTCCTTTTAAAAAACAAAACAAGAGTTAAATCGAAGTTTCAAACAAAACTCTTTTCAAAACCCACAAACACAAAGAAAAGCAAACTTTTGAAAACATAGTGAGCAAGTACCTAAGAGCCCGTGGATAACCACGGATAGAAAGGGTGCTAACACCTTCCCTTTCTATAATCTACCTCCTGAACCTGAGAAACAATCTCGAAAAGGAATTTTTCTGTGCTTTTGTCCTTTCCTTATTGGATAAAATAAAAGACGGTGGCGAATCTTGCTTACCGCGACACTTTGCGAAAACAAACACAAACTTGAACCAGCATTCCAAAACAGTCAGTTCTCATTCCCACCGATCACAGAACTGGAGACTCTGATGGGGACTGAATAAGTGAGGTGTACCTTAGGATTAGATCACTTGTGTTTTCAATTATATTGCTTTGTATGCTCTTAATTTTGTGGGCTTGTATCGGAGTTCTATAAATCCTAACCCGAATTTGGGAAACATTCATATATAGCAATACGTTGTGGAAACTGTGCGGGGTATACCGATACGGTTGAAGCAATAGTTATATTAGTGCGACATATTTGTGAGTACCGGTAGCCTTTGAGTCAATCAAAGAGAATACGGGGCCGCTGAGTGATGTCACTAAGCACTAATGACCTAGAACCTTACTTGACCATCTTGGCCTTTTTTAGGGGTAGTGAGATGACCGACTTTGGTGCAGTCCGAAGTTGGTAGATACTCGATACTACACTCATTGAGGATTGTTTTCTTGGAATATTTTGATCGCTAGTTTAGTGGCTAAACCAAAACGATGAACATAGAAAGCAATCCAATGATATTGAGCTCCTTAGAACCCGATTACTATTTATAGGACAGGTTTTGAGTCAACTAAACTCAAGAGGGTACTTACCTATGAAACTCCATGCCAGCCTAAACTTAAGGTTGTTTGTGTGACTTGTGTGCCTTCAAACTTGAACTACTTGCACATTCTTGTTATCTGACAACATGAATTCCTTGCAGGTTTTGTTTACAGTCCTTATCCGATAATTTGGACTTATTGCAGGGTTTACTGACATCACCTCACACTTGTGCTTAAACGCATAGCATACACATCATAGCATCATGCCTTAGCATTTCTTTAACCATTTCAAGGATCTCAAGGGTCTGTAATGCAGGTTATGGTAAATCAAATGGCTAGCAAGGGGCAAAGGGGATTTATTTTCCTCTAGCCAAGGTTGTCTAGAAATCAGAACACGATGACTTGAGTCAGGGGTTATGACCCACTCGATATGGTGAGTTTGACTCTTGAAGAAGGACTCTCAACAACATGAAGTTCCTTCAATCAAGCTACTGGATTCAGATTCTAACAGTTTCTTGTTTACCTCGCGAGATCCTTGAAAACATTGCATACATATATCATACATATCATTGCACTACAGGTACCATTACAGGTTTCTCATCTTCTTCGTTGTTTATTTCAGCAATCATCATGTCTACTGAACCTTCCACTGAGCAAGCTATCAAGGCTCTCCAGGCCCAGAATGCCCAATTTCAAGAGTTGGTCATGAGCCTAGCTAAGGGTCAGCAGGACCTGAAGACCCTGATTCTGAAAGAGAGGAAGAAGAAGAAGAAGAAAAAGAGGACCATCTTGTTCAACACTGGACGCAGGTTTGGAAACGGGCTGCAGAATGAGGTTGATCTGACCACCCCATCTGAAGGGAAAGACAATCCACAAGACAGGAGGGTTCCTAGCCCTGAAGTCTCCGACAACGAGACAGACTATGATGAAGAACAGTATCCTCCTGCTGAGGATAAGTACAAACAGTTGGAGGACCGATTGAATGCTATGGAAGTTCAGAAGGTTCCAGGTCTGGACTTCGGAGATCTAGGTCTATCATTTGGGGTGGTGATTCCACACAAGTTCAAGGCACCTTCCTTTGCCAAGTATGACGGAGCTTCCTGTCCCAAGATGCACCTCCGGTCATATGTGAGGAAGATCCAGCCTTACACTATTGATAAGAACTTGTGAATCCATTTCTTTCAAGATAGTCTGTCGGGGACTCAACTTGAATGGTTCTGTCAACTGGAAGGAGCTAACATCCGTAACTGGGAGGACCTTGCTGCTGCTTTTTACAAGCAATACCAGTATAATGCCGACCTTGCTCCCATGCGTACTCAGCTTCAGGGTATGTCTATGGGTACAGGCGAAGGCTTTAAGGACTACGCTCAGAAGTGGAGAGATCTTGCTGGAAGAGTCCAACCCCCTCTGTCTGATAGGGAGTTGGTGGACATGTTTCTTGGGACTTTGTCTGGTCCCTATTTCAAACACTTGATCGGAAGCTCTTCAGCCGGATTCACCGAGCTAATACTGACCGGCGAAAGGGTCGAAGCTGGCATCAAAAGTGGGAAGATTCAAGAAGCTACACCTTATGATGCTCATAAAAAGCCCTACAATGGGAAGAAAGAGTCTAATGTTGTGTACAGTCAAAAGGGTCGCCATGACCAACACGTAGGGGCAGTCCTGATCTCTGGTTCTGTGTCACACCGACAACAGCAAAAGGGAAATCAACAAAAGCCAGATGAGCCTAAAAGACAGTTCACCAACATCAACATGCCGTTGTCTCAAGCGTTGCAACAATTGTTGAGGATGAATCTAATTACATTGATAGGACCTCACCCAAACCCCAAGACTTCTTCTCCTAACTACAATCCTAATGCGACCTGCGCTTATCATTCTGACAGTCACGGGAACGATACTAACGATTGTTGGGCATTGAAGTACAAGATTCAGAATTTGATTGACGCCAAGGAGATTGAGTTTGGTCCTCCGGAGACTCTAGCATAATCACTGCTCCTACGCCAAATCATTGAGAATGTCTTTGTTTCATTTGAATTTTCAAGTTGTAATCTCTTTGTTATTCAAACACTTATCTATTAAATGCCAAACTTTGTTTCATTAATGCATTGCATATGTTTGTCTTAATTTGATCCAGTCATTTTAATTACATTTAAACTATGCTTTTTACTCACTTTATGACATTCAACTCTCGGAAAAAATTCTAAGCCTTTAGAGGGAGGATGACGAAACAATGCCATAATCTCATACAGTATGCTTTTGGACAGACCTTGCTGACGATGTACATACATTTCTTTCAAATCCTAAACACTGGAGTTATAAGGAAGATAATCCCTAGTCAACCCCTTCGAGCCAAAGAAGTAGGAGTTTTCTGTTTTAAACACAAATTGAAACCTTTAATTTAAACCTGGGGCAGGGTAGTCTCTCAGTTAATTCCAAAAAAAAGATGCGCATTGAAGTCGCAAAACTCTCAGTTCATAATACAACGAACGACATCAAAAGCATTCCTCTGGAATCAAAAGACAGTGGTGGTTCCTTATCTCATAGGCAGTCAATCTCTCAAAGAGAAAAGCCCACTGAGCCAAAACCTATAAAGGAGGCTTAAGAAAGCTGGGGCATCCCGCTGACTGTAATCTCGAAAACAGGAACAGTCAGGCAAAAGTTAGGGATAACAAATCAAAAGAACGAGGTCGCTACAAATCCTCAACAACATGAAAAATGTTGCAAAAATGACTTCCTTCCAACAAATTCAACTTGTGTGAACCATCACCAAAAACGTCATTCCAGACTCATTTGGAGTTCAAATGCATAATTAACTGAGTTTAGGATCGAAGAACATCACGAAGAGCAGGCGGGTACAAATATACTTTGAGCCTTTATCCTTTGTTTCTTAAACCGTGAACCAAGCCACGTTACAACCCTTCAAAAGTCCTAACTGAAGCATGGGTTAATTCAAAAGCATACTGTTACAAAAGATATTCCGACTCCTGTAAGGCTTTGCCCTAAATCTTATGTTGAATTTATCTTATAAAAAGTTTTCTGCTAAAAAATGCATTTTTCAAAACTTCGAGACAAGCATAAACTTTGCATTATTTGAATATCACTGTTTGCATTTGGCTATTTGTTTGACAGCGGAGAAATTCACACAACGAATATCCGATGAACAAAAACCCTCTCAGTGAACAAAATCACTTCAAAAAGGATGACACTTCCATTGACAAATATCCTATCAACAAGGGGGCATGACACGTCATTATCCAGCACACCTGGGGAGGCCAATTCAAGATTCAAGCAATCTCTCAAGATGCCAAATATCCAGGGGCAGATCTCCATCTGAATCACTTGGGGCATTGGACATGAATTCCGGCAACGAATCTTGATCAAACATCTTCGGGTAGTATGGCAACACAATACTACCGACAGTGACAACTCCCTACACTCTGAGAGCGTGGACATAGTCAAAAAAGTACTACGCATAATCAAAGACCCGCTAGGTCGACTGACCTAGGCAAAAATAAGGGCTTCCCGGCGAACCAAAAGGGTTCGGGCAAAAATTAGGGATAAAAATGAAAATTTTGTACACCCGGCAAGTCGAAAACCTGAAAAGGCGGCTTGGGAAAAAAAGGGTATCCCGATGGACTGAAAACCCGAAAGGGCGGTCCAGGAAAAAATTAGGGATCAAAGCATACGACTATGTCCCGTCATCTCGTCACTTGCCTACCAGAAGAAGATTTGTCACTTCAATCGGCAATGACCAAGCACCTCATAGGTTGGGATAATACTCTATCCACAAAGCCTCCGCAGGCACCTTCTCCCGCAGAAACAGGGGCAATAAGAATTGTCTGAACTGTACAGTTGCTCTGTCCACCAGGTACAAGGTAGATTCAGTTGAAGAATATGGCTAAGATACCTTCACTCCCCGCAGAGTAAGACAGTAATGATAACTCTCCCGGCTGAGACTTGCAGCTATGTACAAATTAGCAATACTCTCCCCAAGCAGAGTTGGTCTACCATCAGCCCTAAAAAAGTTGGGTATCCCCAGAAGGTCTTAATATTCCCCAACGAAGTATAAAGACATTCTCCAGCAAGCATAAGAGTATCCCGGGCAGTCTTAATATTCCTCAACAAAGTATAAGAATGTTCCCCGGCAGAATACAAGATACCCCCAATGGAGCCATTTCCCCAGCGCAGTCTAAAAAAGCTTCCCCAATGGAGTTGAATCATCTTCCCCAGTAGATTCTGGAAGCTTATCCCCTGCAGAATACAAATGTATCTCCCCAGCCAAATTCAGAAGGTTATCCTCACAAGAGTCTAGTTGGGTTATCCTCAGCAAGTTGCAACTGAAAGATCATCCCCAGCAAAGTTCTTTCTTTCCCCAAGCAGGACTTCTATCCTCAACAGGTTCAATATCACCAGCAATGATAATCAATCCCCAGCGGAGTTCATCATCAAAATCCCCAACAGAGCTTATCAACGGAATCCCCAGCGGAGGTTATCATTAAAATCATCAGCAGGACATCTCTCCCCCACAGAGTATTTCCCTTCAGAATAATCTCTTCATCATGTTTATTCCCCAACGGAGTCCTCCTCTCTTGCAGGTTTATTCTCACAATCATCTTTGTTCAACATCCCCAGCGGAAACGAAGAACTCAACTCTATTCGCCAACAGCTCCGGGATTTATGTTCCCCAGCTAAAACATCACATTCCCATACATCATGATACATGCATATACGCATCATACCATACAATCTCATTTATTTTGAGAACATCATTGTTTGATCCATATCATGCATTGCATATGACTGACCTTTACCTTTCAGGAAAGATGCAGTTAAGTTCTTAGCTTAGTCTAAGATCTGACCAGTTCTTAAATCTCAATTAAATTATCATCGGTTGAATTTCAGATAAGGTTCTCAATCTCGACAGTCTCCTCCGTCATAGTGTGGACAAGTTCTATAACCTCAGCGGTATACTCCCGGTGGGCACGAGACAGTTCCTAGATCTTGATGAAGATGTTTCCCTACGTCATAGTATGGACGAGTACTATAACCTCTACGGTTTACTCCATTGAGCACGAGTCAGTTCCTAGATCTTGATGCTCTCCTCTGTCATAGTGTGGACAAGTTCTATAACCTCGGCGGTATACTCCCGGTGGGCACGAGACAGTTCCTAGATCTTGATGAAGATGTTTTCCTACGTCATAGTGTGGACGAGTACTATAACCTCATCGGTGTACTCCATTGAGCACGAGTCAGTTCCTAGATCTTGATGTTCTCCTCCGTCATAGTGTGGACAAGTTTTATAACCTCAGCGGTATACTCCCGGTGGGCACGAGACAGTTCCTAGATCTTGATGAAGATGTTTCCCTATGTCATAGTGTGGACGAGTACTATAACCTCAACCGTGTACTCCATTGAGCACGAGTCAGTTCCTAGATCTTGATGTTTTCCTCTGTCATAGTGTGGACAAGTTCTATAACTTCAGCGGTTTACTCCATTGAGCACGAGACAGTTCCTAGATCTTGATGAAGATGCTTCCCCCCAATTGAATTATGAACAGATTCTTAAAACTCAGCTGAAGCATTCTCTCAGTTAAAGTACAAGTAGGTTCCTAAATCTCAACAAAGATAGACTTCCCCAGTGGAATCTTCTTTCAACAGGTATGCAAGTTCTCGTTAAGGAATCTCTTATGCGGTCGACACTCCTACAGATGGCATCTATAAGCCCATCCTCCTACCAACAATCTCCAAATGGCATCTGTAAGCCCATTCCAGACATCACAATGCTGATATTACACCATGCGAGTGCAAATTTCTAGGCACTCTAGTGTTCAATCATCTTCCACCTTTGGATCATGAAAGGCACGCAAGCCAATCTACATCCTCAGGTTTAAGAAGATTTAACAGGGGCAACTGTTGTACCCCAAAATTTGCCCTCTCATGTTTCCCAAAGTCTTCCCCCTGCATGGTTAATCACAAACTCTTGCCTAAGGAAAAGGAAAATTTTTGAGTGGTGCTTTAAGTACCTTTCGATTGGCATTCTGAAAGGCCATTCGATTGGCAATCTGAAGGAGCATTCCGATTGGCATGGACAAGCACTTCGATTGGCATCATGTCAAGGCCTTCGATTGGCATTCTGAAAGGCCCTTCGATTTGCATTCTGAAGGAGCATTTCGATTGGAATGGACAAGCACTTCGATTGGCATTAGGTCAAGGCCTTCGATTGGCATTCTGAACTTCCCTTCGATTGGTACTTTGAAGGGACACTTCGATTGGCATTATGGACAAGCACTTCGATTTGCATTCTGAAAGACCCTTCGATTGGGATTTTGAATGAGCCTTTCGATTGGCACCCTGGGCCAGGCCTTCGATTGGCATGCCAAGGGATTCTTTGATTTAGCATTGTGTCAAGGCAGCTTCGACAGACATGTTAGCCATGTCCTTCGATTAGCATGAAACAGCACCCTTCGATTGATCTTTGGACAAGGGCCATTCGAAGGAGGTCATCAAGAGGGCACTCAAATCAAAAGTGTCCAGGTTCATTCAAGAGACAGGAATATTTCAAAAAAGGAAAACTTTTAATGTGTCAGTTTCCTGTCTCATGGCATTTAATGGCCTATTTAATGGCCGTCTCTTGCCATTATTGCACCCTCACACCCCTATAAATACAGAGGCCAACATACATATCCAACAGACACGAAAATTATACAAGGGAACAACACACGAAAAAGACACAAAAAATAGAGAAAAGAAACAGGGAGAACTTGGAGGTACGCTGCCAAAAATCACCAGCACTTCCAAGAAGCCATACCCAATCCTTGCACCAGCCATTCCACGCCCAGAAATCCCAGATCGATGGTGCCTACATCCAGGAAGCGCCCAAATTAAAAGTCCAATCTGCTGGTAAGAAAGGGTAAACTATCCAACCTCATATTTGCATAATACATCCATACTGGTTGTTACCTTCGATTTTCTATCCTAGACAGGATCAAGAGGCCTGGGTTTGGCACCCAGGCCATGTCCCTCGTTTGTTAATATTTGCTTCAGACATAGCCTGAAGAGACCCAGCAAGCGCAGGATCAAAGGGCCTGGGGTTCAATACCCAAGCCCGAAGTTTTATTTTTTGCTAACATACTTTTGCAGGTATAGCATCCCAGATGAAGGAGACACCTTCTCTGGATCGAAGCTCCCCAAAGTTCTCCTGGATCGAAGAAGTAATTTTTCCCAGGATCTAAGGGAACTCCCCTTCCCTGGATCGAATGCTATTCATGCCCACTTCCTGGCCCAATCGAAAGAACCATGACCCTCTCTGGATCGAAGCTTCCAGTCCCTCCCTGGGTCGAAACTCTTTTTTTTCCTGGATCGAAGGATCCCCTTTGTATTTTATTTTTTGTTTTCATTGACATTTTTTTAATCTTTTTAATTAACATTAAAATCAAAAAACCACAAAAACATTAGGCTAGTTTTTTTTATTAAATTAACTTTGTTAATTAACTTTTTAATTATCTTAACATTTTTCCAAAAAAACTAAAATTAAGTAGATTTAGATCATTTTCTCAAAATAAAACAAAACAACAAAAAGATTTTATTCTTAGGATTTTTAGAGGTTATTTTCAGATTCGCGCGCGTTTATTTTATTATAACTGTCTACTGGTTTGTAATAGCTTAAACTAAGACTTTTACTTTACTGTTTTTATTCTCCCAATTTTGGACATGTAAATAAATCCCCTCCCCGAAGCCTTGTAATAGCGTAGGATTTACAATTCCCGCACTTTAAATTCCTGTACATATATTAACTGTTTAGATGTATGCTAACTAGGCTATGCATGACAAGATTAAACTCCTAACTTTAAATCAACAGTAGCTCACCATGACATGCAAAGACAATATAACTAAAAATTGACACACTTGCACATGCCACTCCTAGGGTACACCTCACTTGGTTGCCTCAAATGTGGTCATTAAGTATAGGATGTTTTAGAGGTCGTCCTTCTGTCCAAAGATCAAAGTTGCCTCGAAATGGTTGCCTCGATAAAAATGATCTAACACATTAGGGTTACCACTAAGGCGTCCTAACGTTGCTTTAGTGACCACACGTCCCTTAAACCGAATTGACCCGAAAACTCCAACGACGGTGCTACCTACTCCTCAATAGTGGGATAGCACTGTCTAAAGGATATTTGCACAGTTTAATTCCTTTTTGAGTAGGTAGAGGTTCTTAAAGTACTTGCTCCTTTTAAAAAACAAAACAAAATTTTCACACTTAAACTTTTCGAACGAAGTTTTTCAAAACACTTCATTACACTCTTGAGGACAGAAGCAAGATTTAAATCGAAGTTTCAAACAAACATCTTTTCAAAACCCACAAACACAAAGAAAAGCAAACTTTTGAAAACATAGTGAGCAAGTACCTAAGAGCCCGTGGATAACCACGAATAGAAAGTGTGCTAACACCTTCCCTTTCTATAATCTACCTCCCGAACCCGAGAAACAATCTCGAAAAGGAATTTTTCTGTGCTTTTGTCCTTTCCTTATTGGATAAAATAAAAGACGGTGGCGACTCTTGCTTACCGCGACACTTTGTGAAAACAAACGCGAACCAGCATTCCAAAACAGTCAGTTCTCATTCCCACCGATCACAGTTACCTTTGAGTTTTATCTCATTTATGGTTTCATCTATGATCAAATGTTCATCTTTGTTGAACATGATCTTGAAACCTTTGTCACAAAGTTAGCTAATACATAGAAGATTGTGCTTGAGTCCTTTAACATAAAGAAAATCTTCAATGGATGTGAAAGGTGGTGTACCAACTTTACCAATGCCAAAAAAATTTCCTTTGGTATTGTTTCCATAGGTGACATACCCCTTGGCTTTCAAGGTTAGATGTGAAAATTTGTTAACATCTCCCGTCATATGCTTCGAACATCCACTATCGAGATACCATAGATTTTAGGTGCATTTCAAGCATACCTACAAAACAAAAAAATTATTTTTTGTTAGGTACCCAAGTTGCTTTGGGTCCTTCATAGTTAGTTCCTTTCTTAACCCACACATAATATCCACTTGCCATGCTAAAATTTCTAATATAGCAAGTATTAGGTGTATGACCTAAAATTCCATAATAGAAACAATTTGGAATAAAGTTGCTTTTGTATCTAGGTTTTTTCTTTTTCTTAGCAACTCTTTCTTTTTCTTTTGATGATTATGAACATTTTGCACATTGTTGACTTTCTTGTTTTAAGATTGATCACTAGCTTTTACAAATACCGTTTTGTTGACACTTGATTTATTTGATCTTGAATAACCAAGTCCACTTTTGTCATTAGAGTATCTTTGTTGGCTAAGTAATCCATCATAATAAATTTGTCCCTTTTCATATCTTTCAATAACTCTCTTTAATTGAACAATTTGAAAAGTGTAGGATTCACAATCTTTTCATACAAAGTTTTGTTTTTCTTTAAGAAAATTATGTTTTTGACATTCAAAATCATTGTTCATGGTGTCAATCTTTTCTTGAGAAGATAAGAGTTCCTTTTCTTGCATTAACATCTTTTTATACAAAACTTTTCTTTCATTTAGAAGTTCAACAATGGCACCTTGTGCATCAACATCATAAAAGTGTAAAATTTGTACTAACCTCTTCGTCTTCATCACCTTTGGAATTGTGAGTAGCCATTAATGCTAAATTTGCACATCCGTCGCTTTCCGATTCAGATGATGAACTAACTTCATTATCTTCCCAAGAAATGTAGGTTTTCTTATACTTGGAATCTTTCTTTCTTTTGTAGTCACTTTTCTTTGAGAGATTTGGACAGTCTGGTTTGATATGGCCTTGCCTCCCACATTCATAACATGTGATGTTTTGTGTTGATGTGTAGGCTTCTTTATCTTTCTTCTTTGAAAATTTCTTCCTTTTGACAAAGTTAGAATTACCAAAATTATTTTTAGAGCCAAATAATTTTCCTAACCTTTTGACAAGAAGCGTGAAATTTTCATCTTCTTCCGTATTTTCTTAAATAGCGACTTCCTTGGATTCCACCTTCAAAGCAATGCCTTTTGATTTCTTTTCTTGATTTTCATGCTTAGAAAGTCTTCCAGGTTTCATCTCGTACTCTTGAAGTTTACCAAATAGAGTTGTGGATGACATAGTGGATAAATTATTCTTTTCCGAAATAGCCGTTACTTTCAGTTTCCATTCTCTAGTTAAAGATCGAAGCAACTTTAGGTTGAGTTCGTCATTGGTGAGAGTTTTACCAAGAGCTTTTAAATGATTCGTCAAATGAATAGATCTTTTCTGCATACTGAGAATAGATTCTATGGGTTTCATTTTAAACATCTTGTACTCTTGACTCAAGGTATTCAATCTTGATCTTTTGACTTTTGTTGTTCCTTCGTGTGTTTCACCCAAAGTATCCCAAATTTCCTTTGTTGTTGTGCATGTCGAAACACGAAAGAATTCATCCATGCTAAGTATGCCTTGAAGAATATTGATTTCTTTCTTTTTCATAAAGGACCTTTTCTTATAATCATCATCCCATGATTTTTTAGGCTTTGATGTTCCAACACCATCGACAACACGTGTCGAAGTAAACAGACCATTTTTGGACAACATCCCATATTTCCTCTCCTTGCGCTTCTTAATTAGCCTTCATTTAAATTTTCCAAAAATAAAAATATTAACCACAAAACAATATAGGCTTGTTTTTACTACCACCATCTTTGAAAGTTGGTTGTGTAAAAGCCATTATGGATCGAATAGCAACAAGTTACCTTAACTTGCTCTGATGCCAAATGTAAGTTATTAGTGCGTCTAAGAGGGGGTGAATTAGGTGATTTGGAAATTCTCAAGTTTTTATGAATTTAGGATTATTTTTATGGTTCTAATGAAGGTTATTAAAGTGGTAAATGGAAGAAAAATAAATGACACCGGATATATCATGGTTCCCTTCACACTTCGAAGGTACTCCAGTCCCCTTTCAACATGAAAGAGATTTCACTATAGTTAGAATGATTGTACAACTTATTCACACCAATTTTAACCCTTAGTATATAACCTATATGGATACAAAAGGCTCTTAAAACCTTTAAGATCTAAACACTAAGTGTAGGAACAACAATCCTCTTCAATGCACACACTTGCTTCCAACAATCCTGGACAACAACGGAAATAATAATAAATTCTGAATTTTTACAATGTTCAACAATCTTAATTAACACTATGGTTATCAAGAACTATGGACAGAATCAATAGGAATTTTATGATCACTTTAAGTGTCCATTTTATGTAGAAACTATGATGAGTATGAAAGTTGAATTTCAAAGTTTCATGCAAATTCAGATTTTTCTAAGTTTGAAGTTTTGTAGAAAAATTGAATTGAAAGTTTTTTTTAATGATGTGTAGTATTTTACATCAGAAATGAAAATGATATTTATACATGTAATTCAACCTTTCAAAAGGCTTTAAGTGCATAGAAGAGTGAAATTGTTCATGCCCAAAAATTTCAATCCAACAGCCATCATAACAAAACTTTATTTTTCAAAAACGAATCAGTGGTAGCAGATTACAGGTAAGCAGTAACCGGTTACCCAGACTTTGTAACATTCATATTTTTCAAAAACATCAAGGAGTAGACGATTACCAGAAGCAGTAACCGGTTATCACTGAATGAAAATAATTTTCTAGTAATAATTAAAAGGGTTGCAACCATTTAATCAACCCAGTAACCGACTAACACTGTTTTGAAAGTGAAAAAATTAGTTTTAGAAAGGCTTGGAAATGAAATGGTAATGAAATTAAATTCATGAAACATGTATGCAAGATATTTAGACATATTTTTAGCACTTAGACATACTTAAACTTCTTATTAATACTTGTACCTCTGTAATGGTGATGAATCTTCAAAAATCCTCATATTTAGAAGTTGCTTGTACACTTGTGAAGTCTTCATAACTTGATCTTTAAAGTTTGATATATATTTGTATGGATTCCATGGTGGTCTTCATCAAAACACATTTATGGAGTGCATGCATTCACATTTATAATAAAAAATCAGATGAAAGTGGTAATGTAACTAAAAAAGGAATGTCTAGTTTCTCAATGGTACACTCAAATAGAAGGAGTAGATTTTGATGAGACATTCACTCAAGTTGCTCATCTTAAGTCCATTAGATTATTATTAAGAGTCTCATGCATGTTTAGATTCAAACTTTACCAAATGGATTTTAAAAGTGACTTCTGGAATGGGTATATTAATGAGGAAGTTTATGTAAAGCAACCAAAGGGATTCATTCATCATAGTTTTCCAAATCATGTGTACAAGTTGAAGAAATCACTTTATAAATTAAAGAAATCTCCAAGGGCTTGGTATGAAATAATAATCGAGTATTTGATCAACAATGGATACAATATAGGTGGAATAAATAAAACTCTATTTGTGAATAATGATAGAGGAAAGCTCGTGACAACCCAAATTTATGTTGATGATATTGTTTTTAGAGGAATGTCAGACAAGATAGTGGAACATTTTGTCCAATAAATGCAGTCTAAATTTAACATGAGTCTTGTAGGAGAATTCACCTACTTTCTTGGTCTACAAGTAAAGCAAATGGAAGACAACATATTTATCTCTCAAAGCAAGTATGCAAATATTATAGTGAAGAAGTTTGGTCTTGAAAATGAAAGTCATAAGATAACTCGTGTTGTAACACACGTGAAACTAACCAAAGATGATAATGATTATCTTAGAGTTTAGCTTCTAACAGATGATTATATTAAACTGAGATTTAAATGGTATTTCACAATAGCAGTTTAAATCCATAAAGTTAACATTGAAACAAAGATAATAACAAGAGTGATATGTAATTATCTCATATATAACAATGATCAAAACAAAAACATGAAAGTATGGTTAATTACATCTAATCCCAACAATATAGAGATTTTGCTACTCATTGTCATGGTAGCTTAATACAAATTAGAAGAAGAGAGATGAATGAGCATCAATGTTGATTTCTTAATGATTGTTGCGTATCCACCTTTACTTAAACTCTAACTATTATCTTGTTTCTGTCTGGTTTTTATCTCTAAAAATGTGATAATAAATTTTTTGGTTGTGTTTAAATGGTACTTATACTGGTCCTAAAATCCCGCTCTTGCTTAGAGACCAAAAGTATCGCCTAGCGAGATATCCTTTCTTCATAATGAAGATTTCTGACATGTCAGCCTTAACGTCCCTTGTCCTCCTTTAGCGAGAGTTGACTCGCTTAGCGAGATTTATCGCTTTGACCTTGCTAGGCTGCATTAAGCGAGACCACTAAATTTGAGAGATGACAATATTATTTTTCCTCTCCTGGGTCTCTCTAGGTGGTTATCTTAGCGAACTTTCTCTCTTTGATCTTGCTAGGTTGCGCTAAGAGAGACTACTAAATTTAAGAAATGCTGACATTATAGTTTTCCTTGCCTGGAGCTCGCTCGATGCTCGTTGGGCGAGAGATCGTTGGATTCTCGCTGGGTGAGAAAATAAAAGCTTAAATACATTCTTTTCTTGGTCATTCTTCAAGGTTATTAAAAATGCCTACAAAAATGGTTAGAATTAGTTATGAAATGCATAAATTGACTAATATCTAATACTTTCAATATGGTTGGAGTTTTGATACCTGAAACCTGCGAAACAAGTCAATAAGTTCCCTAATTCCATGTGTCCATCCACTTACCACATTTTGGCACTTATCAAATGTACATCCCTTTTATTCTTAACTACTAAGACACAAGTCATACTACTTGCTTGTTCAAACTCTTGTTATCCTTTCAAAAAAATTAATAACTCTGTCATTTTGAGTCCCTTCTCTTATCGAATTAAAAAATAAATAATTTTATGTACATCCCTTTATTCCTAAGTGTTCAAAAAAAATCATACATCTTGCTTGTTCTATTACTTGTCTTCCTTTTAGAGATTACAACTCTATCCGAGTTAAATATTTTCTTTTACAAACAAATTTGGATTAAAAAATGATTAATTGGATGTACATCCCATTTATCATCAAGTGTTCGGAAACAAGTTGTATCGTTTTATTGTTCTAAAGCTTATCTTTATACTAAAAAAAATCACAATCAACCAACACATAAGATTTTTCTACCAAGAGATATGTAGCTTTGAATTCTCCATTTCACTAAAAGATACGTAGGAGAATGAACTAAATATTGTCAAGCGCAATAGCAATAAAAAAATTCCCCATTTTTCTTGTAAATAGTTCATACTTTATGTTTAATTATTAGGAGAAAATCAATATAGTAAGGTTAACAACATTATTTTGCAAAATTAACTAGCAGTAGTCGTATTCTTAAACAGATGTCGTAGGGTGCTAATACCTTCCCTATGCATAATTGAATCCAAAACCTAAATTTGATTGCGAAGACCATCTTTTATTTTATAAGAATTATCAATGTGTTACCTTTTTAAATAAACTCTGGTGGCGACTTCATTTATTTTGAGCATGCCTGGAATTATTTTTTGAGTCTAGACAAACTTCAATGCTTAATTTTCTTTATCATGCAGTAATATCTTGAGCATTTTTTCTCTACTCTTGATATAACAATATTTAGTTGATCATGACTAAACACACTCCTAGACAGATATAATACAACATAGTTTAATTACTAACCTTAAGATTTGTTGATGGTCATGATATAAGACACAATTATAGGAAATCGCCTTTTTGTAAGTTTAAAGGGACATGGAGGTTGTTTAAGATTCATTGGCATTCTTGAAATATAGATGATTCCTTCAATGTTATTTAGTTATATGATATTTGCATCAATCACATAATTTTCTAGTCTTATAGCTTATAAGGCCTAGCTTATTTTATATTAATAGTAGATTGAACATAAATCAATTGGGTCTGTAATACAAAATGAAGGAGACATAAAAGGTGATGTGTTCTGGGCCGAACAGATAGAACCCATATGGTTTAAGCAAGCCATCACTGATCTTAACCTAATATTCGATAAAGGTCCAACACCTTTTAGAATCTTCTTAGTCAGCAAAGATCATCATATCTGTGATCCCAAGAGATGTCAATTGTATAACGCATCCAACGACTGCCCATAAAGAACAGTGAGAAAATGTCTAGTTCGTTATCCCCCCCCCCCCCCACCTCTCTCTCTCTCTCTCTCTCTCTCTCTCTCTCTCTCTCTCTCTCTCTCTCTCTCTCTCTCTCTCTCTCTCTCTCTCTCTCTCTCTGTTTGTGTGTGTGTGTGTGTGTGTGTGGAGAGAGAGTAGGCGCCAAATTGAGGTAAAAAGTTTCAAATACAGTTTCATTTCACTATTCTTCTTCATATACTGACTTGAGCATTGGAGTGTTAACCTTGCAAGTTCCCCCACTCTACAACATTAAAGGCTACAATCCTCCATCACCTATATTTAACTTCTCATTTCTGGTTTCCGAAAGGAAAAATGTAATCTTCAATGGGAATCGACTTTTAATTCCTATAAATTCCACGAATTCACATTCACTCTCCATAGTTTGCAGTTCGTAACTCTTTCTGATCTTCAAAGCAATTGTTCGCAACCGAACGCGAGGATCTATCATGTTTAGGTTTAACTTAGCATAGTTTCGGTCTCTTTTCCTTAATATTTTCAGATTCTCAATTCTTACCTTCATCGGAGATGGATGAATCTTAGGCTACGAGATTTGTCGCTGCATGAGAAGTTATCACTATTTCCTTGTCTGCAAGTAATCAACTACATCTTTCATTGCCACAGAATACCGCAGATCTTGGAGCAGTAGTTTTGCTACATCTAGATCTAGTTAGAGCTTCACAAGGGTCCAGATCCATTGAATTTAATCCAGTAGAAACTCTTGCTCCACTTCCATCTCTACAACATGAGGCCTTACTTGGCCTTCACACTCTACAAGAAAACTTCAATGTGCAAGCACTAACGAGCTATTAAATAATGTGTTTAACATTATTTGACAACAAAGTTCACACATTATTGAAGAAATTCTTCAACTCCTTGAAGAAAGTCTCCACAATTCTCCATCCCGTGAAAATACAGTTCAACAAGTTGCTTCAAGAAAGAATCTTGTTACCATCCTAGATCCAGTTGGGAAAAATAGAGACGAGTCTCCTTTGTCGAATGGTTGTCACAAATGTAAGAAATATCATATTCCTCTTCCGAGTCGGGACAAGTATGCTCTCTCCTCAGTTTAAGCTGAAATTCACCCAGAAAATATGCAACCAAAGTACCCGTTGTCGTTACAAATCTTGTAGAGCAGAATCCCAAAGTCTTTGGAAAAAGCTGCCCAAGCTAACTTACTATAGGGGGAAAGGGAGATCTTGATGAACATGTGCATCATGTAGATGAATTATTGAGTTACTTCAGTGCTGAAGACGCCTCCAAGTGCAAGTTGTTTTCCCTAACTTTGATCGGACCAGTTGGGTTATGGTTTGATGGCCTACTCGATGTATGTATTAATTCTTGGGTGGAATTCCATAAGAGATTTTTTTGATGAAATTAACAACCCGAAAGCGTTATCCGATAACCAAAGCCGCCCTGACCAGAATCATTCAGAAGAAGAAAGAAAGTTTATGGTCATATATCGATCAGTTCATGCAAGTCCCTATTGAGGAACACGTGGCTCAAGAAGGCCTTTAGTGCTAAATTTTTTAGAACGGCCTCCTAAGTGACCACCCTTTTAGGAAAAAGGCGGAGAAGAGGAAGGTGAAATTCATCTAGAAATGATGGCTATCTACTGCAATAAAGGGAATACACCGACAAAAGTCCTAGACTTCCCTATGTTGGGATTTTGGGACTCAAAAAAGGTTTGGGGTATCCCAATGAAATATTTCCCCTTGTAATCATCGCCATTATTAGAGAGTTCAACGTGTCTCAGATCCTTATCAACGACGGAGCTCCTAAGACATCATATACTCTAATTTATTTGAAAATATACGACTTGAATAAAATGGTTTACTATCGTATGAAGACCCTAACCTCCAAGCTTTTCACGGCATCGATACTCGTCCATGGGGGTACATAGACCTGATGTTTTTCGTGGGAAATTATTGAGACATACGAATGATAAGTACCCAATTTCTTGTTATTACTTGTATGAGTATTTACAACTCCATCTTGGAATGACCCTTTGAAGGCATGGTGTATGATGTCGCCTCGTCGGTGCACCTCAAGATGAAGTATCACAATCAGTATGGAGAGCTGAACATCATCAGTTCCATCTAGAAGGGGCGAAAAGAATATACCAAGACCTTCATAGAAATCAAGGAGAAATAACATATATGGAAATTAATGTCGCTTCTCTCACCAAGAAACTCAACAGGATGGGAAATCATCCTCCAAAAAGTGGTCGAAGAGGCCATAAGGAGTGAATAAATAAGCGGAAACCATTCTGCTTGGTTATGTTTACTATTATTCAATCCTACCAAATATTATGCTTAAATAATATACCCTTTGTATGCATATATCAATACCTATAGAAAAATAAAGTGATGTTTTCTAAGACACTCTTTTCTCTATGCCTATGAATAGGAACAAGAAGTTTGGAATACAACCAAAGATATTAAGGCCCGGTACATATCAAGTCATGAGTATTGTCGAAGACACTGTGTACATAAAAAAAACAATCAATTCCACACATAAAGTCATGGGTGTTGTAGGAGTCACTTTGTAAGTCCGATAAAAAGCAATTAATTCCCCACGTAAAGTCATGGATGTTGTCAGGGGTGTTTTGTATATCCAGCTAAATCATTTAATTCCCTACATAAAGTTAAGAGTGATATCGTAGATTCTTTGTACATCATGCTAAAGCAATAAATTCCCCACAGATAGTAACGGGCCACCCCCATTTGGAAGATAGCCACTCCAGATACCGTGATGGATTAGTCACACATCTACCTCTGACTAGGTTTTCTTCTAGTGGGGGAAAGGGAACCGATCCTTGGTCGGGAACAACCCCAATGACGTACAATAAAATTCGAGGAAAGACCTCGTAAGTTCATAAATATCTGGAGTTGTGCATTGAGAATCAAGCCAAATACCTCAAAACAAGTACCAAGAAGTAATAAAATTTGTTCCCTCTTTCATTATCACAATGACATCAAGTGAAACTTCAGGAGGAAGACCTCATAAAGTCGTAAAATTCCAGAGATATGTACTCAGGATCATACAAAAATACCTTAAACAGGTAAAAAAAGTTATTTGTTTCAATAAGAAAATATTTTCTATATATTTTCACATTAATGGTACTATCAAATAAGTACCCAAAAAAGTGGACGATGGCCTCGACAGGTCTACTTCCGCAGAGAAACAATATTCCCATCTATGAAATCTTGACCCACCCGAATTTGTTTCCTGGAAAGTGTCAAAGGATGGTGGAAATGCTCCATTTGATCCAAAGCATTTTCAAACAAATGTGAAACTGTCTCAAGGGTGGAACTCGTACATTCAGCCAATTGTTGATTCAACAAAGATTTTTAAGAGTGCAAGAGCTCTAATTATTTATGACCAGACCCCACACTAATTTGAACAAAAGGAAAAAAATTGGTCTTTCATTGTTATTATCCTCACCAACTGAGTCACCTTGTCGAAAAGAGAATTAACATTCTAAGGGAAGCAAAACATTCTTTACTCTAGAAACAGAGGTAGAAGTTTCCTTTGCCTAATGCAGGTACTTATCCCACTGAATCTTCAAGCCATAGACACGACCCTGTATTCGTTGCTTTTTAGCATGATGTCTATCAAACCAGAAAGCATCCTAGTGACTGGAAGTGCCAAGGGCCAGAGAAAATGAAGTGCGCCGAGTATGCCTGTCAGCATGCCAATTTATTCCACCACAATGAACCTAAAAAGCCTATCCGAGTAAGGTCAATCTTAATCCAAATGAGGGGTTGGCGAACTTCAATAGAGCGGGATCTGGATCCCATATATAATGGGTGAGCAGTCCAATCGGAGGCATTCGATGAAGTCAGCGGGTTCTCCGTAATGACATTGTTTTTGACCGACCATACTCCCCATCTTCGAAGCATGACATGTTCTTCATTACCCATGCACTCTGCATGCTAATGAGTAAAACTTATACATCAGAGGAATTCAGGTTAAAAATACCATAAAACCCAAAAAGTACAAAGCTTACCAAAATTGTTTTTCTCTCTTCTCGAAAACAAGCTTTTATCAATAACTAGATGTCAATAAGATGCTTTAAGCATTTCTTATCAACCTCTTTCATTGGGGTAGCTCCCCTTGTATATCCGAGATTATTGATTAACTTCACTAACCTGCCTTTTTTATGTCGAGTTTCTTCAGAGATATCATCCTTGCTATATACAAAAAAGTTATTCCTCGACCAAAAGTTTTCCTTATTCTAATACTTAGAAAATAGGTTGAAACATTTGTGCTCTACTCCATTACCAACATCATAACTTATAGCGTGAGCTTCAAGGATGATGTGGTCACTAGAAAGAACTACTTCTCAAAGGAAACGAGCTCTGGAAGAGGGTTAAAATAATCAATAATTGTCTTGAGACAAAGTAATGTCCCACTCCTAGTCTAGGATGCTAACTCACAAAGATATTTAAAGAGGTGGAGGAAGATAAACACACATGGCTTTCCATTCACATGCTTATATCAGTATCGATATAATCTCATATATATCCACCATGAAGGGTGGAGTTGCGAATAAGCCATGGCCAGATGTTTCAGAACCTCTATCTCAAAAGCGGTGAAAGGAATATGAATGTCCAAGGTATAGAAAACACATTCATAAAAAGGAATGACGCAAACACCATACTTATCACATATTCTTTCGCCTTTACAGGGAATTGCAGTTCCCCGGTTCAAAGACAAGCCAAATATAAACACCTCCAATATCACCTATTTTGGTAAAAACAAAAGCAGTGAAAGAATAAACAGTATCCATCCAATAAGATGGAATATGCTTTTGGGACTTACGAATACTTTTCCGTGATTTTTTGTTTATAATTCACTAACTTCGTGGTTGCAGGAAATGAAATACGAGAGGAGGAAACAATTAAACTATTAAACTAGAAAAAATAAGACTTGAGAAAGGGAAATGGTACTTATTCCCCTAAGAGAAAACTACATTTTGGAAGGTAAAAAGAATTCTCCAAATACGTCTAAATCTTTCACACGCAACACTTAAGAATTTAGGTTCCCAAGAACCGTCATGATGATATCTATGAAAAGACGTTTGAAGTATGGTACATTAAATGCATGGTTCCTTAAAGGACTTAAGTGATCCTCATTCATTTGTCTCAAAATAATCAAGGGGCGGTCGACATCTAGGGTTTTAATATCAAGCCCATTCCTATTTATACAACGACAAGGGTTGGGGGGGAACTATTCTATGTCGACTAGATAGACCTTAGTTAGTTTAAGTCAGCCATACCGATCCTGACCTATAATCTGATAAAGGTCCCATTCCTTCCAGAATCTTCCTAATCAACGGAGATTACCATCTTTGTGATTCCAAGAGATCTTAACCGTAAAGCACATCCAACGACTATCCACAAAGAACGGCGAACAAATAACTAGTTCGTTATTTTCCCCTCGTTCTTTATATATAGAGAGTAGGTGCCAAATTGAGGTTACATGTTTCAAATATAATTTCATTTCATTCTTCTTCTTCATATACTGACTTGAACGTTGAAGTGCTAACCTTGCAGATCGACCAACTCCACTATATCAGAGGCCAATATTCGTCATCACCAACATTTAACTTCTCATTTCTGGTTCCTGAATGGAACAAGATGTAAACCATAAGGTGGGGGCTAAAATGGATGAAGGCTTCAAGAATTTTATGTGACGCAAATGTATTGCTCAAAATGAAGGTAAAATGTATTAGACATCGGTAAAACTTACAATGTTGTAGGAGACAAAATGTTGAGTCGTGAAGAATCGAAACAAGAATAATATAAGTGTGGTAGAGATAAGAATGTTACATTGAATGTGCAGTAAAACTAGTCATGATAAGATTAAAAATTGCTATAGTAAAGAAAATGTTGGGATAATATTTGTAGTAAAAAAGATGGTAAAAAATAAACTTAAGTGGTTTGAATATGTATAGATAAGACATAAATTATGTGATAATTGTTGGAATAATATAGCAAGTGTGAGTAAGTGGAGAAATAGTCCCACATTGGATAGTAATGTGGAGACTTAAGCAAATATAAATGAGAGAACCCACTCACCTATCACCTTAATATTTTAGGTGAAGAAATAGTGTGACTCTCACAAAGATATTTATTCATACACTATGTATGATGCTCCTAGTAACTCCTCCTAACAATAATAAATTTATATTATATGAACATGAATCAAACAATAAACAATTAAAAATAGAGGAAGACTTAAAAATATTATAAAAGAAATTTAAAAAAAAAGACATTGAAATTAACAATTTAGATAATAACACTATTCTAAATAGAACAATATAATACAAGTTGATCCATTTAAAACTAATAGAATAAAACTTCGTTAGTAGGTTGTTGTAGTAGTAGATTAAATAAATTACACATTTTCATGAATCAACTTTAATAAATGATATAAATTAATTGTACATAGCTGTAAAATAAACAAGATAAACACTATCATATGATTTATTCTGTAGAAGGAATCAAGTAGGATTTTTTCCACTAGGTATACATATTCATATTCTTCCATTTAAGAAGTTTCTACTAAGACAACGAGGCATTGCTTAAAAAAATCTTTAGAAGACCTATTTTTTAAAGGACAACAAAACCTTAGTTTATGATCTCAAATTTTGGAATTTCACTAAAAATAAAACATTAAATTTATAAAAAAAATGTATTTAATTATATATAATATTAATATTAAATATACTACATTTTGTTAGAGAAAACAAATAAAAAAAGAATTGTTCAACACATCGACTATAAAACAAACACAATATAATATAACAGAATTTATTCTATACAATATTTCTTATTTTGCAACCGCACCCTAAATAATTGTTATCTTTTATTAAAGAATATATAAGTTTGAGTTTCACTTTGATTATTGAATTATACATGGTTATCTATAAGCGTAATTTATTTAAAATAATTTAAAAAATAATGATAGTGAGACTTGAACATATAGCAGGTGCCTGAACTTTTTTATTATTAAATATGTATTAATTATATTTAATTTTTTTTATTTAAATATTTAATAAACATGTATAATTTTTTTTTACATTTTTTTTAATAAAAAATTGTCAATTTATCAAATTACCTAAATCATTATAAAATAATAATATAATTTGGAGATGCATATCGTTCATTAGATATCAGTATATCTTATATTTTCTCAAAGGAAAAAACTGAATTCAAAACATTTATGAGTTTATTGAAATCAATTATTATCGAGTTTTCAATTAAAAGTGAGTTAAGGATATTTTATATTTAGAATACACCTTTTATTTTAAATATTAATTCCTAAACGACACACCAATACTCTCAATTGTCCATGCATATTTTTTTCCCACTAAGTACTTTTCCTGAAAAATCCAAATAAACTTTAGATTTAATATATTTTTATTCACGTTTTAGTTCACACTTTCATAAGATTTCAAATTGGACGTGTCAGCCAAACACTACATAATAATTTTACCAGTTTAATTACGTATGTAATATTCAGTTAGGTATATTGATAGGACAATATGTTCTTTACAGTCCAAAAAATTTCTTTTATAGATGAAAATTTATTTGTGGTATTATCAATATTATAGCTTTTACACCCGGTATAACTACAAATATACAACAAATTATGCATATAATTGAACTAAAGAAAAAGATTCCATTCTACATAATATACTATGATAGATTCCACATATGTAGTGGATTGCAAACCTAACTCCACTATCCATTTCCAAAAGTGATTGATGATAGGATAATTGTTCTTTAGACACTATCTCCAACTGGAAAGCTCCATTTATGAATGGGTTTCTTTGCAAGAAAGCTACCTATAAGAGGGTAGTTTTTTTTTTTTTTTCCTTCGATTTTATAGATGAAATGACTATAACTATTAGAACTCACGCGTATAAGCAATATCATAAGGTGTTGGTAAAATTGTAAACAAAAACATGTTGGTAAAAGTTAAAAAAGAGTTTCTCATTTAATGTGGTTAAGTTTGGCAAATGTACTATCACACAAGCATCAAAATGACAAGTAACATCATTTTCACATAAATTGTTAATTTAAAGCATATCAAAGTTTATTATGCTTAGGTGATAATCATTAGAGCTATATTAACACAAAAATAGAAGATAAAGAGAGAATTCAAAATTATATTTGTGTATTACACTTCAACACAAATAATTAACTGAAACCTAAAACCTTCTACAATTGAATTACACTTCAACACTCCCTCTTGATATATTGTGTTTAACAACTTACCTCTTAAATGAAATTTATTTCCCATAAAAAACAAAACAAAAACCTTCTTCAATTGAATTACACTTCAACACTCCCTCTTAATATATTATGTTTAACAAATTACCTCTAAAATGAAATTTCTTTCCCATAAAATATAAAAAAAAAATAAAACCTTCTACAATTGAATCACACTTCAACACTCTCTCTTAATATATTGTGTTTAACAAATTACCTTTAAAATGAAATTTCTTTCCCATTAAAAAAAACTAAAACCTTCTACAATTAAATTACACTTCAACACTCCTTTTAATATTATTAAAGAGTAATTTAGTATTTGTCATTTGTGGATATTCTCTTTTAGGGTCTATGTGGAATTCTTATCTTTACTATTTTTGTGTATAAATAGGTGTACTAGGTTTCATTTTATACAATCAATTCTCTTCCAATCATTTATGGCAGCTTTATAGCATTTATCTTTTCTCTCTTCTTTCTCAATTTCATCACCTTGCACCAATTGGTATCTAGAGCTCTTGATTTGTTCTGAAATTCTGGGAAACACGAGTAATAGTAAGCCGTGTGTTTGATTTTTGATTCCTGATTTCTGTTGAATCTTGAACAAAAATCTGAATAGAATCACACTAATTTTGTGGGTTTGAAACACTGAGTGAGAATCTGAGATCTGAGATTTGTGCAAAGTTTAAGATGAGTGGAGACAGTAGTTTGAACACTAAACTTTCATTTTTTGATGGCAAAAGCTGGAACAGATACATGACACAGATGCGTGTGTTGTTTGGTGCTCAGGATGTTCTGGATCTTGTTACTGAAGGTTATGTTCCAGTTGCAACAGATGCTACTGAAGAACAAAGATCTGTAGAAAGAGCTACGAGGAAGAGGGATCAGAAAGCTCTGTTCTATATTTATCAGTGTGTGGAAGAAAGTGTGTTTGAGAAGATTGTTGATTCAGCGACGTCGAAATAGGCATGGGATATATTGGTCAGATGTTATGGTGGTGACGCGTCAGTAAAGAAGGTAAAGTTTCAGTCCCTGCGAAAGCAATATGAGAATCTCAACATGAAGAACATTGAGAAAGTTTCTGAGTACATCTCCAGAATAATTCTGATCACTAATGAGATGAAAGCTTGTGGAGAAACACTTTCTGAACAGGTAATCATAGAGAAGATTCTGAGGTCACTTACTCCTCAGTTTGATTACATTGTTGTTTCTATTGAACATTCTAAAAAATCTCGAAACCATGAGAATAGAAGAGTTGCAAAGCAGTCTAGAAGCGTAGGAGTTACGTCTGACTGAAAGAACTTCTGAGAGGGAAGTGGAGCAAGATCTGAAAGATTCTTTTGTCAAGAAGTACCAAAAGCAGAATAGACGTGGTGATAAATTCCAGAAGTCAAAAACCTCAACTTTTGATGAAAAGAAATATCAGAAGGGAAAGGAAAGGTATGACAAGAAGAAGGTTCAATGTTACTTTTGTAAATAGTTTGGCCATTTTTTCAGAGATTATATGTTGTACCCCAAAATTTGCCCTCTCATATTCCTCTCAACATTGCAAGAAAAATCTCCAAATGACTCAAGGTTGCTCAAGAATTGGTCAGACAAGTCATCTCCTAAGGCAGTCAACCCCAAATTAGGATTTTGTGTTGCCTCAAGATCCTTGAGTCCAAATGACCTCAAGTGTTCCCCAATGTCCTAATATGTTCTCAAGATCATCCATGTCAAATTTCAAGCCTTGTAGAGGAAGTTTGCTCAGTCAATTTCTCAAAGGGTCCAAAAATCGACTGTGCTAGGGCAAAAGTCAACTGTGTCCTACAAGTAGTCAAACTTCAATATTTTTTGCCAACATTCTCATTTTGAAGGATATTTCATCATTTGATCAAGGGTTGATCATGATTCATCAAGGATTGCTCAAAATTCATCAAGACTCAAAAGTTGCTAAATTAGGGTTTTGTAGGAAAAGTCAACTCAAATTTAACCAAGCATAACTTTCTCATACTTTATGAGAAATGACCCATACAAAGATCATTTTTAAGAGGATTCAATTTCCTACAATCCATCTTCATACCCCAAGATCAAGAAATGCACTCACAAGAAGTTACAAATTTGGACATTATAGGTCATTTTTGAAAGTCAACAAAAACACCTTTTTTATCAAAGCTTATAACTTGAGAATGGAATATCAAAATGAGATGAGACCAAAAGGGTTGGTTATAGGACATTTCAAGCTTTCTAAAAAGTCCAAGAACACTTCCAAAAGTTCAAAATTGAAGAAGTTATGCATTGTTGAAGTTGGGCATTTTTGCAAAATTGCCAAAAGTCAACTATCCCCAAAACATCAAATTTTGTCAAATGGGCCCATTCTTTTCCACTTGATTTGAACTTGCCACATTGCACACGTGTCCTAGCTTCAGTCATAAGCCCATATCTTATTTTTATCATTTTATTTGATTTTTTATTGAATTATTTCATTTTAAATCAAATTAAATCAAATAAAATCCAAACCTTAATTACCTAAGATCTTTTTGGTTGTTTCAGGTCTTTATTGTCATCATGATCATCATCAAAATTCGTATCAAGCATATCATGTACAAAAATATGGAGATTTGACAAAATTGGAAAGCTTTAAAGGATGAATCAAATCAAATCATGAGGCGTTGATTTAGAGGGATTCCATCCATATTTGTTACCCTAATACCTTGTATCATACATAAGCAAGAGAGGCACACGAAATTGAGGAGGAGAGGCTGCAGAAATAAGCAAAACAAAACTTGCAAAATTCACTAAAAAGTGTGAAACCAAAATTATACTTTTGGGCGTTTTCAGAAGTCAAGAAGGATTCCAATCAATTCCTGGGTGATCACATAACCCTCCTGGACCCCAAGCAAGCCTCCACGCGCATCACAGAGCTCTGTAAGTATCACAAAAATCCGCTCCTTCTTTGAATTCGCAAATCAATATTCCTGCATCTTTTGTACAAATTATTTGCATATTCATGATCCTCACCATGTTTCTAAGCTTTTTACATTATCCAATTTTGTTTATGTGACTCATACTGTGAGATGCCATAGCTAGGGTTTCGTGGTCCTTTTTGGGTATTTCTCTTGCAGGAAAAATTGGCTATCAAAAGGGGCATGGTTGTGACCGGGATGATGAGACGAGCATGACCATGCCTTTGGATTGCATTTTTGGGAGTGTTTTAGCCACGGTCCAACGACAGGGACGATGGCGTGTCATTCTCCAATTCGTCTATTCAAATATGGCGCGCATTATTTTGTTTTCTGATTCATTAATTTTGTTTTGTCTTATTATTATTAATTTACAATATACTAACAAATAGAACACAATGGCTGAGTGGTAAACGTGTGCATCCAAAGGCCTTCAGGACCTGGTTCGAATCCCAGGTCCCCCATATGCTTTGTTATTTTTCCTCTTCATGTAATCAGGTGCAGATCCAGGTTTGTAGCATACAATGCGCCTCCATATCTCCAACAGCCAGATGGCCAAAGGCCAGATCTGGTGATCCAGAATGATGGTCTACCATGGACCAAGTCAGCGCGCACCCACTGGATCTCACAAAGTCAACAAGGCCAGCGTGTTAATGGGCCATGGAATTGCTATTCTGACCTCCTATTCAGGCCCAAACCCCCTACCTCTCTCTATTTTATATTTTTTGTTTTAATTATTTATTGTTATTATTTTTATTATTAACTAACCAATCAAATAATTTTCTCTATAAAATTAAAACCAAAAAAAATATTTTTTTTATTAAATTAAATTTCAGTATTTTAATTTTTATTAACAAATATTAATTTATTTAATTTAGGCCATTAATTAGGAATAACTTTAATATATTTTTCAATAATTAAAATTAACTTAGACATAATTAGTTTTTTATTAACATTGATCAATTTTATTTTCTTTCTTTAAATAACACAAAAACCCAAAAATATTTACTTTTATTAATTAATTTATTTATTAATTTAATAATTAACTTAGGTAATGTCTTTCTTAAAATAAAAAACCAAAAAATCTTTTCTTAAATAACCAAGGGTCAAAACCCTAAAATTCGCACTCGATTTAATTTTTCGCACGCGATCTTTTTTCAATATTGTACTTGTTCCCGGAATGTAATAGCTAATAGGACCATTTAATTATCGCTTTATTTATTTTCCGCATTTACTTTTAAAGGGTTTGCTTTTGGCGATGTAAATACCCGACGCCTTGTAATTTAATTTTCGCAATTTATGTTCCGCAAAAATATAACTGTTAGATGTTTGATAATAGGTATGCATGACAAGATTGAATGTTAAACCTAAAATCAACCTAGATCACCATTAACATGTACAAAGATAAAATTAACTAAAAATGACACACTCGCACATGCGCACTCTTAGGGTACACCCCACTTGGTTGCCTTCGTACGCGGTCATTGAGTATAGGTAGTTTTAGAGGTCGCCCTCTTGTCCAAAGATCATAGTTGCCTTGAAACGGTTGCCTCAGATATTGTTGCCTCAAAACAAATGATCTAAGACATTAGGGTTACCGCTAAGGCATCCTAACATTGCTTTGGTGACCGTAAGTCCTTAAATTCGAATTGATCCTTAAAACTCCAACGAAGGTGCTACCTACTCATCAATAGTGGGATAACACTGTCTAAAGGAAGATAGTATAGAACAATTCCTTTTTCGAGTAGGTAGATGGTTCTTAAGTACTTGCTCTTTCAAAAAAAAAACTCTTCACACTTACACTTTTCGAACAAAGTTTTCAAAAACACTTCATATACTCTTGAGGACAGAAGCAAGAGTTAAATCGAAGTTTCAAATAAATTTTTTTCAAACCCACAAACACAAAGAAAGAAATTTTGAAAACAATATGAGCAAGTACCTAAGAGCCCGTGGATAACCACGGATAGAAAGGGTGATAACACCTTCCCTTTCTATAATCTGCCCCCCGAACCCGAGAATAATCTCGAAAAAAGAATTTTTCTGTGCTTTTTTCCTTTCCTTGTTGGATAAAATAAAAGTCGGTGGCGACTCTTGCTTACCGCGACATTTTGCGAAAACAAACGCAAAATGCAAACCAGCATTCCAAAAAAAAACAGTCAGTTCTTTCCCACCGTATCACAGATCTGGCGACTCTACTGGGGACGCTTATAAGTGGGGTGTACCTTAGGAATAGTTCATAATGTTTTCAATTGCTTGACTTGTATGCTTTATCTTGGTGGGCTTGAATCGGAGTTACTATAGATCCTAACCCGGATCTGGGGGATACCCTTTAGGTAAGTAGCAATAAACTGTGAGGGAACTATACAGCGTAGACCGATACGGTTGAAGCAGTAGCTACATTGGTGTGGCACTTTAGTATGTACCGATATCCCTTGTGGCGCAACGAGGAGAATATGGGTCTGCTAAGGGGTCATTAAGCACCAACTGAACTTATAACCTTTAAATTGACCAACTTGGCCATAGAACAGTAGCAGTATGCTACACTCATTGAGACCAAACTCTCGCGATGATTCCGGCTGCAAGAAAAGGTTGCTAAATTGGAATTATGACCGATCGAGGGTGGTCAGTGATATTGAGATCCTCTAGAACCCGGTTACTATTTCTAGGACAGGTTGAACCAACTAAACTGAAAGAGGGTAATACCTAAACTCCATGCCAGCCTAAACTTAAGGTTGTTTGTGTGACTTGTGTGCCTTCAAACTTGAACTACTTGCACATTATTGTTATCTGACAACATGAGTTCCTTGCAGGTTTTGTTTACAGTCCTTATCCAATAATTTGGATTTATTGCAGGGTTTACTTACATCACTTCACACTTTTGCTTAAACGCATAAC
The DNA here is from genome assembly GCA_948472305.1 of Vicia faba. NCBI lineage: Eukaryota > Viridiplantae > Streptophyta > Magnoliopsida > Fabales > Fabaceae > Vicia > Vicia faba. The sequence continues at coordinate 1,467,367,626 of OX451739.1, read as the reverse complement.
ATACACATCATAACATCATGCCTTAACATTTACTTAACCATTTCAAGGATCTCGAGGGTTTGTGATGCAGGTTATGGTAAATCAAATGTCTAGCAAGGGGAAAAGGGGATTTATTTTCCTCTAGCCAAGGTTGTCTAGAAATCAAAACACGATAACTTGAGTCAGGGGCTATGACCTACTCGATATGATGAGCTTGACTCTTGAAGAAGGACTCTTAACAACATGAAGTTTCTTCAATCAAAGATGCAAAATTCAAATTCTAACAAGTTTCTTGTTTACCCCGCGGGATCCTTAAAAACATTGCATACATACATATCATTGCATAACAGGTCTCCCAGTACAGGTATCTCATGTTCTCGCTGTTTATTTCAGCAATGGCTTTCCAACCAGACAACCAAGATCTTCAAACTCGAGAAGCTCAGTTCAGGGACGTATTCCTAAACCTATCCAAAGGGCAGGAAGAGTTGAAAACACTCCTCGTTGGGAACTTGGTCAAGAAAAGTCCTGAAGACAATAAGGACAAACGGCTGGAACAACTGCAAGCTGAGTTCAGTGCCATGAAAACCCAGATGCTGGGGCAGATGGCTCGTATCCAAGGCTTAGCTCGGGAACAAGAAGAGCTGAGAACCATTATCAACCAGCTTCATCAAGACAGATACAACAACATGAAGCAAACAGTCAAGGCCAGGGACCAAGTCATTAATCAACTTCCGAGAAGTCAAAGGTTTTGTTTGATGAAGAATAGACCTCTCCAAGTTGCTACTACCTCACGGGTCCAACAACAACCTTGCCATAAACAACGGGTTGATCAGAGTAAGCCAAATATGCCCAAGAGGAAATTTACCAAGCTCAACATGTCGCTGTCTCAGGCTTTACAACACCTGTTGAGATTGAATCTGGTGACGTTAAGGGACCCTCCTAAAAATCCCAACATAGCCTCCCCAAGGTACAATCCTGATGCAATGTGTGCATATCACTCCAACAGCCCGGGGCATGATACTAACATCTGTTGGGCGTTGAGCAACAAAATTCAAGACCTGATTGATGAAGGAGCATTGAAACTCACACAAGACGGTCAGATTGAATTCTTTTGCCATCCCCCAAGGTTCACCATTTGAAGTGACAAGTACTGAGACGAGAAGACTTTTTGTTCATTAGAATTTTCAAGTTGTAATTTTCTTTTGATTGTTCGAACATTTATTCATGTCGAACTTTAGTACTTTATCAATGCATTGCATATGTCTGTTTTGAATCAATCCATTCGTATTTCACTATATTCAAATTGCTTTCATTTTTTGTGATGATCAACTCTCGATTAGAAAATTCTAAGCCTTTAGAGGGAGGATGACGAAAATGATATCAAAATCTCTATAATATGCTTTTGAACAGACCCCGCTGACGAGGTACATGCATTGTGTCAAATCCTAAACAGTGGAGTTATAAGGAAGATAATCCATAGTCAACCCCTTTGAGCCAAAGAAGTTGGAGTTTTTCTTTTCACAAATTAAAACCCTTAATTATAACCTGGGGCAGGGTAGTTTTCTCAGTTGATCCAGGTGCACAATAAATGGCATCAAAGAAGTCCTTCCAAAACAAAAGACGGTGTTGGTCCCGTATAATCGTAAGGACAGGCAATCATTATCTCTCAAAATAAAAGCCCAATAAGTCAAAACCTGTGAAGGAGACTTAAGAAAAACTGGGGCATCCCACTGACTGTAATCATAAAAAGAAACAGTTCATGCAAAAAACAGGGATAATAAAAACCAAAAGGAAAGAGATCCTGCAAACTCTCAACAAAATGTCTGCCTGTTCAAAATAAATTGTCAGTATCCGAACCATCACTGGTATATCAGAGCAAAGACTCAAACGATATCTAATGTATGATTAGCTGAGTTTAGGATCGAAGAACATCACGAAGAGTGTGTGCGTACAAATTAATTTTGAGCCTTTATCCTTTGTTTCTTAAACCGTGAACCAGGCCACGTTATAACCCTTAAAGTCCTAGCTGAAGCATGGGTTAGTTCGAAAGCATACTGTTACGAAAGGTATCCTGACTCCTGTAGGGCTTACTGTAAAATCCTGAGTTGACATCACATTTTACAAAAATTCGCTCGTTTTATTGAAAATTGCATTTTCAAAGAACTTCAAAACAGACATAAGCTTTGCATTCTTAAAATAACATTGTTTGCATATGACTATTTGTTCAAACAACAGAGAAATCCGCACGACGAATATCTAATGAAAAAAAACCTTCTCAATAAAAGGATCACCTCAAGTGGAAAAAAGCTTCCAACCAAGGGGCACGACATGATCATCGTCCATCATCTGGGGGAGTTAAGTCAAGATTCAAGGAGTCTCTCAAAGATACCAAGTAGCCAGGGGAAAATATCCATCTGAACCACTTGGGGCATTAGACATGGATTCCCGCAAAGAATCTTGCAGGATCAAACGAACATCTTCTGGTAGTATGGCAACACGACACTACCGACAGTGACAACTCCCTACGCTCTGAAAGCATGGACATGGTCAGAAAAGTACGGCGCATGATCAAAGACCCGCTAGGTTGACTGGCCTAGGCAAAAATAAGGGCTTCCCGGAGAACCAAAAGGGTTCGGGCAAAAATAAGGGATGAAAATGAAAAATTTCTACACCCGGCAAGTCGAAAACCTGAAAAGGCGGCTTGGGCAAAAAAGGGTATCCCGGTGGACTGAAAACCCGAAAGGGCGGTCCAGGCAAAAATTAGGGATCAAAGCATACGACTATGTCTCGTCATCTCGTCACTGGCCTACTAGAAGAAGACTTGTCATTTTGACCGAAAGATACCAAGCACCTCATAGGTGGGGATAATAATCGATCCATAGGGCCTCCGCAGGCACCTTCTCCCACAAAAATAGGGGCAAAAAAGTATCGATGCAAGCCATCGTCATATCCTTAACACACGTCCCAGTAACATTCACTCCCCGCAGAGTAAGACAGTAAAGATAGCTCTCCCCAGCTGAGGCTTGCAACTGTGAATGAGTCGGTAATATTCTCCCCAAGCAGAGTTTATCTACCATCAACACTAAAAAGGCTTAATATCCCCGGCAATCTTAATATTCCCCAGCGGAGTATAAGAATATTCCCCGGCAGAATACAAGATATCCCCAGTGGAGTTAAAATTTTCCCAGCGTAGTCTGAAAAAGCTTCCCCAGTGGAGTTGCAGAATCATCCCCAGTAGACTCTGGAAGTTCATCCCCGGCGGAGTATAAAAATAAATATCCCCAGCCGAGTTCAAAGGAAGATTGTCCCCAACAAAGCTCAAAGGATTATCCCCATTAGAGTCTAACAGGTTATCCCCAGTGAAGCCGCAACTGAAAGATTATCCCCAACGGAGTTCTTTCCTTTCACAAACAGGAATTCAATCCCCAACAGGATTCAGTATCACCAGCAACGGTAATTCGTCCCCAATAGAATTTATCAGTGGAATCCTCAGCAGAGCATCTCTTCCCCACAGAGTAATCTCCTCATCAGTTTTATGCCCCAACAGAATTATACTTTCCTGCAGGTTTATTCTCACAAACATCTTCATCCACTATCCCCATCAGAAATGAAGAATTCAACTCTATTCTCCAGCAGCTATCCAGGATTTATTTTCCCCAGCCAAAACATTACAATTCCATACATCATGACACATGCATATACGCATCATACAACACGATCTCATTTATTTTGAGAACAACATTACTTGATCTATATCATGCATTGCATATGACTGACCTTTACCTTTCAGGAAGGAGGCAGTTAAGTTCTCAGCTTAGTCGAAGACTTGACCAGTTCTTAAATCTCAACTGAATTATCCTCGATTTAATTTCAGATAAGGGTCACAATCTCGACAATTTTCCTCCATCAAAGTGTGGACGAGTTCTACAATCTCAACGGTATACTACGTTGAAGACCAGACAGTTCCTAGATCTTGATGAAGATGTTTCCCTCCATCATAGTGTGGACGAGTTCTACAATCTCAACGGTATACTACGTTGAAGACCAGACAGTTCCTACATCTTAATGAAGATGTCTCCCTACGTCATAGTGTGGACGAGTTCTATAATCTCAACGGTATACTACGTTGAAGACCAGACAGTTCCTAGATCTTGATGTTTTCCTCCGTCATAGTATGGACGAGTTCTACAATCTCAACAGTATACTACGTTGAAGACCAGACAGTTCCTAGATCTTGATGAAGATGTTTCCCTACGTCATAGTGTGGACGAGTTCTATAATCTCAATGGTATACTATGTTGAAGACAAGACAGTTCCTAGATCTTGATGTTTTCCTCCGTCATAGTGTGTACGAGTTCTATAATCTCAACGGTATACTACGTTGAAGACCAGACAGTTCCTAGATCTTGATGTTTTCCTCCGTCATAGTGTGGACGAGTTCTACAATCTCAATGGTATACTACGTTGAAGACTAGACAGTTCCTAGATCTTGATGAAGATGTTCCCTCCGTCATAGCGTGGACGAGTTCTACAATCTCAATGGTATACTCTGTTGAAGACCAGACATTTCCTAGATCTTGATGTTTTCCTCCGTCATAGTGTGGACGAGTTCTACAATCTCAACGGTATACTACGTTGAAGACCAGACAATTCCTAGATCTTGATGAAGATGTTTCCCTCTGTTATAGTGTGGACGAGTTCTACAATCTCAATGGTATACTCCGTTGAAGACCAGGCAGTTCCTAGATCTTGATGTTTTCCTCCGTCATAGTGTGGACGAGTTCTATAATCTCAACGGTATACTACGTTGAAGACCAGACAGTTCCTAGATCTTGATGTTTTCCTCCGTCATAGTGTGGACGAGTCTATAATCTCAACGGTATACTACGTTGAAGACTAGACAGTTTCTAGATCTTGATGTTTTCCTCCGTCATAGTGTGGACGAGTTCTATAATCTCAACGCTATACTACGTTGAAGACCAGACAGTTCCTAGATCTTGATGAAGATGTTTCCCCCCGTCATAGTGTAGACGAGTTCTACAATCTCAACGGTATACTACGTTGAAGACCAGACAGTTCCTAGATCTTGATGTTTTCCTCCATCATAGTGTGGACGAGTTCTACAATCTCAATGGTATACTCCGTTGAAGACCAGACAGTTCCTAGATCTTGATGGAGATGTTTCCCTCCGTCATAGTGTGGACGAGTTCTACAATCTCAACGGTATACTATGTTGTAGACCAGTCAGTTCCTAGATCTTGATGAAGATGTTTCCCTACGTCATAGTGTGGACGAGTTCTATAATCTCAACGGTATACTACGTTGAAGACCAGACAGTTCCTAGATCTTGATGTTTTCCTCCATCATAGTGTAGACGAGTCTATAGTCTCAACGGTATACTACGTTGAAGACTAGACAGTTCCTAGATCTTGATGAAGATGTTTCCCTCCGTCATAGTGTGGACGAGTTCTACAATCTCAATGGTATACTACGTTGAAGACCAGACAATTCCTAGATCTTGATGAAGATGTTTCCTCTGTCATAGTGTGGATGAGTTCTACAATCTCAACGGTATACTACGTTGAAGACCAGACAGTTCCTAGATCTTGATGAAGATGTTTCCCTCCGTCATAGTGTGGACGAGTTCTACAATCTCAACGATATACTACGTTGAAGACCAGAAAGTTCCTAGATCTTGATGTTTTCCTCCGTCATAGTGTGGACGAGTTCTACAATCTCAACGGTATACTACGTTGAAGACCAGACAGTTCCTAGATCTTGATGAAGATGTTTTCCTCCGTCATAGTATGGACGAGTTCTACAATCTCAACGGTATACTACGTTGAAGACCAGACAGTTCCTAGATCTTGATGTTTTCCTCCGTCATAGTGTGGACGAGTTCTACAATCTCAACGATATACTATGTTGAAGACCATACAGTTCCTAGATCTTGATGTTTTCCTCCGTCATAGTGTGGACGAGTTCTATAATCTCACCGATATACTATGTTGAAGACCAGACAGTTCCTAGATCTTGATGAAGATGTTTCCCTCCGTCATAGTGTGGACGAGTTCTATAATCTCAACGTTATACTACGTTGAAGACCAGACAGTTCCTAGATCTTGATGTTTCCTCCGTCATAGTGTGGACGAGTTCTGCAATCTCAACGGTATACTACATTGAAGACCATACAGTTCCTAGATCTTGATGAAGATGTTTCCCTCCGTCATAGTGTGGACGAGTTCTTAATATCAACGGTATACTACGTTGAAGACCAGACATTTCCTAGATCTTGATGAAGATGTTTCCCCCCAGTTGAATTATGGACAAGTTCTTAAAACTCAGCAGAGATGTTCTCTCAGCTGAGGTACAGGCAAGTTCCTAAATCTCAACAAAAGTTAGACTTCCCCAGCGGAATCTTCTACAATAACAGGTATGCAAGTTCTCGCTAAAGAATCTCTTATGCGATCGACACTCATGCAGATGTCATCTTTAATCCCATCCTCCCGCCAGCAATCTCCAAATGTCATCTGTAAGCCCATTCCCGACATCACAAGGCTGATACCACTTTATGTGAGTGCAAATTTCTAGGCACTCTAGTGTTCAATCATCTTCCACCTTCGGATCACGAAAGGCACGATAGCCAATCTACATCCTCAGGTTTAAGAAGATTGAACAGGGGAAGCTGTTGTACCCCAAAATTTTCCCTCTCATATTCCTCCCAACATTGCAAGAAAAATCTCCAAATGGCTCAAGGTTGCTCAAGAATTGGCCAGACAAGTCATCTCCTAAGGCAGTCAACCCCAAATTAGGGTTTTGTGTTGCATCAATATCCTTGAGTCCAAATGACCTCAAGTTATCCCCAATGTCCTAATATGTTCTCAAGATCATCCATGTCAAATTTCAAGCCTTGCAGAGGAAGTTTGCTCAGTCAATTTCTCAAAGGGTCCAAAAATCGACTGTGCTAGGGCAAAAGTCAACTGTGACCTACAAGTAGTCAAACTTCAAGATTTTTTGCCAACATTATCATTTTGAAGGATATTTCATCATTTGATCAAGGGTTGATCATGATTCATCAAGAATTGCTCAAAATTCATCAAGACTCAAAAGTTGCTAAATTAGGGTTTTGTAGGAAAAGTCAACTCAAATTTGACCAAGCATAACTTTCTCATACTTTATGATAAATGACCCATACAAAGCTCATTTTTAATAGGATGCAATTTCCTACAATCCATCTTCATACCCCAAGATCAAGAAATGCACTCACAAGAAGTTACAAATTTGGACATTATAGGTCATTTTTGAAAGTCAACAAAAACACCTTTTTGTCAAAGCTTATAACTTGAGAATGGAATATCAAAATGAGATGAGACCAAACGGGTTGGTTATAGGACATTTCAAGCTTTCTAAAAAGTCCAAGAACACTTCCAAAAGTTCAAAATTGAAGAAGTTATGCATTGTTGAAGTTGGGCATTTTTGCAAAATTGCCAAAAGTCAACTATCCCCAAAACTTCAAATTTTTTCAAATGGGCCCATTCTTTTCCACTTGATTTGAACTTGAAACATTGCACACGTGTCCTAGCTTCAGCCATAAGCCCATATCTTATTTTTATTATTTTATTTGATTTTTTATTGAATTATTTCATTTTAAATCAAATTAAATCAAATAAAATCCAAACCTTAATTACCTAAGATCTTTTTGGTTGTTTAGGGTCTTTATTGTCATCATGATCATCATCAAAATTCGTATCAAGCATATCATGTACAAAAAGATGGAGATTTGACAAAATTGGCAAGCTTTAAAGGATGAATCAAATCAAATCATGAGGCATTGATTTAGAGGGATTCCATCCATATTTGTTACCCTAATACCTTGTATCATACATAAGCAAGAGAGGCACGCGAAATTGAGGAGTAGAGGCTGCAGAAATAAGCAAAACAAAACTTGCAAAATTCACTAAAAAGTGTGAAACCAAAATCACACTTAGGGGCGTTTTCAGAAGTCAAGAAGGATTCCAATCAATTCCTGGGTGATCACATAAACCTCCTGGACCCCAAGCAAGCCTTCACGCGCATCACCGAGCTCTTTAAGTATCACAAAAATCCGCTCCTTCTTTGAATTTGCAAATCATTATTCCTGCATCTTTTGTACAAATTATTTACATACTCATGATCCTCACCATGTTTCTAAGCTTTTTACATTATCCAATTTTGTTTATGTGACTCATACTGTGAGATGCCATAGCTAGGGTTTCGTGGTCCTTTTTGGGTATTTCTCTTGCAGGAAAAATTGGCTATCAAAAGGGGCATGGTTGTGACCGGGATGATGAGACGAGCATGACCATGCCTTTGGATTGCATTTTTGTGGCTCGTAGAAAATTTTGGAGATGGCCTGGCTTATAGCTACGGACTGTTGTCCGTTGGTATAGGGTGGGAGTGTTTTAGCCACGGTCCAACGACAGGGATGATGGCATGTCATTCTCCAATTCTTCTATTCAAATATGGCGCGCATTATTTGTTTTCTGATTCATTAATTTTGTTTTGTCTTATTATTATTAATTTACAATATACTAACAAATAGAACACAATGGCTGAGTGGTAAACGTGTGCATCAAACGCCTTCAGGACCTGGGTTCGAATCCCAGGTCCCCCATATGCTTTGTTATTTTTCCTCTTCATGTAATCAAGTGCAGATCCAGGTTTGTAGCATATAATGCGCCTCCATATCTCCAACAGCCAGATGGCCAAAGGCCAGATCTGGTGATCCAGAATGATGGTCTACCATGGACCAAGTCAGCGTGCACCCACTGGATCTCACAAAGTCAACAAGGCCAGCGTGTTAATGGGCCATGGAATTGCTATTCTGACCTCCTATTCAGGCCCAAACCCCCTACCTCTCTCTATTTTATATTTTTTGTTTTAATTATTTATTGTTATTATTTTTATTATTAACTAACCAATCAAATAATTTTCTCTATAAAATTAAAACCAAACAAAATATTTTCTTTATTAAATTAAATTTCAGTATTTTAATTTTTATTAACAAATATTAATTTAATTAATTTAGGCCATTAATTAGGAATAACTTTAATATATTTTTCAATAATTAAAATTAACTTAGACATAATTAGTTTTTTATTAACATTGATCAATTTTATTTTCTTTCTTTAAATAACACAAAAACTCAAAAATATTTAATTTTATTAATTAATTTATTTATTAATTTAATAATTAACTTAGGTAATGTCTTTCTTAAAATAAAAAACCAAAAAATATTTTCTTAAATAACCAAGGGTCAAAACCCTAGAACTCGCACTCGATTTAATTTTCCGCACACGATCTTTTTTCAATATTGTACTTGTTCCCAGAATGTGATAGCTAATAGGACCATTTAATTATCGCTTTATTTATTTTCCGCATTTACTTTTAAAGGGTTTGCTTTTGGCGATGTAAATACCCGACGCCTTGTAATTTAATTTCCGCAATTTATTTTCTGCAAAAATATAACTGTTAGATGTTTGATAATAGGTATGCATGACAAGATTGAATGTTAAACCTAAAATCAACCTAGATCACCATTAACATGTACAAAGATAAAATTAACTAAAAACGACACACTCGCACATGCGCACTCTTAGGGTACACCCCACTTGGTTGCCTTCGTACGCGGTCATTGAGTATAGGTAGTTTTAGAGGTCACCCTCTTGTCCAAAGATCATAGTTGCCTCGAAACGGTTGCCTCGGATATTGTTGCCTCAAAACAAATGATCTAAGATATTAGGGTTACCGCTAAGGCATCCTAACATTGCTTTAGTGACTGTAAGTCCCTAAATTCGAATTGACCCTTAAAACTCCAACGACGGTGCTACCTACTCATCAATAGTGGGATAGCACTGTCTAAAGGAAGATAGTATAGAACGATTCCTTTTTCGAGTAGGTAGATGGTTCTTTAGTACTTGCTCTTTAAAAAAAAGAAAAACTCTTCACACTTACACTTTTCGAACAAAGTTTTCAAAAACACTTCATATACTCTTGAGGACAGAAGCAAGAGTTAAATCAAAGTTTCAAATAAAAACTTTTTCAAACCCACAAACACAAAGAAAGTAATTTTGAAAACAATATGAGCAAGTACCTAAGAGCCCGTGGATAACCATGGATAAAAAGGGTGCTAACACCTTCCCTTTCTATAATCTACCCCCCGAACCCGAGAATAATCTCGAAAAAGGAATTTTTCTGTGCTTTTTTCCTTTCCTTGTTGGATAAAATAAAAGTCGGTGGCGACTCTTGCTTACCGCGACATTTTGCAAAAACAAACGCAAAACGCAAACCAGTATTCCAAAAAATAGTCAGTTCTTTCCCACCGTATCACATTATAGAAACAGAGGAAGGAAATCCGAAGAAGCAAATATATCCAGAGGAGATTCTAATGATGGACCTGTGCTACTGATGGCTTCTGATTCTGATGGAAACTATTTAGAAGATTGGTGGTATATGGACACTGGCTGTTCAAACCACTTGACTGCGAACAAACAATTGCTAATAGACTTTGAATCCTTAAGGATAACAAATATCCGATGTGATGATGGTAAATATCTTAATGCAGAAGGTATGGAAAATGTCAGAGTCAGAGTGAAGAATGTAGATGTTTGGTATGTTCTTGGAATTAAAAGCAATCTGATGAGTGTGGGTCAGCTTATTGAGAAAGGTTTCTCAGTGGTTATGAAGGACAACCTCTTGATGTTGTATGATTCTAATAAGAAGTTGATTATGAAGTCTGAGCAGGAAAGCAACAGAACATTCAAAGTGAATGTAGAAACAGCTGAAGCAGAGTGTCTTAGTGCAAAAGGCGCTGAAGGTGGCTGTAAGCTGTGGCACAAGAGGTTGGGGCACTTGAACTATAAAAGCTTAGGGCATCTAAGTTCTAAGAAGCTTGTACATGGCATTTCTAAGATTGTGAAGCCTCAGAAGTTATGTGAGATATACATGAAAGGTAAGCAACCCAAATTTCTATTTGCATCAGAAGTAGCCACCAGAGCCAAGCATGCTTTAGGAGTAGTACATTCTGATGTGTGTGGACCATTTCCAGTATCTTAACTTGGAGGAAACAAATATTTTGAGTCTTTTATGGATGAGTTCACAAGAATGACACGGGTAACACTCATCAAGTTCAATCATGAAGTGTTTACTGAGTTCTAGAAGTTCAAAGTGAAGGCTAAGAAGAAGAGTGGTCAGAAACTAAAGATTCTGAGAACGGATGATGGAGGTGAGTATAACTCTACAGAGTTCCAGAAGTTCTGTGAGGAGAATGGAATATAACATGAGGTTACTGCTCCATATACTCCTCAGCACAATGGTCTTGCTAAAAGAAGGGATAAAACTTTGCTTGATATGACCAAAAGTATGTTGAAAGAGAAGAATCTACCTCACATGTTATAGGGAGAAGTTGTTGCCACATTGGCATATGTTCTGAATAGGTGTCCAACGAAGAAGCTGAAGGAGATTGTTCCTTTAGAAAAGTGGACTGGAGATAAGCAAAGTATTAGCCATCTGAGGGTGTTTGATTATGTATGCTACAAACACGTTCCAGAAGCTAGAAGACGGAAACTGGATGATAAAAGCAAAGTAATGTTACTGGTGGGGTACCACAACACAAGTTCCTAAGCTTTATTGTCCAGAAACCAACAAAGTTGAAATCAGCAGAGAAGTTATTGTGAAAGAGTCAGAAACATGGGATTGGGACAAGCTTCAATCAGATTCTGGTGTAGCGCCAATACTAGAGTTAGTTTCTGAAGATTCTTCAGAAAGTTCTGAAGACGAGTCAGAGTCAGAAGATGAATCTGAAGACTCTGAAGATGAGTCAGAATCTCAGGGAGATTCTGATAGTGGATCTGATTCTAATCCAGATTTTGATGATGATCTAGAATCTGATGGTGATTATATTTCTGGAATGGAAAATTCTGAAGACATAGGGTCTGGAGGACAAGCTTCCAGAAGTAACTCTAAAAGTGGTAATTCTGAAGGAAGTAGTTCTAGACAAGGTCTAGAAGCTATCATTGTTCCGAGTTCTGGAGAAGCTTCAGAACAAGTTCAGAGGCCATAAATACCAAGTAGGTTTGCAGATTTTAGCATGTTGCATGATACTGAAGTAGATTCTGAAGGAGACTTCATTCAGTGTGCCATGTTAGTAGATTCTGAACCAGTGGGTATTGAAGAAGTCATCAAGAAGAAAGTATGGTTGAATGCCATGATGGAAGAACTTGAGGCTATTAAAAGAAACAAAACCTGGAAGCTGACGAAAGCTTCCAGAAAAGAAGAAAGCCATCAATGTCAGATGGGTTTTCAAGGTGAAGCTTAAGCCAGATGGATCAATTGGCAAACACAAAGCAAGACTAGTGGCTAGAGGTTTTCTTCAGAAACCTAAGCTAGATTACTTTGAGGTGTTTGCTTCTGTAGCTAGACACGAAACAATCAGACTGGTGATTGCTTTAGATGCAAACAGAAATTGGCCTTTCATACATTTGGATGTGAAGTCTTCATTTCTGAATGGTCTGTTATAAGAAGAGGTATATGTGTCACAACCTTCTGGATTTGTGAAAAAGAATCAGGAAGGGATGGTATACAAGTTACATAAAGTCTTGTATGGACTGAAACAAGCGCACAAAGCTTAGAATCTGAAAATTGATTCGTTTTTCAAGAGGCATAAGTTTCAGAAATGTGAGATGGAATATGGCGTATATGTGCAGCATTCTGATGGCAATATGATTTTGGTGTGTCTATATGTTGATGACATATTGCTAACAGGAATTTGTCCAGAAGATATAATTAAGTTCAAAGAAGTTCTGATGAATGAATTTGAGATGACAGATATGGAAAATATGGTATATTTTCTAGGAATGGAGATTTTGTACTCAGAGAAGGATATCATTCTACATCAGCTAAAGTATGAACTTGAACTTCTGAAGAGATTTAAGCTGCAAAATTGCAAAGTTGCCGCGACACCATCAGAAACCAATCATAAATTGGATTCTGATTCTGATGGTGATTCAGTGGATGCTACAAATTTCAAACAGTTGGTTGGTTCTCTTAGGTATTTATGCAATACCAGACCTGACATTTGTTATGCAGTTGGAATGGTTAGCAGATTCATGAGTAAACCAAAGTGGTCTCATTATCAAGCTGCTGTCAGGATTCTGAGGTATATCAAAGGAACTCTGAAATATGGAGTGTTATTTCCTTCTAGAAGAAAGACAGAACAAGAATTAGTGAGTTATTCTGATTCTGACTGGTGTGGAGACATAGTTGATAGAAGAAGTACTTCTGGTTACTTGTTCAAGTTTCTGGGAGGTCCAATTTCTTGCAGTTCCAAGAAATAGCTTGTTGTGGCTCTATCAACATGTGAAGCTGAATACATTGCAGATGTTGTAGCTGCATGTCAAGCTGTTTGGCTTCTGAATCTGCTGGAGGATTTGAAGATTGAGATAGAGAAACCTCTGAAGTTGTTAATTGATAACAAGTCTGCAATCAATCTTGCCAAGAATCCAGTGTTGCATGGAAGAAGCATGCATATTGAGACGAAGTATCATTTTCTGAGAAGTCAAGTGCAGAAAGGAGTGTTAAAAGTTCTGCACTATAGCACTCAGAAGCAATTGACAGATGTTCTGACGAAGGTAATAAAACAGATCAATTTCTTCATTTGAGAAATGAAATTCGTGTTGTTAGTTTCTGATAATTACTAAATTACGGGATGGTATTAGAGGGTAATTTAGTATTTACCATTTGTGGATATTCTCTTTTAGGGTCTATGTGACATTCTTATCTTTATTATTTTTGTGTATAAATAGGTGTACTAGGTTTCATTTAATACAATCAATCCTCTTCCAATCATTTGTGGCAGCTTTATAGCCTTTATCTTTTCTCTCTTCTTCCTCAATTTCATCACCTTACACCAACAAATATATTATGTTTAACAAATTATCTCTAAAATAAAATTTCTTTTTCATTAAAAAAAAACTAAAACCTTCTACAATTGAATTACACTTCAATACTTCCTCTTAATACAAAATCTTTATACTAACTACATTAAACATATTAGCAATTTCATTGCGGTTAGTTTCTGTAACGTGTATAATGAGTAGATCATTTATATATAAACATAATATCATATTGATATTGTTGATTCATGTTTTTCACATATATTTCATGTTTAAATATATACTTGAAATATCTAAATTTTTAGAAGAACACATCAATCCTCTTGTTTCTGGATTTTAAAGCTTATTTTAAGTCATAGAATTCCTATTAAACTTTAAGACAATATCTTCTTCACCATTCACAATGAATATTTGAGGTTTTTTTACTTAAACTTTCTCTTCAAAAAAACCATTGATAAATACATACTTGATATCTAATTGAACAAGATTCCATTGCAAGGAGTTGGCGACACCTACGACTAATCGGAGTGTCTCAATTTATGTGAAGTCAAGGCCATGGTTTGGTAAGAATCTCCATAGCACAAATCTACACAAAGGATGAAACTTTGAAAATAGAGTTACTTGAAAGTATTGATAAATAAAACTATTACAATTTGTATTCATTCTTTGTCATTACTTGGTACTAAAGTCCCTAGCTATAAAAATCGAATCTCTTGTGATCACAATATTATAAACATAGACTAAAATCAATTTCTTGGCTAAAATTCTCGCATATTTAATATTTAACTCTAATTTCTTAGGTGTGTTAGATTGGTAATTTATATATATATCTCATGTTGACAATGTTATATTTTATCTCAATCATCTAATAAATAATTATCATAGGTCCGATAACAAAACTAATTTTGCAATAGCGAGTTATACCCAAAGTTCAATTGGATATTGATCAAGTAAGGAAAGAAACTACATAAAAAAATAACTTAATAAACATAAGAATTCAATTAACTAAAATATGACTATGAATTATATGGTTAAAGTTAGGATGAACAACGGGTTGAGTCATGTGGATTCAGACTTAAAAATAACATCTAATTCAATCAGCAGTTGAATCCATAAGATTTATTTTTGCTCAATTTTCAAATCGATTTTGACAGATTAGATTATGACGGACATCTAATTCAATCAGCAGTTGAATCTATAAAGTTCATTTTTGTTCATTTTTCAAATCGATTTTGACAGATTAAATTATGACGGACTGTGGGTTGTTTCAGCACATTTATTTAAGTTATTAGGATTATCTATTTTTAGGTCCAATGTCATTATTTGACCTTGGCATAAATTTTACATTGTATTTCAAATTTTAAAAGTAAAAATATGTCAAATATTTAAGTTGGGCAATATTTAAAAATGCTATTGTAATATTTATATAAATTTTAAATAAAATAAAAAAATTATAAATATATTTCCACTCTTAATTAAATTGCATATTTCTTTTTAGTTACAATTTATACAGTTTATTTAATAAATAGGCTTCAATCACTCACTGAAAATTCAAAATAAATTTCTCATATTTGTTAATAATGTAAACCTTTCTATCAAAAATATGTTATGTGACAAAATTATAAGAAGTCGAAAGGTCGAAGAAGTGCCTCGACAGAATTTCGACTTAGTATTATTTTAGTTAGTTTGTTAGACTACTTAGTAAACAAGCAATCTCAAGAGGTACACTATTATTGTAAAGCGCGGACCATAATATTGCAGTAAACAAAATAAATAGTAAAGGGTTTTCTCTACGGAATTCACAACTTCTTTTTCTTCCCTTTTCGTAAACCCTAATTCTCTTTTCTTCCCCAATTCAATTTTCTGCTCTTATAATCATTTTGTAGTGGAATCATCTTGCAACCAGGGTATGATTGATTCACTCGAGTGAAGAGTGAAGATCAAGAGTAAAAATAAATCAGAAGAATTGATTCTTGTTCATAAAGATTGATTTAAAATTCTCCAGTTTTTTTGTGTAATTCCAACATCTGGTATCTAGAGCATTGGCTCTATGATTATTGGTAAGCATAGCGCGATTAATCATCCAAACAGACAATTACCAGCAAGTCTTCCTATTTTAAAAGATAACAATTATGAGAATTGATAAGCAGATGAAGATTGTTTTCTGTTATCAATATCTTTGAGATTTTGTGAAAGAATGAGCAACGCCACTTACACAAGACGTGACATATGAACAAGAAGCTGCACACAAAGAATTTAAGAAAATAATTATAAAACTCTCTTTATAATTTATCAATGAAATTCTGGCATACACAACATAAATGTCAAGACTGATGTCTCAACACAAAATCACAATGTCAAGTCAGATGTTACAACATCTGCTGACTGACATATGACTGACATAAACTTTTACCAAAATAAAACTATGTAGAATTTAAAAGTGCAGAAGGTAAAAGAACACATAGAATTGTTAACGGAGTTTGGTGCAACTCACCTACTATGGGGGCTACCAAGCCAGGAAGGAAATCTACTATTAGTAGTATTAATTATAAGCCTAAACAGTCCCAGTTTATAACTTATCACTTAATCCCTACCCAGTGCAACTTCTACCTAGGAACCTCCTAGATATGAGAATCTCCTCTCACTTCCAATCACCACAATGATATCAAACAATCCCAATCCTAGGGAACGTCTTAAAAAACCAAAAAGAAGATTACTTTTCCAATAAATAATACTTAGTTTGCTTAAAAGCTTCACTAAGAACAATACTCAACTCTTTGCTTAAAAGCTTAAAG
Source organism: Vicia faba (assembly GCA_948472305.1). Classification (NCBI taxonomy): domain Eukaryota; kingdom Viridiplantae; phylum Streptophyta; class Magnoliopsida; order Fabales; family Fabaceae; genus Vicia; species Vicia faba. Next base: position 1,467,350,921 of record OX451739.1, on the reverse strand, counting down.
GAGAATAATAACTTCATAAACAAGTAACAATCAGTCAATTGAAATGTATCAAAAGATACATGAGTACGTACAATGAAAACCAAAACTCCTTGAAGAACCTTCAAAAGTCCATATATGTTATATTGATCATCACAAAATTCATCAGAGGATTCAAATTGGATAAAAGAAGAGAGTTTGATTGCACTGAGTAAAAGTCAACAGACAGGCAAAAGTTAAAGTCAACTCCAGAGTTTCTTAGTCAACCATTTACATTTGAAGTCATTATTTGTGTTATTACTAGGTTTGATCAAGTGGAATCAAAGAGAATCACAAAATCTTCTAAATTAGGGTTTATGAATTTTCACTAAGTATGGAAATATCATGTTCATTTGGTCATATTGCAATGTTCATAACTCTCTCCAGAAGTATCATAAATGTGCAATCCAATGCTCAAAATTAAGAGGAAGTTTAATAATACAACTTTTTAGAAGGTTTAAAGTTTAGAAAGTTCATGGATAAAAAGTTATGAGGTATTGAAGTGGAGACTTCATTCAATTTTGAAGTTCTAACACTTAGTGAATTTTTTAGAGTTTTGATCATGTTCATGTACATGACTTCTATGGCAATTTTCTTTATGATTAAAGCTTCATCTCAAGTTGAAATCAACACGAAAGTTTTAGTTTGATCTCCCATCTTTCTATTTGTTAGTCCCATGCTTTTATGGTTGGCTAAATTTTGGCTAAGCATGGTTCTAAATATGGTACTATGTTGACGTTGGTAGGATGGTGCAACATCTTTATCAGTTGTCATAGAAGTTCCGGTTGTTATGTGTTTTACTATCAGATGTTGAAGACGATGTCATAACATCTGGACCAGTAGGTACAAGCAGGTCCTGCAGGTGCCTTATTTGGCATATGTTCCAATAGATGTTGGAACATGTTACAACAGAACATCTTGACAATGCACTAGGTATTTTATCCTTGAAGATTTAACTTGAATATTTGAGTATCTGAAATATTCTGTACTTATTATAGGCGCTGACCAATCAAGGATTTTATCATAAACAAGTGCAAATTTGATTGGTTTTTAAAAAGGATCGATTGAGACATTTTAGGAACCTTTTTTATGAAGATTGTTTCTATTTTTGTGGAGAAAGATTATGCAAATTTTGTGAAGCTGCTGGTTGGATTTGATTGAAGAGTCCATGCCTAATTGTAGAAGGTTATATAAGGAGTCGTCCAAGATCTAGTTTTTAAGCATAGTTTTTATCTGAGAAACCTTGTAAAAAATAAGGGTTTAGAGTTGGTAGTTCCTTAGGTTATCTGTTTGTTTTTGTATGTTCTAATGTATCTCTAATACATTTGAGTTGACTAATTATTACTTGTTCATCAAGCTATTGTTCTCACTCAAAGCCCGTAGACACAATTTGAGTATTGTTCTTGGTTGAAGCTTTTAGGCAAGACTAAGTATTTATAATTTGGAAGTGTGTCCTTCATGTTTTATTTGTACGGGTTGCAGTGACTGTAACTTGTTGATAGACATCCCCTGTGACTGGGATAGGTCTTTTATCACTGCGGTGATTGGAAGTGGGAAGACGATTTCCCTGACTTAGGGAGGACCGAACTTACAGTTGCATTGGGTAGTGATTAGGCGAGAAGTTGTTAACGGGGGAGTTTAACTTCAAATTAGTACTACTGATTATGGATTTCCTTCCTGGCTTAGTAGCCCCCAGAGTAGGTGAGTTGCACCGAACTGGGTTAACATATCATTATGTTCTTTCTTTTTTCTGTAAGTTATTTTTCTATGTTGTTATTGTTGTTGTTCTGTCAGTAGTTGTTATAACATCTGTCTTGACATTGTGTGTTGTTGAGACATCAGTCTTGACTTCTGATATATTATGCATGACAAAATTTCACTAATGATCAAAAGAACTCTCCATTTGGATATCAAAATCTCAAGATATGAGCATTTAAAGTCAAAGCATCACAAAGTTAATCTTGAAGGAAAATTGTGATCCAAAATGCAGCGGAAAATTAAAATTTTCCTTTAGTGATCCTTACGGATGGGCATGGTCAGTGATAGAAATCATTACCTCTTATGATGATTCAGACCTTTGATGTTGTGATCACGAACGTTGATGAATAGCAACATCTCTACTCAGTCCACGCGAATAGATCACTTCCAGACACAATGCTAGCTGCTTACGAACGTAAACTTTGAGTGAGAGAGTGAGACAAAATATACGGCTAGAAATAAAGACCAAATTTTCATTAACTCAAATGCTTCAACACAAGGGTTCTATTTATAGAACCACTTATGTGGGTTGCAAGCTAAAAGCCCGATTAAGGATACGAGCTAAAAGCCCAATTAAGAATATGAGTATCATACCTTTATGATATGCCGCATATCTCTTAAGCGTGTGGGACCTTACCACATTCCATATTTCACATAAGTGCATCGTACCTTAAGGTGCTCCTTATTTACTCTATCTCTCATCAACTTGTCCTTATGTGTGTGACCCTGTAGGTTTTTGTGACCTTGGCAATTATATTAAATCACACATTTAACATAATAAACAGTGAGCGGTATCTAGCAACACATTACTTCTACCCAAGTCACGAAAAGTCATGTGATCTGACAAAACCTTTCTGTGATAATATTTGTGTGTATAATTTCCCTTTTTCCCTTATGTCTATATTGAACACAAGGCATAAACCGTGTCACCCTTGTCCAGTTCAATATTGGGCCCTTAGACATTTATCCTGTTATGTAGGATGGACAAATTCTATCTAGGTCACTAATGTCCCTCAGCATGCTTTGTGAAGTACCCATCAACTATGTTTATGGTCATCTAGTTACGGATAATGGTTGATCAGCAATAAAGAACTTAACTCCACATCTAAGGTGCATAGTGGTTTCAGGTCGAAGGGTGGTATACACCATTATCACCATGAGAATAACTTATGACACCTTACATAACATTTTATGTAGTATTCTCATAGCGGGTCAGTCCAGTATAAATATTACTCCTAATATTTATACCTATGTCAAGACTTGATAACTCCTTATCCATGATCCATGAGGTATGATCATCAATCTATCTTCATAATAATCTCAATGCTTTAATGTTATCCCACTTTTCAATAAAGCTCGACTATGGATATTTTAAGAATATTGTTCTTATGTTTAATGGGATCTCATGATTAAGTCACACTTAATATTTCATTAAATAAACAAACTATTTTAGGGACTCTATTATTTTGGAAAAGCAAACATAATAAATAAATGTCTTTTATTATTAATAAATAATTCGATACAAGTACCCAAAGTATTAGCCTCTAGGGCTTACACCAACAATCTCCCACTAGCACTAGATCCAATCAGGCATACCCCTAATACTTATAGAACTAGTATGGCCATCATGCTTCTGCTGTGCAAGAGGCTTTGTTAGTAGGTCAGCAACATTGTCAAGTGTAGATACTCTACATATCTTCACATCTCCCTGATCAATTATCTCTCGAATGAGGTGATAACGCCTAAGTATGTGTTTGGGTCGTTGGTGAGATCTAGGCTCCTTAGCTTGCACGATAGCACCATTGTTATCACAATAGAGATCAATGGGATCCACAATGCTTGAGACTATGTCAAGTTCAGTAATGAACTTCTTGATCCAAATAACTTCCTTTACTATATTTGAAGCAACAATATACTCGGCCTCGATTGTAGAATCAACAACTGTATCTTGCTTTGAACTTTTCCAGCTCACAGCGCCACCATTTAAGCAGAACACATAACCAGATTGCGATCTAAAGTCATCATTATCTGTCTGGAAGCTAACATCAGTTTATCCTATTACAATAAGCTCTTCCTGACCTCCATATATCCATAATTAGTCCTTAGTCCTTCTCAATAACTTAAGGATATTCTTGACAGCTACCCAATGAGCATCACCGGGATCAGAATGGTACCTACTCATTGCACTTAAAGCATACGAGACATCTAGTCGAGTAAATAACATGGCATACATAATAGATCTTATTGCATACGCATATGGAATCTTAGTCATGTAATCCATTTCTTTCTTGATTGAAGGGGATTGTGTTTTTGATAAACACAGGCCCATGTATTTTCTTGGAATCATGCATATTAATGTGTCTCAACACTTTGTCTATGTATGTACTATGACTTAGGACGAGCAGTTTTTGTGATCTATCTCTATAGATCCTGATTCCTAATTTATAGGCTGCTTCACCTATGCCCTTCATAGAAAAGCATTTCCCCAACCAAGTCTTTACTTGTTGCAAGGTAGGGACATCGTTTCCAATGAGTAATATGTTATCTACATATAATATCAGGAAAATAATCATGCTCCCACTAACCTTCTTGTAGACGCAAGGCTCATCTTCATTCTTGATGAATCCATATTGTTTTACTGTTTCATCAAAACGAAGATTCCAACTTCAGGAAGCTTGCTTCATTCCATAGATTGATCGTTGTAACTTGCATATCTTTTGGGCTTCATGTGGTATGTCAGATCCTTCAGGTTGTGTCATGTATACATCCTCAAAAAGATTCCCATTAAGGAAAGCAGTTTTTACATCCATCTGCCATATTTCATAATCATGATATGCAGCAATAGCAAGTAAAATCCGAACAGATTTAAGCATTGCAACTAGTGAAAAGGTTTCATCGTAGTCAACCCCATGAATTTTTTTATAGCCTTTCGCAAACAGTCTTGCCTTATAGGTATGTACCTTACCATCCATATCAGACTTCTTTTTAAATACCCACTCGCATCCTATAGGGTTAACTCCTATAGGAGCTTCTACCAAGGTCCAAACCTGGTTTGTGTACATGGAATCCTTTTCAGATTTCATGGCTTCTAGCCACTTCTCAGACTCAGGACCAGTTATGGCCTCTTGGTAGGTCACAGCCTCATCTTGATCCATGAAAAATACATCACCTTGATCACTTATGAGATATCCATATCTATCAGGTTGGTGATGTATCCTGTTTAACCTATGCTGGCCTTGTTCTACTTGAGCAGGTTTTTCTTCCACAACTGCTTGTGTTTCCTACTCTAATTCCTCCATAAGTGTATCAATGCTTTGTGATTCTTGAATTTCTTCAAGCTCTACCTTTCTCCAACTGATTCCTTTGGGAATAAAGTCTTTTTCCAAGAAAACTCTAGTTCGAGCGACAAACACTTTACCCTCAGAAGGATTGTAGAAGTAATATCCTCTTGTTTCCTTAGGATACCCCACAGATAAGCATTTGTCAGATTTGAGCTTAAGCTTAGTTGAGATTTGTCGTTTCACATAAACTTCGCAACACCAAATCTTCATGTAATACATATGTGATTTCTTACCACTCCATATCTCATATGGTGTCTTCTCAACCTTTTTGGATGGAACACGATTAAATGTGTAACTTGATGTCAATAGTGCATGTCCCCAAAAGGAGTTTGGATGATCGGCGTGACTCAACATAGATCGGACCATGTCAAATAAGGTTTGATTACTTCTCTCAGATACATCATTTCATTGTGGTGTTCCCGGTGGAGTGAGTTGGGATAAAACCCCACATTCCTTTATATGGTCATCAAACTCTAGACTTAAATGTTCACCACCTCGATCTGATCGAAGAACTTTAATATTCTTACCTAGTTGGTTTTGTACTTCATTCTTAAATTCCTTGAAATTTTCAAAGGTTTCAGATTTGTGTTTCATTAAATACACATAACCATATCTACTGAAATCATCAGTAAATATGATGAAGTATTGGAAACCTCCTCTGGCTGGTATGTTCAGTGGTCCACACACATCATTATGTATGAGGGCTAAAAGATCGTTAGCCCTTTCACCTTTTCCTGTGAATGGGGACTTTGTCATCTTTCCAATTAAACAAGACATGCATGTTTCATATGATTCATAATCAAAAGAGTCACAGAGTCCATCTTTATGGAGTTTGGAAATGCGTTTCTCATTTATGTGGCCTAAGCGACAATGCCAAAGGTAACTTGGATTTATGTCATTAGGTTTAATCCTTTTAATATTAATGTTATAAATTGGAATTTCAAGATCAAGGACACACAATCCATTGTTCATTTGTGCAGAAGCATAGAATATATCATTCAAGTAAATGGATCAACAATTGTTCTTTATTATGAATGAAAAATCAAACTTTCCCAAACAAGAAATGGAAATAATATTCCTACTAATTGCAGGTACATAATAACAGTTCTCTAACTGAATTATTAAACCACTAGGTAAAGTCAAACATAAGTTCCTACGGCTAAAGCGACAACCTTTGCTTCATTGCCAACTCGTAGGTCAACTTCACCTTTTGCCAAATCTCTACTCCTTTTTAGCCTCTGCACATTGGTACAAATGTGAGAGCCGCATCTAGTATCTAATACCCATGATGCAAAAGTAGATAAATTAATTTCTATAACAAAAATACCTGAATTTGAAGTCTCTACTCCATTTTTCTTATCTTCCAGGTACTTTGGACAATTTTTCTTCTAGTGTTCGGTCTTATCGCAATGGAAGAAAGTAACCTCTTTTGATATTCCTCCACTAGGCTTCAAAGCAGGAACAATAGGTTTAGGTTTGACAACTTCCTTACTTTTCCCTTTACCAACCTGCTTGGTGGACCTTTTGTTCAGCTTCTTTCCATTATTGACCATTAGAATGGACTTCCCTTTTGACTTCACATTTTTCTCAACAGTTCTTAACATGCTTAGCAACTCTGGAAGACTTTTGTCCATGTCATTCATGTTGAAATTCAAGACAAATTGATTGAAGCTCTCTGGAAACAATTGCAAGATCAAATCAGTTGCAAGTTCCTTTCCAAGGGGAAACCCTAACCTCTCAAGGTTCTCCATATACCCAATCAACTTGAGTACATGGGGACCTACAGGGGTTCCCTAAGCTAACTTGCTATTAAAAAGGGTCTTTGAAACCTGAAACCTCTCATTTCTTTTCTGCTCTTGATAGAGCATCTTCAGATTTCCGATCATATCAAACGCTGACATGTTCTCATGCTGCTTTTGCAACTCTGAGTTCATGGTAGCTAGCATAAGGCAAGCGGTTTCATTAGCATCATCGACATGCTTCCTATAAGCATATCTTTCTGCCTTAGGTGAATAACTAGGAGGTTCCACTTCAGGAACATGTGTCTCCAAGATATACAACTTCTTATCATGCTTGAGGATAATCCTTAGATTTTGGTGCCAATCCAAAAAATTTGTCCCAAACAACTTTTCCTTATCAAGGATTGATCGTAAAATGTTGTTAGAGGTGTTTATTGTCATGGTAATCTATAAGAAAAATATGAAAATATAAGTATCATTAAAATAACATATTCAATTAGGCCTTTAATCAAATATGTTCCCACTATTTTACTCAAAACAAATGACCCTCATCAATTGTTTCGAAAAAATCCCGTTGGAAGATTTTCTAGTGGGTCGAGATCCATATTTCACTTTGTTTTAAGTCAATGTTAGGATGATTACACAAAACTAGGTTATTTAGGTAGGAACTCCTTCCAATTGTATCTCATACAATTCTCGAATATTTTCAGTTGGGAGAATAACTCCTTATTCTAATCCATAATATGAATCATTCCCAACTCTTTCTTCAAAACATGTATGTTCTTATTATAATTTGTTTAGTTAAGTTTGACCCAGTGTTTTAGCAATTGGATATTACATTTATCCCATTGCACCTTACTAATATAGAACATGCACCTCATATTAGGAGAAACCTACATTGTTCGATACTAGTCTTGATGAGTGCTAAAACTTGGAAAGCATAAACTTAATATTCCTTTTGAGGGAATTTCATATTAGTTTAATATCACCGGCTTAACATGCAAATCGTCTCTCATATGCATCAACATACAAACACATGCATCAACATACATATAAAAGGATACAGTTATGACCCCTAGCCCAATTGTTCTCCCAAGCCAATGAGAGAACCTAATCTAAGCTAATAACGATCTAAACTTCTCCAAGATAGATCTCCGTTGTTGTCTTCCTTCAATCTTGTCTTCTTCCTTTTCTTAATTATATTATATTACATTACATAAAAGAATACTCGTTTTACATACGAGGGAATGAGATGAGAAAAGAAGTTACATAGAGAGATTAAGAGAAAGGAACGACATGCAGGTCATATTTTAAAATCCAAAAAACAAAATAAAAGAATCTAAGACAATAACCGGTCACCACAAGACAACAATAATAAACACTTTATTATTATTAATTTAAGTTTTGTTAATTAAATAAGTCAAATTGAATTTCAGAGATTGATCACACTATGCAGAGTTAGTCGGGGGTTCCGCTGCCTGGTCAGCAGATGGGGGTCAAGGGGGCAGCGCCTCCTTGCGGGGTTGTTAGGGGCAGTGACCCGATGCAAAATTTTAATGAACAATTCATTTGAAATTAGCATCATTTTTCGCACAACTCTTGTGCAGTTACAACCCTAATCCGCATAACTCTCTTACAACACAACCCTTGTGCCGCCATGAACCCTAATGAAAATAATTTCATACCTCCAAACACAACTCAATTGATAATTCAGTATGATCGATCAATATGCCAATGCTTCACCATACTAACGTTGGATTCCGAAGCAAATGACCAGTGATATTTCAAACGAATAACAATCATTATGTGATTGAATGGAAGAAATCGAAACAGTATATCCAATATACCATATTTGCATCAGAATTGTTTATGTCATATATAAATTTGATCGATCATATTAGTGTACCTTATGGACGACCGATGTATCGTTGCTTTACCATACTAGTGTCGGATTCTGAAGCACAGTCAACATTGATTCACCCAAGCCGTACACACCATGATGCCAAAATTTAATTTACTCGGTTATTATTCAATTCATTCTGTGTTTTAATCTGATTAATATAGAACGTACATAAAATAAACAACTATCAGATCCATGGTTTTGTAAATGGCTCTAATACCACTGAAGCAAAATTATGATCCAAAATGAAGCGGAAAATTAAAATTTTCCTTTAGTGATCCTTATGAATGGGCATCGTCAGTGATAGAAATCATTAACTCTTGTGATGATTTAGACCTTTGATGTTGTGATCACGAACGTTGATGAATAGCAACGTCTCTACTCAGTCCACACGAACATATCACTTTCGGACATCGTGCTAGCTTCTTACGAACGAAAACTTTGAGTGAGAGAGTGAGACAAAATATACGGCTAGAAATCAAGACCGGATTTTCATCAACTCAAATGCTTCAGCATAAGGGTTCTATTTATAGAACCGCTTGTGTGGGCTGCAAGTTAAAATCCCAATTAAGCATACAAGTATCATACTTTATGATATACCGCATATCTCTTAAAAACGCATGGTACCTTACGACATTCCATATTTCACTTAATTGCACTGTACCTTACAGTGTTCCTTATTTACTCTATCTCTCATCAACTTGTCCTTATGTGTTTAACCCTGTAGGTTTTCGTGACCTTAGAAATTATATTAAATCACACATTTAACATAATAAATAGTGAGTGGTATCTAGCAACACATTACTTCTACCCAAGTCAAGAAAATGTCATGTGATCTGACAAAACCTTTCTGTGATAATATTTGTGTACAAATTCCCTTTTGCCCTTATGTGTATATTGAACACAAGGCATAAACTGTGTCACCCTTGTCCAGTTTAATATTGGTCCCTTAGACATTTATCCTGTTATGCAGGATGGTCAAATTCCATCTAGGTCACTCATATCCCTTAACATTCTTTGTGAGGTACCCATCAACTGTCTTTATGGTCATCCAATTACGGATAACGTTTGATCAACAATAAAGTACTTAACTCCACATCTAAGGTGTATAGTGGTTTCAGGTTGAAGGGTGTAATACACCATTATCACCATGAGAATAACTTATGACACCTTGCATAACATTTTATGTAGTATTCTCATAGCGGGTCAATCCAGTATAAATATTACTCCTAATATTCATACCTATGTCAAGACTTGATAACTCCTTATCCATGATCCATGAGGTGTGATCATCAGTCTATCTTCATAATAATCTCAATGCTTTAATGTTATCCCACTTCGCAATAAAGCTCGACTATAAATATTTTAAGAATAGTGTTTTTATGTTTAATGGGATCTCATGATTAAGTCACACTTAATATTTCATTAAACAAATGAACTATTCTAGGGACTTTATTATTTTGAAAAAGCAAACATAATAAATAAATGCCTTTTATTATTAATAAATAATTCGATACAAGTACTTAAAGTATTAGCCTCTATGGCTTACACCAACAGTTGAGACATCAGTCTTTACTTCTGATATATTGTGCGTGCCATAATTTCACTAATGATCTAAAGAACTCTCCATTTGGATCTCAAAATCTCAAGATATGAGCATTTAAAGTCAAAGCATCACAAAGTTAATTTTGAATTTAACTTAGAAAATTTTTCTAAGTCTCTATTCAGGTTCAAGTACCAAACTTCCGTGTCATTTTTATTTGTTTTTCAAGTCTTTTCTCATTTTCCTCTCAACATAAAACTTGTTCATCTTTGTATTCTCTTTCCATTGATCCAAGGTTTGTTTCATTTGAGCAATAATTCATTAAGTTATTGTCAAGGGAAGGTAGCTAAAAAACTACGGGCTCCAATTTTAAAATATTACTAATTTTGGTCATCTTTGCATTATAGGTCATTATTATTTTTGTTTTCACATCACATACACCATATATCACACACATACACTCTATTCTTTTGCTCAAAATGTCCAAACAACACCTAAACCATGCATGCACCATTTTAAAATTTATTGCCAAAGTTGGAAAAAATGTGACAACCAAAACTTCCTTCCCTCCGTCTCTCTCTCTCTCTCTCTCTCTCTCACTCTCTCTCTCTCTCTCTCACGTGTCATCCCTTCACACTCTTTTCATGCTTCTTTTCACTCCCCAAAACACAGCAAAAACATCCCTCTAGAGGGATAAAACACACACATCAGAGCACACTCTCATATTTTTCATGAACCAACTCTCAAACCGTTTTTCAACCCAAGTCAACTCTTAACCACACAAAAACACCTCTATATAAGAGCTTCCTCTTTCGAAACCACACTCAACTGCATCATTTGTGAAGAAAACCATATCTAAAACATTATTCTCTCTCAAGAATTCTAGCATCGAAGCAAGCCTTTCTCGACTATTTATTTTCATTCCTTGCATTATTCTGAGTCTCTGAAGATCATAGAAGTGTTGGAGCATCCTTCTTCTTCTTCTCACGCATGAAGCAAGGTGCAGTGGACTCATTCCACTTGGTAACATTCTTAACTTTATAACTCTCTCATCTTAGATCAAAATGACATGCTAGGTTCATAAACATTCGCATTTGAAGACCTACATTCATGTAGGTATTGGTTTGTGCTTGAATAGTTGAGATAATGTAGATATGAAAATTTTGTGTTCCACTTGTTGCTTGATTTTCTCTATGATAGAGGTTAGATAAATTAAAACTAATTTCATATTTGGATTCTACGTGAAATTCTGAGTGAAATAGTGGTGGTGGTTTTCATTTTCTGGACTTTTTTTGGAGCTCCGGTGGAGGCTCGTCGGGGAAGATGAAAGAAGCCCTAGCTCCGGCGTCTGTGGAATAATTGAAATGATGACTTGAGGCGTGGCCTCTTTTGATTGGATATACGTGTTTTGTCATTTTCCACCTCATTTTCTATTTTTTCTTTATTTTGTGTTTTATCTGAAAATAACAAATAATGTGAATAATAGTTGTTGTTGGACTGGGCCTGCATTCTATCTTCTTTTCACACCTACTTTTTTTAAGCCCAACACGTATTTCAATTGATTTTAGTTTAATTGCATTTTTGATACTGCACCTCCCAGGTTTGGTTTATTTAATTTTTGTTTCCTTTTCCATTTCGATTTTTTTATAATATTTTCTTGCTATAGAAAAATAATTAAAAATATGTTTTATGTTCTTTTATGAGAAAAGGTTTTTATATCAGGTATAAAAATATATGATGTGAAAAATATTTGTCAAAGGATTTAACATCAGACATTTATTTCCAATGATATTAAAAATATTAGATTTAGAGAAAAATATAACACGGTGGCAGTTTGGTAAATAAAATGCAATTTTGTTATAAAGGTTTTCACATCGGGTCTAGATTTTCCCCGGTGTGAAAAGTCCAATGATTAAAAAAATAAAAACACGGTGGCAGTTTGGTAAATAAAAGGATTTTTGTTATAAAAGACCATTACATCGGGCCAATTGCCCAACCGATGTGAAGAGTATTAAAACGCGGCCATTACATCAGGCCATAGGCCCAACCGATGTAAAAAACATGGCCTTTTTTCATAAAACCCTAACATTCTTTGCCATACTCATTCCGCCGTATTCGTCCGACCATCAAACTCTAATAAAAATCGTCTTCTTTGTTCTCTTTCATGCAAGCTGGCAAGAATCCATCAAGAATCTGAATTTATTCTCTTCAATTGAATTCTCCTTCTCCAATCCACACATGCGCTTCGCCATACTAGACACGACGTGCATTGACGTCTGGTTGTTTATCGCCACCGCAATCTCCATCGCGTATCTGGATGATATCGGCGAGTTAAAGCAACAAAGAGACGAAATCATTGCACGTCTTTACGCTGCCACCACTGCTCCTCCGCTTTTTCAAAATTATGAAGGTGGAGGTAGCCTTTTGAATGACGGTAACCAAATCAGGAAACAAAGTAACCCTATTTTAAGCCCCGAATGAAATCAGCATCGTGGCAGTGGCTCATCTCCTCTGACCCCACAATTGCAAGGCAACAATGATGAGGAGATAAATCCTTATGGTGGTTTATTCGAGGATGAACATAAGAAGATTCTAGAAATAAAAGCTTTACTTGAAGATCCTTGATAGGTTTTATTTATTTAATGTTTTTTAATTAGTAATTATTAGAAATGAATGAAGAACAACGCTTATAATTTTTTTATATGATTTTCAATCTGAAGATTGATTGTTGGAGTTACTGCAAAATCGGGTGGATATCGATATTACATTCCAAGAGTTAAAGGTAATTAATTTTATTTTGCTTTGAAATTTTTATTTAATTTTCATTTTAACTTTCATGTTCATGTACTTGTGAATTGTTTTTTGTTTTAATTTGTTTTTTTGTTTATGGTTTGTTTTTGGTTCTTATAGGAGACTGACATTGGGAGGAATGTGAATCAATTAAGGAAACATCCATTCATCGATGTTCGCCGATTGGTGAAGCTACTTATCAAGTAATGGAAGAGAATTTTTTGATTTTTTTAAAGAAGTTAATGGTATTTTATCTGAGCATTTATTGAGTTTGTGAATGTTGCTTTTGTTATGAGTAGGAAGTGAAAAGAAATTGTGGATGAATGGCTGAAGTTGAATCCACAAGGATGGAAAAACATTGTCATGGATATTGTTAATATTTTAGGGAGTATTTGTGAAACATTTGAAAAGTAGAAATTGAAAGGGTTTTGGAATATTCTTGTGAAATTCGTTAATAGGTAATCAATAGCATTAAACATTTGCAACTGATGGAGACTCTCATTAGCAGAAAACTAACCCAAATGGGCATCATCATCAGGTCAAAGAAATCTTTTATTATAATTACTTTTTCTTTTCAGAAAGTTGAATGAAGAAGCTTCGTTTTTAGGTTGCTAATGCTGTATTTTATTCGTTTTCTGAAGATTCCTAATTTTGCACACTCACCATAGTTAATAAGACTTGTTGTATCAACCATAGTTCAATATTATTTGTATAATAGTAATAGATAATAAGACTTGTTGTATCAACCATAGTTCAATATTGTTTGTATAATAGTAATACATAATAAGACTTGTTGTATCAACCATAGTTCAATATGGTTTATATAATGGTCTTTAATAAATGTTGTACCTTAGTTATAAGTCACCATCTTACAGTATTTTCTCAAGTTCTATAGGAAAATAATGGGTTTTAATTTTCAAGGTAATTATGTTGTATGGATTGTGATGAGCGCAAATTAAATGAATTCGTTTTTCTTTTAATAATGTTACGTTTATCAATAATATTATTGGGAACAAATTGAATGAGAAATGTTTTGGGTCTACCATTGAAAAGGTAGAAATTCAATCATCAGCCTCGATCACTCTACTGACCTAAATGTCGTCTTTGTGATGTTGGAAAAATATAAAAAATTAGGTACCAAAAAAATAGTGATTCCGCTAAAAAAAGTTTAATATTTTAAAAAACGCATCAAACATATTACATCGGTCCATAAAGACCACAAATGTTAAAACATACATTTTACATCAGTCCTTAAAGACCATAGATGTTTAAACATACATTTTACATTTGGCCGTAACAACAACCGGTGTAAAATATGGAATCTACTGTAAAAATAATAATGCTAACCCCATTTTTCACATCGGACTGTGGCCCGATGTAAAATGTCTTTGATTTACTACATCACTTGGATTTACATCGGACCTAGAACTGATGTAAAATGTATTTTTCGCCTGATGTAAAAAGTCTTTCCTACACTAGTGAGAGGGATAAAACACACGCATCAGAGCACACTCTCATCTTTTTCATGAACCAACTATCTAACTGTTTTTTAACCCAAGTCAACTCTTAACCACACGAAAACACCTCTATATAAGGGCTTCCTCTCTCTAAACCACACTCAACTACATCATTTGTGAAGAAAACCATATCTAAAACCATTCTTCTCTATAAAGAATAATCAACATCGAAGCAAACCTTTCTCTATAATTTCTTTTCATTCCTTGCATTATTCTGAGTCTCTGAAGATCATAGAAGTGTTGGAGCATCCTCCTTTTTCTTCTTCTTCTCACACAAGAAACAAGGTGCAGTAGACTCATTCCACTTGGTAACCTTCTTAACTTCACAACTCTCTCATCTTAGATCAAAATTACATGCTAGGTTCATAAACATTTGCATCTGAAGACCTACATTCATGTAGACATTGGTTTGTGCTTGAATAGTTGAGATAATGTAGATCTGAAAATTTTATGTTCCACTTGTTGCTTGATTTTCTCTATGATAGAGGTTAGATAAATGAAAACTAATCCCAGATTTGGATTCTACGTGAAATTTTGCATGGAATAGTGGTGGTGGTTTTCATTTTCTGGACTTTTTTGGGAGCTCCAGTGGAGGCTCGTCGGGGAAGACGACCAAAGCCCTAGTTCTGGCGTCTGAGGCATAATTGAATTATTGACTTGAGGCGTGGCCTCTTTTGATTGGATGTGCGTGTTTTGTCCTTTTCCACTCAATTTTATAATTTTTCTTTATTTTGGTGTTTTATCTGAAAATAAAAAATAATGTAAAAAATATTTGTTGTTGGACTGGGCCTGCACTCTATCTTCTTTTCACACCTCCTTTTTTTATGCCCAATGCGTATTTCAACTGATTTTAGTTCAATTGCATTTTTGCTACTGCACCTCCCTGGTTTGGTTTAGTTAATTTTTGTTTGCCTTTCCATTTTGATATTTTTAAATATTTTCTTGCTATAGAAAAATATTTAAAAACATGTTTTATGTTCTTTTATGTCTTAAATAATTTTTGATATTTTTTATTTTAAGTTTCCATTTATTTTTTAGTTTTTAATTGTAATTAATTGTTGGATGTGTTTTAGATGACTTATCTTTTGATTAGGGTTTGTGTCTGATGCTTTTCAGATGCCTATTGATCCAATTTTTTGTCACATTTAGGCACATAAATGATTAGGGTTTCCATGATACCTTGATGTATTTTTGTGGAAAATTGATGCATGTTCTAATTGATTTTTGAGAGCCTCGATGCATGCTTGCTTATTGAGGTATTTGGTTATGTTTGATGATTGTTTAATTCGATTTTTGGTCACTCTTTTAGCCATATTAGGACACTTGATTGGTGAATAATTTCATGTTGATTTGATTCCAGTTCAAGATTTATTTGAGATCTTTTAATTAGAACTTTCATTTTCCTTATTTCATGACCATGTGTGAGACAATTCCTTGTATTGTTGATGATGTTAGAGAGTGCACTTGTGCAACCTATTAGCATTATTTTTCCTCACTTGTCCTTGAGCTTATTTCCAAACTCTTGTTCATTAAGTTTTTTGGATGACATGTTATTGATGAAACAATTTGTTAATGCCCTAGAAAGATGATTTTTTGCTTGTTGGTTTAATTTTTGAGCATGATACTTGAGAAATCTCTTGTGACCTTGAGATATGTTTGAACTTGAGTTTCTTGTTTAGATTGTTTCTTCATGTTTCCATGCTCTAATCTCAATACCTTTCTAATTTGATGCTTAGTTCTTAGGGACTAGTTATTGATATTTGCTTGGTCTTTGACCTAATTCTTGATTGAACCTCTGTGTTTCTTTCTCAACCTGAGATGTGTTTGTCCAAACATTTTGTGATATACTTGCTGACTTTCTTTGATGTTTATCTTACATGATCCTTATTTCCTTGGTATACTACTTGGTAATGTTTTCTACCTCAAGTCATGAATGCTTGTACAATGTTGGTTTACTTTTGCTTAGGTTCTCGAACCTCTAATGTTGAAACCTTTTAAGCATGACCCTTATGGGATTTGTGTGTGTGTTTGAGTGTTTACCTTGACACATATTTGCTTATTTGTTGATGACTTGAAGCATACTTTGAGGTTTAGCATTGTTTGTTTATAACTTGTTGTTAATGGATGATCATTTCACACTTAGGTGTATGTTTGGCTTGTGTGCCATTTATTTTTGTTGCTTAGGTTTTGTTTATCACCACTTTGTCATATATTTGTTGTGAACTAAGAGTCACTTAGTCTTTCACTCCAGCTGAGATCACGACATTGTTCTTTTGTTTGTTTTATTGTGAATGAAGAGTCACTCAGTCTTGCTCCATAGTTGAGATCACAATATCATTCTTTTGTTTGTTTTATTGTGAATGAAGAGTCACTCAGTCTTGCTCCATTACTGAGATCACGACATCATTCTTTTTATTTCTTTGTTGATTTCTTGTGCTCACATGTACCCTTAGGAGTTTGATTCCACCTTGTCCAAGGTATAAATTAAATATAATTTAGGTTCTAAACCAAGCATGATAACCTTTGGTGGAGTTTCCCTCAATCCTTTCCCTTAGGTCTATGATGCGTGTTAACTTTTAGGTATATTTCCCTTTGATATCCTAACTCTAGGACCATATTTCATGACAACATTAGGACTTGAGTTTCCCTTATATTTTTTTTCCTTTTTGCATTGCATTTAAGACTAAAAATTGTTTTTCTTTATCAAATATAAAAAACACTTAATAATAAAGAGGTGAACCATAAGTCACGAGCCTTAAGTATTGGGAGAAGCATGAAGCGGTACATTCTTAACCTTGTGCTTTCTCTCAGTCATAGTCGTTAATATGTTTCAATTCACAAATCATTTTCAAGGTAACAAAAAGATTCAACCAATCAAATCTCTTTTGCCTTCAGGATTTTCTTTTGAAAATATTTTCATAAAAAGGAAATGTTATTTCCATTCTGTGCAACACGACGCATAAGTCTCCAAAGGTCGAGCGGAAAAACGTCAACTATTAGAATCTAAATGTAACATAGTCCGGTTAAAAACACAAACAACACAATTCTTTTTTAGAAGAACTACGGTGCTCTGATTCCCTATTACACGACGGGGATACGTAGGCATGGGGTTTCGAAACTGAGGTTAGCGTAATAATAAAAACTTTCTTTTTGTTTGTTAACAATTCATTTTCATGCATTCCCTTAGCTTGTAAGCTTTAGATATAAAATTACCCTTTGATTAGAACAACAAGACTGGATCCCATTGAATACAGTAGACGTGAGGGGTGCAAATACCTTCCCCTTGCGTAATCGACTCCCTTACCTTTTTCTTGGTCGCGAGGACATGATATTTTCCTTAATGGGTTTTCTTCGATGCTTTCCTTTCCCTTCATTGTGATAAATAAATATTCGATGGCGGCTTCATTGTGTTTGATTATTATTTTTCACGGTAGCGACAGTTGGAGACATCACATGGGAGCCCTAAGTGAGTCAGTCCTAGCTCTTAGTTGTTTGTTTTCATTGGATGTTTATTTCTTTTTTATTTATTTTCTTCATCAGATTTATATGTTTGCATGCATCTGGATATTGGTTGTGTTATACTAGATATGTGTTGTGCTGTTTTTTTCTTGGTGGGTGGGATGTTACTATGAGGTAAAAGGCCCAGTACCCAGGCCAGAGAGAAAAACTTAGGAACACATAGGACTAGAGGGGAGTCATAATGGCTACTAGATGAAGATCCTACTAGTGTAGTCATGTGTGCCACGCGCAGACGAGGTTCATTTGGGATGCTATCATTATACATGTTCGCAGTTACAATGATAATATTTTCACATTGACTAATGAATCATTGGACCTTTTTGACCATACCCAAAACCAAAATGAACATGTGAGATGGGGTGGAAACTATTCTTATAGGTATCATTGTTGATCTTCATGGTATTTGTTTCCCTTGGGTTCTGAGACGATGACGAACCTTTGATCTTGTGATATTCAGATTGGCCAAAAACATTATATCAGTGGTCTCGATATTGTGGAAACCTGATCCCATGACTTTGCACATCATATTATGATTGCATCATAGTACACATGTTCCTTCAATTTCTAGGGAATCATGTCTTTGAACCTTTTGTTGAGATTTTCATCTCTTACTTGCTTAAAAATCTAAGCTTGAGGATTCCTTGGAAGTGATTGAACATGACATTGCATGCATATCATGTACCCATACATCTCATGCATAACAGGTGTTCAGATGGAATTCTTATCTTTGCTTGGTTTTTTTTATCATCAGAGATTACAAATCCCAACATTCATTGGTACACTACGAGGAGAAACCAGAGACGTCTAATGGAGAAATTACAGACTGACATAGCTTCCATTGGGAATAGGATGGACACCCATGTGCCACAATTGATGTACATTATTCAGAACATGGCTAGAGGACAAGAGAATCTGAGGGCTATAGTTGACAGGCCTACTGTAATCATTAATAATGGGGTTGAATTTTAGAACCCCCTGGTAGTAATCAAGGTAATCCTCTTGGTGGTAATCAAGGCAATCCTCCTGGTGGTAATCAAGGAAATACTACTAGTGTCAATCTGAATCATGTCATTGGAAATCCTCCTCCACTACCTCCTCCACATTTGACTCCTAAGCAGCTGTTGGCTAAGTAAAAATTAAGAAGGACTGCCCAGATCCATGTGCAACAATTAGAGGAGGAAAATTATGATGATATCTAATCTTCCAATAATGATGAACCCACTGAGGCAGACAGGAAGCTCCACATGCTAGAAGAAAGTATGATGGCTATGGAGAGCCAATGAGCTCTAGGGCTAGACATTGTTGACTTAGGTATGGTTCTAGGAGTAACAATTCTATCCAAATTCAAGACACTTGATTTCCTTATGTACAAGGGTACTACCTGTCCTAAGACTCACATTAAGTCTTACTACAGGAAAATGTTCGTGTATTCCAATGATGAAAAGTTGCTTATGCACTTTTTTCAATATAGTTTGGTCAGGGCATCTCTTGAGTGGTATATGCAATTGGAAATGACTCACATCCAAAGCTGGAGGGATTTAGAAGTGACCTTTGTGAAGCATTACCATATAACAGTGATAATTCCCCAAACCATACTCAACTACAAAACTTGACTAAGGGGAAGAATGATTCTTTCAAAGAGTATGCACAGAGGTGGCGCCAGCTTGCGGCTAAGATTCAACCTACAATGATGGAGAGAGAGTTGGTGGACATTTTTATGAGTACTCTACAGGGTCCTTATTATGATCCTTTGGTTGGAAGTACTTCCACTGGTTTTTTTGGTTTTGTAATGGCTAAAGAAAGAGTTAAGGTTAGAATTAAGTTGGTTAAGATCCAAACTGCTGTTGAAACTGGTTCTTCCAGAAGAGGGAACAAGCTCTTCAATGGGTATGAAAAGAAGAAATAAGGTGATTCTAGTGGTGTGTATAGGAGTAAGCTTAAATGTAGAGCTTACCAAGAGTTGTATCAATAGGTTGCTGATGTAACAATTCATGTTGCAGCGCCAAAACAACAACCACAACAATACCAACAAGCCTATGCACCTCGTCAGAGTAATTATCAGCAAAGACCAAAGCAACCCCCAATAAGTTTTGATCCACTTCCTGTGTCATATGCTCAATTGTTTCCTTATTTTCGTCAGTTGAAATTGGTTGAATTATGCAATCTAAATCCTCTTATAAAGTTGCCTCCTAACTATGATGCCAACGCTCGATGCGAGTTTCAGTCAGGAGGTCCGGGCCACAATGCCAATGATTTGAAACATAAGATGCAGGATTTGATCGATACAATGATATCAATTTTGAACCAGACAACAACCACAATGTTATCCAACGACCATTGCCACCTCATGGAGGTGAAATTGTCAATGCAATGGTGGAAGATAAGGGTTTAAATCTGATCATGTATGTGGATTTGGTGAAGACTCTAATATATTTTGTAAAGGAACAATTGCTAAAGCAGGCAGTTTACCCTGGTTGTGTCCAAGATTGTGAAGATCGCTTGGCTCAACCTGAGGATTTTATCAATTAGAAACATGAGATTTAGAGGTTAATTGATAAAGGTATACTGCAGTTTGATAGGTTATATGTTGATAAGAAAGTTGATGATGACGAGGTGGATGATATTACTATTCCCTATACGCCTTCAAAAATCCTCGTACCGGAGAGGAAATCCCTGTTGGTTATTACTTTTCCTAGTCCCATCCCTTACAATAGTGACAAAGCAATACCATGGTGCTACGGGGCTGTTGTGTTTTATCTGGGGAAAAACATGAAGTTGAGTCATCCATAGTAGGTAGTTCTGAGACTAATGATGTTGTTGGAACTAACAGGTTCATGAGAAGTGGCCAAATCTTTTCTCCTCCTTAGGTTTCATCAGATAATGATGTTGATGCTTTGGCTAAGGCCAAAGGTAAACAAGTTATGGTGGACAATGAAGTTGACACTGATTATGACATGGACAATTGTATTCTCCCAAGTGTCCCGGGTCAAGAGCTATCAAATTGGTCTTCTTAAGACATCATAACAGTCACTCTCCATCAGGAGTAATTTTCTCTTGTTTTTCATCATGCAATAATTCCTACTTTCTGCCCAAGACATAGTGAATATTTTGTAGAGCCACAATGTTTTCATTAACAATTTTATCATAAATAAATGATGTTTTTGAACTCAAATATTTTTTCCCTGTCTTTCTTTTTTATTTTTATTTTTACAAAAAATTGGCAATGTGTTTTATTTTTCTTTTATTCCTTTGATAATCACATTCTAAAACAAAACAAATAAAATCATCAATCATGCAGATCCAATCCCACATTTATCCTGGATTCCATTGATAACAATTATGCTATGGGTCTCTATGTCTTTGATAATTCAATCTACCAAGCCGAAGAAGAAGATGCGGAATATTGTGAACTCCATAAAGAGTTATCCAAACTGTTAAGGCAGGAAGAAAGGGACATTTAGCCACACAAGGAATCTCTGGAAATGGTCAATCTGGGAACCGAGGAGGTGAAAAAAGAGGTCAAGATAGGGGCTACTTTAGAAGAAAGTTTGAACCAGAGATTGATTGAAATGCTCCAAGAGTATGTTGATATATTTGCTTGGTCCTATAAAGACATGCATGGGTTGGATACATATATTGTTGTGCATAAGCTACCTCTCGAAGAAGATTATCCTTTGGTCAAGCAGAAGCTTCGAAGAACTCATCCTAAGATGTCTAAGAATATTAAAGAGGAGGTTCAGAAACAACTTGATCCAGGTTTCTTGAATAATATTTCATATCCTCCATGGATTGCGAATATTGTGCTAGTGCCTAAGAAAGATGGGAAAGTAAGAATATGTGTCGATTACAGGGACTTAAATATAGCAAGCCCCAAAGGTTATTTTATGCTTCCTCACATTAATTTTTTGGTGGATAATACTGCTCATTCAAAAGTGATTTCCTTCATGGATGGCTACTCCAGTTATAATCAAATAAAGATGGCACAAGAGGACATGGAGAAGACAAATTTTATTACCCCGTGGGGAACTTTCTGCTATAAGGTGATACTCTTTGGTTTGAATAATGTAGGGGAAACGTATCAAAACGCAATGATCACTCTCTTTCATGACATGATTCATAAGGAGATTGAAGTATATGTTGATGATATGACTGCAAAATATCAGATAGAGGAAGAACATCTGGTTCACCTTCATAAATATTTTGATAGGTTGAGGAAATTAAGGCTGAGGCTGAATCCAAATAAATGCACCTTTGGGGTGAGATCAAGGAAATTGTTGGACTTTATTGTAAGTGAAAGAGGCTTCAAGGTTGATCATGGAAAGTAAAAGCTATTCAAGAAATGCCTGAGCCAAGAACAGAAAAAGAGGTTCATGGTTTCTTAGGGAGGTTGAACTAAATCACTAGATTCATCTCTCATCTTACAACCACTTACGAACCGATATTCAAATTGCAAAGAAAATATTAGGCTATATGGTGGAATGAAAATTGTCAAAGAGCATTTGATAAAATAAAATAATATTTACAGGAACCTCTGATCCTTATGCCTCTAGTGGAGGGAAAGCCTCTGGTCATGTGTATCACAATGCTTGAAAACTCCATGGGATGTGTACTCGGTCAACACGACGAGACAGGTAGGAAAGAGCATGACATCTACTACCTGAGCAAGAAGTTTACATATTGCGAGTAAAGGTACTCATTGCTTGAAAATACATGTTGTTCACTTTCATGGGCTGCCAAACGTCTAACATAATACATGTTGACTTACACTACTTTATTGATATCCAAAATGGATCCTATCAAGTACATATACGAGAAGCCGACTCACACGGGAAGAGTAGCCTGTTAGCAGATGATTTTAACAAAATATGACATTCAGTATACTACCCAGAAAGCCATCAAGGGTAGTGTATTGGCAGATTATCTTGCTCATCGGCCCATGGATGATTCTTATCAGTCTATGAAGTTTGAATTTCCAGATGAGGATATTATGTACATTATGGATTGTAATATTCCCGACCCAAAAAACGGACCTGAACTAGGATAGCGATGGACGCTCGTGTTCGATGGTGCTTCAAATGCTCTGGGAAGTGGAGTTGGCATTGTTATTACATCTCCTACAGGTTTTCACCTTCCGTTTACAGCCATAATCTATTTTGATTGTACCAATAATATGGATGATTATGAAGCCCGTATCTATGAGATTGAAGCTGCAATTGATTTGAGAATCAAAATCCTGGAGGTTTATGGAGATTCAACTCTGGTTATTAGTCAAATTTATGGAGATTGGGAAACTTTCCACCCAAATTTGATTTCCTACAGAGAGTTTGTCATGAAGTTGATTTTGTATTTTGACGAGATCACATTTAATCATATCCCAAGGAAAGAGAATCATCTAGTAGATGCTTTGGTTACTATATCATCCATGTTCAGGGTCAAGTGGGCCAATGAAGCACCCTCTATCACCATCATGAGGTTGGATGAGCCAACATTCTATTATGCAACAGAGGAAGAAACTAATGAGAAGCCTTGGTTCTATGATATCAAGAAGTATCTTGAAATGCAAGAGTATCCATAAGATGCGTCTGTTGCATATAAGAAGACTCTCCGAAAGTATTTAGCCATGTTTTTCCTCAATGGTGGCGTATTATATGAAATAAATTATGATTCAATGTTACTCAGATGCATGGATAGACACAAAGAAGCTAAGATCATAGAATATGTGCACAAGGGTTCCTTTAGAACACATTCTAGTGGCCGCACTATAGGCAAAAAAATCTTGAGAACAAGTTATTATTAGTTTACCATGGAAGTTGATTGTTATAATCATGCCAGAATCTGTTACAAGTGCCAGATATATGCTGATAAAGTGCATGTGCCACATTTTTCATTGAACATTTTAAATTCTCCTTGGCTCTTTGCTATGTGGGCATTGATATAATTGGACGGATTGAACCGTCTGCTTCTAACTGACATCGTTTTATCTTGGTGGCCATTGACTACTTAATCAAATGGGTCAAATTTGCATCATATACAAATGTCACAAAGCAAGTGGTTTCCCGTTTTATCAACAAAGAAATGATTTTCCGTTACAGAATTCCTGAAAAGATCATTATTGATAATAGATCCAATCTTAATAACAACAGGATGAAAGAGTTGTGTGAAAGTTTCAAGATTAAACATTATAATTCTTCCCCGTGTCTTTCTAAGATGAATGGAACTGTTGAGGAAGCTAATAAAACATCAAGAATATTATGCAGAAAAGCGTGGTGACCTATAAGGAATGACATGAGATGTTGCCTTTTGCTTTGCATGGCTATCGTACTTTGGTATGTACTTCAACTAGGGAAACTTCTTTTTCTCTTGTATACGGCATGGAAGCATTCCTACCTGTGGAAGTTGAGATTCCTTCATTAAGAATTATGACACTTGTGAAGCTTGATGAAGTTGAATGAGTTCAAAACAGGCTTGATCAGTTGAACCTCATTGATGAAAAAATATTGGCAGCTACTTGTCACTGGCAGTTGTATCAAAGAAGGATGAAAAAGGCCTATGATAGGAAAGTGCATCCTGAGAACTCTTAAGCTGGTGACCTTGTGTTGAAAAGGATCATGCCTGCCAATAAAACATATGTTAAGGGAAAGTGGGCTCCCAATTATGAAGAACCCTATGTTGTAAAGAAAGTTTTCTCTAGAGGTGCCGTGATGCTTGCAACTATGGATGAAAAATATTTTCCACATCCTGTGAACACATACTCAGTTAAAAAATACTTCGCATAAAAAGATCCGCTAAGTCAACAGCTTAGGCAAAAATAGGCATCCCGGCGAACCGCAAAAAGAGAAAGGTTCAGGAAAAAATTAGGGATATAAAAGAAAAGAATAAAAAATAATGGAGTACACCCGATAAGTTGAAAACCTGAAGAGTCAACTTAGGCAAAAATGGGTATCCTAGTGGATTGAAAACTCGAAAGAGAGATCCAAGAAAAAGTTAGGGATTTAAAAATGAACGATTGTGGTATGTGTTGGATCAATAAATTCATCTCATCATTAGAGTTGGTGAATCTGAGCGGTAGGGATCATTCCAATCATCTTCTTCATAAATCAAGATATTGAGGAACTTCGAGGACATAAGAGTTATAACAGAATCAGAACCCAATGGAAATTTGTTTTCACATTGCCTTCTACATTTTCTTTTAAGATTTTGTGCGTAATTACCTCTTTTAGGAATTGCTTCCTGATGTAAATGCCTATTTACAGGCCAATCAATTAATAAAATTCTCTCTTTATTCAAAATCTTTCCCTTTGTTTTTATGTTTACTGTTTTGTTTGCAAAAATGTCTAACATTTTTTTTATAAACATTGCATTTAAAAACATTGAAGTTTTACAAAACATGATCTAAACAATTGAAATTGATTTAGATCTTGAGTGTCCAGGGTTGTGGCTAAAGTTTTCATTCCATACCTGGGGCACATTAGTGTGGTTTGTTTTGCAGGATTCGTCATTTAGTTTAGGCCAGCAACATACCAGCAAAAGAGAAAGAACCGTCGAGCTTATTACCAATAGGGTTCTGTTGTACCCCAAAATTTTCCCTCTCATGTTTTCCAAGATTTTTTCTTATATGGGTGGTCACAAGCACTTGATTAAAGGAAAAAATAATTTTTTTTGAAGATAAGCAAAGTCTTCCGATTGGCATGCCAAAGGGTCTTCCGATTGGCATCTTGACCAGGCTTCGATTGAGCGCTTAAACTCCTCCAAACTTGCCTCAAATTTCCAAGCTTCGATTGAAGCCTTGGTCTTTTGCTTGTTTGTTGCATACCAACTTCAACTAGGCATGTGTTTCCTTTGAAACAACCTCCTTCAATCCAAAGGGGAAGGGCCTCTTGTTAGTGCTCCTTCAATTGCACCATTGGCTTTGCATGCTGGCTTGATTCACAAATGCAATGGCTACCTACATGCAAGCTGGATTCCTGGTTCGGTTGGGAATTTGATGTCTTTGGGGCAAGCTTGATTCCTGCTCCAACTCGGCAAATTATCCCTCTGTGCATGCCTTCAGCGCACAAAGCAAGAACTTCTTCAAACTGGTCTTTGATTCACAAAGCTCCCACTAGGAAAAAGGCCCCTCAACTTGTCACTAGCGCACGTATGTCTATTCATGCTAGCCTTAGTTTCACAAGGCAAAGACCCATCAACATGCCTTAAACTCACAAGTCAAAAGGCCTCAGATTTGCCTTCGATCCACAAGGCCAAGGCCCCTTCAACTTACCCCTGTGTTTGCTTTCGACCCACAAGAAAATGACTTTCTCTAGGCTTGCCTCCAATGCACAAGGCAATGGTTTCCCTTCATTCCAGCGCCCATAAAGTAGTGGTTTTCTTTCATATGTGCTTCGATTCATTAAGCAGCTGGCTTCCCTCATGATAGCCTTGACTTCACCTCCAAAATATTCAACACATAGTTTTCCATATTTTGACACCTAGTACTGGCGCATTCGAAGGACATGCACTTGGTCCATTCGAAGGACATATATTTTCCCATTCGAAAGACATGTGTTTATGGATTTAAAGGGGCATATGTGGGTGTTCCATTCGAAGGACGTACTTTGTTGGCCCATTCGAAGGAATGAAAATTGATGTATACGAGTGATGTATGGGTTCCATTCAAAAAAGGACACACATTGGTTCAAAATGAAGGATACTACTAGCCAAAATGAAAGAAAAATAGAGGCCTGCTGGCCCAAAAACCAACATACTGCCAATTTCAAGCCAACGAGCACAAGCACATTCATTGGCTAAGAAAGAGTTTTCATTTGGGCTAGTTAAATAGGGGTTCAAACAAAGAAGCCCCAATGATGAGAACATGAGCCAGTCAAAGGGTGCACAAGAGGTACATTCGAAGAAGCATGCAGAAGGCCCATTCAAAGGCTACACAATAGGTTCAGTCGAATGAGGCAACTTGAGGCCAATCGAAGGGCAGGGGTTGAAGGCATCCGAAAGAGGGAAGCATGTCTAGGTTCATCCAAATTCAAAAAGCGACAAGTTTCCATGACTTTTGCAACGTTATAAAACATCATTCATGGCGTTGAAAACACTTGTTTATGGCTATTTAAATTTGTGTTCTCTTGTCCCCTCCATCCTCTCTCTATATAAGGAGACGGGAGACAGAAGCCCAGGGATATTGTTTAACACGCATATGGTGCCCCATAAACCACCCCAAAGGTATCAAAAACCTCTTGAATAATCCAAATCGAAGAAAATTTTCCACGACACTCCATTCGCCCCCTGAAGTTTGCAGGAAGCGTGCCCAAGTACTAGGCATGTCCAACATCTATTGGATCATCACTCATATACTCTGTCCGTTGGTAATTTGCTTTCGATCTCAATCTAGCTAAATGTGCAATTTTTAATCATACATTCATGTTATTGCTAATCTTGTGTTGCATGCAAGATTAAGTGCAGGGGTTGAGATTGTGCCATGGCTTGGGCATGGTCCACATTTTTTTGAATCTCAGGGTTCATAAGGTTGTAAGATGAAGTAGTTTTCGATTCAGACCCAGATGGATTGATTTAGGATTGTGCATCTACAGGCTGTCGAATCTAGGACCAGATTCGACCCAAGCCTGGATTTTATCTTGTTTTCTCTAATAAATTTCCTACAGGAGTATAGCATACACCTCCAACATCCTCAACTGGATCGAAGGCCACGTCCTTCCATGGATCGAATATAACCCTTCATCTGGATCGAAAGCCTTTTTCTTTGGATCGAAAGGCTTTTTCTTTTTTTGTATTTTATTTTTCACTACTCATTTATTTACTTAGTTTCCCTTTATTATTTAAATTAACTTTAAACCAAAACAAAAATCACAAAAATATTAGTTTTAGGTTTTTTTTATTAAACTAATTTTGTAAGTAAATTAATAAATAATTTTAACTACTTTCTTAATTTAAAATAAATTAGAACTTAGGTTTTATTTTAACTTTAATTATTTTATTTTCATAATACTAAAACCAAAAGAACCTAGACTATTTTCTTTAATTTAATTTTAATTATTTTTTTAAATCAAAACAAAAGAACAATAAAAATATTTTCTTATTTCATTTTTTCTTATTTCATTATTTCTTATTAGGTTTTTAGACGAACTTCTAATCTTCACACGCATTTATATATTCTAGCATTTTTATAATGATGTAACTGATTATAAGATGTAATAGTAACTAGGCTTTATTTTCTGCTTTTAATTTCTGCACCCCCCAATTTTTGTACATTGTAAATCCCTTCCCCGAAGCCATGTAATAGTCTAGGTTTTTACCTTCTGTATTTTATATTCTGCAATATATATATTAACTGCTAGTAACTAGGCGTGTATGAAAAGAATGAAATCAAATGTTAGTAAACCTAATAACGCAAGATAAATAACTGAATTGAACACACTTGCACATATGCACCTCTAAGGTACGCCCACTTTGGTTGCCTTTGGAAATAAAGCAGTCATATACCTCGAAAAGGGGACGCTTTAGCAAAGACCAGTAAATAAAAAAGATCATAGTCCCTCGATGACCCTACAGTTGCCTTCTCGATAAATGATCTAGTCACTAAACAAAATTTCTAAAGCGTCTCCACAAGTTGCCTTTGTGACTGTAACGTCCCTTCGATATCCCTTATACATCCAACGGTAGGGCTACCTACTCACTAATAGTAGGATAGCACTGTCTAAAGAATAGGAGGAAAAGAACTACCCTTTTCGAGTATAAAAGTAGATAGCTGTTAGAAGTTTGCTCAAAAACATTTTGCACTTACACAAATACTACTTTTGAAAACCAATTTTCAAAACATTTGCTTTGTTAACACTCTTGAGGATTAATACAAGAGTTAAACACAAAGCAAATCTCTGCACTAAGGCATTTTCCAAACATTTTCAAACACACAAAGCACAAAGGTATTTCAAAATGAGCAAACCTCTAAGAGCCCGTAGATAACTACGGATGGAAAGGGTACTAAACACATTCCCTTTCCATAATCTACCCCCTTACTCGAAAAAATATCGAAAAGGTATTTTTTATGTTCTTTTCACCTTTTCCTTAATCTCGATAAAAGAAAGGTCAGTGGCGACTCTTGCTTACCGCAACATTTGCGAATACAAAACACAAAACCATTATATAACAGTCGGTTCTACCACCGTATCACAGAATGGGAGACTCTACTGGGAAAAAAAATAAAAAGTAGGGTTTACCTTAGAGTTAGTTCATTATTAAACTTCTCTTTTGTGCTTTGTATGCTTTATCCTTGGAGGGTTGTTTGGGTTGTTACAATAGATCCTACACCCTGATCTGGGGGCATCGTTTTAGGTAAACAATAATAGATCATGGAGACTATACGACATAGACCGATATGGTTGAAGCGATATCTATGTTGGTGTGACACTTTGGTTGGTACCAGTATCCCTTGTGTTGAATCGAGGAGAATACGGGACCACCGGGTGGTGTCGTGAAGCACTAACAGACCTTAGAACCTTAGTTGAACAAAACTTGGCCATTAGAAAGTAGTGATATAGCCGACCTCGGTGTAAAGTTGGGGATTGGTTGATACTCGATGATACACTCATTGAGATCATACTTTCAAGATGTTTCGGCCGCAAGAAAAGATTGCTAAGCTGAAATAATGCTCGATAAAGAAATATCAGTGATATTGAGACTCCTTAGAACCCGGTTACTATTTCTAGGACATGTTGAACCACCTAAAGTTCAAGAGGGTACTTACCTATAAACTCCATGCAAGCCTAAACCTAAGGTCTTGTGTGTTTTGCGTGTGTATGATCAGTTTGCTTACACATGACATCATGCACCATACATCCATTTTTCATTACAATGACCATTTCAAGGACCAAGGGAATTTATCTTTGTTTTGTTTTGCAGATCATGGCTTCCTCTTGTAGAAATACTATCCGGATCAGCTTTGTGAGAATACCTCTCCAACTCAAAGAGCTAGTATCAAGGGTTCCCGAGACTTCCTCATTTACCAAGAACTATGGTCAACTTCTCAATCTGGTTACCTCGGGTTTTGATGAGAAAATAATGAGTGTACTCTTTAAATTCTTTGACCCTAAGCACCATTGCTTCACTTTTCCCGACTATCAGCTGGTACCCACCATGGAAGAGTTTTCTCAATATTGGGTATACCTATTCTTAATCATACGCCTATCACCGGTTTAGAAGAAGCTCCCAAACCAGAGGTCATTGCAACAGATTTGTATTTGAAATGGTCTGACATTGTATCCAACTGGGAAACAAGAAGTGGTATTAAGGGTTTTCTAGCCAAGTTTCTGTACGAGAAGGCTCATCAATTTTGGGATGATTTGGATTTCCAAGCTTTTGAGGAGGTACTGGCCCTTCTAATCTATGGTTTAGTGTTGTTCCCTAATCCATACTTTCTCATAGATGTTAATGCTATCAAGGTATTCCTCTCTCGTAACCCCGTGCTTACTCTACTCGGAGATATCTTGCATACCCTCCACACTCGCACCATGAAGAGAAAAGGGGTTATTAGGTGTTACATGCCATTGCTGTCAAGGTGGTTTATTTCTCACCTCCCTAAATTAGTATTGAAGAACGAAGAAGGTTTGGGTTGGTCGTGAAGGATAATGTCACTTTCTCACTCGGATATCCTCTAGTATTCCTGATCTATGGGAGATGTTTCTGTTATTGACTACTGCGGGGAATTCCCTAATGTCCCACTACTTGGCATTAGGGGAGGCATAAATTATAATCCTTCTCTGGCTTTACGAAAATTTGGTTATACTCGAAGGGATTGTCCCCATGACATGCTTATCCAGGGCATTATGTTTAAATACGTGGATGATTCTCAAGGGTATCGTCAGAGGTTTATACGAGCTTGGGGCATGGTAAAAAGATTTGATACCAGAACTTTGGGGCCTAAGACTTCCATCCCTATTGTTGTACCCCAAAATTTGCCCTCCCATATTCTTCAAGAATTGCAAAGAGCATGCTTCAAAATCTCCCCAAGGGTTGCACAGTTCAAGGGCCTCCTAACAGTCAAAAACTAGGGTTTTGGTTCTGGCAAAGAAATTGAAGTTTTCAAGGGTCCAATCAAGTCCCACATGCCTACAAACATGGTCAATCATCCCCATACCAAGTTTCAAGACTTACAGCACAAAATTGCACAGTCAAAAACCCTAATTGCTCAGCAGTCAACTGTAGGGGCAAAATGGTCATTTGACAGTCAAAAGTCCAAATTTTTGGTCAACATCTTATTTTGAAGCCACAAACATCATTTGATCAATTCTTGATCATGATTTTCAAGGCATGGCTCAAAAAGTCTCAAGATGCAAAAGTTTCCATATTTGGACAGTTGAAAAAGTCAACTGTAACTTGACCAGGGCATAACTTCCATATGGTTTATCAGAAAAATTCCATCCAAAGCTCATTTTGAAGAGAAAGACATTTCCTACAACTCCTCTTCACACTTCAAGTCCAAGAAATGCTCTCACAAAAAGTTATCAATTTCAACATTATAGGTCATTTTCAAAAGTCAACAAAAAGGGACTTTAAGTCAAAGGCCATCACTTGAGATTGGTAAATCAAAATGACATGGGACCAAAGGCATTGGTTAGAGGACTTCAAGAACTTTCCAAAATGTCAAAAAACATGATCAAAGCTTAAACATTGAGCAAGATATGCCTTGTGGAAGTTGGGAAATTTTTGGGAATTTTGAAAAGTCAACTTTGCTTCAAATGCCTTAAAATTGCTAATGGGCCACATTTTCTTCCAAGAATCATCATCCAAAGCATATGCACGACCATTTGGCCCAAAGGGGATTTATTTCATCA
Source organism: Vicia faba (assembly GCA_948472305.1). NCBI lineage: Eukaryota > Viridiplantae > Streptophyta > Magnoliopsida > Fabales > Fabaceae > Vicia > Vicia faba. Next base: position 1,467,318,964 of record OX451739.1, on the reverse strand, counting down.
TTTTTATTATTTATTTGAATTTTTAATTACAATTAATTTATTTAATTAATTAAAATATGGAAAAAATACTAAACAAATGTATGTGAATCTTTTTATGCAGTATAATCATTCATGATTCACTCAAGATTCGTGCACAACTCAAATTGGAAAGATTGGCCATGATTGGAATCAAAAACATCTGAAAAAGATTTGGAAAAATATGCATGAAAATCAAATATTCATTCCATCAATGCAAAAGGTTGTGGACATATTTTTCAACCCTAATTCATCACTCATATAAGACTGATCAAAACCTAATGCCTGAGGACCTGAAAGCTGCGCCCAAAAGCCATAAACAACTTTTCACTTTTTCAAGAAAATTCCAAAACTGAAAACACGATTACAAAGGGTTTCAAGGCAGAATAACTATCCCATTGCATTCCTGAGGCTTCAAGGAACGTTTCTGGATCAAAACCATTATCTCTAACGCAAAAAATTGGTAGAACGACCTTGTCCTGTTCATACTTTTTCTCATATTCTTGCATCATGATTCATGCGTTGTTTGCAATTTTTAATGTTTGATTTGTGTTATTTGACTCATTCTGAAGCTAACCATGTGTTTAAATTAAGTTTTCCTTGCCTATACGCGAAATCACCATTGAAGCTCGCTAGGGTTCTTCAAGCTCCAAATTGGGCGTTTACGTATACTGTAAAATTAAGACATCCCAGTACCATGGCTAGACTCAGGACGCTTGGACGAACTTAATACACCAGTCGCGCCTAATTTATATAGCCATATGGGCTATTCGGTATTTTCTGAAAAGACTGCATTTTGGGGGGGTTTAAAACCCCCGCTAATTCTTTTTGTTTCAGGGACAACGAAGAAGAAGATCATGTGGCAAGCTATGGTTGGATGATTTGAATTCAGCGCGTGTTTTTTGTTTCTAGGCCACTAACACTAGTTTTCTTTTATATTATTTATTCTTCATTCCATATACAACGCGCGCAGTTGGTACAGCTGGTGGACAAGGCATTTGGTAATCTCTGGGGCCTTGGTTCGAACCCCAGGTCCCCCTTCTTATTTCCATATTTTTCTTCTAAACGTGTTTCTATGTAGCTCGTTCCCTGAGGTATACCATGCAGCCTCATGATCTGCCATGCCACACGTCCTATGGCATCAGTCCAATGGTCCAGATCTAAGGCCTATGGAATAATTCAGTCAACGAATCCACACGTGATTGCCAGAAGTCAACAAGGCCAGGGATCAATTGGGCCTGATTACTGAATCATACCTCCAAATGGGCCTACAAACCCCCCATGTTTGCCTTCTTCTCTCTATTTCTTTTATACTTTTTTTAGTTATTTTAATTCTTTTCTCTATTTTATTTAATTCCATCAATATTTTTCTTTTAATATAAAAATAATAAAAATCAGAAAAGACAAAAAATAAAATATATTTGATTTAATATTCTTTGTAAATAAATCTTAATAATTAATTTAGTTTTTAATTCTAGGATTAACTTTAACATTTTCTTAATAAACTTAAAAATTGTAGAATTAGGGTTTTAATTACTTTTATCTTTTTTCCTTTTCTTTTATCACCACTAATAATTAATTATTTATTTTTATAAATCAAATTATATTAATTAATTAGGTTAACTTTAGGTTTAATTTTAACATGTTTTTTTTTAATAAATTAAAAATAGCTAGAATTAGGTTTTAATTTCCATTTAATTCTCATAAAATTCCATAAATACCAAAAAAACTCCAAAAAAAATCTTTTCTTTTTATTTTAATTTAATTAATTTGTTAATCGTAATTTAATTTCATTAAAAATGGTCCAACGCCCTCGCTTTCGATTATTAGTTCGTTTCGCGCATTTATTTCCTTTCTTATAATATTCATGTAATTCTCCCAAAGCCATGTAAATTAGACATTTATCTTTTCCGCATTCTTTATTTTATTTTCAAATCGGGTCCTGGATTAAATTTGGCGATGTGGACCCGCGCCTTTGTAATAGCGTAGAACTTTTAAATTCCGCACTTTTTAACTGTTAATAAATTTGCATGCAAGAATGAATGATTAAAATAAAAACAAAAGCGTAGATCACCCATGACATGAACAAGACAAAAATATATGAAAACGACACACAAATCACACACCACCCCTAGGGTACGCCTCACTGTTGCCTTGCCCCTCGAAAGGTGATCGTCGAGTAGAGGATGTTTTAGTAAGTCCTCATGATCCGGGAACCTGGCATGAGGGTAGCTTCTAAGGTGTCTTCCTATTGCTCCGGTGATCACCATGTCCCGAACCTTCGAATTGACCCGAATACCTCCAACGGTGGTGCTACCTACCTCTCAATGGTGGGATGGAATTACTTTAAGGACATTTACACAGACGAATTCCTTAGGGTAGGTAGACGACTCTAGATACTTTCTCTAATTTCAAAACAAATCAAAAATACTTTTCACACCGACACCTTTTCAAAAAAGCTTTCGAAAGTAATTTTTTCAAACACTCTTGAGGACCGATACAAGAGTCGAACTGAAATTTTCAAAGAAACTTTTTAAAACCCACAGTTGAAAAGCAAACAAACCATTTTTGAAAACACAATGAGCAAGTATGTAAGAGCCTATGGATAACCATGGATAGAAAGGGTGCTAACACCTTCCCTTTCTATAATCTACCTCCCGAACCGAGAGCAATCTCTATAAGGAATTTTTTTGTGCTTTTGTCCTTTCCATTTGGAGAAAATAAAAGACGGTGGCGACTCTTGCTTCCGCGACATTTCGCGAACCAGCGTTAAACAGTCAGTTCCGGATCCACCGATCACAGAACTGGCGACTCTGCTGAGGAGTTAAACTTAAAGTGAGGTGTACCTTAGGATAGTCCATAACTGTGTTTTCAATTGTATTGACTTGCTTGCTTTATTATTGTGGGACTGTCTTGGGAGTTCTATAGATCCTAACCCGGATCTGGGGATACCTTCTTAGAAAGTAGCAACAAGGCTGTGAGGGAACTGTGCGGGGTATACCGACATGGTTGAAACAGTCTACTACGTTGATGTGGCACTTTGGTGTGTACCGGTAACCCTTGAGTTCAGTCAAGGAGAGTACGGGGCCTCCGCGTGGTGTCGTGAAGCATCAACAAAACTTAGGGACCTTAATTGAACTATCTTGGCCTCTTTAGGGTAGTGAGATAACTGACTTTGGTGTAGTCCGAGGTTGGTTGATACTCGATACTACACTCAATTAAAGGTTGCTTTCCTGGAATATTTCGGTCGCCAGTTCAGTGGCTAAATCGAAACGATGAACAATGAAAGCAATCCGGTGATATTGGGACCCTTAGAACCCGGTTACTTCTAATAGGACAGGTTGAACCCACCAACTTCAAGAGGGTAATACCCAGACCCCATGCTGGCCTAAACTCTAAGGGCTTGTCTTGTGTGACTTGTGTGCCTTACATGTTTGTCTTTGTAAATATCTATGGTGTGTTTAATCATAGCATCATGACATCATCCAGCATCATATGCATTGACTAACCATTTCAGGGGTTCGAATCTTCATCTTTGTTCTTGTTTTGTAGGACATGGAAACTGTTCGCAGAAAGACAATTCAAATCAGCCTTGTAAGGGTCCCTCCTCAGCTTAAGGAGCTTATATCTAGGATTCCCGAGAGCTCTTCATTCAGTGAAAGACATGGAAGACTCATCAGCTTGGTCAATACCAACATTGAGGAAGATATGATAAAGGTCATGTTCCAGTTCTTTGACCCTCTGCATCACTGTTTCACTTTCTTGGATTATCAGCTGGTACCTACATTGGAGGAGTTCTCCCGGCTTCTGAAGATCCCTATCCTTGATCAACTACCCTACAACGGTACAGAAAAGGAACCCAAGCTTGAAGAGATTGCTAAAGCCTTGCACCTACAATCATCTGACCTCAAGGGACATTGGGAAGTTAGAAGTGGTGTCAAAGGGTTCTTAGCCAGGTTTCTGTTTGAAAAGGCCCATGAATGTTGGAACTCCCTTGACTTACAAGCTTTTGAAGAAGTTGTGGCCCTCCTTGTCTACGGTTTGGTGTTGTTCCCTAACCCAGATCAGCTTATAGATATCAGTGCTGTCCAGATCTTCATGTCCAGGAATCCTATACCTACGTTGCTGGGGGACATTCTTCACTCATGTTACACTCGAACCATGAGAAAAAGAGGTGTCCTTATGTGTTGCACTCCTCTCCTGGGAAGGTGGTTTATTTCGCACCTTCCACAATCAGTTTTGAAGAACGAACGGGGTTTGAGATGGTCACAACGGTTGATGACTCTTACGCATGCAGATATACATTGGTGCCCTCGGTCCAGAGAGGATGTCACAATCATTGATTGTTGCGGGGAGTACCCTAATGTTCCTTTACTTGGAATCAGAGGAGGTATTACTTATAACCCATGCCTGGCTTGGAGACAGTTTGGTTATGCTCGGAGGGATGGCCCTCATGACATGTTAATTCCTGACATAGTTTTTGACTTCGACAATGATGCACAGGGACTTCGCCAGAGATTTATCAGAGCTTGGAGGATGCCCAGTAGGATAGACAGTAAGACACTGGGGCATAGGAACTCCATCCCGTTGGAACCTTATCTCAAGTGGGTACGCGCCCGCTCCCAGAAGTTAATAATACCTTATCCTCATATGCTCCCTGTGATCAAAGAGCCAGTCTTGGAAGGAGAAGTGTCCTACACCATTCAACATCCTGACATGCCCACGTCCTGGGAAGAGATGCAGAAGAGCTGGATCCAGCTTAAGGAAGAACGGAATTCTCTTGAGACCAGTCTACATGCTAGTGAAAAGAAAGTCCTGGAGCTCACCCGCCTATTGCATGAGGAGAGGAATCTCAGCACCTATATAGCTCCAAAGAGGATGCGTAGTGTCTTTTGGGATTGATTTGCTTTGTAATATGTGCCCATGAGGCTTTGATGTACTGAACAATTATTTCCTTAATGATAACGTGTGTTCCTTTTTGTCTACAACAAATTTGAACTTTCGAACCCTTGAATGCATTGCATAAACACATATCATTCATCATGTGCATATCAGGTTTTCTTCTTTTCAGGTTGCTTACTGTTCTTCGCTGTTTATTTCAGCATCATGAATCCTGACTCATCATCAACCGAGATGTCCATCAAGGCTCTTCAGGCGCAGAATGCGCAATTTCAGGAACTAATCATGGGTTTGGCTCAGGGCCAAGAAGAGCTGAAGGCTCTGCTCCTGAAGAAGGAGAAGAAGAAGAATAAGAGAACTGTTCTTTTTAACTCGGGCCGAAGGTTTGGCAACACTCTGCAGAATGAAGAGGCTAGTTCTTCTATAGGCAAGAGCAGTCCCCAAGGGGGAAAAGGTCCTAGTACGGTAGTCTCTGACAACGAGACTGATTTCGATGAGGAACAATATCCTCCTGCTGAAGACCGGTACAAGCAGTTGGAAGACAGACTGAATGCTATGGAAATCCAACAAGTGCCTGGGCTGGATTTCAGAGACTTGGGTTTGTCTACTGGTGTGATCATTCCTCACAAGTTCAAAGCACCATCCTTTACCAAGTATGACGGGGCGTCTTGTCCCAAGCTACACCTCAGGTCTTACGTGCGGAAGATTCAACCGTACTCAGTGGATAAAAACTTGTGGATCCACTTCTTCCAGGAGAGTCTTTCAGGGACTCATCTCGAATGGTTCTATCAGCTGGATGGGACCAAGGTTCGTAACTGGGAGGAGTTGGCTACTGCTTTTTACAAGCAGTATCAATATAATGCCGACCTTGCCCCTACACGTACCCAACTCCAGGGTATGTCGCTAGGTTCAAGCGAAGGTTTTAAAGAGTATGCACAGAAGTGGAGGGATCTGGCTGGAAGGGTGCAGCCTCCGTTGACTGACCGGGAGTTGGTAGACATGTTCTTGGGGACCCTATCTGGGCCATTTTTCAACCATCTTATTGGTAACTCATCTGCAGGGTTTACTGATCTTATTCGGACTGGAGAGAGAATAGAGGCTGGGATGAAGTCTGGTAAAATTCAGAAGGGTGCGTCTGCAAGTTCTAAGAAGAAGCCCTTCAAGAAGGAGGCCAGTGCTGTATATGGGTCTAGAAGACAAGAGAAACCTGAGCGCTGCCAATCTGTCAACACGATGATGATTGCCAAGCCTGCTGCCGCTCCTCGGCAAACCAATCCTCAAAGGGATGAAAGACCCAGGAGAGAGTTCACCCGTTTGAGCATGACTCTATCACAAATCTTGCCACAGTTACTGTCCACCAACCTAGTGACTGTCAGGGAGGCCCCAAAAGTTGTGAATACTGCCTCTCCAAAATACAATCCAAATGCCCGCTGTGCTTATCACTCTGATAGCCCGGGGAATTCCACTAATGACTGCTGGGCCTTGAGGAATAAGGTGCAAGACCTTATTGACGCAAAAGAGATACAGTTTGAAGCGCCTGAGAGGCCAAATGTGGTGACTGCTCCTATGCCCCAGCATGTAGTAAATGCCGTTGATGAAGAGATATATGTCGTTTCTGTGAATGATGTAGCTACTCCTCTGAAGACTGTTAAGAGGAACCTACTGATGGCCGGTTTATTTCCGGGTTGTATTGAAGGTTGCCTTTTCTGTGCTATTTCCCTATCTGGTTGTCCTTTGCTGAAGTTGGGCATCCAAAGCCTAATGGACAGCAAAGAGATTATGTTCAAGAAGACTGCTGTTCAGTTTGTTCCGGTAGAGGAAGTTTCTGTTGTTACAATCTTTAATAATCCAATCAAGGCTCTCCCAAGGAAGCCTGTTCAAATCATGACTGTCGCACCTGTTGTTATTACTGTTCCGGGGCCTCTCCCCTACGAATCTGATAAGGCTGTCCCCTGGCACTATGGGGCAGACGTGTATGTCCATGGAATCAAGCAGGAGTTCAACACTGGCACCAGCATCAGCAATATCACTGGTCCAGTAAAAGTTACCCGCAGTGGTAGGCTCTTCTCGCCTGAGATTGCACCACCAACTATTCGAAGACCTCTCACTATAACACCTGCAAGTATACCTGTTCCCGTTTCTGATCAAGTTATTTCCCCTGCTGCCGAGTCATCCAATGCTCGGGGCAAAGGGATTGAAGATGAGCCTGCCCGGATGGAGGCACCAAAATTTGTGACTGCTGAGGCCTCCCAACAAGAGATGGAGGAAATTCTAAAAGTAATCAAGAAGAGTGACTTTAATGTTGTGGAGCAGCTGGGGCATACGCCCTCCAAGATCTCCATGCTCTCCTTGATCCTGTGCTCAGAGGCCTATGCTAAGGCCTTGATTTCATTTCTCAATACGGCCCATGTGCCACAGGAGACATCTGCAGTCCAGTTTACTGATTGCGTAGCAAATCTGACAGCGGACAATGGTTTGGGTTTCTCGGATGCTGACCTTACTGCTAAGGGAAGGGACCATAATGATGCCCTGCATGTCTCCATTGAATGCAGGGGCACTACTCTTGCGCACGTGTTGGTGGACACTGGTTCTTCCCTAAATGTGCTACCCAAGAAAGCCTTAGACCGTTTGGATTGTGAAGGCCTGGAGCTGAAACCTAGCAACATCATCGTCAGAGCCTTTGACGGTTCCAAGAGGATGGTTCATGGAGAGGTAGACATTCCTATCCGGGTGGGTTCTCAGGTGTTCGACTCTACTTTCTATGTGATGGATATCCGTCCATCGTATTCTTGTCTACTGGGGCGACCTTGGATCCACAAAGCTGGGGCAGTGACCTCTACCTTGCACCAGAAGCTAAAATACCCTGTCAGAGGGAAGATTGTCACTGTGCAGGGAGAGGAGGAGTATATGGTGAGCCATTTGAATTCCTTCAGGTATATTGAGATGGACGGGGAGTTTATTGAAACCCCCTTTCAGCATTTCGAAGAGGTACCTCCAACTTTGGCAGCAGCAGAAACAGTGGTCGAAGAGGATGTTCCTTTGAAGATGGTTTCCTTGAAGGATGCCCGGGCTGTGGTCAAGAAAGGTGAATGTGCTAACTGGGGCAGGCTCCCTGATTGTACACAGAAAACTGACAAGTTTGGACTGGGTTTTACTGCAGAGGGTCAGAAGGCTATGCGCAAGGCAAAGATCAGAAGGCCTCCTATGCTCATTACCAATCCAGGAGTGAATGCTGTTGGGGACGAAGATGAAGTGGGAGAGTCAGAGTTCAATAGCTGGATCTACCCGACGGCTGATGGCGGATTGACCAATTGGATTGCTAAAGACCATACTCCTGTTACTTTTGTTACGCAGTAATAAACTTCTTTGTTTTGTTATTTGTAATAAACAATTAAAACTCTATGGCCCGGTGTCTTACCCGGGGCACTGTGGCTTCATTTGTGAGGGCATATAAATTGTCATTTCATATATCATGAATAAAAATCTTGGACGTTTTCTCGCATTTCAAATCTTATGCTCCTTTTCTTTCTTTCCTTTCTTTATATATTACAAAACAGCTGTATTTACACACACTCACTCATACAGGTTTCAATCCACTCTGGATCTCACTGGTAACGACTCTGCTACTGCCAGTTATGACTTCGAAAATCCGATCAACTTAGCCGAAGACGAAGGTGAAGATGATTGCGAAGTGCCTGGCGAGCTTGCAAGACTGTTACTCCAGGAAGAGAGGGCAATTCAACCACATGAAGAGTCGGTGGAAACAATAAATCTGGGTACTGAGGCAGACAGAAAGGAGGTAAAGATTGGTGCCAACTTAGAGCTCAGCGTGAAGCAACGGTTGACTCAGATGCTACATGATTATATGGAGATCTTTGCCTGGTCCTATGAAGACATGCCCGGGTTGGATACCGATATTGTGGTCCATCACTTGCCTACTAAGGAAGACTGCCCTCCGGTTAAGCAAAAGGTCCGCCGTATGCGTCCGGAGATGTCTGAGAAGATCAAAGCCGAGGTTATGAAACAGTTTGATACCGGGTTCCTTGCAGTGACTTCTTACCCTCAGTGGGTTGCTAATGTGGTGCCGGTACCAAAGAAGGACGGTAAGGTCAGAATGTGTGTCGACTACAGGGATCTGAACAGGGCCAGCCCCAAAGATGACTTCCCCCTACCTCACATTGATGTCCTTGTTGACAATACAGCTCAGCATAAGGTGTTCTCTTTCATGGATGGCTTCTCAGGTTACAATCAGATCAAGATGGCACCTGAAGACATGGAGAAGACTACCTTTGTTACTCAGTGGGGCACCTTCTGCTACAAGGTCATGCCTTTTGGACTGAAGAACGCTGGGGCAACCTACCAACGTGCCATGGTTGCTTTATTTCATGACATGATCCATCATGAGATAGAAGTGTATGTTGACGACATGATTGCAAGGTCCCAAACTGAGGAAGAGCACTTGGATCATCTGCAGAAATTGCTTGACCGTCTGAAGTTGTACAAATTGAGGTTGAACCCGAACAAGTGCACCTTCGGGGTAAGATCTGGAAAGTTGCTAGGCTTCGTTGTAAGTGATAAGGGTATTCAAGTGGACCCTGCCAAGGTTAAAGCTATTCAAGAGATGCCAGTTCCTAGGACAGAGAAAGAGGTCAGAGGCTTTTTAGGACGCCTGAATTACATTGCTCGATTCATCTCACACCTCACTGCTACCTGTGAGCCAATCTTCAAGCTGCTGAAGAAAGATCAGGTAGTACGTTGGAATGATGAATGTCAGGCTGCTTTTGACAGAATCAAGGAGTATCTCCAAGAACCACCCATCCTTATGCCACCGGTTGAGGGGAGACCTCTGATACTATACCTGACAGTACTTGACAACTCAATGGGGTGTGTGCTGGGGAAGCATGACGAGTCTGGCCGAAAAGAGCATGCCATTTATTACCTTAGCAAAAAGTTTACCGACTGTGAGACCCGATAGTCACTGCTTGAGAAAACTTGCTGCGCTTTGGTATGGGCTGCTCGCCGGCTGAGACAGTATATGCTGACTCACACTACCTTGTTGATCTCAAAGATGGATCCGATAAAGTACATATTTGAAAAGCCTGCTCTGTCTGGGAGAATAGCAAGATGGCAAATGATCTTGACGAAATACGACATCCAGTACACAACTCAGAAAGCCATCAAGGGAAGTGTATTGGCAGACCACTTGGCACATCAGGCAGTAGACGACTATCAGTCAATGAACTTCGAGTTTCTGGACGAGAGTATCATGATAGTGACTAATTGTGAAGTACCTGGACCGGATGAAGGACCTGAGGAAGGATCCCGATGGTCTATGCACTTCGACAGAGCCTCCAATGCTTTGGGTAACGGTATCGGTGCTATAATCATATCCCCTCAAGGCACTCATACTCCACTCACTGCCCGACTGTGTTTCAACTGCACCAACAACATGGTGGAGTATGAGGCATGCATCATGGGTCTCCAAGCTGCGATCGACCTAAGGATCAAGTTTCTGAGTGTCTTCGGAGATTCCGCTCTTGTGATCAATCAGATCAAAGGAGAGTGGGATACGAAACATCCGAATCTTATTCCTTACAGAGAATGTGTGTTGACATTGATCCCCCACTTCACAAAGATAACCTTTGAACATTTCCCAAGAGAGGAGAATCAGTTGGCGGACGCGTTAGCTACAATGTCTTCTATGTTCAAGGTCAAATGGGACAATGAGGCTCCCCGGATCATCATCTGGAAACTGGACGAACCGGCATACTGTTGTGATCTCGAGACTGAGTTGGTAACTGAGAAGCCTTGGTACCATGAGGTGAAGAGGTACTTGGAAGCTCAGGAATACCCTGAAGGTGCGTCTGTCAATGATAAAAAGTTCCTGAGAAGGTTCGCAGCGAAGTTCTTCCTTAGCAACGGCATCCTGTATAAGCGAAACCATGATTCGACCCTACTGCGTTGTGTGGATAAGACAGAAGCAGAAAGGATCATGGAAGAGTTACATGAAGGGACCTTCGGTACACATTCCAGTGGACACACTATGGCAAAGAAAATCTTTCGGGCAGGGTACTTCTGGTTCACAATGGAAGCCGACTGCTACCAACACTCTCGGACATGCCATAAGTGCCAGATATATGCAGACAAGGTGCATGTTCTTCCAGTTCCTCTAAATGTGCTGACTGCGCCTTGGCCATTTGCAATGTGGGGCATAGATATGATCGGTGAGATTAAACCAACGGCATCCAACGGGCACTGCTTCATCCTGGTAGCGATTGATTACTTTACGAAGTGGGTTGAAGCAGCTTCCTACGCTACGATAACCAAGACTGTTGTGGCACGGTTCATTCGGCATAATCTGATCTGTCGATACGGCGTCCCAGAAAGAATTATTACAGACAACGGTACCAATCTCAATAACAAGATGATCACTGAGCTCTGCGAGCAGTTTAAAATACAGCACCATAACTCTTCTCCTTACAGACCGAAGATGAATAGGGCTGTAGAACAGCAAATAAAAACATTAAGAAAATCGTGCAGAAGATGACAGTGACTTATAAAGATTGGCACGAGATGTTACCGTTCGCTCTACATGGGTACCGTACCTCAGCCAGGACGTCAACCGGGGCAACTCCTTTCTCCTTGGTCTACAGCATGGAGGCAGTCTTACCGATCGAAGTGCAAATACCCTCTCTCCGGATAATGAAGGATGCAGATCTGAACGAAGATGATTGGATCCAGACACGACTTGATCAGTTAAACCTTATTGATGAAAAGAGACTTGCTGCTATTTGTCATGGTCAGACGTACCAAAAACGGATGATCAGGGCATTTAAAAAAAAGGTCAGACCACAGGAATATCAAGTTGGGGATCTGGTAATCAAGCGAATCATCCTTACTCAGAGTGATCCAAGGGGCAAATGGACCCCTACGTACGAAGGGCCATTTGTGGTTAAACATGTGTTCTCAGGAGGAGCCATGATTCTAACCAACATGGATGGTGACGACCTTCCTCACCCCGCCAATGCAGACATAGTAAAAAAATACTACGCATGAAAAAGACCCGCTAGGCTGACATGCCTAGGCAAAAATTAGGGTTTCCCGGCGAACCAAAAGGGTTCGGGCAAAATGAAGGGATGAAATGTAAAAAATCTGTACACCCGGCAAGTCGAAAACCTGAAAAGGCGGCTTGGGCAAAAATGGGTATCCCGGTGGACTGAAAACCCGAAAGGGCGGTCCAGGCAAAAGTTAGGGATAAAGCGTAATACTATGTCTCATTGGATCACTTTGCATCCAGAATCCGGTATCTACATCATGTTCAGACGGCATCGATCAGTCAGCTTCATCTTCAACTAAGGTCATCAAGTGATGAGACGCTCAGAGATATAAGGGCGATAGCAGAGTTGAAACCCAGTGGGATCATTCTTTTCACACAGCTGTTTTATTTTCTTTTGTACAAACTTGTATAAATTCTTTCATTCGGCGGCGTTCTCTTACTAGGACGTCAGCCTTTTGTACATAAACGCCTATTTTACAGGCAAATTCAAAATCAATACAAAAATCACTTTTCAGTTAAAATTGCCATTGGTTTTTTCCTTTTCTGTTTTGTTTTGCGAAGAACGTCCAAGGTTCAATTTGTGATATATGCATTGACAATAATTTTCTAACTCATGAATATTTGCATACGAAACAAAGGATTAATTACAGGTAATATTAGAAACAGGGGCAATAAAGAGTTGTCTAAACGATCTAATTGTTCCGTCCACCAAGGTACCAAGGAAGGTCCGGCTGAAGAACGTAACCAGTACATCTTAATTCCCCAGAGAGTGAGCCAGCAGGTCAGTACACTCTCCCCGAGCAAAGCTATACTATCAGCCTTAAGGATGTTGGGCATCCTCCAGCAGATCTCAACATTCCCCAACAATATATATGCATTCTTAACAAGCATCCCCGACAATCTTGGTCTAAAGATTGTTCCCCGGCGGTATATCAAACATTCAATGGAGTCACTTCCCCGATACAGCTCAAAACTTCCCCAGGAGAGTCCAATCTAGTTCCCAAGGAAAGTTGGAATCCATCTCCCCAAGCAGTAAGCTTATCCCCAGTAGATTCTGGAAGCTTACCCCCGCAGAGCACGAAAGCATCCCCCGACTTTATTCAAAGAGTTATTTCCCTACCAAGATATAACTGGGTTATCCTCAACGAAAAGCCACGGAAAGATCGTCCTCGGCGAAGTCTTCTTATCCCTAGCGAAATCTATTAACACTTCCAACACAACAATGGTATCCCCAGCAAAATTACCATCAACATTTTAGCAAGTACCTCTCTCCCCACAGAGTATGGTTTCCCAGCAAGATCGTTAGAGTACTTTTCTCCCCGCAGAGTAATCTATTCGCCAAGTTTATTCCCCAACGGAGCTATCTTCTCCTACCGGTATTCTTGCAACTATCATCCCCAGCGGAAATAACAAAGCATTGTTCTCCAACATCAGCCCAGGAGTGACTTCCCGACACCCGTCAAGGATTTACTTTCCTAGACGACGAACATACATTCATAAACATCGCACTTCCATACATTATAGCATGCATATACGCATCATATCTTACAAATCTCATTTATGTTGAGAACATCATTGCTTGATCCACATCATGCATTGCATATGACTGACCTTTACCTTTCAGGAAAGATTCAGTTAAGTTCTCAGCTTTATTTCAAGACCTAGACCGGTTCAGTTAAATCGACCCTAAGATTTTTTTGTTTCTTATCCAGTCAAAGGCCTTCTCTGGTTTAGTCAGATCGACCCTAAGATCTCCCTGTTTCTTATCCAGTTGAAGATTTCAAGACCTAGACCGGTTCAGTTAAATCGACCCTAAGATTTTCCTGTTTCTTATCCAGTCAAAGGCCTTCTCTGGTTCAATCAGATCTACCCTAAGATCTCCCTGTTTCTTATCCAGTTGAAGATTTCAAGACCTAGACCGGTTCAGTTAAATCGACCCTAAGATTTTGCTGTTTCTTATCCAGTTAAAGGCCTTCTCTGGTTCAGTCAGATCAACCCTAAGATCTCCCTGTTTCTTACCCAGTTGAAGATTTCAAGACCTAGACCGGTTCAGTTAAATCGACCCTAAGATTTTCCTGTTTCTTATCCAGTCAAAGGCCTTCTCTAGTCCAGTTAAATCGACCCCTAACAGATTTTCCTGATAAAGACTCAGTAGAAGACATCCAAGATTCTCTCAGCGTTACTGTTGAGGTTGAAGTCGCCCAAGATTCTCTCAGCGTTACTGTTGAGGTTGAAGTCGCCCAAGATTCTCTCAGCGTTACTGTTGAGGTTGAAGTCGCCCAAGATTCTCTCAACGTTACTGTTGAGGTTGAAGTCGCCCAAGATTCTCTCAGCGCTCCTGTTGAGGTAGAAATCATCCAAGGTTCTCTCACCGTTCCTGTTGAGGTAGTAACCACCCCTGGTTCATTCATTGCCGTTTGAAGCTCCAGATCCAGTTCCTGTAACCAGTCAGGGCACACCCACACAAAGAGTTTGAAGACCAGCTCCTGCAACGGGCCAGGTAATCATTTTCTTTTGCAGGTACGCAAGCTCTCGCTAAGGAATCTCTTACGCGATCGACGCCTAGATGGCATCTATAAGCCCATCCATATATCCATCATCTCTTACCATGGCATCTATAAGCCCATCATCCTATTCATCAATCTCCAAATGGCATCTATAAGCCCATTCCACCATCACACTGCTACTATGTGAGCGCAAATTTCTGGGCACTCTAGTGTTCAATCATCTTCCACCTTCGGATTACGAAAGGCACGTCAGCTAATCTGCATCCTCAGGTCTAAGAAGATTGAACAGGGGCAACTGTTGTACCCCAAAATTTGCCCTCCCATATTCTTCAAGAATTGCAAAGAGCATGCTTCAAAATCTCCCCAAGGGTTGCACAGTTCAAGGGCCTCCTAACAGTCAAAAACTAGGGTTTTGGTTCTGGCAAAGAAATTGAAGTTTTCAAGGGTCCAATCAAGTCCCACATGCCTATAAACATGGTCAAGCATCCTCATACCAAGTTTCAAGACTTACAGCATAAAATTGCACAGTCAAAAACCCTAATTGCTCAGCAGTCAACTGTAGGGACAAAATGGTCATTTGACAGTCAAAAGTCCAAATTTTTGGTCAACATCTTATTTTGAAGCCACAAACATCATTTGATCAATTCTTGATCATGATTTTCAAGGCATGGCTCAAAAAGTCTCAAGATGCAAAAGTTTCCATATTTGGACAGTTGAAAAAGTCAACTGTAACTTGACCAGGGCATAACTTCCATATGGTTTATCAGAAAAATTCCATCCAAAGCTCATTTTGAAGAGAAAGACATTTCCTACAACTCCTTTTCACACTTCAAGTCCAAGAAATGCTCTCACAAAAAGTTATCAATTTCAACATTATAGGTCATTTTCAAAAGTCAACAAAAAGGGACTTTAAGTCAAAGGCCATAACTTGCGATTGGTAAATCAAAATTACATGGGACCAAAGGCATTGGTTAGAGGACTTCAAGACCTTTCCAAAATGTCCAAGAACATGATCAAAGCTTAAAAATTGAGCAAGATATGCCTTGTGGAAGTTGGGAAATTTTTGGGAATTTTGAAAAGTCAACTTTGCTTCAAATGCCTTAAAATTGCTAATGGGCCACATTTTCTTCCAAGAATCATCATCCAAAGCATATGCACGACCATTTGGCCCAAAGGGGATTTATTTCATCATTTTTATTATTTATTTGAATTTTTAATTACAATTAATTCATTTAATTAATTAAAATATGGAAAAAATACTAAACAAATGTATGTGAATCTTTTTATGCAGTATAATCACTCATGATTCACTCAAGATTCGTGCACAACTCAAATTGGAAAGATTGGCCATGATTGGAATCAAAAACATCTGAAAAAGATTTGGAAAAATATGCATGAAAATCAAATATTCATTCCATCAATGCAAAAGGTTGTGGACATATTTTTCAACCCTAATTCATCACTCATATAAGACTGATCAAAACCTAATGCCTGAGGACCTGAAAGCTGCGCCCAAAAGCCATAAACAACTTTTCACTTTTTCAAGAAAATTCCAAAACTGAAAACACGATTACAAAGGGTTTCAAGGCAGAATAACTATCCCATTGCATTCCTGAGGCTTCAAGGAACGTTTCTGGATCAAAACCATTATCTCTAACGCAAAGAATTGGTAGAACGACCTTGTCCTGTTCATACTTTTTCTCATATTCTTGCATCATGATTCATGTGTTGTTTGCAATTTTTAATGTTTGATTTGTGTTATTTGACTCATTCTGAAGCTAACCATGTGTTTTAATTAAGTTTTCCTTGCCTATACGCGAAATCACCATTGAAGCTCGCTAGGGTTCTTCAAGCTCCAAATTGGGCGTTTACGTATACTGTAAAATTAAGACATCCCAGTACCATGGCTAGACTCAGGACGCTTGGACGAACTTAATACACCAGTCGCGCCTAATTTATATAGCCATATGGGCTATTCGCTATTTTTGAAAAGACTGCATTTTGGGGGGGTTTAAAACCCCCGCTAATTCTTTTTGTTTCAGGGACAACGAAGAAGAAGATCATGTGGCAAGCTATGGTTGGATGATTTGAATTCAGCACGCGTTTTTTGTTTCTAGGCCACTAACGCTATTTTGCTTTTATATTATTTATTCTTCATTCCATATACAACGCGCGCAGTTGGTACAGCTGGTGGACAAGGCATTTGGTAATCTCTGGGGCCTGGGTTCGAACCCCAGGTCCCCCTTCTTATTTCCATATTTTTCTTCTAAACGTGTTTCTATGTAGCTCGTTCCCTGAGGTATACCATGCAGCCTCATGATCTGCCATGCCACACGTCCTATGGCATCAGTCCAATGGTCCAGATCTAAGGCCTATGGAATAATTCAGTCAACGAATCCACACGTGATTGCCAGAAGACAACAAGGCCAGGGATCAATTGGGCCTGATTACTGAATCATACCTCCAAATGAGCCTACAAACCCCCCATGTTTGCCTTCTTCTCTCTATTTCTTTTATACTTTTTTTAGTTATTTTAATTCTTTTCTCTATTTTATTTAATTCCATCAATATTTTTCTTTTAATATAAAAATAATAAAAATCAGAAAAGACAAAAAATAAAATATATTTGATTTAATATTCTTTGTAAATAAATCTTAATAATTAATTTAGTTTTTAATTCTAGGATTAACTTTAACATTTTCTTAATAAACTTAAAAATTGTAGAATTAGGGTTTTAATTACTTTTATCTTTTTTCCTTTTCTTTTATCACCACTAATAATTAATTATTTATTTTTATAAATCAAATTATATTAATTAATTAGGTTAACTTTAGGTTTAATTTTAACATGTTTTTTTTAATAAATTAAAAATAGCTAGAATTAGGTTTTAATTTCCATTTAATTCTCATAAAATTCCATAAATACCAAAAAAACTCCAAAAAAAATCTTTTCTTTTTATTTTTAATTTAATTAATTTGTTAATCGTAATTTAATTTCATTAAAAAGGGTCCAACGCCCTCGCTTTCGATTATTAGTTCGTTTCGCGCATTTATTTCCTTTCTTATAATATTCATGTAATTCTCCCAAAGCCATGTAAATTAGACATTTATCTTTTCCGCATTCTTTATTTTATTTTCAAATCGGGTCCTGGATTAAATTTGGCGATGTGGACCCGCGCCTTTGTAATAGCGTAGAACTTTTAAATTCCGCACTTTTTAACTGTTAATAAATTTGCATGCAAGAATGAATGATTAAAATAAAAACAAAAGCGTAGATCACCCATGACATGAACAAGACAAAAATATCTGAAAACGACACACAAATCACACACCACCCCTAGGGTACGCCTCACTGTTTCCTTGCCCCTCAAAAGGTGATCGTCGAGTAGAGGATGTTTTAGTAAGTCCTCATGATCCGGGAACCTGGCATGAGGGTAGCTTCTAAGGTGTCTTCCTATTGCTCCGGTGATCACCATGTCCCGAACCTTCGAATTGACCCGAATACCTCCAACGGTGGTGCTACCTACCTCTCAATGGTGGGATGGCATTACTTTAAGGACATTTACACAGACGAATTCCTTAGGGTAGGTAGACGACTCTAGATACTTGCTCTAATTTCAAAACAAATCAAAAATACTTTTCACACCGACACCTTTTCAAAAAAGCTTTCGAAAGCAATTTTTTCAAACACTCTTGAGGACCGATACAAGAGTCGAACTGAAATTTTCAAAGAAACTTTTTAAAACCCACAGTTGAAAAGCAAACAAACCATTTTTGAAAACACAATGAGCAAGTATCTAAGAGCCCATGGATAACCATGGATAGAAAGGGTGCTAACACCTTCCCTTTCTATAATCTACCTCCCGAACCGAGAGCAATCTCTATAAGGAATTTTTATGTGCTTTTGTCCTTTCCATTTGGAGAAAATAAAAGACGGTGGCGACTCTTGCTTCCGTGACATTTCGCGAACCAGCGTTAAACAGTCAGTTCCAGATCCACCGATCACACCTATGCTGTTAGAACATAGTTTGATTCTACAACCCTTAATTAGAGTTTTGATGATAACAAAATACAAAGAATAAATAAATTGTAAGATATATATATATAAGACAAATATGCTTCTTAAAATTATGTTCTGTATATACAAAAGTTCTGATGGAATCAACATCAGCATTAAAAGCATCAGAAGATCAGTAATATGTCAGCATCAGAAGATCAGTAACATGTGCTACACGCTGAAGCTACCAGATCATACGCTGAAGCTTGATGACCAGAATCTGCGCATACATATACACTCTGACTCTGATCAAAGATCTTTACCAAGTCATCAGCACTCAGAAGCGTTATCATAAGCAAAGAAGACTCTGAAGCGTTACTAAGTATTCAAGACAAAATTAAATGCTAACGACTTTATTTAGACAAGATCTTCTCAAGAAGGAAAGTACGTTATTATCATTAAAAGTGCTTTATGAACAACGTATCTTTGCCTTGGCTATATAAACAAGTCTGTATGAGAAAAGACACACGCATGCACTCATAATTTGCCAAGCCTTCAACACCACGCTCACTCAAACGCTTTAGCAATTCATTTTCATTCCAAGCTTAAATTGTGTAATTATCACAGTTGTGATATATTGTTTTATTAGAAAACGTTAAACACATTCTTGTTCAATTCTTTGTAAGAGATTTCCTTAAGATAAACCGGTTTGTGGTTATACTCAAGAAGGCTTTAACAGTTGTTAAAGTAGCTGTGTAATCCTTTGAATATAGTGGATTAAGAACTCGTTGGAGAGAGCTGAAATCACCTTGACGGGTGGACTGGAGTAGTTTGAGATCAAACGAACCAGGATAAAAATACAGTGTTGTCTAAGCATTTGATTTAAGTTTTACAATTCAACCCCCTTCTTGTGTTTTTCACATCTTCAATTGGCATTAGAGCGCCTGGTTCTGAGCTTATAACACTTAACCGTGTCAGTACAAGATCCAGCGTCAGAAAAACACAATGGCAGGACCAAATCAAAACATCAGCAATGACAACAATGAAGAAAGAGACAGGTTCAGTGGCAAACCTCCAGTCTTTGATGGAGAGAATTTTGACTACTGGAAAGACATAATTGAGAGTTTCTTTCTGGCCTATGATGCTGATCTGTGGGACATGGTGACTGATGGATACACGTACCCAGTGGATGGAAGTGGTCAGAAGATTGACAGGAAAACAATGTCTGATCAGCAAAAGCGTGAGTTCAGAAATCATCACAAGGCCAAAACAATTCTTCTCAGCGCCATCTCTTATTCAGAATATGAGAAGATATCAAACAGAGACACTGCAAAGAATATGTTTGACTCTCTGAGAATGACGCATGAAGGCAACATTCAAGTCAAAGAAACCAAAGCCCTTGCACTCATTCATAAGTATGAGGCATTCAAGATGAAAGAGAGTGAATCAATAGAAACTATGTTTTCAAGATTTCAAATTCTTGTTGCTGGTCTAAAAGTTCTTGACAAAGGGTATTCTACTGCTGATCACGTTAAGAAGATCATCAGAAGCTTGCCAAAACAATGGAGGCCAATGGTCACAACACTTAAGCTAGCCAAGGATCTCAACAAAATCTCTCTGGAGGAACTTGTCAGCTCCCTCAGAAGTCACGAGATAGAGCTAGAAGCAGATGAACCTCAAAAGCAAGGTAATCCATTAGCTTTAAAATCTAACAGAAAATCTGACTCCAAAGTTTTGCAGGCTGTGGAAGAAACCTCTGATGGGTCCTCATCAGAAGAAGATGAACTATCTCTCCTCTCCAGAAGGGTGAACCAATTGTGGGAGCAGAGGCAAAGAAAGTTCAGGAATCCTAGAAGATCAGAAAATCAGAATGAATCTTTCTCCAGATATAGAAGGTCAGAATCCTCCTCTGGACACAGAAGATCTGAAGGTTCTTCAGGAAACAGAAAGCCAAACAACAAAGACATCATCTGCTATGAATGTAACGAGCAAGGGCACTACAAAAGTGACTGCCCAAAGCTTCAAAAGGAAAAGCCCAAAAAGAAGTTTGGCAAGGAAAAGAAGAAAAGTCTCATGGCTACATGGGATGATTCTGGCACATCTGAAGCTGACTTAGAATCAGATGATGAAAGAACAAACATAGCTCTCATGGGAAACATAACAGAAGACAGTGAAGCTTCTGAGTCAGAATCTGAATCAGATACAGAAGAGGTATTCCCTGACTTTGCTATAAACTTTACTAAGGCTGAACTAGCTAAAAGCCTTAATGAAATTCTGGAAAGATATCAGCAGATCAGAGTCAAATTCAGAAACCTGAAAAGGAATCTTGCTTCTGACTCTGATAAGACTGAGAGTCTCAAATTGGAGAATTCTGAGTTAAAAGATAAAATTTCAAAATTAGAAAACCAATTGCAAAACTCTCAGAAGGACACAATCCCTGAAACTTCCAGCAATGCTGATGAGATCATCAAGGAGTATGATCGTAGCTTTCAGAAGTTTCTAGCTAAAATCATAGACAGAAGCAAAATGGATTCAATGATCTATGGAGTTAGCAGAAATGGCAGAAAAGGGATAGGATATCAAGGTAAGGTACCTACACCAAAAAAATGCCATGGATTTAGTTATAAAACGTACCCCACTTGATTCACACTTTATATATGGGCACACACATGACATAAAATATACAAGTAGTAATTACTCTGTCAAACCAAAATTCAACCAGAGTTTTGGTAAAACTAACAAATCAGGACCCAAGAAAATATGGGTACCTAAGGATAAAATAATACATGTGGCAGATATCTTTAGCAGCAAAGCAAAAACACCAGTCATGGTACTTGGACTCTGGCTGCTCACGACACATGACAGGAAGAAGGCATATGTTCCAAAGCCTGGAGGCCACGTAGGTTTTGGAGGCAATAAACACAGCGTGTTATATTCAGAATAGAATCTCCATAAGACCTATTCTGGAAAAGACTCCATATGAATTGTGGAAGAACAAAAAGCCCAACATTTCCTATTTTCACCCACTTGGATGTACATGTTTTATTCTGAATACAAAAATTATTTGAACAAGTTTGACTTTAAAGCACAAAAGTGTATTATGTTAGGATATTCTGAACGCTCAAGAGGGTACAGAGTATACAATACAGAAACACAGATTATGGAAGAGTCAATCAGTGTTTGTTTTGATGATAAGCTTGACTCTCAAAAGTCAAAGCAGAATGAATTCCTTGGAGGTATGGAAGTTGAACTCACAGGTACTGAAGACAAATCATCAGAAGCTCTCAACAGAGACACTCCCTCAACATCAGAAAGAGGCACTGCAAGCAATCCAGCACCTTCTGTTGATCAACTCCAGAAAAGACCATCCAAAAGCAGCATGGATCATCCAGAAGAAACAATCTTAGGAAGAAAGGAAGATCCAATCAGAACAAGATCTAGCTTCAGAAACTCTGAAGAATCCCTCATGGGACTGGTTTCTCTAATTGAACCATCAACAATTGATGAAGCACTTCTGGACAATGACTGAATTCTAGCAATGCAAGAGGAGCTAAATCAATTCACAAGAAATGACGTATGAGATCTAGTTCCCAAACCAAAAGGATTCAACGTCATTGGAACAAAATGGGTGTTCAAAAACAAACTGAACGAACAAGGTGAAGTCATCAGAAACAAAGCACGACTGGTAGCACAAGGTTATAGTCAGCAAGAGGGGATAGACTATACAGAAACCTTTTCTCCAGTCGCCAGGTTAGAATCTATCAGACTCTTAATCTCATTTGCTATTAATAAAGGCATCACTCTGTATCAGATGGATGTTAAGAGTGCATTCTTAAATGGCTATATAGAAGAAGAGGTATATTTGCACCAACCCCCTGGTTTTGAAAGTTCCAAAAATCCAGAATATGTTTTCAAACTAAAGAAGTCACTATATGGTCTGAAACAAGCTCCCAGAGCTTGGTATGAAAGACTAAGCAACTTCCTGTTAGAAAAGGAATTCACCAGAGGGAAAGTGGACACTACCTTGTTCTGTAAGACGGTTAAGAATGACATTTTAATATGTCAGATTTATGTTGATGACATCATATTTGGATCCACTAAACCCTCTCTGGGAAGAAAGTTTGCTAAATGTATGCAGGCAGAATTTGAGATGAGCCTAATGGGGGAACTAAAATTCTTTCTGGGCATTCAGATTAATCAAACCCTAGAAGGAACTTACATTCATTAGAGCAAATATGTCAGAGAACTTCTGAAGAAATTTGATCTCTCAGAATGTAAGCGATCAAAGATTCCAATGCATCCCACGTGCATTCTGGAAAGTGAAGAGGTAAGTAAAAAGGTAGAACAGAAGGTCTACAGAGGTGTGATTGGTTCTCTTCTCTATCTGACGACTTCAAGGCCTGACATTCTATTCAGTGTTTGCATTTGTGCTAGATTCCAATTAGATCCTAGAGAATCTCACTTAACAGCAGTTAAGAGAATCTTCAAGTATCTGAAAGGTACTACTAATCTGGGTTTGTTTTATAGAAAATCAAGTGATTACAGCTTAGTAGGATACTGTGATGCTGATTTCGCTGGAGACAGAGTAGAACGTAAAAGCACTTCTGGAAGCTGCCAGTTTCTGGGAGAAAATCTGATCTCATGGTCCAACAAAAGACAATCCATAATAGCTCTATCAACAGCAGAAGCTGAATACATAGCAGCAGCTGGATGCAGCACACAAATGCTCTAGATGAAAAGTCAACTTGAGGACTTCCAGATATTTGAGAGTAACATCCCTATCCTTTGTGACAATACTTCTGTTATATGTCTCAGTAAAAATCCTATTTTGCATTCTAGGGCTAAGCATATAGAAATAAAACATCATTTTATTAGGGACTATATTCAGAAAGGGATTCTAAATTTAAAATTTATTAACACAGACCATCAATGGGCTGATATTTTTACAAAACCTCTTTCTGAAGATAGGTTCAACTTCATTATGAAACATCTCAGCATGAAGCTCTGCCCAGAATAAAACTGTTTTGATTCCATATCTTAACCTTCAGAACTTTGTTTATTTTTCGTGAACTACTGACCAATCTTTCTTCAGATCTTTAGAAGTACAGATTGTATCAGAATCTATCCATGAAGATTGAGCGCTTCATTTCAAGGATAGAAATGTGCAGTTCACTCAAGAAAACAAGTGTCATCCAGTCATCAGCTACTTTCTGAGGCTGAACACGCGTTCACGTTTCTGAAAAGGCAAAAGCGTTGATTGGATGCATTGAGACACATGTCATGGGTAACCGTTCCAATATCTTTATGAATCCCCCAAAATCAGCTATCATTAAATGCTAATAATCATTATAATTTAATTCTCTCTCTTACGTTTATGTTTTCAAAATTGTTTAGAAATCTATTTAAACACATTTCACACCATTTACACTCTTTTACCTTCACTTTCACTTTCTCTACAAACTTATTGTTTTCAGTTTACATCCTTTTCTCTAAAACCTTTCATTTTCTTAAAAACCTTCGTGTGAACATGGCTTCCTCCAGCATTCCTACTTCCAGTTCTCAGAAATCAGATTCCACTGAACAATACGAAGAACCCTACAGAACGCTTCTCACACCAATCAAAAATCTAGAAGTTCTGTCAGAATTGATCGTGGATTTCAACAGTCTTCAAGAGAATGGGTTTAATCTCTCTAAAGAAGTTAAAGCTCAAGGCTGGGAAAGATATTTTGACCGTCTGGTGGGTCCAACATTCCCAATTCTGATAAAGGAATTTTGGATTCATGCTTCATCTTCCAATCATCAAGTTACTTCATACATAATGGGGAAGAAGATTGTTATTACTGAGGATCTCATTGCAAGATTAATAGGCTACAGTGGTGGTGGTGTTCGTTGCATTGACATGGCTGAAAGATGAGCTGATGTTTCCCTAATTGCAAGAGAAATCTTCACTCTGGGTCTTCCCTCCAGCAAGATAAGGGATTTAAAAGACCATCACATAATATGGGCCAAGATCATTCTGGGATGCATAAACCACAGGAAGCCTACCAGCTCTCCTGACTACATCAATATTGATCAGCAATTTCTGATCTACTTCATCTCTCAGAAGATCAAGGTGAATCTGGCTCATATGCTGTTTAACCATCTAAGGACAAGTGTTAAAGAAACCAGAGAAGAGGAGTGCACAAAAAGGGACTGGATATCCCTAGGAAGACTTATATCAGATATTCTAACAGAGAATAAGCTGATTGATCATCTTACAGAGGCTCAGGAAATCATCCCTTTGGAAGCTACTGTTGGCAAACAGCTGAATGCAAAGAATCTGAAGAAAATGAAGTTGATTGAGAACATCAAGAAGGAACACAGAGTCACTCCTTTTGCAGCAATCTCCAGCAGAAGAGTCCCTCTGGATAACTTTCCTCTGTTCTCAGAGATTGATTCTAAACCTGATATAATAGTCAGGTATCTGGATGCTTGCAAGGCGGATGGTACAACGCCAAATTTGAACATCCAGGATCTGCAGTAGAAGGCTCCAGAAGTTGTGCTGAAGAAAACCAAGAAAAGGAAAGCTGTAGCAGAAGGATCATCTCAGCAGACTCCTAAAAAGAGAGGTAATCCTTCTTCTGTAACTGTTTTAGATTCAATTTATGTATCAACATTTATACCAATTCCCACTCAATCTGAAAACCCCACATCACAAACTTTTGATGACTTTGACATTGATTTTGACCCCTCTGAATCCTTAACTCTTAGAAGATCTTGCTCCCAACCTCAAAATCCAAATATTGATGAAACCCAACAAGAACTTGCAAAAGTTCTATCTGATATAGACCAACATACTTCTGCTCCCATGCCAGAAAATCCAAACCCTGAAACCACCACAGAACCACAACCAGAAATTCCCCTCTCTCCATAACCAGAAATTCCACTACCTCCATCTCCTCAACCAGAAACTCATCCACCTTCTCCACAACCTGAACAATCTCACCCAGAAGTTCAAACTTCTGAGGCTCAACCTTCTGAACCCTGTGAACCAGAACCTCATAACAATCAATCAAACCAAACTGTTGATTCTGATACCATTCCCATTCCTGGAATCACACAACCTCTGGCCATTTGTATGCCCCTTGATACCATTGTGAATATTCCCCAACTTCCCTCTTCACCAGAATCAACTCCACCAAACTCCCCATCAAGTCCAATCATAATTCCTGACTCTCCCACTCCCTCACCAAAGAATAATCCAGAAGACAACATCAAGACTGTCATTGACTTAAAAGTTTTTGAACGTCTTGCTGCCATAACCCACAAAATAGCTATCCCAAAACCAAAACATCCAGATGTTGGTACCAGCTTATTGACATTTTAAACAGAAGTACAGAAGTGGATCACTTCTCTGAAACAAGCTAGTCTTGAGCTAATTGATCTTGCTGCATCAGACTACCTTTAGACAAAGTTCAGAAGATGGGTATGCTCTGAAACTTATAAGTTGCAAGAACAGAACTATGGACAAGCTCAACAGAACTTCAACAATCTGCTAAAAGAAATTGAAGGTCTAGTTCTGAGCAAACTGCTTAAGGAAGAAGTTCTCCCTCTGGACAATGCTCCCTAGTCTGAACATCGTCCAACATCCAAAGTTCAACCTGATACTCAAGAGCAGATGATTCCTGCTGAAGAACTGGGTCAAGAAAAGGATATTGCAGAAAGCTTTGAGAAGCATCCTGTTTCTGAAGATCCTCAAGCTTCCTCCCTTGACAGGCAGACTCTAGAAGATCTGAAAAGATCTGATATGCTAATGAAGGAAAGAATGGATAAGCAGGACAACAAATTGATGTAATCACGAGCATGTTAACCCAACAACAGGAAACCAACACTCAGATCAAGAGCATGTTGGAGGCTTTGTTCACGCGTCTACCTTATCCCTCTTAGAATTTCCTTGTCTTTAAAACTGGTTTATCTGTAATATTTTTACATTGTTTTGAACTTATCATTGCTTCTGGTTTTTAATATAAATGCATTTTGACTCTGATTATTTGTTCTTTTTGATAACTGACAAAAAGGGGGAGAAAGAATGATATTTTTTCAATAACGGATTACTGAGACATAAGTCTCAAACATTCTGATCTATTTAAATTTTCTCTCTTCTGAAAAGCTTACAGGTACAAAATTCTGATGAAAGATACAGTAAAGTATAGTAAACTTCTGATGCTCAAAGACTCATGGAATTAAAGTGAATTAATCAACTCAGAGGGAGTTTTCTCCTCTTAATTCTATACTTTTTATTCTATTTTTAAGTGAAAAATCTGGTTTTTGTCATCATCAAAAAGGGAGAGATTGTTAGAACATAGTTTGATTCTACAACCCTTAATTAGAGTTTTGATGATAACAAAATACAAAGAATAAATAAATTGTAAGATTTATATATATAAGACAAATATGCTTCTTAAAATCATGTTCTGTATATACAGAAGTTTTGATGGAATCAGCATCAGCATCAGAAGCATCAGAAGATCAGTAATATGTCAGCATTAGAAGATCAGTAACATGTGCTACACGCTGAAGCTACCAGATCATACGCTGAAGCTTGATGACCAGAATTTGTGCATAAACATATACGCTCTGACTCTGATCAAAGATCTTTACCAAGTCATCAACACTCAGAAGCGTCATCATAAGCAAAGAAGACTCTGAAGCGTTACTAAGTATTCAAGACAGAATTAAATGCTAACGGCTTTATTCAGACAAGATCTTCTCAAGAAGGAAAGTACGTTATTATCATTAAAAGTGCTTTATGAACAACGTATCTTTGCCTTGGCTATATAAACAAGTCTGTATGAGAAAAGACACACGCATGCACTCATAATTTGCCAAGCCTTCAACACCACGCTCACTCAAACGCTTTAGCAATTCAGTTTCATTCCAAGCTTAAATTGTGCAATTATCACAGTTGTGATATATTGTTTTATTAGAAAATGTTAAACACATTCTTGTTCAATTCTTTGTAAGAGATTTCCTTGAGATAAATCGGTTTATGGTTATACTCAAGAAGGCTTTAACAGTTGTTAAAGTAGCTGTGTAATCCTTTGAATATAGTGGATTAAGACCTCGTTGGAGAGAGGCGAAATCACTTTGACGGGTGGACTGGAGTAGTTTGAGATCAAATGAACCAGGATAAAAATACAGTGTTGTCTAAGAATTTGATTTAAGTTTTACAATTCAACCCCCCTTCTTGTGTTTTTCACATCTTCATATGCAACCTTATCTCAAATGGGTACGAGCTCGCGCTCAGAACCTTGTAATGCCATATGTAGCCATCTTACCAGTGGTTGTGGAGCCCATTATCGAAGGGGATATTCCTTATACAGTTCTCCATCCTAACATGCCCACTGATCTTGAAGAGCTGCAAAGATCTTGGATTCAGTTGAAGAAATAAATGGATACCTTTAGAGATAATTTCTATGTCAATGAGCAGAAAGTCTTGGAGCTTACGAAGCAACTTCACAAAGAGAAAGGTCTTAATGTCTATCTCGGCACGAAGAGGAAGCGCCCATGGGAAACCTGATTTCTTAGATTTTAGAATTTTTCAATTGTAAGCCTAAAAAGGAAATTGTATTTTGAATTCTACTAATAATATCTTTGTTTCATTTTGGTTCACAAATTTAAATTTCCTGAAGTCCTTGAAAACATTGCATACATATACCATACATATCATTGCATAAAAAGGTTTCAGGACATGTTTCTTATCTTCTTCGCTGTTTATTTCAACAATGGCTCTTGAACAAACAGTTAAGGAGCTTCAGGCACAGAATGCTCAATTCCAAGAAATGTTCCTGAATCTGGATAAGGGACAAGAAGACTTGAAAGCTCTGATTCTCAAGTACAAGAAGAAGAAAAAGAGGCCAATGGGTGTTCTGAATTTGGGAAGAAGGTTCAAAGAACCGGTGAAGGAAGTTTCAGAGCTTGCAACTTCGTCAAGAGAGAGAGAGAGAGAGAGACAATCAGGAAGGAGAGCCAAGAAAAGAAGACCACGGCACAAGGGAGTCTGAAGAAGATGAGCCTGACTATTCTGAGGAGAAGTATCCTCCTGCTGATGATAAATACAAATAGCTGGAGGATCGTCTCAATATCATGGAGATCCAAAGGGATCCCGTATTGGATTTTGAAGAGCTAGGACTGGTCTCAAGGGTGGTCATCCCGCAGAAGTTCAAGGTCCGTACATTTTCTAAATACCACGGTGTCTCCTTCCCTAAGCTACATTTAAGGTCGTATGTCAAGAAAATTCAACCCCACACTACTGATAGGGATTTGTGGGTACACTTATTCCAGGAAAGTTTGGCAGGAACTCAGCTAGAATGGTTCTATCAACTAGAAAGAACCAATGTGTGTAATTCGGAAGATCTGGTTGCTGCTTTCTACAAGCAGTACCAATATAATGCCGACCTCGCCCCGACTCGTACACAATTGTAAAGCATGTCTATGGGTTCCGACGAGGGCTTTAAGGACTATGCCCAAAAACGGAGAGACCTTGCGGGAAGAGTCCAGCCTCCGTTATCTGACAGGGAGTTGGTGGACATGTTCTTGGGCACATTATCTGGGCCATTCTTTAACCACCTTATTGGAATTTCTTCTGCTGGGTTTACTGAATTGATCTTGATAGGTGAACAAGTAGAGGCTGGCATTAAAAGTGGTAAGATACAGAGATATACATCCTCCAGTACTACAAAGAAACCATTCATAGGGAAGAAGGAGGTCAACGCTTCTTAAAGCTAAATAAATCATAACAAAACTGAGCATCGTCCGATGGTAGGGGTTGTTATGATTTCCAATCCTGCATCAAACCGGCAATAGAATAATCACTCCAGAACAGATAAGACAAGGAGATAGTTTACCCGGCTCAACATGACCTTATCTCAGGTTTTACCACACATGCTGAAATCTAATTTGGTTACCCTGAAAGAGGCTCCCAAAACCCCAACACTACATCTGCTCACTACAATGCAAATGCTCAGTGTGCTTACCATTCTGAAAGTCCAGGCCATGATGCAAACGACTGTTGGGATTTGAAGAACAAAGTGAAGGATTTGATTGAAGCAAAGGAGATTGAATTTGATGCTCCTGAGACTCCTAATGTTATAACTTCCCTTATGCCCAAGCACGACCGTGGTATTAATGCTATTGATGATGACATGTTTGTTGCTTCTGTTGAGGAACTGGCTACCCCACTCTTGACTATTAAAAAGAATCTCTTGCAGGCCGGTTTATTTCCAGGTTGTGGCGAAGGTTGCCACTTATGTTTGTCCTTACCTATAGGTTGCCATTTGTTGAAGGAAGGCGTTCAGTGCTTGATGGATGATAAAGAAATCCTGCTTGATAAGACTCCAGTTACAGTACTCCGTGTGAAGATGTTTCTATCATTACCATTTCCGTGAATCCTCCCAAGGTCTCCTCCAAAAGACCTGTTTGGATTACATATGTTTCGAAAGTTGCTCCATTAATAATGACTTTACCTAGACCTATACCATATTCCTCAGATAAAGCTGTTCCCTGGAATTATGGGGCTAACATCTATTACCACGGTGTCAAGAAAGATTTAGTGATTGTTAAAGATGAAGACGCCGAAGACTTTGATCCTGACATTAATAGGGACCAGTAAGATAACAAGAAGTGGAAGAGTTTTCTCTCCCGATATCTCTCCTCCTAAAAATGTTGTTACTCCTGTGATTGTTCCTACTGCTATTCCTGTCAATATTCCCATTGCTACTCCTGTTGTTAGCCTTGTTATTTCCCCTGATACCGAGTCCGCCGAGACTCGGGGCAAAGAGATATTGATTGAGCCTGTCCAGATGAAGACGCACCCAGAAGCCATATGTTGTACCCCAAAATTTGCCCTCCCTTTTTCACAAGAAATCACAACCCTGGGGTTTTCTCTGATTTTTAAGATTGACTCAGGAATTGATCAAACAGACCTTTCTTTGGCAACAAATCAAGAATTAGGGTTTTTCTCTCGCATTTCTCAGAAGAAGCCTAATCCCCAGAAATTCAATTAGCTGCTACATGTTTTCACGCTTGTTCAAGTTTACTGGTCGTTCTCAAAGCCTGGTTATGTGGGATAAGGGCTGAGACTCTTATTTGGAATATTAAGGCATCTGCTTGTTAATGGAACTAAATGTTTGCTTGTTAATGGAATGCTTGCTTGCTTATTAGAATACACAACACGTATGTTGATTGGAATGCTGTTGCAAGTTATGAGATTGCAAAGTTTTTGGGATTACTTGGATTTTTAAGTTATCTGTATTGGAAATGCTGGAATGCAATTTCAGTTATTTTGGATCGGGAATCTTAAATAAAAAAAAGAGCGAAGATGCAAAGGAAGAATTGAAAGATATTGACAGTAGAAAGTTTTATTGGATTATCAAATGATCTCATAAAAGTTTTTTTCATTCATTGCAAATGATTGTTACGAAAATAGTTTATTGTTTGAATATTATACGTTTTACAACTTATAGTATTTGAAGAATAAATTATTACAATGAATAAAAAATTCTAAGCCTAAGCCTCCTAAACTCCATTTGCTCCCATGCCCAAGGTCTCTTGCTTCCTCTGCTTCCTCTATCGTCCAAGTTGCTTTCACCTGAAAAAGAAGAAATAAAAGAGATTAGTACAGAAGAATTTTCAAATGAAAAAGAAAGAAAATTCATCATTAAAGTTTGCCGTCCGGAATCAATGTGCTATTGTTCATCATGTTTTATTTTTCTCTCTGCAAATCACAAGAAGATTGCTCTTCTTGGTTCACAAAGAGAAAAGTAAAAAATAAAATGCAAGCATACAAAAGCAATTGGCTCAAATGCAAACCAAGGCGCCAAAATTCAAATTGTCCAGCAACCAAGCATACTAAACTGCTGTAACCAAACTGAATGCAAAAACTGTACAAAGTTAGCAACTAAACATTGCAAACATTGCAGCAAGTTACAAGGCAAACATAAGCATGTCAAACTAAGCAAACTAAGCATGGCAAACCCAAACCAGATGCAAACTGTCAAGTCAAAAGTACATAATGCAGAAAGTACAGCAAAATCAGGAAAATACAGCAGGAGGAAAACATATTGACAAGCAAAAGACTTGTCAGAAGCCATCATTATTTTCCAGGGGCAAACTTTTCAGAATATAATATAATAAGCAAAAAGTGCTTATTTCATGGAGAGAGGAAGAGAGAAAAGGATCACCTTTTGAAGGTACAGTTTGGCAAGATCAGGCTATCAGAAAGGGAAAACAAAAAAGCTAAAAAGATATAAAACTAAAGACTGCATAACAGTCTAAAAGGATAAGAAAAAACACTTTGTGAAAAAACACTTTGTGAAAAAACCACAAAACTCTTCAAATTGCAAACTCTCCAAACCTGCAAGTTACAAAACACCATAAACCTGCATAACAAAACACAGGCCATAAAACTCTCCCAACCATAAACCTGCATAACAAAAACTCACAAGTTTACCACAACCAAAAAGCTTGCTCAAACCACAAAGCCCAAACAAAACCGCAAACAAGCTCCAAGCCTGTCAAGCTAAAAAATACCACAAACTACAAACTCAACAAGCCAAGCTTGCTCAAATCACCCAACCTGTTAACAAACTGTAAACCCTCAAACCTGCAGCAAATCACATAACCTGAACAAAATCCAAGTCTGAAACTGTAAACCAGCTTGCCCAAAACAAATTCAACAAGCCAAGCTTGCTTAAACCATAAGCCTAGCAACCTGTTGTCAAACCTGTACCAAACTGCAAACAAGCCAATTCCCAAACAGTTTCAAAACCACAAGCTGGCCAAAACTGCAGAAAATCAACAAACCTGCATAGCCCAATAACAAGCTCACCAAAACAAACCAAGCCTGTTAACAAAACTACAAACTGCAACAAACAGCCAAACAGTTTCAAGCCCTCACAAAAAATACAAACTGTAACAAAGCCAAACTGCGACCATTACACAAACAACAAACTGCCCAAACTACAGAACTAAACCGTCAACAACAAGGTTTCAGAAGCTTGTAACAAGCTTCATCATCAACCAAATCTCAACATAAACAACAAAGATTCAGTCTAATCATCACCAATATTCAAGATAGAGGAAAATATTACCAGTTTCAGAAAATCATCATTAACATTCGAGGAAAGAGGACGAGCACTTCAGAAGCATACAAACAAAGCTTTAGAACCAATAACTAGCCTCAGAACACACTCATCATCAACATTCCAAGAAAGAGGAAAAGAAAACCAGAAGAACATCAACAAAATTAGTTTCAGAAATATATCATCATAAACAACCCAAATCAATAAGCCCAGTTTCATCAAACATTCAGATTCAAAGATAGAGGAAAAGATCAAAAGAGTCTCAGAACATACTCATCATCAACATACAGAAAGGGACAAAGACAAAGGTTACCAACAAAGCAAATGTGCGGCCATCATCTCATCTTCCTCCGCCTCTAGCCGTCACAGAAGCGCCACCGGTCCGACACCTCTCTCCCTCCACTTTTCAGAAAAACTCAAGGTAAGCTCTTTTTTCTCAAACCTTCGCTACGTCAAGCATGTAAACATTAAAGGATTAAAAAACTGAACATGCAAGCAAACATCAAACAAACGAAAGCAAGCTGTAAAACGCGAACAAAAAAGCAAATCGTACCATTCAATCAAACGCGAGATCATTGCAAAGAGAATGAGAGGTGAGAGGCGGCGCTCTGGTAGCTAGGGTTAGGAAGAGTATCAGAGTATCGCTGCTTGAGAAAGATGAAGAGAGGATGAAGAGGAAGAACGAAGCGGCGCCGCTGTAACCCAAAACGCACAAACCCTAAAAATGAATAAACCCTAACAAATTGAAACAAACTGGATATTGGGCCTTCGCCCCAAACAAATGCGCCAAGCCCATCTATTTTACCAGCGCCCCCCCCCCCCCCCCCCCCTCTTTTCTCCTTTCTGACTTGTTTTTCTGTTCTTCTTCATTTTCATTTGGGCCACCCAAAAATCCCAAGCCCATTCTGCCCTTTTATTTTATTTTTTTCTTTTCTTTTGTTTAAAACAAATTCTTTTTTTAAAATTAATTCATTTTTGTTAATTTGTTTTCTTTTAATAACAATACTATTAATAATACTAATAATTGGATTTTTCTTAATTGTTTTAAATCATTTCCTTTTTATTATCACATAATAAAAATATAAAAAAAAGGCTTTTAATTTGAGTTAAATAATTTTGGTTTTCTTTAACCCTTTTTATTGATTAATAAAAATACGTAAATAATAGAGATTTAGTTTAAGGTAAATTTTCTTTCTTTAAAACTTTTTCTTTTCATAATTGATAGAAATACAAAAAATAATAATATAATTTTTTTAATCTTTCGTTCTTGTAGAATAGATTTTTATTTGTAAATAAATACATGCATCTCATAATATTATTGATCACTTCATTTGTTATAATTTTACATTGAATTGCGACAATTCGATTTGGTTATAACACATAATATTTGGACATTATTATCCTTGTGAGATTCATCCCCATTTATAAATAATTTGTACCCCCATCCCCGGATACTTTTGTAATAGCTTAGAATTTAATTCTCACACCTTATGCTTTTAAAATATGCCATGACTAGAGATTAGGGTTTGTATGCGAAAATCTAAAATCAATCGCTAGATGACCTAATACAAGATCCAAATGCATGAAAATGACAAACACAATACACACGTGCACCTCTAGGGTAACCTCACTTGTTGCCTCGGAAATACAATCATGTCCCTCGAATATGAGACACTCTAGCAAATGCCCATTCGATAAACAAAGATCGTAGTCCCTCGATGACCCTCGATGTTGCCTTTGATGAAACGATCTCGTCCCTTACAAAATTGCTAGAGCGTCTCACAAGTTGCCTTCAATGATTGTATGCGATGACCCGCGCCTGTCCCGTTTAACATCCTAACACAAGGTTATTCACCAAATGCAATGGTGAAATGACACTATCAAAAGAGTTAAAAACATAAGAAAGATCTTTGAGTAAATTAGGGTAGACAACTCTTATTTACTTGATCAAAGATTGCAAAACATCCTTGCTACTTTCAAACACACATCACAACACAATTTCAAAACAAACTTTCAAAACAAACTTTCAAAACATTGAAATATCTTTTCAAAAAGACAAACACCTTTGTATATATTCAAACAAGAATCATTACAAAGGTTGCCTAGACAAGGCATATTTTTCAAAGCATTTTTCAAAAACCACACACAAAACACCATTTCAAACAATTGAAAAGCAAAGGCAAGTGATCTAAACAAGTAACTAAGAGACCATGGTTAACCATGGATGAAAAGGGTGCTTGCACCTTCCCTTTTCATAATCTACCCCCCGAACCCAAGAAAAAATCTCAAAGGTCTTTCCTGTGCTTTTTGACCTTTCCTTAGGATAAAATAAAAAGTCGGTGGCGACTCTTGCTAAACTGCACAATTGCGAACACAAACGCAAAACCTCAAGTCAGTTCTCCCACCGTATCACAGAACTGACGACTTTGCTGGGGATATATATATCTAAAAGTGGGGTTACCTTATGGTTTTAGATCACCTTTGCATGCTTATCTTGTTTGCCTTGATTGCTTTACATGTTGGGTTCCTTGTTTGGGTTTGTTTTAGATCCTACACCCGGATTTGGGGACACCTTTTAGGTAAGTAACAATAAACTGTGAGGGAACTGTGCGGGGTATACCTACATGGTTGAAGCAGTGGCTATGTTAGTGCGACATATTTGTGGATACCGGTA
Source organism: Vicia faba (assembly GCA_948472305.1). Classification (NCBI taxonomy): domain Eukaryota; kingdom Viridiplantae; phylum Streptophyta; class Magnoliopsida; order Fabales; family Fabaceae; genus Vicia; species Vicia faba. Next base: position 1,467,283,696 of record OX451739.1, on the reverse strand, counting down.
GCCTTTGAGTCAATCAAATAGAATATGAGGCCGCTGAGTGATGTCATGAAGCACTATCGAACTCTTAGAACCTTACTTGACCATCTTGGACTTTTTAGGGGTAGTGAGATGATCGGCTTTGGTGCAGTCCAAAGTTGGTAGATACTCGATACTACACTCATTGAGGGTTGTTTTCTTGGAATATTTCGGTCTCCAGTAAAGTGGCTAAACTGAAACAATGAACACAGAAAATAATTCAGTGATATTGAGCTCCTTAGAACCCGGTTACTATTTCTAGGACAGGTTGAGCCAACTAACTTCAAGAGGGTACTTACCTACGAACCCCATGCAAGCCTAAACCTAAAGACTTGTCTGCTTTGTGTGAATGCGATTATCTGTATATACCCTTGCTTACTTTTGCATGCTTGTACATAACATCATAACATCATACCATAGCATTTTCAATAACCATTTCAAGGATCTCGAGGGTCTTTGATGCAGGGTCACGTCGAACCAGATGTCTATCAAAGGGAAAGAGGGTTCATTTTCCTCTAAACAAACGCCGCCAAAAATCAAGTACAAACAACTTGAATCGAGGGCTATGACCCACTTGACATGGTGAGCTTGATTCTCGTGGAAAGACATCCACCAATACAAAGTTCTCCAATCAAGGACGTTGATCGAAGTTCAACCTCTAACATTTTCTTGTGTTTACCCCGCGAGATCCTTGAAAACATGCATCCACATATCATGCATTGTATCATGACAGGTTTCCCCTTTCAGGTCTCCTTACCTTCCTACTGTTTATTTCAGTAGAGATGGCTCTAGAGAGGACTGTCAAAGAGATCCAGGCTCAAAATGCTCAGCTTCAAGAGATGTTCTTGGACCTGTCCAAGGGGCAGGAAGAAGTGAAAGCTCTCCTCACAAGGGGCATGGTCCTAGGGAATCCAGAGGGCATCAGGAATGATCAGTTGGAAGGGCTACAAATTGATTTGGCAACAATGAAAATCCAGATGATGGGACAACTGGTGGGCCAGATGGCTCTCATTCAAAACATGGCTCAAGGACAAGAGGAGCTAAAGGTCCTCATCAACAAACTTCTTCAAGATAACCAAGTGGGGAAAACAACTAGGGTTGAAGATCAAGTCACCAGTCATCCTCCTTTGAGACAAGAAGCCAAGGTAAAGTCTCCCCAACTTGCTTCAGGGTCACAAGCCCAACAACAACCTCACCAACATCAACGGGGTAATCGGCGTAAGCAAAATACATCTGGAAGGCGCTTCACTGAGATTAATGTGCCATTATCTCAAGTACTAGAATGCTTGTTGGAGGTTAATCTGACTGTATTAAAGGATCCTTTTTGGAATACAAATACCACTTCTCCATATTATCATCCCAATGAATTCTGTGCATACCACTCTTATAGTCCTGGACATGACACCGACGACTGTTGGGCCCTTAAAAACAAGACCCAAGACTTGATTGACAGAGGAGTGCTGGAATTCACACAGGATGGCCAGATGAAAATCTTCCGCCGAGGTTTCTCCACCTGAAATGACAAGTTTGAACTAAGAGACTTTTGTTTCATTTGAATTTTCAAGTTGTAATTTCTTTTGTTATTCAAACAATTATCTGTTGATGTCAAACTCTGTTTCATTAATGCATTGCATATGTTTGTCTTGAATTCATCCATTCGCTTTCACTATTCTTGAACTATGCTTCCTACTTTTCTTTATGATATTTAACTCTTGCTAAAAGTTACAAGTCTTTAGAGGGAGGATGACGAAAACAATGCCATAATCTCATACAGTATGCTTTTGAACAGACCCTGTTGACGATGTACAGGCGTTTCCTTCAAATCCTAAACACCGGAGTTATAAGGAAGATAATACCTAGTCAACTCCTTCGAGCCAAAGAAGTAGAAGTTTTCTGTTTTAAACACAAATTGAAACCTATAATCAAACCTGGGGCAGGGTAGTCTCTCATTTAATTCAAAATGCACGTTGAAGCCGCAAACTCTCAATTCATAATACAATGTGTTGTACCCCAAAATTTGCCCTTGCATTTTGCTACAAACAATCTCAGCTTCAGACATTTCCTGACTTTTCAAACTGGCGCAAGAATCGGACAAACGGACTTTTCTTGACAATCAAGCGAAATTAGGGTTTGTACTGATGTTCAGGGCCCTGATTGGTCTCGTACAGTTGGCTTAGGTTTGGGATGATTTTTGGTTCAATTTTGATCAAGCGAGCGTGATTTGGCATTTAATCGGGAATTAGGGTTTTATGGGCATATTCTCAGAAGAATTTAAATTCCACAGCACTTTGCGGTTTATTTCAAGATTCGGATTAAAATTCGCGTTATCTTGGTTTAATCAGCAAAAGAGACAGTGGTGTAAATTCAGTTTGTTTGGGCCAATCAAAGAAGGAGTGCAGTTTGGATTTACAGTACTTGCAAAGAATCAGTGTTTATGACAAATCAGTAAGAGGAGGCAATTGGTTTGAATTCATCAGTCAAAAGATATGTGCAGTATTGGATTCACAGTGTTTATACGTTTGATCAGTCCATTTGGGTTAATTGCTGCTTTGCTTTGGATGTTGAATAAGACGGGTTTAATTGATCAATGTTGTTTTATTTTAGTTATTTATTATTCTGAAATTGAATGATTGAATTTATTTTTCAATTGTTTTAATTCTAAGAATTTTAAATAAATAAATAAACAATAAAGAAAATTGGAATTAATTGGATAATTTAGATTTTATTGAATAATTGAATTATTTGTACAAATTGTTGTTTATAATTTAAATTATAAACAATGATATACATTAATTTAAATATTACATAAAATTAAAACTATCCTATTTTCTAATATTCTTCATTCTTCACTCCGCTCCGGTGCTCCATTTTTTATCTGCGAAAAGAAACAAGAAAAGTCAGAAAGCAGTTAATAGCAAAGACAGTTAAAATTGCTCATCATTAGGGGCCACTGACTGGGATCAGTTGACCCTCTCTGCAAATCACGGGATTTCTCCCGGTTCACAGAGAGGGAAGATTTTTATTTCATGAAATGCAAATGCATAAGTTACAAATTTCAAGCTGCATAGAAATTCAAAATCCAAAATCCAAACTAAACTGAAAAATTCAATCTCAACTTTCTATCCAAAGCAAAGGCAAGTTACTGTCAAAATACCAAAGTCCACTCAAAGAAAATCAAGAAAGTACTCAAAAGCTGTCAAGGAAGGATTTTGGAAGGATATCAAAATACAAAGTCAAATCCCAAGATATCAAGGAAAAGAGAAAAAGCACAAAAGCTGGAGATAAAGATGCAGTAATGTATTATGCAAGAAATCTTTTCATCACTTCCCATCATAGCCCCTTCAGAACATAGTACAATAATAACATTATAAAATTCTTTATTGTACTGTAAAGTGAGAAAAAGAGAGATAAAGCAAGCATAGTTCAGGTTCAGCATAGCAGGTTAGGACAGGAGAGGGAGAAAAGATACAAAACACACAACTCTGCATAATATACAAATCCAAGGCAAGACAGTTCAGAAGAGAGGTTAGGATAGAAAAGAAAATATACAACTCAGTTCAATATAAAACAAAAGTCACAATCTGAAGCCTCCAACTGATAACCTGCTGCCTGCATCAGGCAAATAAAAACCAGAACTACCATTACCCTGCCTCAACTTTCAAACACAAAAAAAACATGATAAGCACTACCATAACCTGAAAACTGAGTTATCAAGCCAAGCTAACATACAAACTCAGAACACCCTGCCTCAACCTTCAAAAACACACATAAACCTGATAAGCAAAACCAACTTACTGTCCATTAGCCTCAAAAAAACCCAAAAGCTTGTGAACCAAATCACCATAACCTTAAACTGAACATCTCAAACCTTGCTAAGTCCCTGTCAAACGCATAACCAGAAACACAATGCCATAATCACAAAACATCAACCCTGCCCAAATACAAAACTCAGAAATACCAACAAACTGCCTGTCTAGCTCAAACATATCCAAACCAACCAAATAAGCATATAGCCGTTCGAGAGAAGAAGAAGAAAGAAGCAACTCAGGGACATAGAAGAAAATAATATTTCCATAGGCAACAACTGTTCAAAGAACATTCAAGACCAGTTCAGAAGCATAGGCATCAGGGGCTCAGAGGAAAACAAAAATATTCAAGGCAACACGTGAGCCCTCAGTACAAGCATCATAGGGCAATAAAAACATGACATCCAACTCAACGAAAGCGTCAAGGGCATCAAAAATCTAAAGGCAAGCAAACGTACAAAAGGGCAAGTTCAAGATAACACAGAAAAATCATCTCAGGCAACATACAGATCCCCTAAGGCAACACATAGAAGAAGAAGAAAGAAGGGAAAGGGTTCTCAGTATACATCATCATCAAAGCCCTAAATATAGCAGAGGAACGAAAATACCAGGAAAGCGTCAAAAGCTCAAAGTTTCGTCACATTTCTCTCCGCCGTTCCGGCCTCCTGAAGCATCATTCCACCTCTCCTCCATCTCCCAAACGAAGGTAGCCAATCTTTTCCCACTTCTCTCCTCCTTCACCTCATAATCATAAAAACTCAACTTAAAACTCGAATTAAAACATGCAATTCGTAAAAAGGGAAGAGATAAAAACATAACAACCAAAAACTAACCTTGAATCAAAGGCGCTGAGTTCATGTTAGGGAGGGAAGAAAGGCGTTGGAATAATGTTGGTGGCCGGAGATAAGCATTCAGGGAAGCGAAGTGATCGGAGATGACGAATGCACAAACGGCGCCGCTCAAGCCCTAACCTTCGTTCTGGACATACCCAAATGCCTAACCCTAAATTTCGTTCAAAGACAAACATGGGCCTGACCCGTTCCCATTTGTTCTAAGCCCAATTATTTCAGAAACAATGCAAATCAACATTTTATAATTATTTTTTACTTAACCACTTATATATTATACTAACCCTTTTTTATTTCATTTTTATAAACAATGTTTTTTTATTATTCTTTGTAAAATACTCACTTAATTAAAAATACATTTTTTTTATATATCATAAAGCTAAAACATTTTTTAGATAGATATTTTGTACATACATATTATATTAAAAATTAATTTTGTACATATCATATAAATTAAATTTGAAAACATTTTCTTTAGATTAATACATATTTGTATATAAAATAACAAAATACTCCTTTTTTATACATAATTAACTTGAAAATATTTCTTAATACATATTAAAATATATTTGTATATAAAATAATACATATCATTTTTATCATATAATTAAAATTGAAAACCTTCTTTTTATTAATATACGTATTTATACACAACAATTTAAATACCTTTTTTCTAATATTGAAATTCACAAACATTCAATTAAAAAACACTTTCTTTTTTCTTTTTATAATTAAGCCATATAAATCAAAAATACATTTAAAAACATTTCTCTAGGTCAAACCCTAATATGATTCAACTTCACATTATCGCACTTGTACACAATTACACAATTCATATACATATACATCTCACATTTACACTTACACAATATATTGCCCTATACACATTTTATCTTATATTTGTACATTCGATATTTACATTTTGATTGCGACATTCGATTTGGTTGTAAATACTATAAGTCTCATCCCCTTGTACATTTATACCCCCACTCCCTGATACTATGTTGTAATAGTGTAGATTTACATTCCGCAATTTACAGTTTTTTTCAATTATACCATGGTTAGACCTAGGGTTTGTATGTACATAAAATCAAACGCTAGATAACCTAATACAAGACAAATACATGTAATCGATACACAATCACACTTGCACCCCCTAGGGTAACCTCACATGTTGCCTTCCAAAATGGGCCATGCTTGCACGTCGAGTATCTTTGGCAAAACAAAAGCAAATGATCACAAGTCCCTCAAAATGTTGCCTAAACGGAATGATCATAGTCCCTTCAAAATAATTGCCAAAGACGCTTGGCACCATTGCATTCATGGTCCATACGATGACCCGCGCCCCTCCCGAATAAACTTCCTAAATACAAGATTGCCTATCAATTTCAATGGTAGAACAAAATTGTCAAAGGGGTTAAAACACGACGAAAATCTTTGAGAAAGCTTTAGGGTAGATAAACTCTTAAGTACTTGTCAATTTGCAAAGAAAACACTTGCCTAATTTCAAAACCCACTTCACAAACACTTTCAAAAATCAAACTTTTCAAACCCTTGAAACATCTTTTTAAAAGATAAAACACCTTTTGTAAAACATTCGAGTAAAGAATTGTTACAAGGTTAGCCTAGCACAAGGCATCTTTTCAAAACATTTTCAAAACAACCCACAAAGCACCATTTCGCACAATTGAAAACCAAGGCAAAATTGATCTAAGCAAGTACCTAAGAGCCCATGGATAACCATGGATGAAAAGGGTGCTAATACCTTCCCTTTTCATAATCTACCCCCCGAACCCACGAAATATCTCAAAAGGTTTTTGCTGTGCTTTTTTTAACCTTTCCTTTAGGATAAAATAAAAAGTCGGTGGCGACTCTTGCTCAACCGCACAAGTGCGAATACGAACGCAAAATACTAGTCAGTTCTCCCACCGTATCACAGAACTGGCGACTCTGCTGGGGACACTTTTTAGTGGGGTTACCTTAGGGCTTAGATCACCTTCTTGCATGACTAATTGTTTGGTTTGCTTGCTTTATACCTTGGCTCTATTGTTTGGGTTTACAATCCTCCACCCGGATTTTGGGAAACATTCATAGATAGCAATACGTTGTGGAAACTGTGCGGGGTATACCGACACGGTCTAAGCAATAGCTATATTAGTGCGACATATTTGTGGGTACCGGTAACCCTTGAGTCCAATCAAGGAGAGTACGGGGCCGCTGAGCGATGTCACTAAGCACTAATGACCTAGAACCTTACTTGACCATCTTGGCCTTTTATTAGGGGTAGTGAGATGACCGGCTTTGGTGCAGTCCGAAGTTGGTAGATACTCGATACTACACTCATTGAGGGTTGTTTTCTTGGAATATTTTGGTCGCCAGTTAAGTGGCTAAACCAAAACAATGAACAATGAAAGCGATCCAGTGATATTGAGCTCCTTAGAACCCGGTTACTATTTATAGGACAGGTTTTTAAGCCAACTACACTCAAGAGGGTACTTGCCTATGAAACCCCATGCGAGCCTGAAACTAGGGTTTGGTGTGATTTGCTTGTACATATGTTTTGTGCATACATCATAAACATCATGAAGCATCATATGCATTTACTAACCATTTCAAGGGTTTGGATCTTCATCATTGTTCTTGTTTTGCAGGTCATGGAAATACCTCGCCGAAATACCATTCAAGTCAACCTTGTGAGAATCTCTCCTCAACTCAAAGAGATCACTTCAAGAATTCCGGAAAATTCATCCTTCAGTGAAAGACATGGTAGACTGCTCAACCTAGTCAACACCCACATTGAAGAAGACATGATGAAAGTGCTATTCCAGTTCTTTGACCCCCTTCACCATTGCTTCACTTTCCCGGATTATCAGTTGGTGCCCACTTTGGAGGAGTTTTCTCAACTCCTAAGAATCCCTATCCTTAATCAACTACCCTTCAACGGTACGGAGAAGGAACCAAAGCCTGAAGATGTTGCTCGAGCATTACATCTACAACCGTCTGAAATCAAGGGGCATTGGGAAACCAGAAGCGGCGTCAAAGGATTCTTAGCAAAATTCTTGTTTGAGAAGGCACAAGAATGTTGGAACTCATTGGACCTACAAGCATTTGAAGAAATTGTGGCACTCCTTATCTATGGGTTGGTCCTGTTCCCAAATCCTGACCAATTGGTAGATGTCAACGCTGTCAAAATCTTCTTGTCCAGAAATCCAATACCAACATTGCTTGGAGACATCCTTCACTCATTTTACACACGAACAATGAGAAAGAGGGGTGTTCTCATGTGCTGTACTCCTATCCTCGCCAGGTGGTTTATTTCGCACCTTCCACAATCTGTCTTGAAGAATGATCAAGGTATAAGGTGGTCCCAGCGATTGATGACTCTCACTCATTCTGATGTACATTGGTGTTCTCGGTCCAGAGAAAATGTCATCATCGTCGATCGTTGCGGAGAATTTCCTAATGTCCCCTTACTTGGAATTAGGGGAGGTATCACCTACAACCCTTGCCTAGCTTTGAGGCAATTTGGGTATGCACGGAGGGATGGCCCTCATGACATGTTGATTCCTAGCCTAGTTTTTGACTTCGACAACGATGCGCAAGGACTTCGCCAAAGATTCATCAGAGCTTGGGGAAAACTCAACAAGGTTGATAGCAAGACTCTGGGACACAAGAACTCCATCCCTCTTGAGCCCTATCTCAAGTGGGTGCGAGCCCGAGCCCAAAGTCTGATGATGCCTTATCCCCATGTACTCCCAATGATTAAGGAGCCCGTCAATGAAGGAGAGGTCCCCTACACCATCCTGCATCCAGACATGCCTACATCGTGGGAGGAAATGCAGAAGAGTTGGATTCAGCTCAAGGAGGAGCGGAACACTTTTGAAGCTAGCTACTACGCCAGTGAAAAGAAGGTTCTAGAGCTTACCCGCCAACTCCATGAGCAAGAGGCCCTCAATACCTACATCGCGCCAAAGAGGATGCGCAATGTCTTTCTGCCTTGAGAAGTTTATGTTGTAACATTTGGCCCATGGGGCATTTATGTACTAACAGATTTCTTCTTATTAATATGACGTGCGTTCTTCTTTGTCTGAAACAATTTTGAATGTCCCAAATCCTTGAATGCATTGCATACATCAGCATACCATTCATCATGTGCATAAGCAGGTCTCGCTCCAGATTTCCTTATCTATCTGCTGTTTATTTAAGTAGGATGGATCTCGAGCAAACGGTCAAAGACCTACAAGCCCAGAATGCACAGTTCCAGCAACTCTTGACGACCTTGGTCAAGAGTCAAGAGGATATCAAGGCTCATCTGGAGAGCAAGGACCCAGTGAAGAAGAAAATGAGGGTCGGAGTGGCTACTTTAGGGAGAAGATTTGACAGAGAAGCTCGGAGGGTGCTTGAATTTCCTCCTACTTCTGATGAAGGGACTAGTAAAAGAGATCGGGTCGCGGTGCCTTCCGAGTCTGATGCAGAGGAGGAAGAGGTTGAAGAGGACGAGGATTATTCTGACCAGCAGTATCCTCCAGCTGATGACAAGTACAAGGGTTTAGAAGACAGATTAGCTGCCATGGAATTGCAGAGGGTACCGGGTTTGGATTTTGAAGACATGGGCTTGGTCGCCGGGATTGTGATTCCCCCAAAATTCAAGGTGCCGGCGTTTGTAAGGTATGACGGGCTGTCCTGCCCAAAAATGCACCTCAGGTCCTATGTGAGAAAGATTCAGCCCTATACAGCAGATAAAAATCTCTGGATTCGTTTCTTTCAAGACAGCCTGTCGGGAGCCCAGTTGGAATGGTTTTATCAGTTAGAAGGAACCAGTGTCAGGAATTGGGAAGATTTGGCCACCGCTTTCTATAAACAATACCAGTATAATTCCGATATTGCTCCTACCCGTACCCAACTTCAGGGTATGTCGCTAGGAACAAGTGAGGGATTCAAGGAATACGCACAAAAATGGAGGGATTTGGCTGGCAGGGTGCAGCCTCCTTTAACTGATCGTGAGCTCGTTGATATGTTTCTTGGGACCCTATCTGGGCCATTTTTCAATCATTTAATCGGTAACTCTTCCGCGGGGTTTACTGATTTGATCTTAACGGGCGAAAGAATCGAGGCTGGCATCAAGTCAGGAAAAATTCAGAAGGGTGTCGCTGCAAGTGTGGAGAAGAAGCCGTTTAAGAAGGAGACAGCTATGGTATATTCTCAAAGAAGAGCGGGGAAGGTGGAGCGTCGGCCGACTGTGGGGGCCGTAATGATTCAAAACACTCCGAGTGAGCAGCCTCGCTACAACCAATCCAGACCAAATCAGCAACGGGTGGAAAGGCCACAACGGCAGTTCACTCGTATTAATATGACCCCAGCGCAGGTGCTTCCCCATCTGTTGAAATTGAATCTTGCCTCTATCAAGGAGGCGCCAAAGAATGTAAATACATCCTCTCCACATTACCATGCCAATGCTAAGTGCGCCTATCATTCAGACAGTGTTGGGCATGACACCAACGATTGCTGGGCCCTCAAGCATAAGATCCAGGACTTGATAGATGCCAAGGAGGTAGAGTTTGACGCTCCAGAAAAGCCCAATGTGATCTCTGCACCTATGCCGAAGCACGGTCGGAACGTCAACGCCATTGAGGAGGATCGGTATGTTGCTGACGTTAGTGATCTGACTACTCCACTGTTAACCATTAAGCTAAATTTGTTAAGGGCCGGGATCTTCCCGGGATGTAAAAGATACTGTTACTGTTGCCACTCTCTGCCGTTGGATTGTCCGCTACTAAAGGAAGGCATCCAAGGCCTCATGGATAGCCGACAAATTTTGTTCGAAAAAGTTCCTGCTGTTCCAGTTCATGTTGAAAATATCTCAATCATAACCATTCACGCCAATCTTTCCGAGGCCGTCAAAAAGCCAGTTAAGATTACACCAGCTGCAAAGTCTATACCTTTGAAGATAACAATGCCGGGGCCTGTTCCCTATGTCTCCGAGAAGTCGATACCTTGGAACTATGGTGGTGACATCTACTACCATGGTATCAAGCAAGTTGAAATAATTGAAGAAGATTCAGATGACGATGAAGCCAGCATTAGTAACATTGCGGGCACCAGCAAAATCACCAGGAGTGGGAGGATATTTTCTCCAGAGATTGCTCCTCCAAAAGCAGTCTTTGGACCCTCATCAGTAAAAGAAGTCATCCCTGCACCAGCAAAGCTCTCTGCTAGAACTCCTTTGATCGAAGAAATTTTCGTTCCTAGTGCTGTCTCTCCTACCATTACCGATAAAGGAAAAGGAATACAAGATGAGCCCGTCAGGACGAGGGCTCAACCCTTGGTGATTTCGGAAGCCTCCAAGAAAGAGATGGACGAAATTTTGAGGATAATCAAGAAAAGTGACTATGATGTGGTGGAACAGTTGGGGAAAACCCCCTCCAAGATCTCCATGCTGGCACTGTTGCTTTGCTCAGAAGCGCACGCTCAAGCTTTGATTAAGTTTCTAAAGGCAGCTCATGTGCCCCAAGAAACCTCTGCAGATCAATTTCAACATTGCGTGGCTAGCCTGACTGCAGACAATGGATTAGGCTTTTCTGATGCCGACCTGACCCCTAAAGGCCGAAATCACAATGATGCATTGCATATTTCAATCGAGTGTCGCGGAACCACCCTTGCGCATGTTTTGGTTGATACCGGTTCATCGCTGAATGTTTTGCCTAAGAAGGCCTTGGACCGGCTAGATTGCGAAGGGTTGGAATTGAAGCCGAGTGATATTGTCGTCAGAGCCTTCGATGGGTCGAAAAGAATGGTCCATGGAGAAGTTGAAATTCCTGTCAAGATAGGTACCGAGGTGTTCAAATCCACTTTCTATGTAATGGACATCCGTCCATCATACTCCTGCCTGCTGGGTAGACCTTGGATACACCATGCTGGGGCAGTCACCTCCTCCTTGCACCAAATGCTGAAATATCCTGTAAAGGGAAAGATCATTACTGTCCATGGCGAGGAAGAGTACATGATTAGCCATTTAAATTCTTTCCGGTATGTGGAGGTCGAAGGGGAGTTCATTGAGACACCGTTTCAACATTTCGAAGAAGTACTCCCTGAGATAGCAGTGGCGAAGTTGGCAGCTGAGACACCAAGACAGATGGCCAGGATGGCATCTCTGGAGGATGCAAGGGCTGCAGTTAAAGAAGGAAAGAATTCAGCGTGGGGGCAACTACCCGATTTTCCGCATAAGGTTGATAAGCTTGGATTAGGTTTCACCACCGCTGGCCAGAAGGCCATGCGCCAGTCAAAGATTGAGAGAGCGCCAGTCAAGATTTCTCCTTGCCGAATCAACGCCCTGGAAGATGAAGACAAAGAAAGCAACTTTGAAGAGTGGATTCATCCGACTGTCAGAGGAGGGTTGAGCAATTGGGAGGCTAAAGACTTTGTCCCCGTCACTTTTATTCCTCAGTAATTTATCTATCAAACATTTTCTATTTTGGTCTGTGATATTTTACTTTCAAACAATCCGTACACTATCTTTCCACCTCCTGCCTTACCCGGGGCATGTGGGTCCACTTGTAAGGGTTTTGACTATCTTTCATATTCATATGCCATGTTTAATGATTCATTGGACGTTTTTCATTTGATAAACTGCTTGTGTTCATTATCTTTCCTTTTGCGTTTTTTTTTGTTTAAGGATGGCTATCCCTTACACACACCCACCACTCACCAATGCAGGTACCCATCCACTCCGGATTCCATGGGTGACTATCCTGCTGTATCTTCCAATAACTCGGAAGACCTGGTCAATCTAGCCGAGTATGAGGATGACGAAGGTTGTGAAGTACCCGGGGAACTAGCCAGACTCCTGCAACAAGAGGAAAGGGCCATCTTACCGCATGAAGAGCCGTTGGAAACTATTAACTTGGGAACCGAGGAGAATCGGAAGGAGGTACAAATGGGTGCCAACCTGGAACCAGAAGTCAAGAAACGCTTGGTACAGTTACTGAATGAGTATGTTGAAATCTTCGCTTGGTCCTATGAAGACATGCCGGGCCTAGACACCGACATCGTGGTCCACCGTCTCCCCACAAGAGAAGACTGTCCACCGATCAAGCAAAAAGTTCGCCGAATGAGGCCTGACATGTCCGAAAAAATCAAAGCAGAAGTGATGAAGCAGTTCAATGCTGGCTTTCTGGCTGTTACGTCCTATCCTCAATGGGTCGCTAATATTGTGCCAGTACCTAAGAAGGATGGCAAAGTCAGAATGTGTGTGGACTACAGGGATTTGAATAGGGCCAGCCCTAAGGATGATTTTCCGCTACCTCATATTGACATCCTGATTGACAATACAGCTCAGCATAAGGTGTTTTCTTTCATGGACGGATTCTCGGGCTACAATCAAATCAAAATGGCCCCCGAGGACATGGAGAAAACGACTTTTGTCACGCAATGGGGCACTTTCTGTTACAAAGTGATGCCGTTCGGACTGAAGAACGCAGGAGCAACTTATCAACGCGCCATGGTAGCTCTATTTCATGACATGATACATCATGAGATTGAAGTTTACGTAGACGATATGATAGCTCGGTCACAAACAGAGGAAGAGCACCTTGAACATCTGGAAAAGCTGTTTGCCAGATTGAAAGAATACAAGCTCAGGCTGAATCCAAGTAAATGCACTTTTGGAGTTAGGTCCGGTAAACTCCTGGGATTCATTGTAAGCAACAAGGGCATTGAGGTCGATCCGGCAAAAGTAAAAGCAATACAAGAGATGCCTGCTCCTCGTACTGAAAAGGAAGTTAGAGGTTTCTTGGGGCGCATAAACTATATTGCCAGATTCATTTCACATCTGACTTCTACCTGTGAGCCAATTTTCAAACTCTTGAAGAAAGATCAGGTAATTGAATGGAACGACGATTGCCAAGCTGCTTTTGATAGAATCAAGGAATATTTGCTAGAACCTCCTATTCTGATGCCACCCGTCGAAGGAAGACCATTGATCATGTATTTGACCGTTTTGGACAACTCAATGGGGTGTGTTTTGGGCCAGCATGACGAGTCTGGTCGAAAAGAGCATGCTATTTATTACCTTAGCAAAAAGTTTACCGACTGTGAGACTCGTTACTCGCTGCTCGAGAAAACTTGCTGCGCTTTGGTATGGGCTGCTCGCCGACTAAGACAGTATATGTTGACTCATAGTACCTTGTTGATATCCAAAATGGACCCTATCAAATATATCTTCGAAAAGCCCGCTTTATCTGGAAGGATAGCCAGATGGCAAATGATCTTGACCGAGTATGACATCCAGTACACCACCCAAAAAGCCATAAAAGGGAGTGTACTAGCTGACCATCTGGCTCATCAGGCTATCGAAGACTATCAACCCATGAGATTTGATTTCCCAGACGAGGACATCATGAATTTGGACAACATCAAAGGCGACAGACCGTATGACGGACCCGAAAAGGGATCCCGATGGACCCTGTACTTTGATGGCGCCTCAAATGCACTTGGAAACGGCATTGGCGCGGTACTTATTTCTCCAGAAGGATGCCACACTCCTTTCATGGCCCGACTTTGTTTCAGCTGCACAAACAATATGGCGGAGTATGAAGCCTGCATCTTTGGTCTCAAGGCTGCTATAGACTTGGGGATCAAATCTCTGATCGTATTCGGGGACTCGGCTTTGGTCATTAGCCAAATCAAAGGAGACTGGGATACCAAGCATCCTAATCTTATTCCATACAAAGAACATGTTCTGACATTGTTGCCTCACTTCGAGCAAATTACCTTCGAGCACTTTCCGCGAGAAGAGAATCAGCTAGCAGATGCTCTAGCCACAATGTCCTCCATGTTTAAACTCAACTGGGATAACGAGGCTCCCCAAATCACCATCGAGCGAATGGATGAACCCGCGCATTGTCACGAGATTAACACCGAAGAAGTAGTGGAACAACCTTGGTTCCATGAGATCAAAAGGTATCTCGAGACCCAAGATTATCCTGAAGGAGCTTCCGTGAATGACAAGAAGTTCTTAAGGAAATTCGCTGCTAAGTTCTTCCTGAGCAACGGCATCCTTTACAAACGAAGCCATGATTGTGTATTACTCCGATGTGTTGATAAGGCTGAAGCAGAGTTAATCATGACTGATATACACAGCGGCACATTTGGCACTCACCTAAGCGGGCATACAATGGCTAAGAAGATCCTAAGGGCAGGCTACTATTGGTCTACCATGGAGGCTGATTGCCATCAACATTCCCGTACTTGTCACAAGTGTCAAGTCTATGCTGACAAAGTTCATGTCCCTCCGGTTCCTCTCAACGTCCTAACTGCTCCATGGCCCTTTGCAATGTGGGGCATTGATATGATTGGAGAGATCAAACCCACGGCTTCCAACGGACATCGCTTCATCCTGGTTGCCATTGACTACTTCACTAAATGGGTCGAAGCAGCTTCCTTCGCCTCCGTCACCAAAAATGTGGTTGCCCGCTTTATCAAGCAAAATCTCATATGTCGGTATGGGGTTCCAGACAGAATCATCACAGACAACGGTACAAATCTGAATAATACAATGATCACTGCATTATGCGAACAGTTCAAGATTTATCATCACAATTCATCTCCCTATAGACCGAAGATGAACGGTGCTGTTGAAGCTGCAAACAAAAATATCAAGAAGATTATTCAGAAAATGACAGTCACTTACAAAGACTGGCATGAGAGGTTACCATTTGCGCTGCATGGATACCGTACGACGATACGTACCTCAACTGGGGCAACCCCATTTTCTTTGGTTTATGGCATGGAAGCTGTTTTGCCTATGGAAGTTCAGATCTCGTCTCTAAGGATTATGAAGGACGCAGGTTTGAATGAAGATGATTGGATTCAGACCCGACTCGATCAACTCAATCTGATCGACGAAAAGCGACTTGCTGCTATATGCCATGGTCAGACGTATCAAAAACGGATGATCAAGGCCTTCAATAAGAAAGTCAGACGTCAAGTGTATCAAGTCGGAGATCTAGTAGTCAAGCGGATTATCTTGCCGCAAAGTGATCCCAGGGGCAAATGGACGCCTACATACGAAGGGCCATTTGTAATCAAGAGCGTATTTTCTGGTGGTGCGATGATTCTGACCACCATGGATGGCGACGATTTGCCACACCCTGCGAACGCAGACATGGTCAAAAGATAGTACGCATAAAATAACCCGACAAGTCGAAAACCCGAAAGGGCGGCTTGGGCAAAAATGGGCATCCCGGTGGATCGAAAACCCGAAAGGGCGGTTCAGGCAAAAATTAGGGATAAAAACAAAAAATTCATACACCCGGCAAGTCGAAAACCCGAAAGGGCGGCTTGGGCAAAAAGGGGTTTCTCGGTGGATCGAAAACCCGAAAGGGCGATTCAGGCAAAAATTAGGGAATTAAAGCGTATGACTATGTCTCGTCGGATCACTTCAAAGACAATCTCTTCATCAACCGGTTCCAGGGTTCTGATCAATCCAGCCATCGTCGAACGAAGCATTGAATGGACAGAGGTTCAGAGTTGTGAAAGCTACAGCAGAATGGAATCCCATGGAATTATTTCACATAGCCATCTTTATTTTGTATAAATTTTTCAAATATTTACGACAAGATCCTCTTACTAGGATGATTGTCTCCTTTGTACAAGCATACTCAAAGAAAATCAATACGAATACTCTTCCCAAAATTTGTGTCATTTCCCTTTTTCTTTTTCTCTTGCACTATTTGTTTTATTTTGAGAAACGTCCAATGTTTTGTTAAATAGGCATATGCATTTGAAACATAATCACTTCCTAATTGAACCCAAGGAAAAGGATTACTGATAGGATAAAAGTACAGACGAATATTTTGGCACCCTTTCAAAGGAAATCCCTCGGGATCTGTAATCCACGTCCCTGACAAACCTTGAGGTCTATCTCCAGCAGACCCTCGGAGCTTATCCCCCGTAAGGTTCTGAAAGGTATTCCCCGCAGAGTACGGACGTCCCTTCCAAGTTTTATTCAAAGTTATTCTCACAAAGGCTTATAACTGGGTTATCCTCAGCTAACCATCAGGAGAGGTCACGTTCGCCAGAATTCTTCCCATCCCCAGCGGAGTTCCTCAAAATTCCCCCAACAATAACTTATTAATACTATCCCCGGAGGAGTTTACCTTCGCAAATCCCCAGCCAAAGAATCTTCCGGAAATCATTTTCCCTCAGAGTTAAGCTTCAGTACCCCCAGCAGACCAAAAGCTTCAAATGGACAATCCCCGGCGAAGTCAGACTTTTGAATCTTCTCCCCACAGAGTTTTTAGAAGAAAAATCTTGAATTCCCCAGTAAAGTCTCCAGGGGTACATCTCTCCCAGCTGAAGATTCTCAATCTGGCCTCCCCAACATTAAGTCCGCTAGTTTGGTACTCCCCAGTAGAAGACTTCAGGAATTCCCCAGAAGATTGGTATACAACCCAAGCTCCATGTTCCCCAGCAACAACCGAGGATTTATTTTCCCCGACAGCAATCAAGATTCCTTTATCTTCCGCTATCCCGGATTCATCTATCCTGTGCAAGACAGTTCTCCAACTTACATACGCATCCATTTACATTCATAAAACCATGACATACATTGTATCATGCATCACAGCATTGCATACAATTAACTCTCTGCCTTTTTCAGGTAAGATCAGTCGACAGACTAAAATCATTCAATCTCAAGATTTCTGAAAACAGTTCACGGGTTCTCCAAGTAAACGGATGTTAACCTATCACTTGTTCAGATTCTTCTCAAGATTTCTGAAAACAGTTCATGGATTCTTCCCAAGTAACGGATGTTAATCTATCAGCTTGTTCAGATGCACCTTTGAATTCAGTTCACGGAAGCTTCCCAACAACGGATGCTGCTCTATTGCTGATTCAACTTCAAGATTTCTGAAAACAGTTCATGGATTCTTCCCAAGTAACGGATGTTAATCTATCAGCTTGTTCAGATGCACCTTTGAATTCAGTTTACGGAAGCTTCCCAACAACGGATGCTGCTCTATTGCTGATTCAACTTCAAGATTTCTGAAAACAGTTCACGGGTTCTCCAAGTAAACGGATGTTAACCTATCACTTGTTCAGATTCTTCCCAAGACTTCTGAAAACAGTTCATGGATTCTTCCCAAGTAACGGATGTTAATCTATCAGCTTGTTCGGATGCACCTTTGAATACAGAAGCTTCCCAACAACGGATGCTGCTTTATTGATGATTCAACTTCAAGATTTCTGAAAATAGTTCACGGGTTCTCCAAGTAAACGGATGTTAACCTATCACTTGTTCAGATTCTTCCCAAGACTTCTGAAAACAGTTCATGGATTCTTCCCAAGTAACGGATGTTAATCTATCAACTTGTTTAGATGCGACTTCCTGAAAATGGCTTGCAGGTTCCTCCCAACCACGGATGTCAACCTATTGCCTGTTCAGACCCCAGTTCAGAAATGGTCCAAAGCTCGGACACTTTCCTAACGTTCCCTTCCAGATGGCATCTTTAAGCCCATCCCCGACAAGTTTCTGTCACTCTCCTAGATGGCATCGTTAAGCCCATCTCCAAATGGCATCTCTAAGCCCATTCCCGCATCCAGTGCTTTGGTGAGTGCAAATTTTCGGGCACTCTAGTGTCCAATCTCCTTTTACCTTCAAGTCGCGAAAGGCAAACTTGCCAATCTAACTCTTCATGTCCAAGAAGATTGAACAAGGGCAACTGTTGTACCCCAAAATTTGCCCTTGCATTTTGCTACAAACAATCTCAGCTTCAGACATTTCCTGACTTTTCAAACTGGCGCAAGAATCGGACAAACGGACTTTTCTTGACAATCAAGCGAAATTAGGGTTTGTACTGATGTTCAGGGCCCTGATTGGTCTCGTACAGTTGGCTTAGGTTTGGGATGATTTTTGGTTCAATTTTGATCAAGCGAGCGTGATTTGGCATTTAATCGGGAATTAGGGTTTTATGGGCATATTCTCAGAAGAATTTAAATTCCATAGCACTTTGCGGTTTATTTCAAGATTCGGATTAAAATTCGCGTTATCTTGGTTTAATCAGCAAAAGAGACAGTGGTGTAAATTCAGTTTGTTTGGGCCAATCAAAGAAGGAGTGCAGTTTGGATTTACAGTACTTGCAAAGAATCAGTGTTTATGACAAATCAGTAAGAGGAGGCAATTGGTTTGAATTCATCAGTCAAAAGATATGTGCAGTATTGGATTCACAGTGTTTATACGTTTGATCAGTCCATTTGGGTTAATTGCTGCTTTGCTTTGGATGTTGAATAAGACGGGTTTAATTGATCAATGTTGTTTTATTTTAGTTATTTATTATTCTGAAATTGAATGATTGAATTTATTTTTCAATTGTTTTAATTCTAAGAATTTTAAATAAATAAATAAACAATAAAGAAAATTGGAATTAATTGGATAATTTAGATTTTATTGAATAATTGAATTATTTGTACAAATTGTTGTTTATAATTTAAATTATAAACAATGATATACATTAATTTAAATATTACATAAAATTAAAACTATCCTATTTTCTAATATTCTTCATTCTTCACTCCGCTCCGGTGCTCCATTTTTTATCTGCGAAAAGAAACAAGAAAAGTCAGAAAGCAGTTAATAGCAAAGACAGTTAAAATTGCTCATCATTAGGGGCCACTGACTGGGATCAGTTGACCCTCTCTGCAAATCACGAGATTTCTCCCGGTTCACAGAGAGGGAAGATTTTTATTTCATGAAATGCAAATGCATAAGTTACAAATTTCAAGCTGCATAGAAATTCAAAATCCAAAATCCAAACTAAACTGAAAAATTCAATCTCAACTTTCTATCCAAAGCAAAGGCAAGTTACTGTCAAAATACCAAAGTCCACTCAAAGAAAATCAAGAAAGTACTCAAAAGCTGTCAAGGAAGGATTTTGGAAGGATATCAAAATACAAAGTCAAATCCCAAGATATCAAGGAAAAGAGAAAAAGCACAAAAGCTGGAGATAAAGATGCAGTAATGTATTATGCAAGAAATCTTTTCATCACTTCCCATCATAGCCCCTTCAGAACATAGTACAATAATAACATTATAAAATTCTTTATTGTACTGTAAAGTGAGAAAAAGAGAGATAAAGCAAGCATAGTTCAGGTTCAGCATAGCAGGTTAGGACAGGAGAGGGAGAAAAGATACAAAACACACAACTCTGCATAATATACAAATCCAAGGCAAGACAGTTCAGAAGAGAGGTTAGGATAGAAAAGAAAATATACAACTCAGTTCAATATAAAACAAAAGTCACAATCTGAAGCCTCCAACTGATAACCTGCTGCCTGCATCAGGCAAACAAAAACCAGAACTACCATTACCCTGCCTCAACTTTCAAACACAAAAAAAACATGATAAGCACTACCATAACCTGAAAACTGAGTTATCAAGCCAAGCTAACATACAAACTCAGAACACCCTGCCTCAACCTTCAAAAACACACAAAAACCTGATAAGCAAAACCAACTTACTGTCCATTAGCCTCAAAAAAACCCAAAAGCTTGTGAACCAAATCACCATAACCTTAAACTGAACATCTCAAACCTTGCTAAGTCCCTGTCAAACGCATAACCAGAAACACAATGCCATAATCACAAAACATCAACCCTGCCCAAATACAAAACTCAGAAATACCAACAAACTGCCTGTCTAGCTCAAACATATCCAAACCAACCAAATAAGCATATAGCCGTTCGAGAGAAGAAGAAGAAAGAAGCAACTCAGGGACATAGAAGAAAATAATATTTCCATAGGCAACAACTGTTCAAAGAACATTCAAGACCAGTTCAGAAGCATAGGCATCAGGGGCTCAGAGGAAAACAAAAATATTCAAGGCAACACGTGAGCCCTCAGTACAAGCATCATAGGGCAATAAAAACATGACATCCAACTCAACGAAAGCGTCAAGGGCATCAAAAATCTAAAGGCAAGCAAACGTACAAAAGGGCAAGTTCAAGATAACACAGAAAAATCATCTCAGGCAACATACAGATCCCCTAAGGCAACACATAGAAGAAGAAGAAAGAAGGGAAAGGGTTCTCAGTATACATCATCATCAAAGCCCTAAATATAGCAGAGGAACGAAAATACCAGGAAAGCGTCAAAAGCTCAAAGTTTCGTCACATTTCTCTCTGCCGTTCCGGCCTCCTGAAGCATCATTCCACCTCTCCTCCATCTCCCAAACGAAGGTAGCCAATCTTTTCCAACTTCTCTCCTCCTTCACCTCATAATCATAAAAACTCAACTTAAAACTCAAATTAAAACATGCAATTCGTAAAAAGGGAAGAGATAAAAACATAACAACCAAAAACTAACCTTGAATCAAAGGCGCTGAGTTCATGTTAGGGAGGGAAGAAAGGCGTTGGAATAATGTTGGTGGCCGGAGATAAGCATTCAGGGAAGCGAAGTGATCGGAGATGACGAATGCACAAACGGCGCCGCTCAAGCCCTAACCTTCGTTCTGGACATACCCAAATGCCTAACCCTAAATTTCGTTCAAAGACAAACATGGGCCTGACCCGTTCCCATTTGTTCTAAGCCCAATTATTTCAGAAACAATGCAAATCAACATTTTATAATTATTTTTTACTTAACCACTTATATATTATACTAACCCTTTTTTATTTCATTTTTATAAACAATGTTTTTTTATTATTCTTTGTAAAATACTCACTTAATTAAAAATACATTTTTTTTATATATCATAAAGCTAAAACATTTTTTAGATAGATATTTTGTACATACATATTATATTAAAAATTAATTTTGTACATATCATATAAATTAAATTTGAAAACATTTTCTTTAGATTAATACATATTTGTATATAAAATAACAAAATACTCCTTTTTTATACATAATTAACTTGAAAATATTTCTTAATACATATTAAAATATATTTGTATATAAAATAATACATATCATTTTTATCATATAATTAAAATTGAAAACCTTCTTTTTATTAATATATGTATTTATACACAACAATTTAAATACCTTTTTTCTAATATTGAAATTCACAAACATTCAATTAAAAAACACTTTCTTT
The DNA here is from genome assembly GCA_948472305.1 of Vicia faba. Lineage (NCBI taxonomy): Eukaryota > Viridiplantae > Streptophyta > Magnoliopsida > Fabales > Fabaceae > Vicia > Vicia faba. The sequence continues at coordinate 1,467,261,934 of OX451739.1, read as the reverse complement.
TTTCTTTTTATAATTAAGCCATATAAATCAAAAATACATTTAAAAACATTTCTCTAGGTCAAACCCTAATATGATTCAACTTCACATTATCGCACTTGTACACAATTACACAATTCATATACATATACATCTCACATTTACACTTACACAATATATTGCCCTATACACATTTTATCTTATATTTGTACATTCGATATTTACATTTTGATTGCGACATTCGATTTGGTTGTAAATACTATAAGTCTCATCCCCTTGTACATTTATACCCCCACTCCCTGATACTATGTTGTAATAGTGTAGATTTACATTCCGCAATTTACAGTTTTTTTCAATTATACCATGGTTAGACCTAGGGTTTGTATGTACATAAAATCAAACGCTAGATAACCTAATACAAGACAAATACATGTAATCGATACACAATCACACTTGCACCCCCTAGGGTAACCTCACATGTTGCCTTCCAAAATGGGCCATGCTTGCACGTCGAGTATCTTTGGCAAAACAAAAGCAAATGATCACAAGTCCCTCAAAATGTTGCCTAAACGGAATGATCATAGTCCCTTCAAAATAATTGCCAAAGACGCTTGGCACCATTGCATTCATGGTCCATACGATGACCCGCGCCCGTCCCGAATAAACTTCCTAAATACAAGATTGCCTATCAATTTCAATGGTAGAACAAAATTGTCAAAGGGGTTAAAACACGACGAAAATCTTTGAGAAAGCTTTAGGGTAGATAAACTCTTAAGTACTTGTCAATTTGCAAAGAAAACACTTGCCTAATTTCAAAACCCACTTCACAAACACTTTCAAAAATCAAACTTTTCAAACCCTTGAAACATCTTTTTAAAAGATAAAACACCTTTTGTAAAACATTCGAGTAAAGAATTGTTACAAGGTTAGCCTAGCACAAGGCATCTTTTCAAAACATTTTCAAAACAACCCACAAAGCACCATTTCGCACAATTGAAAACCAAGGCAAAATTGATCTAAGCAAGTACCTAAGAGCCCATGGATAACCATGGATGAAAAGGGTGCTAATACCTTCCCTTTTCATAATCTACCCCCCGAACCCACGAAATATCTCAAAAGGTTTTTGCTGTGCTTTTTTTAACCTTTCCTTTAGGATAAAATAAAAAGTCGGTGGCGACTCTTGCTCAACCGCACAAGTGCGAATACGATCGCAAAATACTAGTCAGTTCTCCCACCGTATCACACAATGAATGACAAGACAGTGATGTTTCCTTATCTCATAGGCAGTCATTATCTCTCAGAAAAAAGAAAAGCCCACTAAGCCAAAACCTACAAAGGAGGCTTAAGAAAGTTGGGGCATCCCGCTGACTGTAATCTCAAAAATAAGAACAGTCAGGCAAAAATTAGGGATAACAAATCAAAAGAAAGAGGTCATTACAAATCCTCAACAACATGGAAAATGTTGCAAAAAAAATGATGATGACTGCCTTCCAAAAAATTCAACTTGTTTGAACCATCACCAAAACGTCGTTCCAGACCCATTTGGAGTTCAAAATGTACAATTAACTGAGTTTAGGATTGAAGAACATCACGAAGAGCGGGTGGGTACAAATATACTTTGAGCCTTTATCCTTTGTTTCTTAAACCGTGAACCAAGCCACGTTACAACCCTTCAAAAGTCCTAATTGAAGCATGGGTTCGTTCGAAAGCATACTGTTACAAAAGGTATCCTGACTCCTGTAAGGCTTTGCTCTAAATCTTGAGCTGAATTTTTCTTATAAAACGTTTTCTGCTAAAAAACTCATTTTTCAAAACTTCAAGACAAGCATGAACTTTGTATTATTTGAATATCGTTGTTTGCACATGGTTATTTGTTTGACAGCGAAGAAATTCACACAGTGAATGTTCAGATGAATGAAAGTTGTCTCAGTGAATAAAATCACTTCAAGTGGGATGACACTCCCGTTGCAAAAATCTCCTATCAACAAAAGGGGACTTGGTATGGTATTATCCAGTAAACCTGGGGAAGTCCAGTCAAGATTTCAACAAATCTTTCAAATTCCAGTAAACCTGGGGCAATCCAATCAAGATTTCAACAAATCTTTCAAAGCCCAGTAAACCTGGGGAAGTCCAGTCAAGATTTCAACAAATCTCTCAAAGTCCGGTAAACCTGGGGCAGTCCAGTCAAGATTTTAAGAAATCTCTCAATTGTAGATTAACCTGGGGCAAGTCTCCCTCACCATCACTTGGGGCATTAAAATGTCAATCTCATCAAAGGGTTACGTACAGTCCAAGTTTCCTGGCAGTGCCGCAAACATTTGATACTAGGGGCATTGATGAATCTCTCTAAAATATTACTGAAAAGAAATTCAAGCATCCTCGAAAAGTTCATCACCTCTCTAGCAGACCAGCGATCATGGGTTTATTTCCCCAACATTTTTCAGGGATTTATTCTCCAAAACGAAAATACAATTCAACAACATTCGTAACATGTACAGATTGATCGACAGGTAAAGGTTATCATCACCTTTTGGAGTAGTAATCGTCCAAGATTCCTTCATTACCTTTTGGAGTTGCAGTCGTCAAAGATTCCTTCATCATCCGCTTGAGTCAAGGTTAATCCAAGACCTTCTCTGGTTCAGTCAGATTGACACTAAGATCTCCCTGATCCTTTTTCCAGTGGAAGATATTACGAGTTTTGTTGTTTTAGATAAATCTCTCAACGATTCATTCTGATTCGCTTCCAGATCTTTCACTATCAGAGACAAAGAATCCAACTCTTTTCTCCATCACCAATTTGGGATTTATTTTCCCCAGCGAAAGGAAAGATACAATCAAAAGCAAGCTATGAAGCCACGATTCGACCGGATAATAGTTTAATCCCCAGCAAGTTATTATGAAGCCTGGGTTACGACCAGATAGCAATGCAAGTTTCTGTGAAGCCTGGACCACGACCAGATAGTAGTGCATCCAACTTCCATCTTCAAAACAGAGATGATTTCTCAACAGAATAACGAATGATCAAGGTTCCCAAAATTCAATGGAGATGATGCCCTAGCAAAATAATGGACAACTGAAGCTCCTAAAATTCTGTTTCTCTCAAGAATGAAGATTCTCGTTCTTGCTTCCCCAGTAGATTGGCATACTCTCAACCTCCTGACCCAAACGCCTGAATGAAGATTCTCATTCTTGCTTCCCCTGTAGATTGGCATACACCCAACCTCCTAACTCGATAGAATGAAGATTCTCATTCTCAAAGTGGCGTATAACCTGATATTCCCGACAAAATGAAGATTCTCATTCTCAAAGTGGCGTATAACCTGAATTCCTGATATTCCCGACAGAATGAAGATTCTTATTCTCAAAGTGGCGTATAACCTGATATTCTCGACAGAATGAAGATTCTCATTCTCAAAGTGGCGTATAACCTGAATTCCTAATATTCCAGACAAAATGAAGATTTTCATTCTCAAAGTGGTATACAACCCGAGCTCCTAATATTCCCGACAGAATGAAGATTCTCATTCTCAAAGTGGCATACAACTTTAACTCCTGAACTTCTTCCAAATAGGAATAAGCTTTTTACTCTCCAACAGGATAGCTACTCTTCAGCAGTACAGCTACTCCCCACAGAGTTTTTACTCCCCGACAAAATCAAGATTCTTATCCTTGATTCTCCAGTGAAGTTGCCAGAACCTTCTTTACTCTCAGCATAATTTGTCAGAGTTTTTTTAATCCCCTGCAGATCGAAGATTCTCGTTCATGACTCCTCAGCACAAATTCCCCTAGCAGAATGAAGATTCTCATTCTCAATTCCTCACAGAGTTTTCAAATATCCCCCAGCGGAGTTCTCCTCAAAGCAGGAATCCCCAGTAGATTGGCATACAACCCAAACTCCTGATTTTCCCCAAGCAGTATAGCTTTTCCCCACATAGGTTGTTAAAAAGCTTGAAGACACACATACTCTTCAACAGTGGTCCAGGATTTATCTTCCTCGACAGCAGTCAAAGATTTTATTATCTCCAGCTATCCAGGATTTATCTTCCTCAGCAAGACAGCTAATCAGCTTACATGCGCATACATTTGCATTCATATATCATAAACATTGATATAACACATACATTGCATCATACATTTCATGCAACATAACTTTGTGTTTCAGCTAATATTTTACCCTTTTTAGGATAAGATTAGCAAGCTTCAAATTCAGAATCATGAAAATAGTTTACGGATGCTTCCCAACATGGATGTTAATCTATCGCTTGTTCAGATTCAACTTTTGAAAATAGTTTACGGATGCTTCCCAACATGGATGTTAATCTATCGCTTGTTCATATTCAACTTTTGAAAATAGTTTACGGATGCTTCCCAACATGGATGTTAATCTATCACTTGTTCAGATTCAACTTTTGAAAATAGTTTACGGATGCTTCCCAACATGGATGTTAATCTATCGCTTGTTCAGATTCAACTTTTGAAAATAGTTTACGGATGCTTCCCAACATGGATGTTAATCTATCGCTTGTTCAGATTCAACTTTTGAAAAAAGTTTACGGATGCTTCCCAACATGGATGTTAATCTATCGCTTGTTCAGATTCAACTTTTGAAAATAGTTTACGGATGCTTCCCAACATGGATGTCAATCTATTGCTTGTTCAACCCCGGAATCATGAAAATAGTTTACGGATGCTTCCTAACGTGGATGTTAATCTATCGCTTGTTCAGATTCAACTTTTGAAAACAATTTACGGATGCTTCCCAACATGGATGTTAATCTATCGCTTGTTCAGATTCAACTTTTGAAAATAGTTTACGGATGCTTCCCAACATGGATGTCAATCTATTGCTTGTTCAACCCCAGAATCATGAAAATAGTTTACGGATGCTTCCCAACATGGATGTTAATCTATCGCTTGTTCAGATTCAACTTTTGAAAATAGTTTACGGATGCTTCCCAACATGGATGTTAATCTATTGCTTGTTCAACCCCAAAATCATGAAAATAGTTTACGGATGCTTCCCAACATGGATGTTAATCTATCGCTTGTTCAGATTCAACTTTTGAAAACAGTTTACAGATGCTTCCCAACATGGATGTTAGTCTATTGCTTGTTCAACTCCAACTTTTGAAAACAGTTTATGGATGCACCAAACACGGATGCTAATCTATTTCTTATTCAAACCCCTAGCTCAGAGACGTTCCAAACATGGATACCTTTCTGATACTCATTCTTTCACCTACAATATACAGTTCAATAAATATTCTTGGATGGCATCTTTAAGCCCATCTTCGACAAGGTTCTGTCACATCTCCAAATGGCATCTTTAAGCCCATTCCCTCAACTATGCTTTGACGAGTGCAAATTTATGGGCACTCTAGTGTCCAATCATATTTTACCTTCGAGTCGTGAACGGTGAACTCGCCAATCTAACTCTTCAGGTTCAAGAAGATTGAACAGGGGCAACTGTTGTACCCCAAAATTTGCCCTCCCTTTTTCACAAGAAATCACAATCCTGGGGTATTCTCTGATTTTTAAGATTAGCACAGGAATTGATCAAACAGACCTTTCTTTGGCAACAATCAAGAATTAGGGTTTTTCTCTCGCATTTCTCAGAAGAAGCATAATCCCCAGAAATTCAATTAGCTGCTACATGTTTTCACGCTTGTTCAAGTTTACTGGTCGTTCTCAAAGCCTGGTTATCTGGGATAAGGGCTGAGACTCTTATTTGGAATATTAAGGCATCTGTTTGTTAATGGAACTAAATGTTTTCTTGTTAATGGAATGCTTGCTTGCTTATTGGAATACACAACGCGTATGTTGATTGGAATGTTGTTGCAAGTTATGAGATTGCAAAGTTTTTGGGATTACTTGGATTTTTAAGTTATCTGTATTGGAAATGCTGGAATGCAATTTCAGTTATTTTGGTTCGGGAATCTTAAATAAAAAAAAAGAGCAAAGATGCAAAGGAAGAATTGAAAGATATTGACAGTAGAAAGTTTTATTGGATTATCAAATGATCTCATAAAAGTTTTTTTCATTCATTGCAAATGATTGTTACAAAAATAGTTTATTGTTTGAATATTATACGTTTTACAACTTATAGTATTTGAAGAATAAATTATTACAATGAATAAAAAATTCCAAGCCTAAGCCTCCTAAACTCCATTTTCTCCCATTCCCAAGGTCTCTTGCTTCCTATGCTTCCTCTATCGTCCAAGTTGCTTTCACCTGAAAAAGAAGAAAGAAAAGAGATTAGTACAGAAGAATTTTCAAATGAAAAAGAAAGAAAATTCATCATTAAAGTTTGCCGTCTGGAATCAGTGTGCTATTGTTCATCATGTTTTATTTTTCTCTCTGCAAATCACAAGAAGATTGCTCCTCTTGGTTCACAAAGAGAAGATTAAAAAATAAAATGCAAGCATACAAAAGCAATTGGCTCAAATGCAAACCAAGGCGCCAAAATTCAAACTGTCCAGCAACCAAGCATACTAAACTGCTGTAACCAAACTGAATGCAAAAACTGTACAAAGTTAGCAACTAAACATTGCAAACATTGCAGCAAGTTGCAAGGCAAACATAAGCATGTCAAACTAAGCAAACTAAGCATGGAAAACCCAAACCAGATGCAAAATGTCAAGGCAAAAGTACATAATGCAGAAAGTACAACAAAAGCAGGCAAATACAGCAGGAGGAAAACCTATTGACCAGCAAAAGACTTGTCAGAAGCCATCATCATTTTCCAGGGGTAAACTTTTCAGAATATAATATAATAAGCAAAAAGTGCTTATTTCATGGAGAGAGGAAGAGAGAAAAGGATCACCTTTTGAAAGTACAGTTTGGCAAGAGCAGGCTATCAGAAAGGGCAAACAAAAAAGCTAAAAGATATAAAACTAAAGACTGCATAACAGTCTAAAAGGAGAAGAAAAAACACTTTGTGAAAAAACCACAAAACTCTTCAAATTGCAAACTCTTCAAACCTGCAAGTTATAAAACACCATAAACCTGCATAACAAAACACAGGCCACAAAACTCTCCCAACCATAAACCTGCATAACAAAAACTCACAAGTTTACCACAACCAAAAAGCTTGCTCAAACCACAAAGCCCAAACAGAACCACAAACAAGCTCCAAGCCTGTCAAGCTAAAAAACACCACAAACTACAAACTCAACAAGCCAAGCTTGCTCAAATCACCCAACCTATTAACAAACTGTAAACCCTCAAACCTGAAGCAAATCACATAACCTGAACAAAAGCCAAGTCTGAAACTGCAAACCAGCTTTCCCAAAACAAATTCAACAAGCCAAGCTTGCTCAAACCATAAGCCTAGCAACCTGTTGTCAAACCTGTACCAAACTGCAAACAAGCCAATTCCCAAACAGTTTCAAAACCACAAGCTAGCCAAAACTGCAGAAAATTAACAAACCTGCATAGTCCAATAACAAGCTCACCAAAACAAACCAAGCCTCTTAACAAAACTACAAACTGCAACAAACAACCAAACAGTTTCAAGCCCTCACAAAAAACACAAACTGTAACAAAGCCAAACTGCGACCATTACACAAACAACAAACTGCCCAAACCACAGAACCAAACCTTCAACAACAAGGTTTCAGAAGCTTGTAACAAGCTTCATCATCAACCAAATCTCAACATCAACAACAAAGATTCAGTCTAATCATCACCAATATTCAAGATAGAGGAAAAGATCACCAATTTCAAAAAATCATCATTAACATTCCAAGAAAGAGGAAGAGCACTTCAGAAGCATACAAACAAAGCTTCAGAACCAACAACTAGCCTCAGAACACACTCATCATCAACATTCCAAGAAAGAGGAAAAGAAAATCAGAAGAACATCAACAAAATTATTTTTAGAAATATATCATCATAAACAACCCAAATCAATAAGTACATGTACCTTCGGTACCTTCGTGTAGATCAACCATAATCTTTTCTACCTCACTCTTGTCTACACACCAAAGTAAGGTAGAATCATGATTGCGCTTGTAGAGGATCCCGTTATTGAGAAAGAACTGAGTATAGAATCTTCTTAGGAACTTCTTATCATTGATCGAAGTTCCTTCAGGATATTCTTGGCCTTCAAGATATCTTTTGACTTCATGGAACCAAGGCTTGTCCACTACTTCTTCAGTACCAATCTCGTGATAATATGTTGGCCCGTCCATCCTTTAAATGGTGATCTAAGGAGCCTCATTATCCCACCTGACCTTGAACATGGATGACATCAAATCTAGCGCGTCTGCTAGTTTATTTTTCTCTCGTGGAAAATGATCAAAGGTAATTTCTTCAAAGTATGAGATTAGTGACAACACATGTTCTTTGTACGGGATGAGATTAGGATGCTTCGTGTCCCGTTCTCCTTTGATCTGGATGATTACCAAAGCCGAATCTCTAAACGTACTTAAGAACTTGATCCTTAAATCGATGGCAGCTTTGAGACCCATGATACATGCTTCATACTCCTCCATATTGTTGGTATAGTTGAAACGTAGCCTGGCAGTGAAAGGAGTATGACAGTCCTATGGAGATATGATCACAGTGCCGATTTCCATTTCCAAGAGCATTGGAAGCTCCATCAAAAACCATAGTCTATCGAGATCCTTTTTCAGGTCCTTCATCCAGTCCAGGTTCTTCATAATCAGTTACTAACATGATGTTCTCATCTGGGAACTCAAAATTCATGGATTGGTAGTCGTCCATAGCTTGATGAGACAAATGATCAGCTAGTGCACTTTCCTTAATTGCTCTCTAGGTTGTATATAGAATGTCGTATTCGGTCAGGATCATTTTCCATCTTTCTATTCTTCCGGAGAGAGCGGACTTCTCAAAGATGTACTTGATAGGATCTATTTTAGATATCAACAAGGTAGTGTGGGTCAGCATATACTGTCTTAGTCGGTGAGCAGCCCATGCCAAAGCACAACAAGTTTTCTCGAGTAGTGAGTATCTTGTTTCACAGTCGGTAAACTTTTTGCTATGGTAGTATATTGCATGCTCTTTTCGACCAGACTCATCATGCTGCCCCAACACACACCCCATTGAGTTCTCGAATACTGTTAAATGCATTATCAGAGGTCTTCCTTCAACTGGAGGCATCAGAATTGGAGGCTCTTGAAGGTATTCTTTGATTTTGTCAAAAGCATACTGGCAGTCGTTATTCCACTTCATTGCTTGATCTTTCTTCAGTAATTTGAAGATTGGCTCACAAGTGGCGGTCAGATGTGAAAGGAATCTGGCTATGTAGTTTAAGCGTCCCAAGAATCCTCTAACTTCATTCTCAGCGCGAGGAGTTGGCATTTCTTGTATATCTTTGACCTTTTTAGGACCCACTTTAATGCCTTTTACACTGACTACGAAACCTAAGAGCTTATCGGATCTTACTCCGAAAGTGCATTTATTCGGGCTTAACCTCAGTTTGTATTTCTTCAGCCTGTCAAATAGTTTTTGTAAGTGATCAAGGTGTTCCTCCTTAGTTTGAGACTGGGCTATCATGTCATCAACATAGACCTCTATCTCATGGTGAATCATATCATGGAACAAAGCTACCATAGCATACTGATAGGTTGCCCCAACGTTCTTCAACCCAATTGGCATAACCTTGTAACAGAAAGTGCCCCACTGTGTAATGATGGTTTTCTTCTCCATGTCCTCAGGTGCCATCTTGATCTGATTATACCCGGAGAAACCATCAAAGAAGGATAATACCTTATGTTGTGGGTGTTGTCAACCAGAACATCAATGTGGGGAAGCGAAAAGTCATCCTTGGGGCTTTCCCTATTCAGATCTCTGTAATCCACACACATACATACCTTACCATCCTTCTTGGGTACTAGAACAACATTAGAGACCCATTGTGGATAGGACGTGACAGCTAAGAAACTGGCATTGAACTGTTTCATGACTCCATCCTTTATCTTTTCTGACATATCCGGTCGCATACGACGAACCTTCTGTTTCACTGGAGGGTAATCCTCTTTTGTCGGTAGGCGATGAACCATAATATCGGTGTCAAGTCCTGGCATGTCTTTGTATGACCAGGCAAAAACCTCAACATAGTCATGTAGCATATGTATTAACCTCTATTTGACACTGGGCTCCAAGTTAGCACCTACTTTGACTTCTTTTCTATCATCTTCAGTGCCCAAGTTCACTATTTTAACTGGTTCCTCATGAGGCTTTATTTCCCTTTCTTCTGGTTGTAACAGTCTGGCAAGCTCTCCTGGTACCTCACAATCTTCCTCACCTTCGTCCTCGGCTTAGTTGATCAAATTTTCAAAGTCATAATAAGCAATAGCAGAACCGTTATCAATGGGATCCAGAGTGGATGTGGATATGCAGTTTGAGACGTGAGTGTGTGTAAGAGCATAGCTGCTTTGATATAGTAAAATGCAGAAAAGAAAGGAAGAGAGTGCAACATTTGTATGTAAAACGTCCAATACTTTATTAATGAAGAATGAAAATGAAACATGATAACCCTCACAAATAAACCATTGCGCCTCGGGTAAGACACAAGGTCTTAGAGTTTGTATTATTCATTTATTACATATCCAAAAACAAAAAAAAGGACAATTACTCCTAAATAAAAGTAATCGGCACAAAGTATTTAGTCTTCCAGTAGGTGAGTCCTCCGCTGACAGTTGGGAAGATCCACTAGTCTATGTCACAGTCACTCTCACTGTCCTCGAAAGCATTAACCCCATAATTGCTGATGAGTAGGGGTGGTCCTCCGGAACGAGAACAAAGAACAACCCTTTGAGCTCCTGAGGACAGTGATAGTGACTGTGACATAGACTAGTGGATCTTCCCAACTGTCAGCGGAGGACTCACCAACTGGAAGACTAAATACTTTGTGCCGATTACTTTTATATAGGAGTAATTGTCCTTTTTTTGTTTTTGGATATGTAATAAATGAATAATACAAACTCTAAGACCTTGTGTCTTACCCGAGGCACAATGGTTTATTTGTGAGGGTTATCATGTTTCATTTTCATTCTTCATTAATAAAGTATTGGACGTTTTTACATACAAATGTTGCGCTCTCTTCCTTTCTTTTCTGCTTTTTACTATATCAAAGCAGCTATGCTCTTACACACACTCATATCTCAAACTGCATATCCACATCCACTCTGGATCCCATTGATAACGGTTATGCTATTGCTTATTATGACTTTGAAAATTTGATCAACCAAGCCGAGGACGAAAGTGAGGAAGATTGTGAGGTACCAGGAGAGCTTGCCAGACCGTTACAACCAGAAGAAAGGGAAATAAAGCCTCATGAGGAACCAGTTAAAATAGTGAACTTGGGCACTGAAGAGGATAGAAAAGAAGTCAAAGTAGGTGCTAACATGGAGCCCAGTGTCAAATAGAGGTTAATACAAATGCTATATAACTATGTTGAGGTTTTTGCCTGGTCATACAAAGACATGCCAGGACTTGACACCGATATTATGGTTCATCGCCTACCGACAAAAGAGGATTACCCTCCAGTGAAACAGAAGGTTCGTCGTATGCGACCGGATATGTCAGGAAAGATAAAGGATGGAGTCATGAAACAGTTCAATGCCAGTTTATTCGCTGTCACGTCCTATCCATAATGGGTCGCTAATGTTGTTCTAGTACCCAAGAAGGATGGTAAGGTACGTATGTGTGTGGATTACAGAGATCTGAACAGGGAAAGCCCCAAGGATGACTTTTCGCTTCCCCACATTGATGTTCTGGTTGACAACACCCACAACATAAGGTATTATCCTTCTTGGATGGTTTCTCTGGGTATAATCAGATCAAGATGGCACCTGAGGACATGGAGAAGAAAACCTTCATTACACAGTAGGGCACTTTCTGTTACAAGGTTATGCCAATTGGGTTGAAGAACGCTGGGGAAACCTATCAGTGTGCTATGGTAGCTTTGTTCCATGATATGATTCACCATGAGATAAAGGTCTATGTTGATGACATGATAGCCCGGTCTCAAACTAAGGAGGAACACCTTGATCACTTACAAAAACTATTTGACAGGCTGAAGAAATACAAACTGAGGTTAAGCCCGAATAAATGCACTTTTGGAGTAAGATCCGATAAGCTCTTAGGTTTCGTAGTCAGTGTAAAAGGCATTAAAGTGGATCCTAAAAAGGTCAAAGATATACAAGAAATGCCAACTCCTCGCACTGAGAATGAAGTTAGAGGATTCTTGGGACGCTTAAACTACATAGCCAGATTCCTTTCACATCTGACCGCCACTTGTGAGCCAATCTTCAAATTACTGAAGAAAGATCAAGCAGTGAAGTGGAATAACGACTGCCGGTATGCTTTTGACAAAATCAAAGAATACCTTCAAGAGCCTCCAATTCTGATGCCTCCAGTTGAAGGAAGACCTCTGATAATGCATTTAACAGTATTCGAGAACTCAATAGGGTGTGTGTTGGGGCAACATGATGAGTCTGGTCGAAAAGAGCATGCAATATACTACCTTAGAAAAAAGTTTACCGACTGTGAAATAAGATACTCACAACTCGAGAAAACTTGTTGTGCTTTGGCATGGGCTGCTCGCCGACTAAGACAGTATATGCTGACCCACACTACCTTGTTGATATCTAAAATAGATCCTATCAAGTACATCTTTGAGAAGTCCGCTCTCTCCGGAAGAACAGAAAGATGGAAAATGATCCTGACCGAATAAGACATTCTATATACAACCCAGAGAGCAATTAAGGAAAGTGCACTAGCTGATCATTTGGCCCATCAAGCTATGGACGACTACCAATCCATGAATTTTGAGTTCCCAGATGAGAACATCATGTTAGTAACTGATTGTGAAGAACCTGGATTGGATGAAGAACCTGAAAAAGGATCTCGATAGACTATGGTTTTTGATGGAGCTTCCAATGCTCTTGGAAATGGAAATCAGCACTATGATCATATCTCCATAGGACTGTCATACTCCTTTCACTGCCAGGCTACGTTTCAACTGTACCAACAATATGGAGGAGTATGAAGCATGTATCATGGGTCTCAAAGCTGCCATCGATTTAAGGATCAAGTTCTTAAGTACGTTTAGATATTCGGCTTTGGTAATCATCCAGATCAAAGGAGAATGGGACACGAAACATCCTAATCTCATCCCGTACAAAGAACATGTGTTGACACTAATCTCGTACTTTGAAGAAATTACCTTTGATCATTTTCCACGCGAGGAAAATAAACTAGCAGACGCGCTAGATTTGATGTCATCCATGTTCAAGGTCATGTGGGATAATGAGGCTCCTTAGATCACCATTTAAAGGATGGACGGGCCAACATATTATCACGAGATTGGTACTGAAGAAGTAGTGGACAAGCCTTTGTTCCATGAAGTCAAAAGATATCTTGAAGGCCAAGAATATCCTGAAGGAACTTTGATCAATGATAAGAAGTTCCTAAGAAGATTCTATACTCAGTTCTTTCTCAATAACGGGATCCTCTACAAGCGCAATCATGATTCTACCTTACTTCGGTGTGTAGACAAGAGTGAGGTAGAAAAGATTATGGCTGATCTACACGAAGGTACCGTTGGAACTACGAGTAGGATACTACTGGTCCACCATGGAAACCGACTGTTATCAACCCGTAGACTTGTCACAAGTTCCAGATCTATGCTGATAAAGTACATGTACCTCCGGTTCCATTGAACGTCTTGACTGCTCCTTGGCCTTTTACAATGTGGGGCATCAACATGATTGGAGAAATCAGACAGGCGACTTCTAATGGACATCGATTCATCCTTGTTGCCATTGATTACTTCACAAAGTGGGTCGAGGCAGCTTCATTCGCTTCTGTTACCAAGAACGTGGTGGCCCGATTCATCTAACATAACATTATCTGTCAGTACAGTATTCCAGAAAGAATCATTACATATAATGGTACCAATCTCAATAATACTATGACCATCGAGCTTTGCACGCAATTTAAAATTCAGCATCATAACTCTTCTCCCTACCGGCCGAAGATGAATGGCACTGTAGAAGCTTCTAACAAAAACATCAAGAGAATCATACAGAAGATGACGGTGACATATAAATATTGGCATGAGATGTTACCATTTCCTCTTCATGGTTACCGCACTATAATGCGCACATCAATAGGGGTAACTCCTTTCTCTTTGGTATACGGTATGGAAGTTGTCCGACCCATTGAAGTCCATATCCCTTCCCTGAGTATCATGGAGGATGCAGGTTTTAAAGAAGATGAATGGGTTCAGACTCGACTTTACCAGTTAAAATTGATTGATGATAAGAGGCTCACGACTGTCTGCCATGGTCAGATGTACCAAAAATGTATGATCAAAGCTTTTAACAAGAAGGTCAGATGTCAGGTATATCAGGTTGGTGACTTGGTAATCAAACGCATCATACTGCCACAAGGTGATCCCAGGGGAAATTGGACTCCCACATACGAAGGGCCATTTGTAATCAAGAACATATTTTTTGGTGGAGCCATGATCGTAACCACTATGGACGGTGACGACCTTCCGCACCTAGTAAACACGAACATAGTTAAAAGATACTACGCATAAACAAAGACCCACTAGGTCGACTGGCCTAGTAAAAAATAAGGGCATCCCGACGAACCAAAAGAGTTCAGGAAAAAATAGGGATATACATAAAAGAAAAAATATGTACACCCGACAAGTCGAAAACCTGAAAAGGCGGCTTGGACAAAAAAGAGTATCTCGGTGGACTGAAAACCCGAAAGGGAGGTCCAAGCAAAAGTTAGGGATTTAAAGCGTATAACTATGTCATGTTGGATCACCTTACAACCAATCTTCAGTATTGTTGTACCCAAAAATTTTCCCTCCCATTTTACTCAACATGTGCTCATTAAGACCCTTAACTTGCTCAAGGATGCCCAAGAGTTGACCATACAAACTCTCTCCTAAAGTAATGAACCTCAAACTAGGGTTTCCATTTTAATCAAGAAGGGTGAGCTCCAAAGGCTTCATATGCTCCCCATAGTCCTAATATATTCTCAAGACCCTCCATGTCAAATTTCAGGCCTTGCACAAGAAGTTTACTCAGTTAGTTGCTCAAATACTTGAAAATCAACTGTACTAGGTCAAAAGTCAACTGGGACCCACATACAGTCAAACTTAAATATTTTTGGTCAACAGCAACATTTTAAAGTGATATCCATCATTTTATCAAGGGTTTACCATGATTCCCCAAGGAATGCTCCTAATTCATCAAAACTCAAAAGTTGCTAAATTAGGGTTTCTCAAGAAAAGTAAACCAAACTTTGACCAAGCCTAACTTTCTCATACTTTATTAGAAATTTTACCTCCAAAGCTAATTTTGAAGGTAATTCAATTTCCTACAACTCATCTTCATCCCTAAAGTTCAAAAAATGCACTCATAAAAAGATATGGATTTCTACATTATAGGTCCTTTTGAAAAGTCAACAAAAACACCTTTTGGGTCAAAGCTTATTACATGAACATGGAAGACTCAATTGAGATGATACCAAAAGGGTTTTATAGGGTACATCCTAAGCTTTCTAAAAAGTCAAAGAACACCTCTCTAGGATTAAAATTGGAAGAGTTATGCATTGTCAAAGTTGACCAGTTTTGGAAAATTGCCAAAAGTCAAATATGCTCAAAAATGCATTTTTTGCCAAAAGGGCCTAGCATTTCAGGATTGTATCTTGTTAAGGACATGACCCACGACCCAAATCAGCAGCCATATATTATTTGCTCTATTTATTTATTTTATTTTGGTTTTTATCTATTAAAAATCACATTAAATAAAATAAATGACAAAAAATATGAAAGATTGTTTTTTTGATATGATTTTTAAGAGAGTCAAATCCATTTGAGCTGGCCTAATCAAGCCAAATAGAATCAAGGGAAAAAGGCATGATTTGGTCAAGTTTGGAATGAAAGAATATGGCTTAAAGATCAAAGATTTTATCCATCAACTCTTAAGATTGGATACAAATTTGTTAACCTAATTAGACTCAATACAAATACTGAGGTTTGTTTGAACCCTGGGGGCAAGAGAGAGAGGCGCATCTGCTCAAAAGATACCTTATACACAATCGCTTCCAATCTCTTCCTGGATGTCTCCTGAAGCTAGCACGATCCATTGCAAGCCCTCTCAAAACCAGAATCGCGCCTGGTAAACTCATGATTTGCACATATAAACCTGACTTTGATTTTACAATTTACACATGATTAACTACTTTTAAGAATATCATTGTATTCGTATCATCATTTGGAATGTTTTGGTTTATTTAATTTTACGTTTTGAATCTTCAGCTCTTGCTCGTGATACTTTTCTCTGTAAGTATACCGCTCTTCTCTCAGCTGCATCCAAGATCTCTTTAATGCCCCAATGTCAGTAGGCATGTATGGATGGGGGATGGTAGGAGGAACCCCTTCTTCATCAGCAACCTCAACAGTTATAGGCAAGACAACTTCGTACGACATTCCCAGCTTTTGGGCACGGATTTGAACCCATCGGAGATATGGCTCCATCGGAAGAGAAGTCTTTGCACCTAGCTCGTGCGGATCAGACCTGTGTACTCTATCCCAAGCATGTATGAACCTGCGGCGTTGCTCGTCACTATCCCCTTGGAAATCAAAGACAATACTTGGCATTAGCAACTCATGAGGTCTTTCCCTCCTAGCTTGCCCAAACTGACGTAAGGCCAAGCACAGATTATATGTGATTCCTCCATGGGTTCCTAGCAGTGGAACATTGGGGTATTCCCCACAGCAATCAATAATAGCCACATCTTCCATGCCCTTAATAGTCTAGATGATGTCCATGTGAGAGAGGGACATAATCCTGTAGGCCCAGCCCATGCCTTCCTTGTTCTTCAAAACTGATTTGGGGAGGTGAGAAATAAACCACCTCGCCAGCAATGGTGCACAGTACATAAGGGTTCCCCGTTTCCGAGCAGTACGGGCATAAAGAGAGTGCAAAATGTCACCCAAGAGAGTGGGCACAGGATTACCAGACATAAAAATCTTCATGGCATTCACGTCTACAAAAGAATCTGAGTTAGGAAACAACACCAAACCATATATGAGAAGAGCCAAAATGTATTCAAATGCCTAGAAGTCTAGACTGTCCCATAACTGATTAGCCTTACCAACCAAGAATTTAGTCAAGAAGCCCTTTGTTCCACTACGAGTTTTCTAATTAGACATTACCTTAGTGTTTGTCAGATGGAGGGCTGAAGCAATCTCTTCCGGCCTAAGGACTTTCTCCCAACCTGTGAACGGGGTCTGCTCCAGAACAGAGATACCAAGTAGATCAGAGAACTCTTCCAAGGTAGGGACCAACTGGTAGTCTGGAAAAGTAAAGCAGTGGTACAGTGGATCAAAGAACTGGACTAAGACACTCATCATCTGTTCATCCATCTTAGAAGTGACCAAACCAAGGAGGTGCCCATTGTGATACGGTGGGAGAGAACTGACTGTTTTGGAATGCTGGTTCGCGTTTTGTGTTTGATTTCGCAAAATGTTGTGGTAAGCAAGATTCGCCACCGTCTTTTATTTTATCCAACAAGGAAAGGAAAAAAGCACAGAAAAATTCCTTTTTCGAGATGTTTCTCGGGTCCGGGGGGTAGATTATAGAAAGGGAAGGTGTTAGCACCCTTTCTATTCGTGGTTATCCACGGGCTCTTAGGTACTTGATCAAAGTGTTTTCAAAATTTGCTTTTCTTTGTATTTGTGGGTTTGAAAAGAGTTTTTTGTTTGAAAGGTGTAAGTGTGAAAAGTTTTGTTTTGGAAAGAGCAAGTACTTAAGAACCATCTACCTACTCGAAAAAGGAATCGTTCTATGCTATCTTCCTTTAGCCAATGCTATCCCACTATTGATGAGTAGGTAGCGTCTTCGTTGGAGTTTAAAGGTCAATTCGATTAAGGGACGTGCAGTCACTAAAGCAATGTTAGGACGCCTTAGCGGTAACCCTAATGTCTTAGATCATTTTTCCGAGGCAACCGTTTCGAGGCAACTATGATCTTTGGACAAGAGGGCGACCTCTAAAACTTCCTATACTCAATGACCACGTTCGAAGGCAACCAAGTGAGGTGTACCCTAAGAGTGCGCATGTGCGAGTGTGTTGTTTTCAGTTTATTTTATCTTTGTATATGTTAGTGGTTATCTATGTTGATTTTAGGTTTAAACATTTGATCTTGTCATGCATTCCCTATTACCAAACATCTAACAATTTATAAGTTGCGGAAATTAAACTAACTATTACAAGGCGTCGGGTATTTACATCGCCAAAAACAACCCTTGAAATTAAAATGCGGAAAATAAATAAAGCGATAAAAATATTTAAAGTCCTATAAAACTATTACATTCCGGGAAACAATTACAATAATATGATAAAATGGATCGCATGCGAGAAATTAAATCGGGCGAGTTCTAGGGTTTTGACCCTTTGTTTGAAAGAAAGTATTTTTTTGGTTTATTTTTGAATTAAAAAAGAAGTTAAACTAAGCTAATTATTAAATTAATAAATTAATTAATTAATGAAAATATTTTTGGGTTTTTGATATTTTAAGAAATAAAAATAAATTTGATCAATGTTAATAAAAAACCTAATTGTCTAAGTTAATTTTAATTATTGCAAAAAATATTAAAGTTATTCCTAATTAAACTAAATTAATTAATTGATTTTATTAACAAAAAAAATGCTGAAATTAAATAAAATATTTTTGGTTTTTAATCCTATTAAGAAAAAGAAAAGGTGATTGGTTAGTTAGTAAATAAATAATAAAACAAAATAATTAAATAAAATAAAAAAAGAATGAGATAGAAAAACTCAGGGGGGGGGGGGGGGGGTTCAGGCCCAATTTGGAGGTGAGAATGGCAATTCAAAGGCCCAATAGGCGCTGGCCTTGGCTGACTTTTTTGAATTCCATGTGGCACGTTTGACCAGGAAGTAGGGTGGAAATCACATCTGGACCACCAGATCTGGCCTGGGGCCATCTGGCAAGCATTTGAGTGAGGGAGTATCATGCATCACGCACTTGGGTCAACACTGAATAACCTGTTGAAAAATAATACAAAGTAATATGGGGGACCTTGGATTCGAACCCAGGTCCCGTTGGTCACTGAACAATGCCTCTACCACTCAACCAGCGTGTTTCATTTGTTAGTGTATTGGACAATAAATATAATATGGGAAAACAAATAAAATGCCAGAAAATATAAAAAACATGCGCCAAGTTTGAATCAGCCAACCAGGGGGAGACGCATCATCGTCTTCCTTGTTCAACCCTGGATATTTACCTGCGGATTTATATCCGCAGCTAAATTCGTATGTGTCTCCTATAATCAATTATAGGCCATGGAAATTGATTCCAAGACCATGGTCATGCTCGTCTCTCTC
Source organism: Vicia faba (assembly GCA_948472305.1). NCBI lineage: Eukaryota > Viridiplantae > Streptophyta > Magnoliopsida > Fabales > Fabaceae > Vicia > Vicia faba. Next base: position 1,467,242,554 of record OX451739.1, on the reverse strand, counting down.
CCCTTATTACATCCATGTCCATCAATGGCTCCAATTTTTCCTGTAAAAGAAATGCCCAAAACACAAGCTACGAAACCCTAGGTTCGGTCATAAGGCTATAGTCCATATAAATGCAATCAAATAATGCAGAAAGCTTGTAAATTGAACAAGGATCATGAATATGTCAATGATTTGTCAAAAATATGCAAGAACACGAGGTTACGATTTCGAATACAGGGCGGTTTCTTGAGAGACTTACAGCGCGATTGAGAGGGTGTGAGAGATTGCTTTTGATTGCAGGAGGTTCAGTGGACACCCAGCAATGGATTAGCGTTGAGATTTGCCTTTGAATTTTCCTCTATGCATGATTTCAGTTTCACACTTTTTGCCAATGTTTCAAGTTTTGCTTTTGATGATTCTGCAGCCTCAAGCCCTTGAATTCGTGTCCTTTTCCTTGTATATGTATAATGCAATGTATTAGGTTAACTTTTGTGGACTGAATCCTTGTGCATCAATGCTTGGAGATTTGATTTGATCCTCCATTGATAACCTTCCAATATTGCCAAAAAACCAATCTTTTTGCACATGGAATTTATGATACGAATTTTATTCACTTGATGATGATGATTCAATCCTGAAATAGCCAAAAAGAGATCAAATAATCAATGTTTGGATTTTATTTGATTTAAATTGATTAAAAATGAAATAATTCATTAAAAAAAATCAAATTACATAATAAAATTGACAAATGGTCACAAGGCTGAAGCTAGGACACGTGTGTAGTGTGACAAGATCAAATTAAGTGGAAAATAATGGGCCCATTTGACAAAATTTGAAGTTTTGGGGATAGTTGACTTTTGGTAATTTTGCAAAACTGCCCAACTTCAACAATGCATAACTTCTTCAATTTTGAACTTTTGGAAGTGTTCTTGGACATTTTAGAAGGATTGATATGTCCTCCAACCTACCCTTTTGGTATCATCTCATTTTGATATTCCATTCTCATGTTATAAGCTTTGGCAAAAAAGGTGTTTTTGTTGACTTTCAAAAATGACCTATAATGTCCAAATTTGTAACTCTTTGTGAGTGCATTTTCTGATCTTGGAGTATGAAGATGGATTGTAGTAAATTGCATCCTCTTAAAAATGAGCTTTGGATGGGTCATTTCACATGAATTATGAGAAAGTTATGCTTGGTCAAAGTTGAGTTGACTTTTCCTACAAAACCCTAACTTAGCAACTTTTGAGTCTTGATGAATTTTGAGCAATCCTTGATGAATCATGATCAACCCTTGATCAAATGATGAAATATCCTTTAAAATGAGAATGTTGACAAAAAATCTTGAGGTTTGACTATATTTGGGTCACAGTTGACTTTTGCCCTAGCACAGTCGATTTTTGGATCCTTTGAGCAATTGACTGAGCAAACTTCCTCTGCAAGGCTTGAAATTTTGCATGGATGATCTTGAGAACATATTAGGACATTTGGGAGAACTTGAGGTCATTTGGATGCAAGGACCTTGATGCAACACAAAACCCTAATTTGAGGTTGACTGCCTTAGGAGATAGCTTGACTGTCCCACCCTTGAGCAATCTTGAGCCACTTGGAGATTTTTCTTGCCATGTTTTGAGAAATATGGGAGGGCAAATTTTGGGGTACAACACCCATGTCTTCTAATAAAGGAGGAAGCATCTGAAACCTTTGCAACCAATTCCTTAAGCTGAGTGGGAACCTGGACAAAGTTGATCCGAATAGTGTTTATACGCATGGGTGTCATGACCTACAAAACAGAACAAAGATGAATCCCTCTTGTCTTTGAAATAGGTTAGTCCAATGCAAGATGCATGCAATGTCATGATGTCATGATGTCATGATAGAAAACACACCATAAGTATCCACAAATAGAAAACATGGTAAGGGAAAACAAGTCACACAGATAACCCTTGGATTTCAGGCTGGCAAGGAGCTTAGGTACTACCCTCTTTCAGTTCAGTTGGTTCAAACCTGTCCTAGAAATAGTAACCAGGTTCTAGAGGATCTCAATATCACTGACCACCCTCGACCGGTCATAATTCCAGTTTAGCAACCTTTTCTTGCAGCCGGAATCATCGCGAGAGTTTGGTCTCAATGAGTGTAGCATACTGCTACTGTTCTATGGCCAAGTTGGTCAATTATAGGTGCTAAGGTTAGTTGGTTCTTAATGACCCCTTAGAAGACCCATATTCTTCTCGTTGCGCCAAAAGGGATATCGGTACAAACTAAAGTGCCACACTAACGTAGCTACTGCTTCAACCGTATCGGTCTACGCCGTACAGTTCCCTCACAGTTTATTGCTACTTACCTAAAGGGTATCCCCCAGATCCGGGTTAGGATCTATAGTAACTCTGATTCAAGCCCACAAAGATAAAGCATACAAATCAAGCAATTGAAAACATTATGAACTATTCATAAGGTACACCCTACTTATTAAGCATCCCCAGCAGAGTCGCCAGTTCTATGATACGGTGGGAAGAACTGACTGTTTTTTGGAATGTTGGTTTCCGTTTTGCATTTTTTGTTCGCAAAATGTCGCGGTAAGCAAGAGTCACCACCGACTTTTATTTTATCCAACAAGGAAAGGAAAAAATCACATAAAAATTCCTTTTTTGAGATATTTCTCGGGTTCGGGGGGTAGATTATAGAAAGGGAAGGTATTAGCACCCTTTCTATCCGTGGTTATCCACGGGCTCTTAGGTACTTGCTCAATTGTTCTCAAAATCGCTTTCTTGGTGCTTGTGGGTTTTGAAAAAGTTTTTATTTGAAACTTCGATTTAACTCTTGCTTCTGTCCTCAAGAGCGTATGAAGTGTTTTTAAAAACTTTGTTTGAAAAGGAGTGTAAGTGTGAAAAAGATTTTGTTTTTTGAAAGAGCAAGTATCTAAGAACCATCTACCTACTCGAAAAAGGAATCGTTCTATGCTAATTTCCTTTAGACATTGCTATCCCACTATTAGTGAGTAGGTAGCACCGTCGTTGGAGTTTGAGGGTCAATTCGAATGAGGGACATACGGTCACCAAAGCAATGTTAGGACGCCTTAGCGGTAACCCTAATGTCTTAGATCATTTGTTTGAGGCAAAAATATCTGAGGCAACCATTTTGAGGTGACTTTGATCTTTTAGACAAGAGGACGACCTATACTCAATGACCGTGTACGAAGGCAACCAAGTGGGGTATACCCTAAGAGTGCGCATGTGCGAGTGTGTCGTTTTCAGTTATTTTTATCTTTATACATGTTAAGGGTGATCTAATTTGATTTTAGGTTAAAACATTCAGTCTTGTCATGCAACCCTATTATTAAACATCTAACAGTTATAATTTGCGGAAATAAAATGCAAAATTTTAAATTACAAGGCATTGGGTATTTACATCGCCAAAGACAAACCCTTTGAAAAATTAAATAAAGCGATACAAATAATTAAATGTCCTATTTAACTATTACAATCCGGAAGCAGGTACATTATTGGATAAAAATATATAAAGCGCGCGAGAAATTAGATCGAGTGTGAGATTTAGGGTTTTGACTCTTTTGAAAGAAAATGCCATCTTTTTATTGTTTTTTTATTTGAGAAAAGAAATTAAACCTAAATTAATTACTAAATCAATTATAAAATAAATTAATTAATGAAGAAATAAATCATGACATATTTTGGATTTTTGTTATTTTTAAGAAAGATATAAAATTTATTAAATTAGTAATTAATACCTAATTAAATCTAATTAATGATTTATTTGCAAAATAGGTTAAAGTTATTCTAGAATCAAAACCTAAATTAATTAATTAGTGTTTATTAATAAAAATAAAAGTTAAAATTTGATTGGATAAAATAAATATTTTTTTGTGGTTTTATTTGATGAAAAAGAGAAGGAATTTTGTGATTGGTTAGAAACCTAAATAATAATAATAAAACAATTAATAAAACAAAATAAAATAATAAAAAGAGAGAGGGGGGTGATGGGCCTGATTTAAGAGTGTGAGTAGCAATTTCATAGGCCCAACAAAGTTGATCCGTTTGACCATCTGAGATCTAGTGTGGGCATGTTGACTTGGCCTTTGGTGGACTTCCAGTCATGGACCACCAGATCTGGCCATTGGCCATCTGGCGTCTAGATGGGTGAGGGAGCATGGTAGATTGCAAGCTTGTATGCGCATGTGATAACCTGAAAAGAAATAAGAAAATACAAAGTGATGGAGGCAGGGATTGAACCCCTGACCTCCAACCACTAACGCCTTGGAAGCTGACGTGCTGACCACCGGGGCACGTTGCTGTGTTTGTTATAATAATATGAATGATATATATTATATAAAAAACAAAACCATTGCCAGAAAATAATAAAAACGCGCGTAATATTTGAATGGTCCAGTAATGGGATGCCACGCATCATCCCCAACCTCTCGTCCATGGCTAAAACGCCAAATACCTATACCAACGGACAGAAGCCTGTAGCTACAGGCATGTCCATCTCCAAAATCTGCTACAGGCCACAAAAATGGATTTCAAGGGCATGGTTGTGTTCGTCTCACCCTCCCGGTACAACCATGTCTTTCATGGGGGTCAATTGTACCTGGAATAAAAACGCCCAAAAATGCAGACCAAACCCTAACAATGGTGGTTTGCAATATAGATCATATAAATGAAATCAAATGATGCAAAAAGTTTGGAAATGTTCTTGTGATTATGAATATGCCATTAGTTTTCTCAAATGATGCAAGAACAAACCAAATAGAATTCAAGAACAGGGGTCGTTTTCATGAGACTTACAACGCGTATAGAGGCCCGAGGATGCATGGTTTTGATCCAGGTAGCTTGTGGGAATGGCCAGGAATCGATTGGGACAAGTCTTGATCCTTGAAAACGCATCTAACCTGGATTTCGATCTCAAGATTTTTTGTGATTTTTTCACTTTTTGTTCTACCTCTTCCAACAGTTTCCAACCCTTATTTCGTGTGCTTTAGCTTCCTTATGTATCACTCAGTGCATTAGGTTTACAAACTTGGTACAAATCTCCCTCTATCAATGACTTTGATGTGGATTTGATTCTTCCATTAAATCTTTCCAAATTTGCCTAATTCCAATCTTTTCGCACATGATTTGATTTGATATGAATTTGATGATGATAATAGCTATAATCAAAGCCTTAAATAGCCAAAAGATCATGTGTTATCAAAGCTTTAGATTTTATATGATTTTATTTGATTTAAAATAAATTAATTCAAATAAAAATAAAATTAAATAATAAAAATGTTATGTGGACACATGGCTGAAGCTAGGGCACGTGGGCAATTATGCAAACTCAAATAAAGTGAAAAATAATGGGCCCATTTGAAAAAATTTGAAGTTTTGGGGATAGTTGACTTTTGGCAATTTTGCAAAAAAGTCCAACTTCAACAATGCATAACTTCTTCAATTTTGAACTTTTGGAAGTGTTCTTGGACTTTTTAGAAATCTTGAGGTGTCCTCTAACCAACCCTTTTTGTATCATCGCATTTTGATATTCCATGTTCAAGTTATAAGCTTTGGCAAAAAAGGTATTTTTATTGACTTTCAAAAATGACCTATCATATCCAAATTCATAACTTCTTGTGAGTGCATTTCTTGATCTTGGGGTATGAAGATGGATTGTAGGGAATTTCATCCTCTTCAAAATGAGCTTTGGATGAGTCATTTCTCATAAAGTATGAGAAAGTTATGCTTGGTCAAAGTTGAGTTGACTTTTCCTACAAAACCCTAATTTAGCAACTTTTGAGTCTTGATGGATTTTGAGCAATCCTTGATGAATCATGATCAACCCTTGATCAAATGATTAAATATCCTTCAAAATGAGAATGTTGACAAAAAATATTGAAGTTTAACTGTATATAGGTCACTGTTGACTTTTGCCCTAGCACAGTCGATTTTTTGACCTTTGAGCAATTGACTGAGCAAACTTCCTCTGCAAGGCTTGAAATTTGACATGGATGATATTGAGAACATATTAGGACATTAGGGAGTACTTGAGGTTATTTTTACTTAAGGATCTTGATGCAACACAAAACCCTAATTTGGGGTTGACTGCCTTAGGAGATAGCTTGTGTGTGCAACTCTTGAACAACCTTGAGCAACTTGGAGATTCTTGTTGCAATGTTTTGAGAAATATGGGAGGAAAAATTTTGGGGTACAACAGCTTCCCCTGTTCAATCTTCTTACACCTGAGGATGTATATTGGCTTTCATGCCTTTCGTGATCCGAAGGTGGAAGATGATTGAACACTAGAATGCCCAGAAATTTGCACTCGCATGAAGTGGTATCAGCCTTGTGATGTTGGGAATGGGCTTACAGATGCCATTTGGAGATTGCTGGCGGGAGGATAGGCTTAAAGATGCCATTTTCAGGAGTGTCAATCGCATAAGAGATTCATTAGCGAGAACTTGCATACCTGTTGTTGTGGAAGATTCCACTTGGGGAAGTCTGATCTTTGTTGAGATTTAGGAACTTGCCTGTACTTCAACTGAGAGAACATCTCTGCTGAGTTTTAAGAACTTGTCCGTAATTCAACTGAGGGGGAAACATCTTCATCGAGATTTAAGAACTCGTCCGTAATTCAACTGAGAAAAACTCTGCTGAGATTTAGGAACTCGTCTGTAATTCGACGGAGGAACTTTGTCGAGATTTAGAACCTTATCTGTAATTTAGCTGAGGATAATTTGGTTGAGATTTAAGAACTGGTCAGTACTTAGACTGAGGGGAAACATCTTCATCGAGATTTAGGACTTGTTTGTAATTCAACCGAGGATGATTCTGTTGAGATTTAAGGACTGTCAGTAATTCGACGAAGGAACTTTGTCGAGATTTAGAACCTTATATGTAATTCAACTGAGGATAATTCGGTTGAGATTTAAGAACCGGTAAGTACTTCGACTGAGGGAAACATCTTCATCGAGATTTAGGACTTGTCTGTAATTCAACCGAGGATAATTCTGTTGAGATTTAAGAATTGTCAGTAATTCGATGGAGGAACTTTGCCGAGATTTAGAACCTTATCTGTAATTCAACTGAGGATAATTCTGTTGAGATTTAAGAACCGGTCAGTACTTCGACTGAGGGAAACATCTTCATCGAGATTTAGGACTTGTCTGTAATTCAACCGAGGATAATTCTGTTGAGATTTCAGAACTGTCAGTAATTCGACGGAGGAACTTGTCGGGATTTAGGACCTTATCTGTAATTTAACTGAGGATAATTCTGTTGAGATTTAAGAACCGGTCAGTACTTCGGCTGAGATAAAAGCTTCATAGCTTTGAATTTTAGGAGAATTTAACTGCATCCTTCCTGAAAGGTAAAGGTTATCCGTATGTAATGCATGATATGTATCAGGCAATGATGTTCTCAAAATAAATGAGATTGTGTTGTATGATGCGTATATGCATCTGTCATGATGTATCGAAATGTAATGTTTTTATCTGGGAAAATAAATCCCAGATAGCTGCTGGAGAAAAAAAGTTGAATTCTTCGTTTCTGCTGGAGATAGTGGATGAAGATGATTGTGAGGATAAACCTGCAGGAGAGGATAACTCCATTGGGGAATAAACTGATGAGGAGATTACTCTGTGGGGAAGAGATGCTCTACTGAGGATTCCACCAATAAATTCCGCTCGGGATGAATTACCGTGGCTGGTGATACTAAATCCTATTGGGGATTGACTTCTTGTTTGTGAAGGGAAAGAACTCCGCTGGGGGATGATCTTTCAATTCCGACTTCACTGGGGACAACCTTTTAGAATCTAATGGGGATAATCCTTTGAGCTCTACTGAGGACAATCCTTCAGAGTCTACTAGGGATGATTCTCCAAATTCCACTGGGGAAGCTTTTTCAGACTGCGCTGGGAAAAATTTCAAACTCCACTGGGGATATTTTGTATTCTGCCGGGAAATATTCTTATATTCCGCTGGGGGATATTAAGGCCTTTTAGTGCTGACGGTAAATAGACTCTGCTTGGGGAGAACATTACTGATTCATTCACAGTTGCAAGTCTCAGCTGGGGAGAGCTATCATTACAATCTTTTCTTACTTTGCGGGGAGTGAAAGCACTTTAGCCATATTCTTCAGCTGAATCTACCTTTGTACCTGGTGGATAGAGCAACTGTAAAGCTTGGACAAATTTTATTTTCCCCTGTTTTTGATATTACCAGTAATCGTTTTTGTTTCGCATGTAAATTTTTGTGAGCAGCAATTAATGTCAAATGCATATATCAAAAATGAACATTGGACGTTCTTTGCAAAACAAAACAGAAGAAGAAGAAAAAACAGTTTGAAACTTCCCCGAAAATGAATTATATTGATTTTGAAGTTTGGCCTGTAAATAGGCGTTTTTGTACAAGAGGTTGATGTCCTAGTAAGAGAACGCCACCGAACAGATAGTTTATACATTTTGTGTAAAGGAAAACAAAACAACTATGTGAATAATCCCACTGGGTTCCAACTCTGCTATTGCCTTTATGCCCTCGAGCATGTCATCATTTTGCTACTTGGTTGAAGGTAGATCAGATTGATTAGTGCCATCCGAGCTTGATAGTCAATACCGAAGTCTGGTTTATAGGTGATCCAATGAGACATAGTGTTACGCTTTAATCCCTAATTTTTGCCTGGACCGCCCTTTCGGGTTTTCAGTCCACCGGGATACCCTTTTTTTCCCAAGCCGCCTTTTCAGGTTTTCGACTTGCCGAGTGTACAGATTTTTTCATTTTCATCCCTTATTTTTGCCCGAACCCTTTTGGTTCACCGGGAAGCCCTTATTTTTGCCTAGGCCAGTCGACCTAGCGGGTCGTTGATTACGCGTAGTATCTTTTCACTATGTCTGCATTGACGGGGTGAGGAAGGTCGTCACCATCCATGGTAGTTAGAATCATAGCTCCTCCTGAGAAAATGTTCTTAACCACAAATGGCCCTTCGTAAGTAGGGGTCCATTTTCCCCTGGGATCACTTTGAGGTAAGATGTTACGCTTGATCACCAGATCCCCAACTTGATACTCTTGTCGTCTAACTTTCTTGTTAAATGCCTTGATCATCCGCTTTTGATACGTCTGACCATGACCGATAGCAGTAAGTCTCTTTTCGTCTATTAAGTTCAGCTGATCAAGCCGAGTCTGAATCCAGTCATCTTCACTCAAACCTGCATCCTTCATAATCCGAAGAGAAGGTATCTGAACTTCAATGGGCAAGACTGCCTCCATACCATATACCAAGGATTAGGGTGTTACCCCTGTTGACGTCTGTGCTGAGGTGCGGTACCCATGAAGAGCAAATGGTAACATCTCGTGCCAGTCTTTGTATGTCACCGTCATCTTCTGCACAATCTTCTTAATGTTCTTATTAGTCGCTTCTACAGCCCCATTCATCTTCGGCCGGTAGGGAGAAGAGTTATGATGTTGTATCTTGAACTGTTTGCAGAACTCAATGATCATCTTATTATTGAGATTTGTACCATTGTCCGTAATGATCCTCTCTGGTACACCATATCGACAGATCAGATTATGCCGAATAAATCGTGCAACAGCGTTCTTAGTCACAGTAGTAAAGGAAGCTGCTTCAACCCACTTCGTAAAGTAATCAATTTCTACCAGGATGAAACGATGCTCGTTGGACGCTGTAGGTCTGATCTTGCTGATCATATCAATGCCCCACATTGCAAAAGGCCAAGGTTCCGTCAAGATGTTCAGAGGAACTGGAGGTATGTGCACCTTATCAGCATAGACTTGGCACTTGTGACATGTCCGAGAATGCTGATAACAGTCGGCTTCCATTGTGGACCAATAATATCCTGCCCGTAGGATTTTCTTTGCCATGGTGTGTCCACTAGAATGAGTTTCGAAAGCACCTTCATGTAAATATTCCATGATATTTTCTGCCTCGTTCTTATCCACACAATGCTGCAAGGTTGAATCATGGTTACGCTTGTAGAGTATGCCATTACTGATGAAGAACTTCGCCGCGAACCTCCTCAGAAACTTCTTGTCATTAACAGATGCACCCTCGGGGTATTCTTGAGCCTCAAGATACCTCTTCACCTCATGAAACCAGGGATTTTCTGTTACCTCTTCAGTCTCAATGTCACAGCAATATGCAGGTTCGTCCAATATTTCAATGATAATCTGGGGAGCTTCGTTGTCTCAATTGACTCTGAACATAGAAAACATCGTAGCCAGCGCGTCTGCCAGCTGATTCTCCTCTCTAGGGAAATGTTCAAAGGTTATCTCCTCGAAATGGGGAAGCAACGTCAATACACACTCCTTGTAAGGAATAAGATTAGGTTGTTTCGTATCCCACTCGCCTTTGATATGGCTGATAACGAGAGCGGAATCTCCGAAAACACTTAAGAACTTAATCCTTAGGTCAATTGCTGCTCGAAGACCCATAATGCATGCTTTATACTCCGCCATGTTATTGGTGCAGTTAAAACACAGTCGGGCGGTGAACGGAGTATGAGAGCCTCCAGGAGATATGATCACGGCGCCAATGCCATTACCCAAAGCGTTTGAAGCTCCATCAAATTACATAGACCATCGGGATCCTTCCTCAGGTCCTTCATCCGGTCCAGGTGTCTCACAGTCAGTTACTATCATGATATTCTCGTCCGGGAATTCAAAGTTCATAGACTGGTAATCATCCACTGCCTGATGTGCCAAATGGTCGGCCAACACACTCCCCTTGATTGCCTTTTGGGTCGTATACTGGATGTCATACTCAGTCAAGATCATCTTCCATCTTGCTATTCTTCTGGGCAAGGCAGGCTTCTCAAAGATATACTTTATTGGATCCATCTTTGATATCAATAGAGTAGTGTGAGTCAGCATATACTGTCTCAGCTGGAGAGCAGCCCATGCCAAAGCGCAGCAAGTTTTCTCGAGCAACGAGTATCGGGTCTCGCAGTCAGTAAAATTTTTGCTAAGGTAATAAATAGCATGCTCTTTTCGGCCAGACTCGTCATGCTGACCCAACACACACCCCATTGAGTTGTCGAGTACTGTCAAGTACAAGATCAAAGGTCTCCCTTTAACTAGAGGCATCAGAATAGGTTGCTCTTGGAGATACTCTTTGATCCTTTCGAAAGCGGCCTGACATTCATCATTCCATCTTACCACTTGATTTTTCTTCAATAGCTTGAAGATTGGCTCACAAGTAGCAGTCAGGTGTGAGATGAATTGGGCGATGTAATTCAAACGTCCTAGAAAGCCTCTGACTTCTTTTTTTGTTCGGGGAGCTGGCATTTCCTGTATAGCCTTCACCTTTGCAGGATCTACTTGAATACCTTTATCACTTACGACGAATCCCAACAGCTTACCGGATCTCACCCCGAAGGTGCACTTGTTCGGGTTTAACCTCAGCTTGTACAACTTCAATCTGTCAAATAATTTCTGAAGGTGGTCGAGATGTTCTTCCTCGGTCTGGCATCTTGCAATCATGTCGTCAACGTATACCTCAATCTCATGATGGATCATGTCATGGAACAAAGCGACCATGGCGAACTGATACGTTGCCCCAACATTTTTCAATCCGAAAGGCATGACCTTGTAGCAGAAGGTACCCCATTGAGTAACAAAGGTTGTCTTCTCCATGTCTTCGGGATACATTTTAATCTGATTATAGCCGGAGAAACCATCCATAAAGGAGAAGACTTTATGTTGAGCGGTGTTGTCAACCAGAACGTCAATATGAGGCAGAGGGAAATCATCCTTGGGGCTTGCCCTATTAAAATCCCTATAGTCAACACACATTCGAACCTTACCATCCTTCTTTGGTACAGGAACCACGTTGTCCACCCACTGTGGGTAAGAAGTAACTGCTAGAAAACCGGCATCAAACTGTTTCATAACTTCAGCCTTGATTTTCTCAGATATATCCGGGCGCATTCGGCGAACTTTATGTTTTACTGGAGGACAGTCTTCCTTGGTAGGCAGGCGGTGAACCACAATATCGGTATCCAACCCAGGCATGTCTTCATAAGACTAAGCAAAGATCTCAACGTAGTCACGCAGCATCTGAATCAACCGTTGCTTCACACTAGGCTCCAGATTTGCACCAACCTTGACCTCTTTCTTGTCTACCTCTGTGCCCAGATTTACTGTTTCCACTGGCTCCTCATGCGACTGTATGGCCCTCTCTTCATGAAGTAGTAGTCTAGCAAGTTCACCAGGCACTTCGCAATCATCTTCACCTTCGTCTTCGGCTAAGTTGATCGGACTTTCGAAGTCATAACTGATAGTAGCAGAGTCGTTACCAGTGAGATCCAGAGTGGATGTTGACCTGTATATGTGAGTGTGCGTAAAATAGTTGTTTTGCAATATATAATAAAAGAAAAACAAGGAGCGCAAAATTTGAAATGCAAGAACGTCCAATGCTTTTATTAATGATATATGTAGATGACACACATAAAGCCCTCACAAATGAAGCCACGGTGCCCCAGGTAAGACAACGGGCCTTAAAGTTTAAAACATTGTCTGTTACAAATTCAAAAAAAAAAGTCTCATTACTGGGTAATAAAAGAAATTGGGATGAAGTCCTTTGCCGTCCAATTTCTTAATCCACCGTCGGTCGTTGGGTAAATCCAACTGTCAAACTCAGACTCTTCAACATCGTCTTCAATGGCATTCACTCCTGAATTGCTGATGAACAGGGGAGGCTTTCCGTTTCGTGCACTCCGAACAACCCTTTGAGCTTCTGCAGTGAAATCCAAACCAAACTTGTTAGTCTTATGTGCAAAATTAGGGAGTCGGCCCCAATTTGCACACCCACCTTTCTCAACAACAGCCCGGGCATCCTTGAGGGAAGCCATCTTCATTGGAGGATCTTCAACAACAGTTTCAGTTGATTCCAACGTCTGGGGAACTTCTTTAAAATGTTGGAACGGGGTCTCAATGAACTCCCCGTCCATTTCCACATACCGAAAAGAGTTGAGGTGGCTCACCATGTACTCCTCTTCCCCTCATACTGTAACAATTTTACCTTTGACTGGGTATTTCAGCATCTGGTGGAGTGTAGACGTTACTGCCCCGGCTTTGTGGATCCACGGACGACCCAGCAAACAAGAGTAAGATGGTCGAATGTCCATCACATAGAATGTAGATGCGAAAACCCGAGAACCAACCTTAATCGGAATATCCACTTCTCTGTGTACCATTCTCTTGGACCCATCAAAGGCCCTGACTACAATGATACTTGGTTTTAGCTCCAACCCTTCATAGTCTAACCGGTCCAGCGCTTTCTTGGGTAACACATTCAGCGATGACCCAGTATCCACCAATACGTGAGCTAGAGTAGTGCCCCTGTACTCAATGGAGACATGCAGGGCGTCATTATGATTCTTCCCCTTAGTAGTCAAGTCGGCATCGGAGAAACCCAACCCATTATCCGCTGTCAGACTAGCCACACAATCTTTAAACTGATCAGCTGATGTTTCTTGCGGTACGTGTGCAGTCTTCAGGAAAGCAATCAGAGCCTTGGCATGGGCCTCTGAGCATAGCAACAGGGACAACATAGAAATTTTGGACGGGGTTTGCCCCAGCTGCTCGACTATATTGTAGTCACTCTTTTTGATGATCTTCAAAATTTCCTCCATCTCTTGTCTAGAGGCTTCAACAGTAATCTTCTTTGGTGCCTCCGTCTGGGTAGGCTCACCGGTGGTCCCTTTGCCCCGAGTATCAGATGACTCAGCAACAGGGGTAAGAATTGGAATTTAAACAGGGACAGTAGCAGGTGTACTGACAGGCTTAATAACAACAGGCTCCAGGACAGTTGGTGTAGAGATCTCAGGGGAGAAAAGTCTTCTGTTGCGGGTGACTTTACTAGATCCAACAATATTGCTAACGTCAGTATCAACATTCAAATCTTGTTTAACTCCGTGATAGTACACATCAACCCCGTAGTGCCATGGGACAACTTTATTTGATGTATAGGGGATAGGCCCAGGAATGGTGATGATCAACGGTGCAATTCTCGGAACGGATGTAATTATAACAGGCTTTCTCGTGGAAGCCTTGGAAGAATTTTCGAAAATGGTGATTATAGCAACATCTTCAGTAGGAATCAAAGGAACAAAAGTCTTCTCAAACAGAATTTCTTTATTATCCATCAGGCGTGGGACACCTGACTTCAAAAGATGGCAACCGGTAGGTAGGACGGAACACATACGGCAACCTTCATCACAGCCCGAAAATAAACCGGCTAACAGAAGGTTCTTCTTCACAGTCATCAATGGAGTAACAATGTATTTCACAGAAACCACAAACGAGTCTTCATCTACAGCGTTTACTTCATTCTTGGGTATAGGAGCAGTCACAACATTAGGCCTTTCAGGCGCTTCAAACTCAATCTCCTTAGCATCAATCAAGTCCTGTACCTTATTCTTCAAAACCCAACAGTCATTCGTATCGTGCCCCGGGCTATCAGAATGAAAAGCACAACGGGCGTTCGGGTTGTACATCAGTGATGTCGTATTGGGAGTCTTCGGAGCCTCCTTTGGAATCACCAAGTTGGTCTTCAACAGCTGCGACAAAATCTGGGATAAAGTCATATTGAGCTGAGTGAATTGTCTTCGTGGCCTCTCGGCCCTTGACTGATTGTTGCGCTGAGGAGCAACAACAGGTCTCGATATAACCACCACATTGACTGCCTGGCGGCGTTCAGGTATATTATGGATTTTTGAATTGTAAACAACACTGGACTCCTTCTTAAAAGGCTTCTTCTCGGTGCTTGATGAAGCACCCTTCTGCATTTTACCAGATTTGGTACCGGCCTCAATTCTTTCCCCGATCATAATCAGCTCTGTAAACCCGGACGAAGAACTCCCAATCAGATGGTTGAAATATGGACTAGACAAGGTCCCCAGAAACATATCCAATAGCTCCCTATCAGCCAAGAGTGGTTGCACTATTCCAGCAAGGTCCCTCCACTTCTGAGCGTAGTATTTGAAACCTTCGCCCGCACCCATAGACATACCCTGGATTTAGGTACGCGTGGGAGCGAGGTCGGCATTGTATTGGTACTTCTTGTAGAAAGCAGCAGCCAAATCCTCCCAATTACGGATACTAGCTCCTTCCAGCTGGTAAAACCATTCCAGTTGAGTCCCTGAGAGACTGTCTTGAAAGAAGTGGATCCAGAGATTCTTGTCAGCGGTGTATGGCTGGATCTTTCTAACATACGAGCGGAGGGACAGCTTTGGGCAAGAAACCCCGTCGTATTTAGCAAAGATCGGTGCTTTAAACTTGTGGGGAATTACCACCTCAGATTACAAACCCAGATCACCAAAGTCCAGACCAGGCACTTTCTGAACTTCCATCGCGCTCAACCGATCTTCCAGTTGTTTATATCTATCCTCAGCCAGAGGATACTGGTCTTCGTCAAAGTCTGTCTCGTTGTCAGAGTCCACAGGGCTAGGAGCCCTCCTTTCTTCCTGATTTTATCCCCCTCCAGATGAGTGGGTCAAATCAACCTCTTCTTGCAAATTGTTTCCGGATCGGCGACCCATATTCAATAGGACCGTCTTCTTCTTTTTCTTCTTCTTCTCTTTCAAGATAAGGGTCTTCAGATCTTGCTGACCCTTAGCCAAACTCATGAACAATTCCTGGAACTAGGCGTTTTGAGCTTGCAGAGCCTTGATGGCTTGTTCAGTTGATCTTTCAGAAGACATGATGCTGAAATAAACAACGAAGAAGATGAGAAAAACCTGTAAGGGTACCGGTTATGAGGTTCATGGGAATGATATGCGCGTGATATGATTTCAAAGACTTTAGGGATTCAAATTCGTAAACCACAATGAACCACACTTTTATTAGATAAACTTGAAATTCAATTGTTCAACAGATGCCTTTAAGGCGTTACAAGAAAGAAAAACTGAAAAGTAAATCAAAACTTAGAAATAACAAAAGACAATCAGCGCTCCCATGGTCATTTCCCGTCGGTGCATACATACTCGTTGAGGATCTTTTCATTCTCCAATTGCCTTGTCAACTTTTGAATCTTCTGCTCTTGCTCGTGATACTTTTCTCCGTAAGTATCCCTCTCTTCTCTCAGCTGCATCCAAGATCTCTTTAATGCCCCAATGTCAGTAGGCATGTATGGATGGAGGGTGGTAGGAGGAACCCCTTCTTCATTAGCAACCTCAACAGTTATAGGCAAGACGGCTTCGTACGGCATTCCCAGCTTTTGGGCACGGATTCGAACCCATCAGAGATATGGCTCCATCGGAAGAGAAGTCTTTGCACCTAGCTCGTGTGGATCAGACCTGTGTACTCTATCCCAAGCTCGTATGAACCTGCGGCGTTGCTCGTCACTATCCCCTTGGAAATCAAAGACAATACTTGGCATTATCAACTCATGAGGTCCTTCCCTCCTAGCTCGCCCAAACTGACGTAAGGCCAAGCACGGATTATAGGTGATTCCTCCATGGGTTCCTAGCAGTGGAACATTGGGGTATTCCCCACAGCGATCAATAATTGCCACATCTTCCATGCCCTTAATAGTCCAGATGATGTCCATGTGAGAGAGGGACATAATCCTGTAGGCCCAACCCATGCCTTCCTTTTTCTTCAAAACTGATTTGGGGAGGTGAGAAATAAACCACCTCGCCAGCAATGGTGCACAGCATATAAGGGTTCCCCATTTCCGAGCAGTACGGGCATAAAGAGAGTGCAAAATGTCACCCAAGAGAGTGGGCACAGGATTACCGGACATAAAAATCTTCACGGAGTTCACGTCGACGAAAGATACTGAGTTAGGAAACAACACCAAACCATATATGAGAAGAGCCAGAATGTCTTCAAATACCTGGAAGTCTAGACTGTCCCAGAACTGATTAGCCTTACCAACCAAGAATTTAGTCAAGAAGCCCTTTGTTCCACTACGAGTTTCCCAATTAGACATTACCTCAACGTTTGTCAGATGGAGGGCTGAAGGAATCTCTTCCGGCCTAAGGACTTTCTTCCAACCTGTGAACGGGGTCTGCTCCAGAACAGAGATACCAAGTAGATCAGAGAACTCTTCCAAGGTAGGGACCAACTGGTAGTCCGGAAAAGTAAAGCAGTGGTACAGTGGATCAAAGAACTGGACTAAGACACTCATCATTTGTTCATCCATCTTAGAAGTGACCAAACCAAGGAGGTGCCCATGTCTTCTGATAAAGGAGGAAGCATCTGAAACCTTTGCAACCAATTCCTTAAGCTGAGTGGGAACCTGGACAAAGTTGATCCGAATAGTGTTTCTACGCATGGGTGTCATGACCTACAAAATAGAACAAAGATGAATCCCTCTTGTCTTTGAAATAGGTTAGTCCAATGCAATATGCATGCAATGTCATGATGTCATGATGTCATAATAGAAAACACACCACAAGTATCCACAAATAGCAAACATGGTAAGGGAAAACAAGTCACACAGATAACCCTTAGATTTCGGGCTGGCAAGGAGCTTAGGTACTACCCTCTTTTAGTTCAGTTGGTTCAAACTTGTCCTAGAAATAGTAACCGAGTTCTAGAGGATCTCAATATCACTGACCACCCTCGATCAGTCATAATTCCAGTTTAGCAACCTTTTCTTGCAGCCGGAATCATAGCGAGAGTTTGGTCTTAATGAGTGTAGCATACTGCTACTGTTCTATGGCCAAGTTGGTCAATTATAGGTGCTAAGGTCAGTTGGTGCTTAATGACCCCTTAGAAGACCCATATTCTCCTCATTACGCCACAAGGGATATCGGTACAAACTAAAGTGCCACACCAACGTAGCTACTGCTTCAACCATATCGGTCTACGCCGTACAGTTCCCTTACAGTTTATTGCTACTTACCTAAAGGGTATCCCCCAGATCCGGGTTAGGATCTATAGTAACTCCGATTCAAGCCCACAAAGATAAAGCATACAAATCAAGCAATTGAAAACATTATGAATTATTCCTAAGGTACACCTTACTTATTAAGCATCCCCAGTAGAGTCACCAGTTCTGTGATACGGTGGGAAGAACTGACTGTTTTTTGGAATGCTGGTTTGCGTTGTGTTTTTTGTTCGCAAAATGTCGCGGTAAGCAAGAGTCGCCACCGAACTTTATTTTATCCAACAAGGAAAGGAAAACAGCACAGAAAAATTCCTTTTTTGAGATATTTCTCGGGTTCGGGGGATAGATTATAGAAAGAGAAGGTATTAGCACCCTTTCTATCCGTGGTTATCCACGGGCTCTTAGGTACTTGCTCAATTGTTCTCAAAATTGCTTTCTTGGTGCTTGTGGGTTTTGAAAAAGTTTTTATTTGAAACTTCGATTTAACTCTTGCTTTTGTCCTCAAGAGCGTATGAAGTGTTTTTGAAAACTTTGTTTGAAAAGGAGTGTAAGTGTGAAAAAGATTTTGTTTTTTGAAAGAGCAAGTATCTAAGAACCATCTACCTACTCGAAAAAGGAATTGTTCTATGCTAATTTCCTTTAGACAATGCTATCCCACTATTAGTGAGTAGGTAGCACCTTCACCAAAGAAATGTTAGGACGACCTCTAAAATGACCTATACTCAATGACCGTGTACGAAGGCAACCAAGTGGGGTATACCCTAAGAGTGCGCATGTGCGAGTGTGTCGTTTTCAGTTATTTTCATCTTTATACATGTTAAGGGTGATCTAATTTGATTTTAGGTTAAAACATTCAGTCTTGTCATGCAACCCTATTATCAAACATCTAACAGTTATAATTTGCGGAAATAAAATGCAGAATTTTAAATTACAAGGCGTCGGGTATTTACATCGCCAAAGACAAACCCTTTGAAAAATAAAATAAAGCGATAAAAATAATTAAATGTCCTATTTAATTATTACAATCCGGAAGCAGGTACATTATTGAATAAAAATAAATAAAGTGCGCGAGAAATTAGATCGAGTGCAAGATTTAGGGTTTTGACCCTTTTGAAAGAAAATGCCATCTTTTTATTGTTTTTTTATTTGAGAAAAGAAATTAAACCTAAATTAATTACTAAATCAATTATAAAATAAATTAATTAATGAAGAAATAAATCATGAATATTTTGGATTTTTGTTATTTTTAAGAAAGAAATAAAATTAATTAAATTAGTAATTAATACCTAATTAAATCTAATTAATTATTTATTTGCAAAATAGGTTAAAGTTATTCTAGAATCAAAACCTAAATTAATTAATTAGTGTTTATTATTGAAAATAAAAGTTAAAATTTGATTGGATAAAAGAAATATTTTTGTGTGGTTTTATTTGATGAAAAAAAGAAGGAATTTTGTGATTGGTTAGAAAACTAAATAAAAATAATAAAACAATTAATAAAACAAAATAAAATAAATAAAAGAGAGAGGGGGGTGTTGGGCCTGATTTAAGAGTGTGAGTAGAAATTTCATAGGCCCAACAAAGTTGATCTGTTTGACCATCTGAGATCCAGTGTGGGCATGTTGACTTGGCCTTTGATGGACTTCCAGTCATGGACCACCAGATCTGGCCATTGGCCATCTGGCGTCTAGATGGGTGAGGGAGCATGGTAGATTGCAAGCTTGTATGCGCATGTGATAACTTGAAAAGAAATAATAAAATACAAAGTGCTGGAGGCAGGGATCGAACCCCTGACCTCCAGCCACTAACGCCTTGGAAGCTGACGTGCTGGCCACTGGGGCACGGTGTTGTGTTTGTTATAATAATATGAATGATATATATTATATAAAAAACAAAACCATTGCCAGACAATAATAAAAATGCGCGTAATATTTGAATGGTTCAGTAATGGGATGCCACGCATCATCCCCAACCTCTCGTCCGTGGCTAAAACGCCAAATACCTATACCAACGGACAGAAGCCCGTAGCTACAGGCATGTCCATCTCCAAAATCCGCTACAGGCCACAAAATGGATTTCAAGGGCATGGTTGTGTTCGTCTCACCCTCCCGGTCACAACCATGTCTTTCATGGGGGTCAATTGTACCTGGAATAAAAATGCCCAAAAATGCAGACCAAACCCTAACAATGGTGGTTTGCAATACAGATCATATAAATGAAATCAAATGATGCAAAAAGTTTGGAAATGTTCTTGTGATTATGAATATGCCATTAGTTTTCTCAAATGATGCAAGAATAAACCAAATCGAATTCAAGAACAGGGGTCATTTTCGTGAGACTTACAACGCGTATATAGGCCTGAGGATGCGTGTTTTTGATCCAGGTAGCTTGTGGGAATGCCCAGGAATCGATTGGGACAAGTCTTGATCCTTGAAAACGCCTCTAACCTGGATTTCGATCTCAAGCTTTTTTGTGATTTTTTCAATTTTTGTTCTACCTTTTCCAACAGTTTCCAACCCTTATTTCGTGTGCTTTAGCTTCCTTATGTATCACTCAGTGCATTAGGTTTACAAACTTGGTACAAATCTCCCTCTATCAATGACTTTGATGTGGATTTGATTCTTCCATTAAATCTTTCCAAATTTGCCTAATTCCAATCTTTTTGCACATGATTTGATTTGATACGAATTTGATGATGATAATAGCTGTAATCAAAGCCTAAAATAGCCAAAAGATCATGTGTTATCAAAGCTTTAGATTTTATATGATTTTATTTGATTTAAAATAAATTAATTCAAATAAAAACCAAATTAAATAATAAAAATGTGTTGTGGAGACATGGCTGAAGCTAGGGCACGTGGGAAATGATGAAAACTCAAATCAAGTGAAAAAGAATGGGCCCATTTGACAAAATTTGAAGTTTTGGGGATAGTTGACTTTTGGCAATTTTGCAAAAAGGTCCAACTTCAATAATGCATAACTTCTTCAATTTTGAACTTTTGAAAGTGTTCTTGGACTTTTTATAAATCTTGTGGTGTCCTATAACCAACGCTTTTGGTCTCATCTCATTTTGATATTCCATGTTCAAGTTATAAGCTTTGGCAAAAAAGGTGTTTTTATTGACTTTCAAAAATAACCTATAATGTCCAAATTCATAACTTCTTGTGAGTGCATTTATTGATCTTGGGGTATAAAGATGGATTGTAGGTAATTTTATCCTATTCAAAATGAGCTTTGGATGGGTCATTTCTCATAAAGTTTGAGAAAGTTATGCTTGGTCAAAGTTGAGTTGACTTTTCCTACAAAACTCTAATTTAGCAACTTTTGAGTCTTGAATGATTTTGAGCAATCCTTGATGAATCATGATCAAACCTTGATCAAATGATTAAATATCCTACAAAATGAGAATGTTGACAAAAAATCTTGAAGTTTGACTGTATATAGGTCACATTTGACTTTTGCCCTAACACAGTCGATTTTTGGACCTTTGAGCAATTGACTGAGCAAACTTTCTCTGCAAGGCTTGAAATTTGACATGGATGATCTTGAGAACATATTAGTACATTAGGTAGTACTTGACGTCATTTGGACTTAAGGATCTTGATGGAACACAAAACCCTAATTTGGGGTTGACTGCCTTAGGAGATAGCTTGTCTGACCAACTCTTGAACAACCTTGAGCAACTTGGAGATTCTTCTTGCAATGTTTTGAGAAATATGGGAGGATAAATTTTGGGGTACAACTAATCAAAAATCAAACATCAAAAATATTTTTTATAAAAAATATTTTATTGATTAATTAGTTTAATTAAATTAGGGTAATTTAATGTCTTTTTATTATAATTCAAAATAATTAGAATCAGGGTTTAACTTTGTACTTAACCTAAATTTCCCTCAAAAACAACATAAATATTTTCTCAAATTAGATTTTTAGGTCGTCTAATTATTTCTCGCATTTAAATTTCCGCGCGCTTTTAATTTTCCTTTTTTATTATTATTTGTAATTGCCCCGAGTTTGTAATAGATTTAAATAGGGTTTTAATTCCGCATTTTATTTTTAGTCAAAGTAATTATGTATCTGCCCAAAGCCATGTAATAATTAGGACTCTAACTTCTCGCATTTTAATTTCCGCAAACTATAAACTGCTTAGATGTATGTATAGGATTGTATGGAAAGACGAATTGACATTAAAATAGTAGAAAACCCTAATTATGCAAAGATAATTAATTGAAAAATACACTTGCACATGCTCACTCCTAGGGTTTACTCCACTCTGGTTGCCTCTGGTGAAAGTGTCTCTCCAACTAAAGGACCTGGCATTAAGGGTTCGTGAAAGTTCTCATTTCACTAAAAAGAATGGTCAGATGCTCAATTTGGTCACTGCAAAACCTGATGAAGAGTTATTAAAAGTGTTGTTTCAGTTCTTTGATCATGTGCACCATTGTTTCACCTTCTCGGATTACCAGCTAGTACCTACTATGGAGAAATTTTCTCAGTTGTTAGGGGTACCTATTCTTGATCAGTTACCTTTTAACGGTACGGAAGAACATCCAAAGCCTGAAGAGATTGCTAGAGCTCTGTCCTTACAACAATCTGACGTAATGACAAATTGGGAGACTAGAGGGAATGTCCAAGGAATTTCGGTTAAGTTTCTATTCGAGAAGGTATACCATTTTTGGGATACCCTAGATTTACAAGCTTTCGAAGAGGTGCTGGAACTTCTCATTTACGGGACTGTACTTTTCCCTAATGCGGATCAACTCGTAGATGTGAGTACTATTAAGGTTTTTCTGTCTCATAACCCAGTGCCTACATTACTCAGGGATATTCTGCACTCTCTGCATGCTCGCACTCTAAAGAGAAGGGGACCCTCCTGTGTTGCACTCCTCTATTGGCTAGGTGGTTTATTTCGCACCTGTCTAAGTCTGTTTTGAAGAACGAGCGGGGTTTGAAATGGTCTCGTAGGATGATGTCCCTTAAGAATTTAGACATTCATTGGTGTTCATGGTTCTCGGAAGATATTACCATCATAGATGGCTGTGGTGAATTCCCTAATGTCCCTCTCTTAGGAATTAGGGGAGGAATCACTTACAACCCTTGTTTGGAACTGCGTCAGTTTAGTTATGCGAGAAGAGATGGTCCTCACGACACGCTTATCCGTGGAATCGCCTTCAACTATGAGAATTATGCTCAGGGGTACTGTAGGAGGTTCATAAAAGCTTGGGGCATGGTGCATAAAATTGATACCAGGACGCTAGGGCACAAGAATTCCATTCCTCTAAAGCCTTATCTCCAGTGGATACGAGCTCGGGCCCAAAGCCTTATGATTCCTTATCCAGCTGTCCTACCAGTAACTGGAGCCATCTATTGAAGGAGATACTACTTCACTTGGTCGTCATCTTGACATGCCAACCGATCATGAAGAGTTACAGAAGTCCTAGGTTCAACTCAAAGAGGAGCGGGACACGTTTGAAGCTCAGTTCTATGCTAGCGAGAAGAAGGTCCTAGAGCTCACTAGGCTACTTCATGAAGAAAGGAACATAAATGCCTACATCATGCCAAAGAGAATGCGCTCCTAGGAGACTTAGTTTCTTTTTTTTTTTCCTTTAAGTTTTGTTTTGTTTAATTGTAAGCATAAAAGGCATTCTTTGTAACAATTCGAACTTATAAATGCAATTAAAGTATGTTTCTTTTGGATCAACAAATCTGAGCCTTTAAGAATCCTTGAAATCATTGCATACGCATCCCATTCATAGCATCGCATAAACAGGTACCATTACAGGTTTCTCATCTTCTTCGCTGTTTATTTCAGCAGAAATGTCTTCCGAACAAAGCATCAAGGATCTTCAGGCACAAAATGCCCAGTTCCAACAGATGTTCATAAATCTGGCAAAAGGGCAGGAGGATCTGAAGGCCATCATCCTGAAGGAGAAAAAGTAAAAAGAAAAAGGCCTTCGTTATTCTGAATATGGGCAGAAGGTTTAGGGGACCGTTGAAGCAGTAAGTCGATCTGACCTCTTCATCCAAAGAAGGGGAGAATCAAGAAGAATAGACAAGAGAAAAGGACCCCAGTCCTGAAGTTTTTGACAATGACACAGATTTCAATGATGAGTAGTATCCCCTTACTGAGGATAGATACAAGCAATTGGAATATCTTCTGAGTGCTATGGAAATTTAGAGGATACCTAGGTTGGATTTCGAAGAATTGGGATTGGTGTCGGGAGTGGTCATCCCGCAAAAGTTCAAGTCTCCAATTTTTGCTAAGTAGGATGGGGTGTCTTGCCCAAAACTCCATCTCGGCTCCAACGTCAGAAAGATCCAGCCCCACACTGCTGATAGAAATTTATGGGTTCACTTCTTTCAAGACAGTTTGTCAGTGACTCAGCTTGAATGGTTCTACCAACTGGAGAGAGCCAATATCCAAAATTGGGAAGATCTGGCTGCTGCTTTTTATAAGCAGTATCAATATAATTCCAACCATGCTCCTACTCGTACTCTACTCCAGAGTATGTACATGGGTGCAAGTGAAGGCTTTAAGGACTATGCACAGAAGTGGAGAGACTTGGCTGGAAGAGTCCAACCCCCATTGTCTGATAGGGACTTGGTCGATATGTTTATGGGGACACTATCTGGTCTATTCTTTAATCATTTGATCGACAGCTCATCAGTTGGTTTCACTGAGTTGATCCTAACTGGAGAGAGAGTAGAAGTTGGGATTCGAAGCAGTAAAATACAGAAGGATGCCTCTTCGAGTTCGGTAAAGAAGCCTTTTACTGGTAAAAAGGAAGCTAGTTCCATCTATAGTCCGAGAGGCTAAAGTAGAGCAGAACACTGTCAGATAGTAAGTGCCATAATGATACCTAGGCCTTCAGTTGCTCCACAATGCAACAATCAACAAAGGTCGGAAAGACCACAACGACAGTTTACCCGGATCAACATGACGTTGGCTGAAGTTCTACCCCATTTGCTGAGATCCAACCTGGCGACCTTGAAAGAGGCTCCCAAGAATCCGAACACCATATCTCCCCAATATAATCCAAATGCTCGGCGTGCCTATCATTTTGAGAGTCCTGGCCATGACACCAACGACTGCTGGGCTATAAGAAATAAGGTATAGGATCTGATCGAAGCCAAGGAGATTGAGTTTGATGCTCCGGAAAATCCCAACGTCATAACTGCTCCCATGCCTAAGCACGGTCGAGGAGTTAATGCTGTGGATACCGATCTGTTTGTGACCTTGGTGGATGAAGTTTCTACTCCTCTGATGACGGTTAAGAAAAATTTGTTGTCGGCCGGTTTATTTCTGGGTTGTGGTGAAGGTTTCCCCATGTGTTCATTTCTACCTTCTGGTTGCCATTTGCTGAAGTTAGGTGTTCAGCGCCTGATGGACAGCAAATAAATTTTGTTCGGGAAAACATTGATTCCTGTTGTTCCATTTGAAGACATCACTATTATAACCATTTCCGCCAGTCCTTCCAAGGTCTCCTCAAGAAGACCTGTTAGGATTACATTTGTTCCAAGAGTCTCTCCGCTAATAATCATCGTTCCTGGTCCTGTCTCGTATGCCTCAGACAAAGCTGTCCCCTGGGTGCCGATGTGTACTATCATGGCATCAAACAAGATCGGAAGAATGAAGAGTTTGATCCTAATTTCAGTAACATTGTCGGGACCAACAAGGTTACCCAAAGTGGAAGGGTCTTCTCTCCCGAGATTCCCCTAAAGACTGTCAATAGGGCTATTGTTATTCCATTTGCTATCCCTACTGGTGCTTCAACTACTACTCCCATTCTTACTCCAGTTATCACTCCCGCCGTCAAGTCATCTGGTACCCGAGGCAAAGAAGTTATAGGTGAGCCTGCCCGGATGGAGGCGCCTAGAAAAATTATCGTGGAAGCCTCTAAGCAAGAGATAGTGGAAATACTGAAAATAATCAAAAAGAGCGACTACAATGTGGTCGAGCAGCTGGGGCAGACCCCCTCAAAGATATCCATGTTGTCGTTGTTGTTGTGCTCCGAGGACCATGCGAAGGCTTTGATTGCATTCCTCAAGACTGCACATGTGCCGCAGGAGACCTTCGTCGATCAATTCAAAGACTGTGTGGCCAGCCTAACAGTTGATATTGGACTGGGTTTTTCAGATGTAGACTTGACACCGAAGGGGAGGAAGCATAATGATGCTCTGCATGTCTCGATTGAATGCAGGGGCACCACTATGGCTCATGTGCTGGTAGATACTGGGTATTCACTGAATGTTTTGCCTAGGAGGGCATTGGATTGGTTGGACTTTGAGGGATTGACCTTAAAGCCCAGTAACATTGTGGTGAGGGATTTTGATGGGTCAAAGAGAATGGTGCATGGGGAAGTGGATATCCCCGTAAAAGTAGGTTCCCAGACTTTTGAGTCCACTTTCTATGTGTTGTACCCCAAAATTTGCCCTCCCATATTCTTCAAGAATTTGCCAAGTCAAAGCTTCAAGATCCCCCAAGGGTTGCACAGTCAAGGGCCTCCTAAACAGGCAAAATTAGGGTTTTGGTTCTGATCAAGAAAATGAAGTTTCCAAGGGTCCAATCAAGTCCCACATGCCTATAAATATGGTCAAGCATCCTCATACCAAGTTTCAAGACTCTCAGCACAAAATTGCACAGTCAAAAACCCTAATTGCACTACAGTCAACTGTAGGGGCAAAATGGTCATTTGACAGTCAAAAATTCAAATTTTTGGTCAACATCTCATTTTGAAGCCACAAACATCATTTGATCAATGCTTGATCATGATTCTCAAAGCTTGGCTCAAAAATCATCAAGATGCAAAAGTTTCCTTATTTGGACAGCTGAAAAAGTCAACTGTAAATTGACCAGGGCATAACTTTCACATGGATTATCAGAAAAATTCCATCCAAAGCTCATTTTCAAGATAAAGACATTTCCAACAACTCCTCTTCATACTTCAAGTCCAAGAAATGCCCTCACAAAAAGTTATCAATTTCAACATTATAGGTCATTTTCAAAAGTCAACAAAAAGGGACTTTAAGTCAAAGGCCATAACTTGAGATTGGTAAATCAAAATGACATGGGACCAAAGACATTGGTTAGAGGACTCAAAGAACTTTCCAAAATGTCCAAGAACATGAGAAAAGCTTAACATTTGAGCAAGTTATGCCTTGTAGAAGTTGGGAAATTTTTGGATATTTTGAAAAGTCAACATTGGTTCAAATGACCTAAAATTGCTAATGGGCCTCTTTTTCTTCCACAATTCATCATCCAAGGCATGTGCACGACCACTTTGCCCAAAGGGAAGTTTTTCTTCATTTTTATTTATTTATTTGTATTTTTATTATTAATAATTCATTTAAATTAATTAAAATACATGAAAAATGTTAAACCTACTATTTCAAATCTTTTTGTGCATAAAACATCTCAATATTTCGTGCAAAATCAAATTAGGTAAGAATTGAAGTTGATTGGATATGATTGAGAGCTAAAAAGCATGAAAAAAGATTGAAAAAATTATGGTTTGCAAATCAAATCTTTTTTACATCAATGCATGGATTTTGATCAAGTTTCTTAACCTAAAACACTCACACATAAGTACACAATCAAGACCTAATGCTCATTACCAAAAAGCTGCGCAAGAACCTGAAGAACAAAACTTGAATTTTTGCTTAAGAATTCCAAATCTGAAAACACACTTGCAGGTCGATTGAAGCCAAGAAATTTATTCCATTGCATCCCTGGGACATCAAGCAACGTACCTGGATCAAGAACACCAACTCTAACGCCCTAAATCATTGTACAGAATCGAATTTTTTCTCATAAAAATGCATATTTGTGTTTTAACTTTGAGACATTTTCATGGCATTTTGTTTGTGTATTCATACTGAGTGATGTATTCTGAAGCTAACCATATGGATTAATTGCATTTTTATACACTATATGCAAATATGCCATTGTTGTTTTTTTAGGGTTTGTGAAGCTTTGAATTAGGGTCTTTTAATTAAGGAACAATTGGCACATGGGACCTAGGCCATTCAACTCAGCGCTCTTGGACGGTCTCAAAATGCACCTCGCGCTCAATTTATGAGCCTCCACAAGCTATTCGCTATTTTTCAGAAAGGGGCATAAGGGAACGTTTACAAAACCGTGGCCTATGTTCTTTGTGTTTCAGAAAAAAAATAAACAGTGGGGAAGACGATGAAGTGGCAAGCGTGGGTTGGTCCGTTCAAAAATTCGCGCTAATTCTCCACTAACGCGTTGTTTTATTTTATAAATTTTGTTTGTTATTCAATGTACAGAAAACGTGAATAGCTCCATTGGCAGGCATAAGCGCTGGTAACCTCCAGGACCTGGGTTCGATCCCAGGTCCCCACCCCTTTCCAATAATATTTTTTCAATTGTTATCCTGTGCAGGTTCAATCCAAAGGAATACCATACACGCTTCCATCCAACGCGCCACTTGGTCAATCTCATTCATCCAAGGGCTCAGATCTAAAGAACATGGAGGACCCTAGTCAAGGATACCACACGCGTCTTGGAAAAGTCAAAGAGGCCAAAGTTATTGGGCTTAAATTACTAACCATTCACCTCACAACTGGGGACAGCACCCCCTAGGTTTGCAAACCCTTTTTTTTACATTCTTTATTTTTTTCATTATTTTTACTTTCTTTTAATTATTTTTTTAATTAATTTAATATTTTCACAATAATATAAAAAACTCCAAAAAATCAGAAAAAGACAAAAAAAATTAATATTTTTATTTAATGTTATATTTTTGTAAATAAATTGCGTTAATTAATTTTAGTTATTAAATTAGGTTTAATTGTAATATTTGTCTTAATAAAAATCTAAAATTGGTAGAATTAGGGCTTATGATCATTTTTATCTTTTTTTTCTTTTCTTTCATAATAATTAAATATTTCCTATTATTTATTTTTATAATTAAATGGCATGTAAATAATTAGGTTAAATATTAGGTTAAAGTTTAATACTTTCTTAACAAATAAAAATTTTAGAATTAGGGTTAGTTTTCTCAAGTTCATTTAATTCTTTTTTTTCCATTAAAATCTTAAAAAACCAAAAGACAATTTCTTTTCCTCTTAATTTTATTAATTTAATAATCGTTTAATTTAGTTTCATAAAAAAGGGTCCAACGCCCTCGACTTTAATTCTTATTTCAATTCGCATATTTATTTCTTTTTTCTTTTAATATTTATGTATCTCTCCCAAAGCCGTGTAATTAATTTCTCGCACTTTACTTTTCTTTATTTTAATTATTTACTTTCTGTCAAATTGGGTCCTGGAAATTTTGGCGATGTAGACCCGCGCCTTGTAATAGCGTAGGATTTATCTTTCCGCATTTAAATTTCCGCACTTTTAAATTATAATTGCATGAAAGAATGAATGTCTAAATAAAAACAAAAGCGTAGATCACCCATAACATGACAAGACAAAAATAAATGAACATGACACACAAATCACACACCACCCCTAGGGTACGCCTCACTGTTGCCTTGCCTCGAAAGGTGATCGTCGAGTAGAGGATGTCTTAGTAAGTCCTCATGATCTAGGAACCTGGCATGAGGGTAGCTTCTAAGGTGTCTTCCCATTGCTCTGGTGATCACCATGTCCCGAACCTTTGAATTGACCCGAACACCTCCAACGGTGGTGCTACCTACCTCTCAATGGTGGGATGGTACTACTTTAAAGGACATTTACACAGACGAATTCCTTAGGGTAGGTAGACGACTCTAGATACTTGCTCTAATTTCAAAACAAAACAAAAAAATACTTTTCACACCGACACCTTTTCAAAAGCTTTCGAAAGCAATTTTTCAAACACTCTTGAGGACCGATACAAGAGTCGAACTGGAATTTTCAAAGAAACTTTTTAAAACCCACATTGAAAAGCAAACAAACCATTTTTGAAAACACAAATGAGCAAGTATCTAAGAGCCCATGGATAACCATGGATAGAAAGGGTGCTAGCACCTTCCCTTTCTATAACCTACCTCCCGAACTGAGAGCAATCTCTTTAAGGAATTTTTCTGTGCTTTTGTCCTTTCCATTTGGAGAAAATAAAAGACGGTGGCGACTCTTGCTTCCGCGACATTTCGCGAAACCAGCGTTAAACAGTCAGTTCCAGATCCACCGATCACACTATGTAATGGACATCCGACCATCATAGTCTTGTTTGTTAGGTCATCCCTGGATCCATGAAGTTGGGGAAGTTACTTCTACACTGCACCAAATGCTGAAGTATCCAGTAAAAGGGAAGATTGTCACCGTGCATGGTGAGGAGGAGTATATGGTGAGCCACCTCAATTCCTTCAGGTACGTAGAGATGGATGGGGAATTCATAGAGACTCCTTTCTAGAACTTTGAAGAGGTTCCCCATATCTTGGCATCGGCTGAAACTACTACCAACAAACCTCCTCTGAAGATGGCTTCTCTCAAAGACGCCAGAGCGGTGGTTGAAGAAGGTGGGTATACCAATTGGGGACAACTCCCTGATTTTACTCACAAAACTGAAAAGTTTGGTTTGGGCTTTATGTGAGGAGCTCAAAGGGCTATTCAACACGCTCGGGATGAAGGACCTCCCCTATGCATCAACAATCGGGGAATTAATGCCATTGAAGACAACGAGGAAGACTCAGACATTGACAGGTGGATCTACCCAACTACCAACGGTGGACCGAGTAACTAGACGGTTAGGGACTTTATACCAGTTTCTTTTATTCCGCAGTAATTGTCTTACTTGTTTGCGATTTGTAATAAACAATTTAAACTCTACATACTTGTGTCTTGCCCGAGGCACATTGGCTTTGTTTGTGAGGGCTATTATTTGTCATTTCATATATCATCAATAAAACATTGGATGTTCCTTGCATACAAATTTTACGCTCTCTGTTTTTCTTTTCTATTTTCACTTTATCAAAACAGCTATGCTCTTACACACACTCACGTATCATACTGCAGATCCATATCTACTCTGGATCCCATTGATAACAGCTCTGCTACTGTCCATTATGACTTCGAAATTCTGATTAACCAAGCTGAAGACGAAGGTGAGGATGATTGTGAGGTGCCTGGAGAACTTTCTAGACTATTACAACAGGAAGAAAGGGCTATACAGCCTCATGAAGAGCCAGTTGAGACAATAAATCTGGGCACGAAGATAAACAAAAAAGAAAGATCGGTGTAAATCTGGAAGTTAAGAACAAGCAGCGGTTGATAAAAATGTTGCACGACTATGTTGAGATCTTCGCCTGGTCATATGAAGACATGCCAGGTTTAGACACTGATATTGTGGTTCATCGTCTGCCGACCAAAGAAGATTGTCCTCCGGTTAAACAAAAGGTTCGTCGTATGCGCCCTGAAATGTCAGAGAAAATTAAGGCAAAAGTCATAAAGCAGTTCGATGCAGGGTTCTTAGCTGTCACTTCTTATCCACAGTGGGTTGCTAATGTCGTTTCGGTACCTAAGAAGGACGGTAAGGTAAGGATGTGTGTGGATTATAGAGATCTAAACAGGGCAAGCCCCAAGGATGATTTCCCACTTCCTCACATTGATGTTCTGGTTGACAAAATCTTCTCCTTTATGAATGGTTTCTCTGGCTACAACCAAATCAAGATGGCTCCTGAAAACATGGAGAAGATAACCTTCGTCACATAGTGGGGGACCTTCTGCTATAAAGTGATGCCTTTTGGGTTGAAGAATGCAGGGGCAACTTATCAGTGCGCCATGGTCGCTTTTCTCCACAATATGATTCACCACGAGATCGAAGTTTATGTTGATGACATGATAGCCAGGTCCCAACTGAGGAAGAGCACATTGATCATCTACAAATATTGTTCGACAGTTTAAATATATACAAGCTGAGGTTGAATCCGAACAAGTGCATCTTCGGGGTAAGGTCTGGTAAACTTCTGGGTTTCATTGTCAGTGATAAAGGCATCCAAGTAGACCCTGCGAAGGTAAAAGCCTTACAAGAGATGTCTGCTCCCCGTACAGAGAAGGAGGTTAGAGGTTTTTTGGGACACTTGAATTATATTTCCAAGTTCATTTCACATCTGACTACTACTTGTGAGCCCATCTTCAAGCTTCTGAAGAAAGATCAAGTGGTAAAGTGGAATGACGAATGCAAGACAGCTTTCGAAAGAATCAAGGAATACCTTCAAGAACCGCCAATTCTGATTCCTCCGGTTGAAGGGAGACCTTTGATATTGTACTTAATAGTGCTAGACAATTCAATGGGGTGTGTGTTGGGGCAGCATGACGAGTCTGGTCGAAAAGAGCACGCGATATACTACCTTAGCAAAAAGTTTACCGACTGTGAGACACGATACTCACTGCTCGAGAAAACTTGTTACGCTTTGGCATGGGCTGCTCGCCGACTAAGATAGTATATGTTGACCCACACTACTTTGTTGATATCTAAGATGGATCTGATCAAATACATCTTCGAGAAACCTTCTCTCTCCAGAAGAATAGCAAGATGGCAGATGATCTTAACCGAGTACGATATACAATATACAACCCAAAAAGCAATCAAGGGGAGTGTATTGGCTGGTCATTTGGCTCATCAGGCCGTGGATGACTACCAGTCCATGAATTTTGAGTTCTCGGATGAGAATATTATGCTGGTGACTGACTACAAAGAACCTGGACCGAATGAAGGACCCGAAGATGGATCCCAATGGACTATGGTCTTTGACGGGGCTTCAAACGCACTTGCTAATGGCATCGGTGCCGTAATCATATCTCCTGAGGGCTTTCATACTCCTTTCATCGCCCGACTATATTTCAACTGCACTAATAACATGGCGGAGTATGAAGCCTGCATCATGGGTCTCAAGGCCGCTATTAACCTCAGGATCAAGTTCATGGACATTTTCGGGGATTCAGCCTTGGTAATAAGTCAGATCAAAGGAGAATGGGATACGAAACACCTTAATCTCATCCCATTCAAAGAGCTCGTACTGACATTGCTCCCACACTTTGAGGAGATAACTTTTGAACATTTTCCACGAGAGGAGAATCAGTTAGCGAACACGCTAGCTACCATGTCTTATATGTTCAAAGTCATATGGGACAATGAAGCTCCCCAAATCACCATTGAGAGGTTGGATGAACCAACACACTGCTGTGAAATTGATACCAAAGAGGTGGCAGAAAAACCCTGGTTTCACGAAGTCAAAAGGTATCTTGAGGCTCAAGAGTATCCTGAAGGGGCATCTGTCAACGATAAGAAGTTTCTGAGAAGATTCGCTGCGAAATTCTTCCTTAGTAATGGAATCCTCTACAAGCGCAATCATGACTCTACCTTACTACGGTGTGTAGACAAGAGCGAAGAAGAGAGATTATGACAGATCTACATGAAGGTACCTTCAGAACCCATTCTAATGGACATACTATGGCTAAGAAGATCCTACAGGCAGGATATTACTGGTCCACTATGGAAGTCGATTGTTATCAGCACTCTCAAACTTGTCATAAGTGCCAAATCTATGCTGATAAGGTTCATGTGCCTCTGGTTCCCTTAAACGTCTTGACAGCTCCGTGGCCCTTTGCAATGTGGGGCATCGACATGATCGGAGAAATCAAGCCCACTGCTTCTAATGGACATCGCTTCATTCTAGTGGCCATCGATTACTTCAGGAAGTGGGTTGAAGCGGCCTCTTTTGCTACAGTAACCAAGAACATTGTGGCGCGGTTTATCTGACATAATATATTCTATCAGTATGGTGTGCCAGAGAGAATTATTACTGGCAATGGTACGAATCTCAACAACACAATGATCATCGATCTCTGTAAATAGTTCAAGATACAACATCACAAATCTTCTCCCTACCAGTAGAAGATGAATGGCGCTGTTGAAGCGGCTAACAAGAACATCAATAAAATTGTACAGAAGATGACGGTGACATACAAATACTGGCATGAGATGTTACCATTTTCTCTTCATGGATATCGTACCTCAGCACGAATGTCGACAGGGGCAACACCCTACTCTCTGGTATATCACAAGGAGGCAGTCCTACCCACTGAAGTCAAGATACCTTCCCTCAGGATTATGAAGGATGTGAGTTTGAACAAAGACGACTGGATCCAAACTTGGCTTGATCAGCTAAATTTAATCGATGAGAAGAGACTTGCTTCTATCTGCCATGGTCAGGCATATCAAAAGCAAATGATCAAGGCTTTTAACAAGAAAGTCAGACGTCAAGAATATCAAGTCGGAGATCTAGTGATCAAGCTCATCATACTGCCGCAAGGTGATCCCAGGGGCAAATGGACTCCCACATACGAAGGGCCATTTGTGGTTAAGAACATTTTCTAGGGTGGAGCTATGATTCCAACCACCATGGACGGTGACGAACTTCCTCACCCTGTCAATGCAGACATAGTGAAAAGATACTACGCCTGATTAAAAGTCCCGCTAGGTTGACTGGCCTAGGAAAAAATAAGGGCTTCCCGGTGAACCAAAAGGGTTCGGGCAAAAATAAGGGATGAAAATGAAAACATCTGTACACCCGGCAAGCCGAAAACCTGAAAAGGCGGCTTGGGCAAAAGAGGGTATCCCGTGGATTGAAAACCCGAAAGGGCAGTCTAGGAAAAAGTTAGGGATGTAAAATGTATCACTATGTCCCCATTGGATCACTTTGCGACTAGACTTCCGTATCAATTATCAAGCTCGAACTACTAATTAACTTCAGACAAACAACAAAGTGATAAGACGCTCGAAGACATAAGGGCAATAACAGAGTTGGAACTCAATGGGATTGTTGCACATAGCTGTTTTCTTTTACACAAATTTATATAGTTTCTATTTTTACGGCGGTGTTCTCTTACTAGAATGCCAGCCTCCTTGTACGAAAACGCCTATTACAGGCCAACTTCAAAAATCAATATAAAATCATTTTCACAAGAAACTTAGAGTCTTTCCTTTTTCTATTTTGTTTTGCAAGAACGTCCAATGATTTATTCTTGACATATGCATTTGAATATGATTGCTGCTCATAAATATTTACATAAGAAACAAAAAGACAAATACTCATAATTCCAGAAACAGGGACAAAAACAAGAAGTGTCAAACCCGACAGTAACTCTGCCCAGCAGGTATCGGGATAGAGACAACTTTGGAGCATAATCATCAGTACATGCACTCCCCACAGAGTAAGAGTATTCAAAAGCATTAATGTTGTCTTTCCCGAAACAGGAAGTAATCTCCATAGCCAGGGTCATTCAGAAACCTGACAGCTATATCCCCCATCCGAATTTCATAATCGCAAGCGGTTCAGTAAATTTCATCTCCCAAGCAGAGTTTATTTCTTTGGGTACTGAAGCTCAATCCCTAACAGAGCTCATTACTTCAGCTACATAAATTCACTTTCCTAGTTGTTCCACGCACAATTATTCTCAAACAAAATCTCTTCCTGAAAAAAGATTCATGAATAACAAAGAGTAAAGCTCCAACAGCAGTCAGGGATTTATTTTCCCAGACTCGGACATACCCCGATAGCATTTCATGTACATACATCATGACGTGCGCATACATATTGCATACAACATAATCTCATTTATTTTGAGAACATCATCACACAATACATTTCATGCATCGCATATAAATAATCTTGTACCTTTACAGGAAAGATGGTTATCATCAACAATTCCAACAGTTCAAGGTTAAATCCATGAAGCTATACATGTCATATCTACAGACAACTAATGGAAAATCAATTCCTGAATCCAAACGGGTCAACTAATCTACATGATCAAATGAGGCAGCCCTACTACCCAGGATTTATTTTGAAGTAACCCTACTACCTAGGTTCCTTCTCATAGCCCTACTATCCAGGCTTTAATTTAGAAGTAACCCTACTACCCAGGTTCCTTCTCATAGCCCTACTATCCAGGCTTTCATCTTGAAGTAACCCTACTATCCAGGTTCCTTCCCATAAGCCCTACTATCCAAGATTTCATCTGGAAGTAACCCTACTATCCAGGTTCCTTCCCATAGCCCTACTATCCAGGCTCTCATCTCGAAGTAACCCTACTATCCAGGTTCCTTCTTATAAGCCCTACTATCCAGGCTCTCATCTCGAAGTAACCCTACTATCCAGGTTCCTTCCCATAAGCCCTACTATCCAGGCTCTCATCTCGAAGTAACCCTACTATCCAGGTTCCTTCCCATAAGCCCTACTATCCAGGCTTTCATCTTGAAGTAACCCTACTATCCAGGTTCCTTCCCATATCCCTACTATCTAAGCTCTCATCTCGAAGTAACTCTACTATCCATATTCCTTCCCATAAGCCCTACTATCCAGGCCTTCATTTCGAAGTAACCCTGCTATCCAGGTTCCTTCTCCCTTATCTCCAGATAACAGTTTACAACACTGTAAAACCTGGACGCGACTAGATACAGTCGATTTCACGTTTCCCCAATAGAGTAATGGACAACCGAAGCTCTTAGATTCAATTTCCCAAGACATAAATCAACTTTCCTCAGTGAAGTCCTTCTCAGTGGCAGGTACAGGAATTCTCACAAAGGAATCTTTTATACAACCGACATCTTTTCTGGATGACATCTTTAAGCCCATCTCCGACAATCCTCTGTCGACTTCCAAATGACATTCGTAAACCCGTTCTCGATATCACCAATCACCAGGCACTGCATGCGAGTGCAAATTTCTGGGCACTCTAGTGTTCAATCATCTCCCATCTTCAGATCACGAAAGGCAGACAAGCCAATCTACATCCTCAGGTGTAAGAAATTTGAACATAGGCAGTTGTTGTACCCTAAAATTTTCCCTCCCATTTTACTCAACATGTGCTCATTAAGACCCTTAACTTGCTCAAGGATGCCTAAGAGTTGACCAGGCAAACTCTCTCCTAAAGCAATGAACCTCAAACTAGGGTTTCCATTTTCATAAAGAAGGGTGAGCTCCAAAGGCCCCATATGCTCTCCATATTCCTAATATGTTCTCAAGACCCTCCATGTCAAATTTCAGGCCTTGCACAAGAAGTTTGCTCAGTCAGTTGCTCAAATACTTGAAAATTAACTATACTAGATCAAAAGTCAACTGGGACCCACATACAGTCAAACTTCAAGATTTTTGGTAAACATCAAAATTTTGAAGTGATATCCATCATTTGATCAAGGGTTGACCATGATTCCCCAAGGAATGCTCCTAATTCATCAAAACTCAAAAGTTGCTAAATTAGGGTTTCTCAAGAAAAGTCAACCAAACTTTGACCAAGCCTAACTTTCTCATACTTTATCAGAAATTTTTCCTCCAAATCTCATTTTGAAGGGAATTCAATTTCCTAAAACTCATCTTCAGCCCTCAAGTTCAAAAAATGCACTCATAAAAAGATATGGATTTCTACATTATAGGTCCTTTTGAAAAGTCAACAAAAACACCTTTTGGGTCAAAGCTTCTTACATGAACATGGAAGACTCAATTGAGATGAGACCAAACTGGTTGTTTAGGGGAAAGTTATGCATTGTCAAAGTTGACCATTTTTGGAAATTTTCCAAAAGTCAAATGTGCACAAAAATGCATTTTTTGCCAAATGGGCCTAGCATTTCAAGATTGTATCTTGTTAAGGACATGACCCACGACCCAAATCAGCAGCCATATATTATTTTCTCTATTTATTTTTTTATTTTATTTTTATTTATTAAAAATCACATTAAATCAAATAAATCACAAAAAATATGAAAGATTATTTTTTTGATCTGATTTTTATGAGAATCAAATCCATTTGAGCTGGCCTAATCAAGCCAAATCGAATCAAGGAAAAAAAGGCATGATTTGGTTAAGTTTGGAATGAAAGAATATGGCTTAAAGATCAAAGATTTTATCCATCAACTCTCAAGATTGGATCCAAATTTGTTAACCTAATTAGACTCAACACATATACTGAAGTTTGTTTGAACCCTGGGGGTAAGAGAGAGAGGCGCGGCTGCTCAAAAGATACCCTGTACACAAGCTTGAATTTGAAGAAAAAGTGATAATTGAATTTGGATTTGGAGGCAGATTCAAGACATTCCAAGGCTTCCAATCACTTCCTGGACGTCTCCTGAAGCTAGCACGATCCATTGCAAGCCCTCTCAAGCCTAGAATCGCGCCTGGTAAACTCACGATTTGCATATATAAGCCTGACTTTGATTTTACAATTTATGCATGATTAACTACTTTTAAGCATAACATTGTATTTGTATCACCATTTGGAATGTTTTGGTTTATTTATTTTTACGTTTTGATGCATATCTGGATAATTGCCATGGCTAGGGTTTAAGAAGCCGTTTTAGGGCTTCTCTATACAGTTAAAATTAGGCCAAGAAAATGATGCCATGATACTCGGGAGAACAAGACGAGTTGATTTGTGTCTTTAGAATTAATTTATCATGCGTGGTATGGATTTATGAAGTTTGCAGGTTTATGGCTATGAAGCTTTGTCCGTAGGTATAGATCTGATACCTAAGACGATGGACAGGGAAGTAGATGATGATTTGTCACCATTCCAGTGGCCAGTTTGAATAATCGCACGTTTTTCAGTCCATCCACTCTATTTTACATGTTATGCTTTAATGTTATTATTATTTCAACTAAGCAGCGTAGCACAGATGGCCAGGGAAAACGTGGAATAAGTGGAAGGACCTGGGTCCGATCCCAGGTCCCAACATTTTCTTTATTTTCTCAATATACACTTGTAGATTCCATACATTCCAAAGGCAAAGATCCAGCCACTAGATCGTTGCCAGTACAAATCCAACGTTCCAATCAGGGAGAGACTATGGTGCACCTCCCAAGCATGCCAACACAGAACCAAGTGTAGGAGTGGGCCTGGCCATATTGGGCCTAACAAAATTTAGAAATACACCCCCTATTTGCTCATCATACAGGCCCAATTTCTTACCTTTTTATTTTAATTCTTTTTTCTTTTTATTTATTAATTTTGTCTTTTTTAAATAACTCAAAAATTCTTATATTTTATTTAATCAAAAATCATGAAAAACATCAAAAATATTTTTTATAAAAAATATTTTATTGATTAATTAGTTTAATTAAATTAGGATAATTTAATATCTTTTTATTATAATTCAAAATAATTAGAATCGGGGTTTAACTTTGTACTTAACCTAATTTTTTCCTTAAAAACAACATAAATATTTTCTGAAATTAGATTTTTAGGTCGTCTAATTATTTCTCGCATTTAAATTTCCGCGCGCTTTTAATTTTCCTTTTTTATTATTATTTGTAATTGCCTCGAGTTTGTAATAGATTTAAATAGGGTTTTAATTCCGCATTTTATTTTTAGTCAAAATAATTATGTATCTGCCCAAATCCATGTAATAATTAGGACTCTAACTTATCGCATTTTAATTTCCACAAACTATAAACTGCTTAGATGTATGTATAGGATTGTATGGAAAGACGAATTGACATTAAAACAATAGATAACCCTAATTGTGCAAAGATAATTAATTGAAAAATACACTTGCACATGCTCACTCCTAGGGTTTACTCCACTCTGGTTGCCTTCGGTAAACGGTCATAAAGTATAGGGAATGTTAGTGGTCGTCCTCTAGTCCCAAAAGATCTAAAATGACCCATTCAGATGTTGCCTCGGAAAAAGATCTTTAAGAATTTATGATGATTACTAAAATTTCCTAACATTGCTTTTGTGATCGCATTTGTCCCTTCAAACGTCCCTTAAAACTCCAACGAAGGTGCTACCTATTCCTTAATAATAGGATAGTGATGTCTAAAGGAAAACGAACAAACTTTTTTTCGAGTAGTTAGATTAGTTCCTAGGTACTTTCTCAAACAAAACTTTTCACACAAACACTTTTCAAAACGATTTTTAAATAAAAACAACTTCATCACACTCTTTAGGACTGATACAAGGGTTATCACGAAGTAAGACTTTTCAAAACAAGCACACACAAGTAATTTTTAAAAAGAGAAAAGTACCTAAGAGCCCATGGAAAACCATGTATAGAAAGGGTTCTAACACCTTCCCTTTCTATAATCTACCCCCCGTACTCAGAAACATTCTCGAAAAAGGTTTTTTCTGTTCTTTTTCCTTTCCCATTGTTGGATAAAATAAAAGTCGGTGGCGACTCTTGCTTACTGCGACATTTGCGAATACAAAATGCAAACCAGTATTAAAATTCAGTTCTCCCACTGTATCACAAGTATCAACTATCAAGCTCAAAGTGGTACTAATTAATCCAATCAGCTTCAGACAAGTAGCGAAAGGGATGAGATGCTCAAGGACATAAAAGCAATAGCAGAATGGGAACCCAATGGAATCATTTTACATAGTTGTTTTTATTTGTATACTCTTTTTGTATAATTTCCATTCTTACGACAACATTCTCTTACTAGGATGTTTGTCTCCTTGTATAAAAACGCTTATTCAAATTAATACAAAACTATCCCGTTGAAAGTATAAAACTTCTGTTTTATTTTTCTGTTTTGTGTGAAAAAATGTCCAGTTATTATTGTTGAACATATGCATTTGAATATGATTACTGCTTACAAATACACGTATAAAAAAAAGAAAGACAATTGCTAATGACTTTA
Organism: Vicia faba; assembly: GCA_948472305.1. Classification (NCBI taxonomy): domain Eukaryota; kingdom Viridiplantae; phylum Streptophyta; class Magnoliopsida; order Fabales; family Fabaceae; genus Vicia; species Vicia faba. Next base: position 1,467,202,147 of record OX451739.1, on the reverse strand, counting down.
TGAAACGGGACAATATCTAAGGGCCATCCACAAGATCCTCGTCGATGTCTTCCCCGACAGGTACCTTCTCCAAACAGGAACAGAGGCATGGGCATTCTACTACAAGGTCACTATTGTACCCCAATTTTTGCCCCTAATATTCCCCTATCATATCATGTCAACTCGATCATAACAAGATCACATTAGGGTTGGTTCTTCCTCTTTTTTTCCTATCTTTAAGTTTACTCTTGAGGAATCTCCAAGCACCTTGGTTGTGTATTTTGTATATGTGTTGTTGACTAACTTCTAATAAAAATACAAAAAAAATATTTGTATTTGTCTTTGTATATTTTTGTTTTGTAGGTACCAAGTCGAAGCATCTGACAAATAAGGATTTCTGGTATTATTTTCCTAAAATCTCTATTTGCAAAGAAAAAGAATTAAAAAAAAAATCATTTTTTTCACTGATGCAATCGATTGCTCTTAGGATGCAATCGATTGCACATAGTGCATTTTGCGCCATTTTTGAAAAAATACACTGTGCAAATCGATTTGCACTGTAGTGCAATCGATTGCGCAACGTGAAAATTTGAAAAAAATCAGCAATTTTAAACTTGTCAAATTTTGGCTCCAATTTTCCTTCATTTTTGAAAGATGTATAATTAATTCAAATTTTAGTGACAATCTTTCATTTTTAAAAAGAATTATCATTAATTCAAATTTTGGCTCTAATATTTGAAAGAATTATCATTAATTCAAATTTTGGCTCTAATATTTGAAAGAATTATCATTAATTCAAATTTTGGCTCCAAGAATCAATTACCAAATTACCACTAATCCCAATCCTAAAACTCTATAAATAGAGTCCTCATTTCATTCAAATTTCAAGCTTTTGATAGCCAAATCCACCTTGCTAAAAAATCTCTCAATTCTCTCCATCTACCAAATTCACTCAAAGCTCCATTTTCAAAAAGTTAGTAAGCTTTGCATTGAAGCTTACTAATCTTTGAGCTAAACCTTCATCCAAACACTTTTTCTCCATCAATTCTCTACATCCAAGCTTGGTAAATTGATTCTTGTGGTTGAATTGAAGCAAATTCTTGAAGTTGTTTTGATAATTCTCTAGATCTACCTTTGGTAAGTTGGATAATTCACCTTTCACAATGTGATCTCTTGGTGATCTTTGGGATTGATTCATTGAGCATTCTTTTGTGATTCCAATGGTGTTATTTTCTCATAATTTGATGGAATTTTTGTGCTCAATTGGATCCATGATCATAAGGTGTTTGATGGAAAGTTTGAACAAGAAATTGCCCTTTTAAAGTGCTATTTTTGCTACTGTTACTGTGTGCAATCGATTTGCACTGTAGTGCAATCGATTTCACAGAAGAAATTTCACGCAGATCTTTGAAAATTGTACTGTGTAAATCGATTTACACAATAGTTCAATCGATTTACACCAGGAAAGAATGCATTTTTTGCGTTGTTTTGGGGTAGCTTTGATCCAAAACGATTTTTCTACTCACTCCTTTTGATTGTTGGTTTGGATTGCAATTTTAAATGTCCAATTTGTCTTTAAACTCAATAGACTTTGTGATGTAGATGAAGTTGAATAAATGTTCATCAATTCAAATCTACCTAAGAGTGAATTATTTAATTCATTTTTGGTGCTTTGGATTAATGATATGTTTAGTGCTTTAATCCATCTAGAGGAGTGGTTGAATTTAAAGATGAAAGAATTTTGAAATGGTGATCCAAATTAGCTTATCATTTCCCTCCCTCTTCATCTTATCCCTTTCTTTTTTTTAATTGTGCTACATGTTAAGGGATGGTGATCTCTATATCATTTATCCAAACATGAATTACATAGATTGCTATTGACCGGCCTCAAAATACGTGTGACTTCTACATAAGTCCACTTACGATTGCTTAACATAGCGCTAAATTTTGTACCGATTCGAATAAATGATCATTCGTGGCCCAAACTTATGATTGCAAGCCCAAGTATGTTAATTTAATCTCTTTGATCCAATAACCTTGAGATTCATTGTGGGGAGGCTTTGGTTCTACCAATCCTCTAATGGATCTACAACACCTTTGGTCAACGCGGATCACTTAAACATCGTTGATCATTACATGTTGCCTTGTGAGAATTCCAAAATGGATGATATACTTGACAAAAAGAAAATGCAACTTGTTGTGTGGAGGCTTTGGTTCTACCGATCCTCTAATGAGTTCCAAATGCAAGTTTCAAGATGGTCATCCAACTAACCACTAATTACTAACAATTAACTTTACTTTACGCTTTTATTTTCATGCTTTATGTACCATTTACTTTTAGCATTTTACATTTTATGTTATTTTCATCTTTACTCACTTGAGTATTTACTTTTATGTCATTTTTATTTTGCTCACTTGAGCTTTTCTTTCTTTTTAAAGACACCTAATAATCAACATGAACCATAAAAATCATTAATGATACTTGGACTACATGGTTACTATCCTTTGCATTATGGAGTGATGGACTTCTTGGACTTAGGATTAGAGACCTTGGCCTATCCTGGAGACTTTGTGACTTTATTTGATATTTTGTCTAGAGTTCTTGAGGTTTACCTCGGGACATTGGGTTGTTTGTTTGTTTTGTGTGCAGGTTATTGAGATTATGATCTTTGTTTGTAATCTGGAATTCACCCATATACAGCCGTTACTCTGCCCAATTTTTGCGAAGACTTAAAACACTTGAAGTTTGGTTCTCTCAAGAGGTCTAGTATCTTTGCTTTCTTGGTTTCAATCCGAAGAATGGGAATTCTATATTGACTCATAATGTCAAGTATTGGATTCTTGTTGGTTAGATGGTTCTTATCCCTAGCTTGTACCTTATGCTTTAGGATAGCCTCTTCTTCTCCTCCCATCTTCTTTAATTTCAAAAATCTTCTCCCTCCTTTTAAAAAAAAACTCTTCTTGTTTTGAAACTTGAAACATTTTCATAATAAACTTGGACTTAGGTCCATGCATTTTCAAAACATTTTCATAAATAAATTTCAATCAATTTAATAATACCTTGACCTTTTTTTGTGAGAAGACTAAAAGTCAATCAATCTCATTTCAAACCATTTTGCCACTTTGGCTTTTATCTTTAAACTTTTCTCAAAAGATTAGACTCTTGTCAATCCTTGTAGTGATGCAAACAACTATACTTCTACAATATGTAGTGAAGTGAGATATTTTCCACTTGGGTGTTGAGTGAGGCATTGTTGATTTTAAAATCCAAGCCATATCCTCCACTTTGAGATGATGCAAATTCTCCTTTCTCATGATTGTGGGTAGTAAGTATGTTTTTCACACGGACAATTGCGATGATGTCTTATCTCATAAAATCAACCAACACACTTGTGTTTCAAATTTTTAAAAGAGGAACTATGTGTACCCTGATCCCCTATTGCACGAAAGGTGGTACGTAGGCACTAAAGGTTTGCAACCGCGGCGGGTGCAAATATCATAAAAATATTTCTTTTCCCACCTCCATCATCCATTTTATATACAACACATTTTTATAGCCAAAATATATAGATTTTTCAAAGAGGTTCCTGCGGACTACCGTAGATGTTTAGGGTGCTAATACCTTCCCTTTGCATAACCAACCCCCTTACCTTGAATCTTTCCCCCTCTTTTTAGGTTATTCGCTCTTTTCCCATTCCTTTGGAAACAATAAAGCGCGGTGGCGATTTTTATTTTGATTTGTATAAAGTATAGTCAATCCAATGGCTTAGTCTTGCACATTTCTACCGCCACAGAAAAAATGGCGACTTCACTGGGGAATGATTGACCTCTTGCTGGTCCATCCCTAAGTGGGTTAAACCTATCTTTGTTTATATCTGTATATGTGTTATTGTTGTTTATGTGTTATATCTTGTATATATGTTTGTCTAGATTTTCCTGGTTTACAGGGTGCTTGGTTATTACTCATAAGTCCTATTCCCGGACTTAGGCAAACTTTAAGATAGGACATGCGGTATAGTCATGTTAACTTTGAGGGAGTAATCCCAAAAAAGGAGGCATGAGATCCCCCACTCAGTGGAGGACCCTTTAACTGTAGTGTCATTTACTGAGTAATCGGGAAGACGCACTGCTTTCGACCTGGGAGCCTGTTGAAGCTGAGGACCATAGAATACCAAACCCATCTTGGCCTTTTAGGTGTAGTGCGGAAGCTATGACGGAGTAATCCGGAAATAGTTGTTACGTGATACTATGCTCGGACGAGTCTTTCTTGAGAATATTACTAATTACTCAGTTAATCGAGAAGTTGGTAATATCCGAAGGAAGGATGTAGACTCTGGGAACCTCTAGAACCTTGTTCGGCAGGTGATAACCTCTTAGACCAACACCTTATGGGTAGTACCTTCGACCTCATGCTCGTAACGTTGAACCTATGAACCCTATATGTGTGATCTTGTGTGTGGTTGTTGCATCATGCATCCATGCACTCATAAGCATCTTTTGAAGAAAACAATATTTTAAGGGATTTAAAGGTTGACTATTTATGAATATCCCAGGTACTTTTAAACCATGGATTCTGGAAAGAGAAACAAAAGCCTTATTACTTGGATGTTGGCAACGTGTCTATAAACCATAAATCCCTTGAAATATTAAATAAAATAAAATCATGTGCATTGCATATCATGCATCATATTGGACATATTCCTTGCATTTGTTATTCATATCCAAGTGTCTTACCCAGCTTCTTTACTTCACTCAGCAAGTTGACTCATCACTACAACACTCGGGCTAATTTCAAAGAGAAGATGGAAAACATTAAGAAAGAGATCTTTGAACTCCGCAAAGAGGTAACTACTTTGAAGGCTGGCATGGAGTATCTAACTGCTTTGGTTAAAACTTTGGTTGTTGCCCAAGTCAATCCTTCTAGTAAGGAAGAAGAGATGGCAAAGGTCTTCACAGAAACTCTGAGATCATTCTTTCATGAGAAGGTGATAGTCGATGCACCCAGTGATTTCCCTAAAAAAGTAAATATGGGAGTGCCTCTAGAAGAGGATGTCCAAAAGGGGTGTTCATCTGAAGATGGTGTCTCAGCTAGTGGTGTGAAGAAGTTTGATAATAACTTTTCTAAGAAGAGAACCAGAGGAAGAAACAATTATCGTTAGAATCAACATGTTCCTCCTGTCATCCATGTGTTCAACTTACCTCCTGTTGCTCCAGTTTGTCAACAGAATCAGCAAGTTCCTGATCAGAGGAAAAATCAGTTTGATCCAATCCCAACGACCTATACAGAATTGTTTCCCATCCTGATGCAGAGAAATTTGGTTCAGACCCGACTTCCACCAAAGGTTCCTGAGAAGATGTCGTGGTACTACAAAGCTGATTTGAGTTGTGCCTATCATCAGGGAGCCCCGGGGCATAGCATTGAAAATTGTTATCCATTGAAAATTGAAGTTCAGAAGTTGGTCCGGAGTGGTATCTTGTCGTTTAAGGATATTTGTCTTGAAGTTCAAGTCAAGTCTTTGCCGAAGGATAAATATGATTGAAGAATGCTCTGGAGTTTAAGGATGATTAGCCTTCTTAGTCTATTAGCATTTTTAATGCTTTCTCATTTGTAATTTTTCTTGTTTATCATTGGATTGTTTGCATGTAAGAATGTTTGCATTTGAATGTTTAATCTTAATACAATGAGTATGTTTGTCTTGAAGAAATTCATTCGTTTCACTCGTATTTGTTTTCAATTTTAAATTTCTTTATGATACTAACTTGTTACCCATTCTCTTTCCTAGGCAGAAATTGGGAGGAGGATGATGATATTAAAACACAAATTTTCTGGTTGTATGCTTTTGGATAAAACCCTGTTGACGATGTACAGGCATTGTTTCAAATCCTCAAACACTGGAGATATAAGGGAGTGAAACCTTCGTTAACCCCTTTGAGCCTTGAAGTAGGAGTTTCTTTTTCTATTCAGAAAAAACCCTCATTTTTTTACCCGGGGCAGGGTAGTGTTCAGTTAATTTGATCGAGCATTCAAAACTCATCAGGAGTGCGCATCCAAGGATACAATAATGGTTATCCTTCAAGAGGTTGAGGAAAGTCAAAACCACAATGGTTAATCTTCATTTATCAGGAAGGTGTGTCAGTTGAAGATATCTTAATGGCTATCTCTCGCACACCAGGAAATCAGCAGATAATGATACAACAATGGTTATCTTTCATCTACCCAGAAATAGGGCAGTCACAATTCTTCCAATAAGTCACAAATGACTCAAAGTCACGCGACATGTTAAAAAAAAAGATGACATGAATAAAAAATCATGATGAAAAAGAAAGAGACAAAAAGCCCCGCTAAGTCGGAACTTGAAAAAAAACAAGTCGCTTAGGCAAAAGTCAGGGCATCCCGCTGCACTTCAGAGTCAAAGTCAAAGAGAATTTTTCCAGAAGGCAAGGAAGAAATGGAAATCCTAAAATGCGATAAAGGATTACAATGTGAAATCATTAGAAAAGAATAGAGTCGCGTGACAAAAAAACCCAAAAGAAGCAAGAATGAGTGACTTTCATGTCCAAAGAAAACCTTGTTTGATTCCTCAACCATCTCGAAATTTCTTTGGAGAGATGAATGTTCGTGTCAAGTTAACTGAACTTAAGACTGAAGAACATCATGAAGGGGGTGGGCACCAAATATTTTTGAGCCTTAAATCTTTTTTCTAAAACTGTGAACCAGGCCACGTTACAACCCTCAAAAGTCCTAATTGAAACAAGGTTTATTTCGAAAGCATACTCCAATGAAATAGTGTTTCCTGACTCCCATTAATTTTGATAAATTATTGTGATTGGTATCATATGCTTTTGTTATCTTTCACACAAAAAATACATGTCGCATCCTAGCTAGTGATTCGTTCATAGGGTTTTGCGACATCTTTTCAAATAAAATCTTCAAGACTTACATAATTGTTGCATTAGATTTTTCATTCTTAGAATAAACATTTTCTGCTTGTAAAACAACTGCTTGATATCATGAAAGTTTACGTTTGAGTATCAGCAAAAGGCATGTTACCGAGAAGAGTTGTGGAGCAAAGAGGATGCAACATTCAGCCAATCTAGGGCAGTTATGTCAAGATTCAACAAATCTATGAAAGCCATTTGATCAGAAAGGTTATCTTAAAAGCATGCAGCCAAGGGAAAGTTATAAAAGTTACATTGATAAGCATGGTAAGCTTGAAACACCAGATTGGTTTCCAAGGGCATATCCAGATTTCGTCAAGATAGTTACTATGTCTACCCCAAGCTGAGAACCTTCCTCAAGTTGTGTTATGGCGTTGGGTTCATCATCCCATTTTTCCAGTCTTGCTGCAGACTTCTCCAGCTGAGTGTGATTCTTTACCCATCCAGGTGGTGATCAAACGGAGATTAAAAGAGCTATGAAGCCTTTGCTCATTTTATGGAGTTCTTTCTCCCTTTTTATTAATATGGAATCTCTTGTAGAGCAGTGCTTTCTCCTGTTACGACATTATTGTTGTTATGTGCTTCCCAAGTAGCTAGACAAGGGAAGTATATTTTCTAAGAGGTGTTGAGACAATTGTCAATTTTTTGGGTTTTCTCTCACCAAGTGTTGAGTTTGATTTAAAATCCCCATAACTTTGACTTCTTGCTGTACTATTAACTTCTTGGTTCCCCATGAAGGTTTTCTCAAGTCATTTTTGTTGGAATGTGCATGATTTATTGTATATTAAAGATGATACCAGTGGGTGCAAGGTACAATATTTGGTTTGTGATCCTATTATCCCCGGCCAAGTCTCGGTTCGCTTTTAATTTTGGGTTTGCATGGTCAGAAGCCTTTGTCCCAGATTCCCCAGCGAAGTTTTCCCTCATATGATGAAAGGTTTTATTCCCTTGGTGTGCTAAGATATCGCTCTTTTTGCAGTATTGGCATTAGTGTTGACTTCTTGATCTCCCAGGAAGACTACACCAGGGCATCTTTTGTTGGAATAGGTTTGGTTGATATGAAGACTCAATCCAGTATTCTCCAGTGAAGGCCTCGTTTATTTGATAGAAGTCCTTTCTCCCCAAAGAAGTTGGTGCAATAATTACTCTTGAAGAACGTATCTCCGGTTTCCCCAGTGGAGCACGTATCTCCGATTTCCCCAGTGGAGCACATATCTCTGGTTTCCCCAGTGAAGAACTTATCTCCAGTGAAGAACGTGTCTCCGGTTTCTCCAGTGAAGAACGTATCTCCGGTTTCCCCAGTGGAGCACGTATCTCCGGTTTCCCCAGTGAAGAACGTATCTCTGGTTTCCCCAGTGGAGCATGTATCTTGGTTTCCCCTCGATGATGTGGTTTTGGCCTCCCCATTGAAGTCAGCATGAAGTCACCAGTAGATGTCTCAATGATGAAGCATTGTCTCCCTTAGTGAAGTCCGTATGTTTTTCTTCCTTCAAAGTGGGCCTGATTTCCCCCAGTGAATGTTTTGACAATTTGGTTTCCATTTGCCTTATTCACAATCAGTATCGAAATCCCCAGTAGGAGTACGGACTGTAAAACTTTTGTTTCCCCATTGAAGTCTGTATGCTATTCCCCGGGAAGGTTATCCCATGGCATCTCTTGTTGGAATGAGTATTTATGATGAAAAGTTTTCAATCCTCAGTTTTTTCTCCAGGAAAAAGGTTTGAATTCCCCAGTGAGGTTTGGTTGTCTCGATGTCAGTTTGCTTTACTTGAGGTTGATATTGCAATCTCCAGTAGGAATGTTGCTTGTAAAAAACTGGTTTTTCCAATGAAACCGGAAGAAATATGTTCTATCCCAGTATCTGTTTGATTTAGCTACATCCGGATTATTTTTCTCTTCAGTGAAGTTAGGACAGACAACGAGTTTGGTTTCCACAATTGCTTTTACCTTTCTTGGAGTGATCTCTCTGTTTGATGTTTAGCCCAATGTTGTTGGTATCTGAGGCGGTTTTGTTTGTTTGTACTGATTATGTATCCTTTTACCAGAATATGCACGATATCACTCATACATTCATACATACATCATACATAGTTGAATTTAGCAAATCATTGCTCATTTGCATTCATTAATTTTATTTTGTTGACATCTTACCCTGTTTTACAGATTTGTGTTGTCCTCTCTCCAATAGAGTGTCGGCCTTAAGCAGAAAGTATACATTCTTTCAACTTACCCACTGAGTTATCCCTCGTGGAAGTTTTTTTGCTTCAACCTTCCTGTACAACTCTTTGTCTGGATGGATTTGATGTTCCCTCTTGAGTTTGTTTCTCAAAGGATGTATTACGGTTGCCTGTTTCATTCCAGTTCATTTCGGGTTTGAATCTGTGATCCCCAACAATATTATTACTTTGGATTTTTGCAAGCTTTGAGCCCTGGTTTGAGAATGTGCATTTATTTTGGCACGAGAATACTTTATCTCCTCAAAAGGAATAACGTGGCATTTCCCCAGGAAGTCATATCTCTTTCCCCAGGAAGCCATATTTCTATCCCCAGAAATTCGTTTCTTTTTACAATCCTCCATGATAACAAGCAACAGGTCTCTTTATTTGAGCAACTCGTGCTTCCCTATACAAGTTGACGTAACTTTTTTTGCTATTTACTCTATGAGTGGTTAGTTTGTAGTCCATCGTCAGTTTACGCCAGTGGATGGCAAGACTTTCAAATTCACAGAAATTGCTCGTTGTGAAATCTTTGCAAGTAACAAGTCTCTTTATTTGAGACAACTTATATTACCCTTTCCAGGCAGAATTCCTTGGTTAAAGAAGAAGTTGAGACCCGTTCTAGATGAAGCACCAGAATTTTGGGGAAAACTTGATATTTTCAAAATCTACCTTCAGTGAACGTTGGTAGTGCATCGACAGTGAACGTCGGTGTTTCTTATCTTTTATCTATCATCAGTGAACGTTGATAGTTCATCATCAGTGAACGGCGGTGGTATCTTTTTCTCTCTACCTTCAACTATTGAGTTGGTATTTTACCATCATCTGTGAGTCGGTATATTTTCTCTCTACCTTCAACTATTGAGTTGGTAGTTTACCGTCATTTGTGAGTCGGTATATCTTTTTCTCTTTACCTTCAACTATTGAGTTGGTATTTCACCGTCATCTGTGAGTCGGTATCTTTTTGATCTTTTACCTTCAACTATTGAGTTGGTATTTCACCGTCATCTGTGAGTCGGTATCTTTTTATCTTCTACCTTCAACTATTGAGTTGGTATTTTACCGTCATCTGTGAGTCGGTATATCTTTATCTTCTACCTTCAACTATTGAGTTGGTATTTTACCATCATCTGTGAGTCGGTATATCTTTATCTTCTACCTTTAACTATTGAGTTGGTATTTCACCGTCATCTGTGAGTCGGTATATCTTTTTTATCTTTTACCTTCAGCTATTGAGTTGGTATTTTACCGTCATCTGTGAGTCGGCATATCTTTTTCTCTTTACCTTCAACTATTGAGTTGGTATTTCACCGTCATCTGTGAGTCGGTATATTTTTCTCTTTACCTTCAACTATTGAGTTGGTATTTCACCGTCATCTGTGAGTCGGTATATCTTTATCTTCTACCTTCAACTATTGAGTTGGTATTTCACCGTCATCTGTGAGTCGGTATATCTTTTTATCTTCTACCTTCATCCATTGAGTTGGTAGTTTACCGTCATCTCTGAGTCGGTATATCTTTATCTTCCACCTTTAACTATTGAGTTGGTAGTTTACCGTCATCTGTGAGTCGGTATCTTTTTCTCTTTACCTTCAACTATTGAGTTGGTATTTCACTGTCATCTATGAGTCGGTATATCTTTATCTTCTACCTTCAACTATTGAGTTGGTATTTTACCGTCATCTATGAGTCGGTATCTTTTTGATCTTCTACCTTCATCTATTGAGTTGGTATTTCACCGTCATCTGTGAGCCGGTATCTTATTACTTTTCTACCTTCATCCATTGAGTTGGTAGTTCACAGTTATCTGTCGATCGTTATCATTCTTTACTTTTTCCTCAATATTTGAGTTGATGCTACCTTACCTCTTCTTTGGGTTTTACACCAATAGAGTCATGTCTTTTGTTCACCAGTGATTTATTTTCCTGGTGGGGTTGCTCATTTGTTTCTTCATTTTTGTGGCGCCCCCAGTGATACTTTGCGTCTCTTTTGTTCTGTTCATATGCATTCATAATCATAAGCATTGCATGGCATCTTAGAGACAAAAATATGGCTTTTTTATATTTAAGTATCTTCAATCGCGTCGACACGAAGATTTTTAACCTTCGTATCTCCGGATAGAAGACACTTAAATAAGGGCAGCTGTTGTACCCCAATTTTTGCCCTAAGATTCCCCTATCATATCATGTCAACTCGATCATAACAAGATCACATTAGGGTTGGTTCTTCCTCTTTTTTTCCTATCTTTAAGTTTGCTCTTGAGGAATCTCCAAGCACCTTGGTTGTGTATTTTGTATATGTGTTGTTGACTAACTTCTAATCAAAATACAAAAAAAATATTTGTCTTTGTCTTTGTATATTTTTGTTTTGTAGGTACCAAGTCGAAGCATCTGACAAATAAGGATTTCTGGTATTATTTTCCTAAAATCTCTATTTGCAAAGAAAAAGAATTAAAAAAAATTCATTTTTTTCACTGATGCAATCGATTGCTCTTAGGGTGCAATCGACTGCACATAGTGCATTTTGCGCCATTTTTGAAAAACTACACTGCAAATCGATTTGCACTGTAGTGCAATCAATTATGCAACGTGAAAATTTGAAAAAAAATCAGCAATTTTAAACTTGTCAAATTTTGGCTCCAATTTTCCTTCATTTTCGAAAGATGTATAATTAATTCAAATTTTAGTGCCAATCTTTCATTTTTAAAAAGAATTATCATTAATTCAAATTTTGGCTCTAATATTTGAAAGAATTATCATTAATTCAAATTTTGGCTCTAATATTTGAAAGAATTATCATTAATTCAAATTTTGGCTCCAAGAATCAATTACCAAATTACCACTAATCCCAATCCTAAAACTCTACAAATAGAGCCCTCATTTCATTCAAATTTCAAGTTCTGATAGCCAAATCCACCTTACTAAAAAATCTCTCAATTCTCTCCATCTACCAAATTCACTCAAAGCTCCATTTTCAAAAAGTTAGTAAGCTTTGCATTGAAGCTTACTAATCTTTGAGCTAAACATTCACCCAAACACTTTTTCTCCATCAATTCTCTACATCCAAGCTTGGTCAAATGATTCTTGTGGTTGAATTGAAGCAAATTCTTAAAGTTGTTTTGATAATTCTCTAGATCTACCTTTGGTAAGTTGGATAATTCATCTTTCACAATGTGATCTCTTGGTGATCTTTGGGATTGATTATTGAGCATTCTTTTGTGATTCCAATGGTGTTATTTTCTCATAATTTGATAGAATTTTCGTGCTCAATTAGATCCATGATCATAAGGTGTTTGATGGAAAGTTTGAACAAGAAATTGCCCTTTTAAGGTGTTGTTTTGCTACTGTTACTGTGTGCAATCGATTTGCACTGTAGTGCAATCGATTGCACAGAAGCAATTTCACGCAGATTTTTGAAAACTGTACTGTGTAAATCGATTTACACAATAGTTCAATCGATTTACACCAGGACAAAATGCATTTTTTGCCTTGTTTTAGGGCAGCTTTAATCCAAGATAATTTTTCTACTCACTCCTTTTGATTGTTGGTTTGGATTGCAATTTTAAATGTCCAATTTGTCTTTAAACTCAATAGACTTTGTAATGTAGATGAAGTTGGATAAATATTCATCAATTCAAATCTACCTAAGAGTGAATTATTTAATTCATTTTTGGTTCTTTGGATTAATGATATGTTTAGTGCTTTAATCCATCCAGAGGAGTGGTTGAATTTAAAGATGAAAGAATTTTGAAATGGTGATCCAAATTAGATTATCATTTCCCTCCATCTTCATCTTATCCCTTTCTTTTTTTTAATTGTGCTACATTTTAAGGGATGGTGATCTCTATATCATTTATCTAAACATGAAGTACATAGATTGCTATTGATCGGCCTTAAAATAGGTGTGACTTCTACATAAGTCCACTTACGATTGCTTAACATAGCGCTAAATTTTGTCCCGATTCGAATAAATGATCATTCGTGGCCTAAACTTATGATTGCAAGCCCAAGTATGTTAATTTGATCTCTTTGATCCAATAACCTTGAGATTCATTGTGTGGAGGCTTTGGTTCTACCAATCCTCTAATGGATCTACAACACCTTTGGTCAACGCGGATCACTTAAACATCGTTGATCATTACATGTTGCCTTGTGAGAATTCCAAATGGATGATATACTTGACAAAAAGTAAATGCAACTTATTGTGTGGAGGATTTGGTTCTACCAATCCTCTAATGAGTTCCAAATGCAAGTTTCAAGATGGTCATCCAACTAACCACTAATTACTAACAATTAACTTTACTTTACGCTTTTATTTTCATGCTTTATGTACCATTTACTTTTAGCATTTTACATTTCATGTTATTTTCATCTTTGCTCACTTGAGCATTTACTTTTATGTCATTTTTATTTTGCTCACTTGAGCTTTTCTTTCTTTTTAAAGACACCTAATAATCAACATGAACCATAAAAATCATTAATGATACTTGGACTACATGGTTACTATCCTTTGCATTATGGAGTGATGGACTTCTTGGACTTAGGATTAGAGACCTTGGCCTATCCTGGAGACTTTGTGACTTTATTTGATATTTTGTCTGGAGTTCTTGAGGTTTACCTCGAGACATTGGGTTGTTTGTTTATTTTGTGTGCAGGTTATTGAGATTACGATCTTTGTTTGTAATCTGGAATTCACCCGTATACAGCCGTTACTCTGCCCAATTTTTGCGAAGACTTAAAACACTTGAAGTTTGGTTATCTCAAGAGGTCTAGTATCTTTGCTTACTTGGTTTCAATCCGAAGAATGGGAATTCTATATTGACTCATAATGTCAAGTATTGGCTTCTTGTTGGTTAGATGGTTCTTATCCCTAGCTTGTACCTTATGCTTTAGGATAGCCTCTTTTTCTCCTCCCATCTTCTTTAATTTCAAAAATCTTCTCCCTCCTTTAAAAAAAAAACTCTTCTTGTTTTGAAACTTGAAACATTTTCATAATAAACTTGGACTTAGGTCCATGCATTTTCAAAACATTTTCATAAATAAATTTCAATAATTTAATAATACCTTGACCTTTTTTTGTGAGAAGACTAAAAGTCAATCAATCTCATTTCAAACCATTTTGCCACTTTGGCTTTTATCTTTAAACTTTTCTCAAAAGATTAGACTCTTGTCAATCCTTGTAGTGATGCAAACAACTATACTTCTATAATATGTAGTGAAGTGAGATATTTTCCACTTGGGTGTTGAGTGAGACATTGTTGATTTTAAAATCCAAGCCATATCCTCCACTTTGAGATGATGCAAATTCTCCTTTCTCATGATTGGGGGTAGTAAGTATGTTTTTCACACGGGCAATTGCGATGATGTCTTATCTCATAAAATCAACCAACACACTTGTGTTTCAAATTTTTAAAAGAGGAACTACGTGTACCCTGATCCCCTATTGCACGAAAGGTGGTACGTAGGTACTAAAGGTTCGCAACCGCGGCGGGTGCAAAAATCACAAAAATATTTCTTTTCTCACCTCTACGATCCATTTTATATACAACACATTTTTATAGCCAAAATATACAGATTTTTCAAAGAGGTTCCTGCGGAGTACCGTAGATGTTTAGGGTGCTAATTCCTTCCCTTTGCATAACCAACCCCCTTACCTTGAATCTTTCCCCCTCTTTTTGGGTTATTCGCTCTTTTCCCATTCCTTTGGAAACAATAAAGCACGGTGGCGATTTTTATTTTGATTTGTATAAAGTCTAGTCAATCCAATGGCTTAGTCTTGCACATTTCTACCGCCACAGTCACTGCCATATTTTCAGCATGTAGCATATTGATGTTAGTTGTTCTCACATCCCCGACAGAGCAAAAATATCCAATTACTGCTCCAAAATCCCCCAGTGGAGTCACCAAGCTTCTCAGGATTCCCCAATAGGATTTCAACAAAATCCCCAAGCAGCTTATGGAGTTCACCTTCCACAAAAAAGTTTTATAAATCTCAAGTAGTTTATAAAGCCTTATCCCCAGTAGAGTTTAGTTCTCTAGCTATGGAAGTTCATCCCCGAACGGAGTTTATTTCTCCAAATTGGTGAAACCTTCCAACAAAACTCTTCCCCTCGGTAAAATCATTCTCAAACAAAAGTCGAAGATCATCGGCAGAGAAAGGGACTATCCAACAAAACTATCCCCATTCATTATCCCCAGCGGAAATTGAAGAATCACTTTCTTCACTCACCAACAACAGTTTGGGATTCAGCTTCCTGGTACTCTTCAACAACTGTCAGGGATTTATTTTCCCAGACAAAGATACTGTGCAACAGCACTACCTGTTCATACATCATGGCATATGCATACAAATACATATATCATTATCTCATTTATTTTGGGAGCATCATGCAATTCATACATCATGACATCGCATGAAACTGATTTTACCTTTTCAGGTTAAATTAGCAGACAGACAAACACTATCAACTTTTATAGCAGGTCAAAGATTAATGCTCGAAACAAGACGGAGAAACTATCTATGTGACCAGCAAAACAAGTTCCAAATTAACACCTCTAACAATCCAGGAGAACCATTTGTGGACGACCGACTGTAGATTAATACCTGTAACAAGCCAGGAGAACTATCTACATGAAGAGATTGAAGATTAATACCTGAAACTAGTCGAGAAAACTATATTTATTTCTCTTAGGTCAGAGATTAATACCTGAAACCAGACAGGACAACTATCTCAACGACCAACAAAAAGCATAGTTCCAGATTGACACCTGTAACAAGCCAGGAGAACCATCTACGAACGACCAACTATAGGATTAATACCTGTAACAAGCCATGAAAATTATCTACATAAGGAGATTGAAGATTAACACCCGAAACTAGATGGGAAAATTATCTTTATTTCTTGAGGTCAGAGATTAATACCTGAAACCAGCCATGACAACTATCTCAACGACCGAAAAATTTCAAATTCCAGATTAATACCTGAAACCATACAGGATAACTATCTATGAATAAGTTGATTGTAGATTAACACTTGAAACCAGACAGGAAAGCTATCTACATGACCAGACGAAGCAATCTTACATGGGTTTCTTCTCATACAGTCTAACATGGACTCATCCTGAAGTAGCCCTACACAGGCTCTTTCTAACACATATTCAGGTAACGGCTAATGCCATTACCCCCAGCAAGTTACTGTGAAGCTTGGACTTCAACCAGAATATAACAAGCTGTCATCTCTCTAGAGATAACTCTTCAACAGAGCCTTGGCCAACTGAAGTTCCTAGACTCTATTCCCCACAGAGTTTTCCTCAAACAGGAGAACTACAGAAACCCATGTTCCCCAACAAACTCCTCCTCAGACAGCAGGAACAGGAACCCCTAAAGGGACCGTGTGTGAAATCAGCATCTACTTTGGATGGCATCTTTAAGCCCATCTCTGACGACTCTCTTTCATATTCTCCAAATGACATATGTAAGCCCATTTCCCACATCATCAATTGTCAGTGTTATTTCATGCGAGTGCAAATTTCTGGGCACTCTAGTGTTCAATCACCTTCCACCTTCAGATCACGAAAGGTAGACAAGCCAATCTACATCTTCAGGTATAAGAAGATTGAACAGGGGAAGCTGTTGTACCCCAAAATTTTCCCTCTCATGTTTTCCAAGATTTTTTCTTATATGGGTGGTCACAAGCACTTTATTAAAGGAAAAAATAAATTTTTTTGAACATAAGCAAAGTCTTTCAATTGGCATGCCAAAGGGTCTTTCGATTGGTATCTTGACCAGGCTTCAATTGAGCGCTTAAACTCCTCAAAACTTGCCTCAAATTTCCAAGCTTTGATTGAAGTCTTGGTCTTTTGCTTGTTTGCTGCATACCAGCTTCAACTGGGCATGTGTTTCCTTTGAAAAAGCATCCTTCGATCAAAAGGGGAAGGGTCTCTTGTTAGTGCTCCTTCAGTTGCACCACTGGCTTTTCATGCTGGCTTGATTCACAAATGCAATGGCTACCTACATGCAAACTAGATTCCTAATTTGATTAGGCATTTGATGTCTTTGGAACAAGCTTGATTCCTACTTCGACTAGGAAAATTATCCCTTTGTGCGTGCCTTAAGCGCACAAAGCAAGAACTTCGTAAAACTGGCCTTCGATTCACAAAGCTCCCTATTGCACCCCAAAATTTTCCCTCTCATTTTACTCAAAACGTGCCCATTGAGGTCCTCAATTTGGCCAAGGATGTCTAAGGATTGACCAGACAAATCCTCCTCCTAAGACAATGAGCCATTTTAGGGTTTCCATTTTTATCAAGAGGTGGGAACTCCAAAGATCCCAAATGATTTCCATTATCCTAATATGTTCTCAAGATCATCCATGTCAAATTTCAAGCCTTGCACAAGAAGTTTGCTCGGTCAATTGCTCAGATGCTTGAGAATCGACTGTATTAGGTCAAAAGTCCATTGTGGCCCACATATAGTCAAACTTCAATATTTTTGGTCAACATCAACATTTTGAAGTTATATCCATCATTTTATAAATGGTTGATCATGATTCCTCAAGGAATGCTCCTAATTCATCAAAACTCAAAAGTTGCTAAATTACGATTTCTCAAGAAAAGTCAACCAAACTTTTACCAGGCATAACTTCTTCATACTTTATCATAAATTTTCCATCCAAGGCTCATTTTGAAGAGGATCCAATTTCCTACAACTTATCTTCATCCCCCAAGTTCAAGAATTGAACTCATAAAAAGATATGAATTTCTACATTATAGGTCCTTTTGAAAAGTAAACAAAAACACCTTTTGGGTAAAAGCTTCTTACATGAACATGAAAGACCCAATTGAGATGAGACCAAAATGGTTGTTTAGATGACATCCTAAGATTTCTAAAAAGTCCAAGAACACATCTCTAGGATTAAAATTGGAAGAGTTATGCATTGTCAAAGTTGACCTTTTTTGGAAAATTGCCAAAAGTCAAAAGTGCTCACAAATGCATTTTCTGCCAAATGGGCCTAACCTTTTAAGCTTGCATTATGCTTCCTACATGAACCACGACCCAAACACTCTACCATATATTATTTACTTTATTTATTTAATTTATTTTGATTTTTTGTCATTTAAAATCCAAATTAAATCAAATAAATGATACAAAATATGGAAGATTTGTTTTTGATCTGATTTTGAATGGAATCATAATGCAAATATGCTGTCAAACAAAATCAAATCGTTCCAAGGAGGATTAGAATGAAAATGGTATTATTTGGCTTGATATAGAAAGAAATAAAGCAAAGATGGAATCAAATCAAATCTTAATAATTGGCAAAGATGTGCATGCTTTTTGTTAACCTAATGCAGTCTAATACATATGCACAACAAAATCAAGGCACAAGGAGGTAGAAAAATCGTGTGAAACAGCCAAGAACATAGTGCACTTTTTGTTAAAAAATATCAGACCAATTTCCATATCACAGTGTTCCTCAAGAAGATTTAAGGGTTACAACACATTCCTGGAAACCTACTGAAGCTAACCACACCTCTTGCACGCACCAAAGCGCCTTGAATCGTAAAATCCATCACCCTGTTATTCAATTATTTTCGATTTTTGATTACGTGCATACATACTCTTTTGCTGAAATTCAATCATACATTCTTGTTTATTACAATGTCTCGATGCTTACTGGATCATTTAATTGAATTTTAAGTGCAGGAATCACAATTTTCCATTCTTAGGGTTTTTGAGTTTGTTTTAGGGTTTCTTCCTACAGGAAAAATTAGGGCTAGACATAGGCATTATGACCTTCAGGGCTTCAAGCCCAATTGATTCATGGTCTTCAATGAAATTTATATTGCTTGTGTTAGGTTTTTGAATAATGCAGGGTTGTAGTTACGGGCACGAGACTGTAGGTAAAAGTCCATAGGCTAAGACGACAACCAGCGGAGGAAGACGAAGGTTTGGCATGATCTGGTTGGCTCGTTTGAAATTTCGCGCGCTTTGATTAACATTGGCTTGCTTTTACATATAATATATTATTATTGTTATATACACAAATGACTTGGCAGCTCAGTTGGTGGGAGGGCGCGCCTATGACGCAAACGTCCTGGGTTCGATCCCAGGCGTATGCTTTTGTTATTTACTTGACATATTCTCACGGATCCAGTGCACTTCACCCCCAAGAGATCACCATACGCCTCAAATTTATCATCATCAGATCTCATCACATCCAGATCCAACGTCCCATATGCGCAGACGTACCATGGATCATCAGGAGACCGACACACAAAATCAGGTGCACTGGCTGGGCTCAGCTCTTTGGGCCTAAGGACAAATTCTTCATGGCACCCCCCCCCCCCCCCAGTTGCTGAAACAGGCCCATTTTCTATCTTTTCTATTTCTATTTCTTTTTGATTATTCTCTAAATTATTTTCTTTTTTTTACAAAATAACATAAAATCATGTTTTTTTATTCTTAGCTCAAAACCACAACAAAACATAAAAATCTTTTTTTCATAAAATATTTTTATTAATTAATTAATTAGTTATTTTAGGGCAATTTAATTATTTTCCTATATACCTTTAAATTAATTAGAAATTATGTTTTTGTGTACATAACTTAGTTAATTTTCTCAAATAAAATAATGATAATAACCTAATTATTTCTCAATTAGATTGTTGGGTTTTCTTTAATTTTCGCATTTTAAATCGCCGCGCGCATTTTTATTCTTTTTATTATTATTGTAAATGTTTCGAGTTTGTAATAGTAATTAGGGTTTAAATTCCGCATTTTATTTTCAATCCAAGATAATCATGTATCTACAAAAGCCTTGTAATAGCGTAGGACCTTTACCTTCTCGCTTTTATATTCTGCATGCTAGTATATAACTGTTAGCAACTTAGGCGTGTATGGCTAATGAATCAATCCTAGATCACTAAATTATAAGATAAATAACCGAAATCAAACACTTTTGCACACTCACACTCCTAGGGTTTGTCTCACTTGGTTGCCTCGGAAATAATGGTCGTGTCCCTCGAATGTAGGGATACCTTAGCAATGACCCACGATTCCAAGTCGTCATAAAGATCACAGTTCCTATTTGTCCCTCGAAGTTGCCTACGAATTGATCTTATGAAGATAGTCCCTTTGAAACGCTAAGGTATCCTTACTTGTTGCCTTCGGTGACCATTTCGTCCCTTCGAACGTCTCTTTTAAAACTCCAACGACGGTGCTACCTATTCCTTAATACTAGGATAGCGCTGTCTAAAGGAAAACGAACAGACTTTTTTGAGTAGGTAGATAAGTTCCTAGGTACTTGCTCAAACAAAACTTTTTTCACACAAACACTTTTCAAAACAATTTTTGAAACAAAATTCATCACACTCTTGAGGGCTGACACAAGAGTCATCATGAAGTAAAAACTTTTCAAAACAACCACACACAAGTAATTTAAAAATGAGCAAGTACCTAAGATCTCGTGGAAAACCACAGATAGAAAGGGTGCTAACACCTTCCCTTTCTATAATCTACCCCCCGTACTCAGAAACATCTCGAAAAAGGTTTTTTCTGTTCTTTTTCCTTTTCCTGATTGGATAAAATAAAAGTCGGTGGCGACTCTTGCTTACCGTGACATTTGGGAACAAAAAACGCAAACCAGTAAAAATAGTCGATTCTGCCACCGTATCACAGAACTGGCGACTCTGCTGGGGATAATAAAAAAGTGGGGTTTACCTTAGGATCTAGGTCATTTTAAAATTGCTTTCTTGTTTGTTTACTTTATTCTTAAAGGGGTTTGCTTGGGTTACTATAGATCCTACACCCGGATCTGGGGGCACTTTTTAGGTAAACAGCAATAGATCGTGGAGACTGTACGTCGTAGACCGATATGGTTTAAGGGATAGCTGTGTTGGTGTGGCACTTTGGTTGTTACCGGTATCCTTCGTGGGGAAACAAGGAGAATACGGGGCCTCCGCATGGTATCTTGAAGAACTAACGGACCTTAGAACCTTAGTTGAAAAAACTTGGCAATTAGAAAGTAGTGAGATAGCCGACCTCGGTATAGAACTAAGGATTGGTTGATACTCGATGCTACACTCATTGAGATCAGACTTTCGGGATATTTTGGCCGCAAGAAAAGATTGCTTGAGCTGAAACAACGCCCAATAAAGGATGATCAGTGATATTGAGAATCTTTAGAACCCAGTTGTTGTTCTAAGACAGGTTGAAACCAACTAAACTTTAAGAGGGTATGACCTTAAAACTCAAGAAGGCCTTAAATCTAAGGGTTTGGTGTGATTTGTCTGTGTTTGCTCTACCTGTGATTTATCATGACATCATGCATCATAACATAGCATCCATTCTTATTGCACTAACCATTTCAAGGACCGAGGGAATTTATCTTTGTTCTGTTTTGCAGATCATGGCCTCCGTTCGTAGAAACACTATCCAAATCAGCTTTGTGAAGATACCTTCCCAACTCAAAGATCTAGTATCAAGGGTTTCTGAAACTTCTGCGTTCACCAAGAGACATGGTCGACTTCTCAACCTGGTTACTTCAGGCGTTGATGAAAAGATGAGAGTGTACTCTTTCAGTTCTTTGATCCCAAGAACCACTGCTTCACCTTTCCAGATTATCCGTTGGTGCCTACCA
This sequence comes from Vicia faba, assembly GCA_948472305.1. Taxonomy (NCBI): domain Eukaryota; kingdom Viridiplantae; phylum Streptophyta; class Magnoliopsida; order Fabales; family Fabaceae; genus Vicia; species Vicia faba. Next base: position 1,467,180,373 of record OX451739.1, on the reverse strand, counting down.
TGGAAGAATTCTCTCAGCTGTTGGATATACCCATTCTTGAACAATTGTCTTTCACAGGTCTGGAGGAGGTTCCTAAGCCAGAATTCATTGCCTCAACTTTGCATCTGAAACGGGCCGACCTGGTATCCAATTGGGAAACAAGAAGCGGAGTCAAGGGTTTTCTGGCCAAGTTCCTGATAGACAAGGCCCAAGTGTTTTGGGATGATATGGATTTTCAAGCTTTTGAGGAGGTCTTGGCCCTTATAATCTATGGTTTAGCACTATTCCCTAATCCAGACTCATTCATAGATGTGAATTCTATCAAAATCTTCCTCTCTCGTAACCCCGTGCCTACCTTGCTCGGAGACATTTTGCACACTCTCCATACTCGTACCATGAAGAGAAGAGGGGTTCTTATGTGTTGCATACCGTTGTTGTCGAGGTGGTTTATTTCTCACCTCCCTAAGTCTATACTGAAGAATGAAGAAGGTGTGGGTTGGTCGCAAAGGATAATGTCACTCGCTGACATGGATATTTTATGGTGTTCCCGAGCTATGGAAAACACTGCTATTATTGACCACTACGGGGAATACCCTAATGTCCCGTTACTTGGCATCAGAGGGTGTATAACCTGCAATCCTTGTTTAGCTCTGCGACAATTTGGTTACGCTCGAAGGAATGGTCCCCATGAGTTGCTTATCGAAGGCATTGTATTCAACTATGAGGATGATGTTCAAGAGTATCGCCGGAGGTTCATACGAGCTTGGGGAATGGTAAACAGATCTGGCGCCAAGGCTTTGGGGCCAAAGGCTTCCATTCCTATGGAACCTTACCTACAATGGGTACGAGCTCGCGCCCAAAAACTTATGATGCCCTATATGGCCGTTTTACCAGTGATTATGGAACCCACTACTGAAGGGGGTATTCCTTACACGGTTCTCTATCCTGATATGCCCACTGATCTTGGATAATTATAGAGGTCTTGGATTCAGTTGAAGAAAGAGCGAGATACTTACAGGGATCAATTTTATGCCCAGGAGGGGAAGGTTTTAGAGCTCACGAAGCAGCTCCATGAGGAAAGAGAACTTAATGTCTATCTCGGCACGAAGAGGAAGCATCCATGGGAATTTTGATTTTTTTTCTAGTTTTTAGATTTGTTTTTAATTATAACGCCTAAAAGGCATTTGAACTTTGAATTCGACTAATAAAATCTTTGTTTCATTTTGGTTCGCAAATTTAAATTTCCCAAAGTCTTTGAAATCATTGCATACGCATCACATTCATAACATTGCATGTACAGGTGATATTACAGGTTTCTCATCTTCTTCGTTGTTTATTTCAGCAGAAATGTCTTCCAAACAAAGCATTAAGGATCTTCAGGCGCAAAATGCCCAATTCCAGCAAATGTTCATAAATCTGGAAAAAGGGCATGAGTATCTGAAAGCCCTCATCCTGAAAGAGAAAAAGAAAAAGAAGAAGGTTGTCGGTATTCTGAATATGGGCAAAAGGTTTAGAGGGTCATTGAAGCAACAAGTCGATCTGACCTCCTCATCCAAAGAAGGGGAGAATCAAGAAGAAGAGACAAGGGAGTAGGATCCCAGTCCTGAAGTTTCTGACAATGATACCCACTATAATGATGAGAAATATCCTCCCACTAAGGATAGATACAAGCAGTTGGAAGATCACTTCAGTGCTATGGAAGTCCAGAGGATACCTGGGCTGGATTTCAAAGAATTGGGATTGGTGTCGAGAGTGGTCATCCCGCAGAAGTTCAAATCTCCAATTTTTGTAAAGTATGATGGGGTGTCCTGCCCAAAACTCCATCTCCGCTCTTATGTCAGAAAGATCCAGCCCCACACCGCTGATAGAAATTTGTGGGTTCATTTCTTTCAAGATAGTCTATCAAGGACTCAACTTGAATGGTTCTACCAACTGGAGAGTGCCAATATCCGAAATTGGGAAGATCTGGCTGCTGCTTTCTATAAGTAGTATCAGTACAACACCGACCTTGCTCCTACTCGTACTCAACTCCGGAGTATGTCCATGGGGGCGAGTGAAGGCTTTAAGGACTATGCACAGAAGTGGAGAGACTTGGCTGGAAGAGTCCAATCCCCATTGTCTGATAGGGAGTTGGTTGATATGTTTCTGGGGATGCTATCTGGTCCATTCTTTAATCATTTGATCGGTAGCTCGTCAGTTGGTTTCACCGAGCTAATCTTGACTGGAGAGAGAGTAAAAGATGGGATTCGGAGCAGCAAGATACAGAAGGATGCTTCTTAGAGTTCGGTAAAGAAGCCTTTTGCTGGTAAGAAAGAAGCCAGTGCCATCTACAGCCCGAGGGGCCAAAGCAGAGATGAACATCGTCAGACAGTAAGTGTCGTAATGATACCTAGGCTTGCAGCCGCTCCATAATGCAACAATCAACCAAGGGTAGAAAGGCCAGAACAGCCGTTTACCCAAATCAATATGATGTTGGCTGAAGTTCTACCCCATCTGCTGAGATCCAACTTGGAGACCTTGAAAGAGGCTCCCAAGAATCTGAATACCATATCTCCCCGATATAATCCAAACGCTCGGTGTGCCTTTCATTCTGAGAGTCCTGGCCACGATTCCAATGACTGTTGGGCTCTAAGAAATAAGGTACAAGATCTGATCGAAGCCAAGGAAATTGAGTTCGATGCTCCGGAAAAGCTCAATGTCATAACTTCTCCCATGCCTAAGCACGGTCGTGGAATTAATGTTGTTGATACCAACTTGTTTGTGACCTTAGTGGATGAAGTTTCTACTCCTCTCATGCATTGTATACAATCTATCTGTGAATTTATATCAATGTTATCTTTGTTTTACTATTTATCTTAATGGGTTTGGATTGCTATTGAGAAATACAGTTCAAAACTCGAACTAAGATGAACATTTGTTAGATTCTAAACTCAAGAAATATGTTTATGCTAACATTCACATAGAGTATCAAATCTTAAAGCTCCTTGTTGTTTAATAGACTGAGAAATCACCGATTAAACAACAAGGTAGGAATCATTTAATAGGCTGAGAGATCATTGATTAAAAGGTTCAACTCTCATCAGTTGTTTAGACATAAATGTTTTTATGAGCGATTGTCGTACCCCAAATTTGTCCTACCTCGATGATTTTATTTTTCAAGATTAAAATAGAAGAAATGTTTAATTAGAGATGGTACAGCAATATCTGATGGCCCACCTTTATCCAAGACTAGGGGGTGTATTTTAATAAGGGTTTTTTTTAAATCAGAAAGACTCACATAGCTATAAACCCACTCGCGAAGCATGTTGGCCTATGGCCCATGCGATTCAAAAATGGAAAAATTATTCAAATAACTATTATGTCCTTAATTCTTAAAACCAACTTAAATTTAAGTTGTTAGTTGGAATTAAATATCAGTGCAATTACAAATAACAGGCCCATTCAAATAGTCTCTAAGTTATCCCATTTGGAATTTGTGAGCAAGATTATTATCTGATTTTTGCTTATTGATTAGTATATTTTTAGTAAGAGTTTTTATCGTTTACTGGTTAAGGAAGGATTTTGTTTTAAAGAAAAAGGGCATTAGTAGCAAAATTCCTTGCTATTATTGTTTTAATAAAAGAAATATATATCTCTTTATTAGGAGGAAAAGCGTTATATATATATATATATATATATATATATATATATATATATATATATATATATATATATATATATATATATATATATATATATATATATATATATATATATATATATATATATATATATATATATATATATATATATATATATATATATATATATATATATTGCTGATAAGTTTTTATTGTATTAATGTTTTAAAAGAAGAGTATGATTTAGAGATCTATTGGATTAGGTTCTGAAAACAGTTCCAAAGCCCAATTGAATTAAAAACTTCTTTTTGTTTGTTGTAATAAAAATAATGAAATAAGTTGGGCTGATTGCAACAGAAATAGCGCAGACCCAAAGGCTGTTTAACTGTTACTGTACCAATTCTGCCAAAAATAATGCAAGGCCATTTCAAAAAAATCGTTACTGTACTAATTGACCAAAATTCACGCATGTCTTGTATCAAAAACAAATACTGTTCAGATTCAACTAAATATTTTGACAGTCCAAGCCCAGAATTTTCTGTTACATATTAAATCAAATCTAGAAAAATCAATTACATTCAATGGAAATTATAATGTATCTCAAACCAAATCAAAATGACAAAATAAAATCTGCAATCAATCTCAGAACAAAATCCCTAATTCTTACAATTCTTCCTAAATCTATGCGAATTATAAAAACAACTCTAACACAACCCTAAATTGAAAAAATTGTTATAAGTAATAATGAACTAACAGAAGGAGAGGGGGGATTACTGTGAAAACTCCGCAAGAAAACTTGATACAGAGGAGAAAAATACAGAGTATGAGAAGAACAGGGGGAAAATTACAAAAAGTACAGGGGAGGAAATTATTGGCGAAGAAGAATTTATGGACAAGAAGAAGATACCAAATTCATTATTATTAGAAAAGAAGAGGAGACGATTAGGGTTTCAATATCTAAAACACTAAATTGCGCCACCGATAAGCTTTCGAATGCCATCGGAGATCCCGCTGTCACCACCCTCAAGAATCATTGTTGACCTGCATATCAAAAAGAGAGAAGGAGATCAAGATCAAAAACACAACATATCGGATAATAACGGTTAGAGGTATATTGAAACTTAACTTTGTTGTTTCTGTTGTTTACTGTTACGATTTGGGGTATTTGGGGTTCGAATTCACAGTCGGGGGAAGGGTTAATAATGAGCGCCACCGCAGGGGGTTTGGGTTTTAGGGTTAGAGGAAGAAGGCGTAGTTGAAAGAGAAAGAGATGGATAATGGGTGTAAACAAAAAATGAAAAGAGGAAAGTGAATAAAACTGATTTATGTTTTGTTATCATCCCATGCACTCGCGCCCTTGTAAATAGCATGCTCCCTTAAAATTTTGTCCATACGATCACCATCGGACGACCGTAAGGCCAAGTCCACCGTGATACCATGTACCTCCGCGTATGGTATCATTCAGGCCCCTCCTCAAACGTGTATTCAGCCTAGCCCAATTAGTTTTGACACCCCTTCTTTTCTATAATTACTAAACCCAAGCCAGCGTAGCACTCCCTACCTCTAGGCCCAGTTCAATATCTGAACTTGGGCCCAGTTTCCTCAATATACCCCCGTTTTACTTGCCAATTAGAAATTGTACCCTCCTTTGGATTTAATTTATTTATTTATTTTATAATTCAATTATTATTTCTAATTTTTTTAATATAAATATACATATATATTATTTATTTGCAATAATTATCATTATTATCAAATAGTGTTATTTATTATTATTATTATATTTTGATATTAATATTATATATTGTTATAATTACTTAATTTTTTACTATTATTTATAATTATCATTTATTATTTATAATCCCTTTTTATATAAATATTATTATTAATATATTTTATTTACCATTTAAATATTATTATATGTTTAAATAAATTTATTTTATATTAAAATTTCATATATTAGTTTATATAATTTTTTCTCTAATCATGCATTAATCAAGATCTTCGCAAATAATACGATAAAAAAACACGAACAAATCATCAAACTATTTTTCGCAATAAACTAAATTAATAAAATGTTTTTGCAAAAGGGTTTCAAACATGTTTTGACTTACTGCACGTTCAGTCAAAATCTCCGCAATCACTACTCCCGACCGAGTGCGAGGTGATTCAAAATATGTTTGTAAACCCCTAAAAAACACCAACCCATACGAACTACAAATTGGGACTCTGATTCCTCTTAAGAGGATACGTGGGCATACGATTAAAAATCGTAGCGAGTTCCCCTATTAAAAGATTTAAACCCTTTCCCTAATAAAATTTAAATCTTGTTTCCCCAACTCAAACCTAAAACCTAGTATCCTTGTGAACAGGGTAGATGAAAGGTGCCTAACACCTTCCTTTCGTCTAAAGAAGTTCGAAACCTAGAATCCCTGTCTGTGAATTAGGGTTTTCTGTTAGATTCCCTATCCTAGGATAAAAACTAATAGTGGCAGCTCTGATTAACAAACCAGTTGCTACAGCTGGCGACTCTGCTGGGGACTTCAACTTTAGGTTTTAGGGTTTTTACTTTAGGGGTTTTTATTTATTTATTTATTTATTTCATTATTTATTTATTACATTATTTATTTATTGCATTTATTTATTTATTGTCAATCTTTCTTTATCATTATATATTTACTGCATGGCGGGAACTTTTATCTAAAAAATATTTTCAATATAACCCTTAGAAAGAAGGTTCGTCTATTAGCTTAGGGGGTACAACATCCCTGCAAGTTTATGTGATGACTTCACCTAGAGTTGTTGAACTTCCGAAAAAAGGAATACTTATCGAGAGATATCCTCTTGACGAGTAGGACTTTGGAAGGTCACCCATGACTCTTTGTAACGACCTTAACCTAAAATCTCATGACGAGACCTTTCACGAATTTGAGACGGAATTCTCGGTCCGTAAAGAGGCTCCACCTAAGGGAGGCCCTTGTGCTTTTTCCCTCTGGTGTTATTCATGATACCCTTAAGGAAACCACATTTTTGGAGGGTAGATTAACTGTAAGTCAAAATTAAAGAACCTACCTTCTAAGGGTACTTATCACAAAACCCTGTCACTGAACCGTACATCCCTACAGAGGTACTTATCACAAAAATCATGTCACTCAACCCTACGTCTATGCACTCATACATTTCATATATTCGTCACCCATTTCTTGGTCTTATTCAGAGTACAAAAAATAATAAAATTAAGATCTTGGTGACTGTCTTCAAAAATGGATACCGAAGGAAACAACTTGTCAGCGTCAACACGCAAAACATGTCTGAAATTAAAGCCAAAAAGGGAAATAATGAGCTAAAGAATTTCTCAAGCTTTGTCAAGCAAAGGTGGATGGTTTCAAGAGCAGATATCTGCAGGCGCACCTAGAAGACTTATTTCCCTTTGCTTGATTTCACGCAAATAAAGTTTTGGTTTAAGATTGTAATATTTTTCAGTATCTGAATTATGTTACCTTCAATAACGGCATTTTGTTCCCTATCTCATTGGCGTGTCTATTTTTAAGCCAGTCACTGAATAAAAACAAGCATGTACCCAAGTGAATAAGACATTTAACATAAGAAACCATTTCATGTTCATACACATTTGTTCGCACGCATGTATTCAAGAACACCTGCATATCATGTCAAAACTCATTTTTTGAAAACATCTCTCCAGTTGAACCATTGGTAGAAGAGGATCTCCACCTCCTTGGCCTCCATATCAAACGAGGGCCTATCAACAAAAAAGAAATGGAGAAAATTGAGGAAACTCAGGCGGCTTTCAAAGAAGATCTAGACCAAGTCAAAGGTGATGTGAGTTCAATTAAAGGAGATCTGAGCCAAGTTCTCCTAGCTTTGAAGAGCATCATTGACAGGCAGGACCAGATTCCCGGGGTAGCTTTCGAAGAAGTAGCTCAAACGATTGGTGCATCAAGCGGTCACCAACTAAGAAAAGAGAAAGAAGCAAGACCCCACAATTCGAGAAAGATTGCTTCAAACTTCCCCAAAGGAAAAGAGTGAGAAATTAATGTTGTAGCATCACAACCAAGGGCACAACAACCATTAGTGATCCCGCAAGGACAGCAGCAAGGAAGAAGGCCACAAAGAAATTTTGATCCACTCCCCATGCCACCTAGCCATTTATTACAACAGCTGGTTAAGGCATCCTTGGTGGAGATCAAGCCTCTAGCTTCTCTAGTCGGGCCGCTCCCGCGAAAGTACAATGCCAATGCCAGATGTGAGTATCATGCTAACTCTCTGGGGCACACCATAGAACAGTGTTGGCCTTTCAAACACAAGGTGCAGGATTTTTTGGATTCTCAAGACATCACTTTCGAGAAGCCCAACATCACATCAGACCCTACGTCGTTGCACGATGGGCTAACAATAAATTCAATCGAAGTAGTCACTGACTCTAGGGCAAGCAGACAAGCAAAAACCCCAACGAAATCGCTAAAAGAATATCTGTTGGGATGCGGACTCCCTCTAGGACACAATGAAGCTTTCGAAAGAGCTCTACAAAGGCTAGGGGACCACGGGATAGTCCAGTTCGGACAATACTCTGAAGAAAAATATAAAGCTGCTCTAAAGGGCGAAGCACATTTTTTTCCAATCCAAGAGACCTTTGTCAACAATGGAGTAGTGCATGGCGAACAGGTGGCGAAAATATCCAACAAGGCCAACACCAAAGGAGCAACTGAATTCATCCGAGAATGTGCCCCAGGAGAAAAACTCAAAAGATGGATGGCCGTGGAGATTCCTGAGATCTTTTGTCTTTCCTAATTAATTTTTCTTGTTTTTGAAAGAACCTATGTTAAGCCCGAGGCCTAGGAGTTTCTTGTAAGGGTTTCCCTGTTCTGTTTCAGACAATATTTACGATTAATAAAAGTTATGTTTTATTTTCAATCAAGATCCATGTCTTTCTCTTGCATTTATATCTTAAATTTAAAAAATGGCAATACTTTCTCTGCACATGCATTTTCAAATATTCATATACTAAATCTGCACCAAAACATGATAAAGGTGCAAATTCATGCCCAAAACCACCGATAATGCTACTATTGTGATTCGATATAATTTTGATGCTCCTATCAACCAAGCTAAAGAGGAAGATGATAAAGATCTTGAACTCTCTGGGAAAATGGCGAGGGAAATAAAAAGAAAAGATAACAATACACAACCATATCAAGAGGCTATTAAGACCATTAATCTGAGCACAGGGGAAGACCCAGAAGAAACCAAGCTAAGGGGCAATGTTAGAGAGGAGCCACAAAGAAGTTGATCATGTTATTATGCATATCTACAGAAATAGACCAAGGTCAAATACAGACAGTGCTGTAAAATTAAGCAACTACGAAATACCAAGATCTGACGAAGAACCCGAGCCAGGGAACATTAGGTATCCACGTTCGACGAGGCTTCAAATGCATCGGGGCATGATACAGGGGCAGCATTAACTTCTCCAAATAATGCTCACAAGTCATTTACCAAGTCAATAGTAAACGGAATACTAAACATCCAAAAATGGTTCCATATCGAGATCATGTTTTGAAAACTGACTGCGGAATTCGCAAAAATCACTTTCAGTCACATCCCACGAAAAGGAAATAAAATGACAGACGCCCTGACAACCATATCGTCTATGTTCAAAATAACTTGGTCTAACCACGAATCGCACATCACAAACAGGCGCTTCGAAGAGCCCGCACATTGCCTTGCTATTAGAAAACGACAATATAACAAGCCTTGGTTTCATGACATCTGTAAAATGCCTCAAGCATTGGCAAACAAACCCTATGAGAATTAGCCTCAGAATTCTTTCAAAGTGGCGGTATACTGTACAAGATGAACCACGACATGGTCTAGTACTCAAGAAGATTCTGCTACCTCACCTTAACTCACGTGGTAAATGGACCCCCAATTACGAAGGTCTGTACGTAGTCAAAAAGCATCCTCCGGTGGTAATCTTATCCTCATAACAATGGATGGGGAAGAACTACCATATCCGGAAAATTCAGACGTAGTCAAAAATACTATGTATAAGAAGTTCACTAAGCTCGAACTGTAAACAGGAGACTTAGGCAAAAACGAGCGTCCTGGTGGATCGAAAACCCTAAAGGGCGATCCCGGCAAAAGTTAGGGGCATATAAACAAAAAATTATCCCGGTGGATTGAAAACCCGAAAGGGAAATCCAGGAAAAAGTTAGGGATTTCATACAAAGAAATAAAGAACAAAAATACTGCGATCTAAGAATTGCGACTACAAACTACGAAGGAAGAGATCGATCTGAATCATTCAACTCAGAAGCAAAGTAGATAAGATCATTAAAAGGATATTGGGGAAGAGCAGTAGCAATTATCATTTTTCATTGCCATTTATAGTTTTAAAACTTTCTGTAATTACCTCTTTCTAGGAATTGCATCTTATATTCTCGCATATTCAGAGGCATATCAATAAAACATTTGCTTTCTTTGCATCTCTCAAATTGCATTTTTTCTTTTCCCAGACTTGTTTACAAAAAACTATGATCATTACTTGTGAATATTGTCTTGAAATCATTTCAGGGATTAACAAAATAAAAGCATTTGACAAAACATCGAAATAACATTTTGGTTAGAAAAATATTGAAAGAAAATCCACGTCTACATCCACGCACATGGCAATTCCTACTCCTACGTCTACAATACAAAAGTCTATACACATGTACTCCTACATCTACGCGTCCATACACAAAGTCTACGTCCATGTCAGCGCTTATGCCTACACTTGCAACACAAAGTGTATGTCACACGCGTCCACGCACATGTGTACTCTTGCAAATTCCATACATACGTTTACGCTTACAACACATGAATCTACATACGTCTACGCTTACGCCTGCATTTACAAAGGCCACACATATGCCAATACATACGTCTACGCCTATGCTTATAACATACAAACCTACGCATATGCCATTACCGAAATCTACGTCTACGTCTACACCTGCGCTCACAAAACAAAATCAATGTTCAAAACTTTGCTAACATTCAAATCTAATTTAACAAAGCTACAACGACACAACATACAACGCCAGGGAATTGGTAACTCTAAGCCAATGGTTTAAAGGAGAGAATTCCAGAAATAGTCTTCATAACATTTCAAGGCATATATGCATTTTACACACATTTCACACAATATATTTCGCATATCCAAAGAATACATACACTATACATTTCAACATTCAATATGAATACATTCAGGGTTCCACACATCAAACATCATACATTTTGCATACATACAAACATTCAATACGCATGCATACGCATGTATCACATAGCAAGAAAACAGCATCACCCTAGATTTAGCTATCTAAGGGTCAGCCAACAAAATACTTTTCCTATGTTCCTCCCATCACCTAAGTCTTTAGGCCGTGACACGTTCACCCCATCACCTAAGTCTTCCTGCAGTGATGAGTCCCTTACAAACTCGGTGCATTTCCTCTAAGCTGCAATGTATTCTTAAAACTCGGTGCATTGCCTCTAAGCCGTAATGTATTCGCAAAACTCATTACATTTCCTCTAAGTCGCAATGTATCTGCAAAACTCATTACATTTCCTCTAAGCTGCAATGTGTGTGCAAAAATCATTACATTGCCTCTAAGCCGCAGTGTATTTGCAAAAACTCAGTACATTGCCTCTAAGACGCAATGTATTCTCAAAACTCAATACATCGCCTCTAAGCCGCAATGTATTGCAAAACTCATTACATTGCCTCTAAGTTGCAGTGTATTTGCAAAAACTCCGTAAATTGCCTCTAAGCCGCAATGTACTCTCAAAACTCAGTACATTGCCTCTAAGCCGCAATGTATCGTAAAACTCATTACATTGCCTCTAAGCTGCAATGTATCCACAAAACTCATTACATTTCCTCTAAGATGCAATGTATCCGCAAAACTCATTACATTGCCTCTAAGCCGCAATGTATTTGCAAAAACTCAGTACATTGCCTCTAAGCCGCAATGTATTCTCAAAACTCGGTGCATTTCCTCTAAGCCGCAATGTATTCTCAAAACCCATTACATTGCCTCTAAGCTGCAATGTATTCTCAAAACTCATTACGTTGCCTCTAAGACACAATGTATTATCCAAACTCACTATGTTGCCTCTAAGCCGCAATGTATTCGCAAAGCCTAGACCATCGCCTCAGACTTTAGGCAGTGATACTCGAAAATTGAATTTAGTTTATCGCCTCAGACTTCATGCAGCGATTCGTGAACTTAACCCATTGCCTCAGGCTTCATGCAGCAATGCGTATCTTTTATACCATAATATCGATTATCGTCTCAGACTTCATGCAACGATGTTCAAAACAACAAATTTAGCTTATCGCATCAGAGTGATTTACGAACCTAATCATTGCCTCAGACTTCATGCAACAATGTGTTCCAAACTCCAGACCATCGCCTCAGACTTCATGCAGCGATGTTCGAAACCAAATTTAGCTTATCACGTCATACTTCACGCAGTGATTTGCAAACCTAACCCATTGCCTTAGTCTTCATGCAGCAATGTGTTTCTTTATTCCATAAAATCCAGCCTATCGCATCAGACTTCACGCAGCGATTTGCGAACCAAACTCATTGCCTCAGACTTCAGGCAGCAATGTACATCTCTTTACTCTGTAACACAAATCATCTCCTCTGACTTCATGCAGCGATGTCCGAAAACCAAATCTAGCTTATCGTCTTAGACTTTACGCGGCGATTTGAAAATCTAACCCATTGTATCAGACTTCATGTAGCAATACATTTCGTTATTCCATAAACACCGATCATCGCCTCAGACTTCATGTTGTGATGCTCAAAAGAAAATAAAACTCTAGCCCATCGCCTCAGACGTCATGCAGCGATTCACAAACATAATCCACGGCCTCAGTCTTCAAGCAGCCGTGCATCATCGATCATTGTTGTATTCATCCACCAAATAGGTGAATAAGCCAAGACGTATGAAATTGTGATCTTAAGATCAAAGACTATTTGCCTCGTTATCAAACCCTAGTAAGCGATATATCATCAGCTTCTCCTACTTTCCCAAAGACTCGTAAGGGTATGCTAATCAGTGTAACCTTATGTTTATCAGACAAATTTTGGGGATATTTTAAGTATTCAATAAGCTTCCAATCAGAATGCGCAAGACTCGAGTTTTCTCGCGCTATTCGACTGAAAGATAATTGAATAGGGGCAGTTGTCGTACCCCAAATTTTTCCTACCTCGATGATTTTATTTTTCGAGATTAAACTAGAAGAAATGTTTAACTAAATATGGTACAACAATATCTGATGGCCCACCTTTATCCAAAAGTAGGGGTATTTTTTAATAAGGGTTTTTTTTAAATCAGAAAGACTCACATAGTTGTAATCCCACTCGTGAAGCATGTTGGCCTATGTCCCATGCGATTCGAAAATGGAAAAATTATTCAAATAAATGTTATGTCCTTAATTCTTAAAACCAACTTAAGTTTAAGTTGTTAGTTGGAATTAAATATCAGTGCAATTACAAATAATAGGCCCATTAAAATAGTCTCTAAGTTAGCCCATTTGGCATTTGTGAGCAAGATTATTATCTAATTTTTATTTATTGATTAATATATTTTTAGTAAGAGTTTTTATCGTTTACTGGTTAAAGAAGGATTTTGTTTTAAAGAAAAAGGGCATTAGTAGCAAAATTCCTTGTTATTATTGTTTTAATAAAAGAAATATATATCTCTTTATTAGGAGGAAAGGCGTAATATTTATATATTGTTGATAACTTTTTATTGTATTGATGTTTTAAAAGAAGAGTATGGTTTAGAGATCTATTGGATTAGGTTCTGAAAACAGTTCTAAAGTCCAATTGAATTAAAAACTGATTTTTGTTTGTTGTTACAAAAATAATGAAATAAGTTGGGTTGATTACAACAAAAATAGTGCAGGCCCAAAGGCTGGTTAACTGTTACTGTACCAATTTTGCCAAAAATAACGCAAGGTCAGTTCAAAAAAATTGGTAACTGTACTAATTGACCAAAATTCACGCATGTCTTGTATCAAAAACAAATATTGTTCAGATTCAACTAAATATTAAAACTAAATATTTTGATAGTCTAAGCCCATAATTTTTTGTTACATATTAAATCAAATCCAGAAAAATCAATTACATTCAATGGAAATTACAGTGTATCTCAAACCAAATCAAAATGACAACACAAAATCTGCAATCAATCTCAGAACAAAATCCCTAATTCTTACAATTCTTCCTAAATCTATGCAAAATATAAAAACAACACTAACACAACCCTAAACTCAAAAAAAGCTATAAGTACTAATGAACTAACAGAAGGAGAGGGGGAATTACTGTGAAAACTCCACGAGAAAACTTGATACAAAGGAGAAAAATACAGAGTACGGGAAGAACAGGGTGAAAATTACAGAAAGTACAGAGGAGGAAATTATTGACGAAGAAGAATTTCTGGACAAGAAAAAGATACCAAATTCATTATTATTAGAAGAGAAGAGGAGACGATTAGGGTTTCAATATCTAAAACCCTAATTACGCCACCGCAGAGCTTTCAAACACCAACGGAGATCCCGCTGTCACCACCCTCGAGAGTCATTGTTGACCTGCATATCAAAAAGAGAGAAGGAGATCAAGATCAAAAACATAACATATCGAATAATAGCGATTAGAGGTATACTGAAACTTAACTTTGTTATTTCTATTGTTTACTGTTACGATTTGGGGTATTTGGGGTTCGAATTCACAGTTGGGGGAAGGGTTGATAGTGAGCGCCACTGCAGGGGGTTTGGGTTTTAGGGTTAGAGGAAGAAGGTGTAGTTGAAAGATAAAGAGAGGGATAATGGGTGTAAACAAAAAATGAAAAGAGGAAAGTGAATAAACCCAGTTTATGTTTTGTTATCATCCCATGCACTCGCGCCCTTGTAAATAGCATGCTCCCTCAAAATTATGTCCATACGATCACCATCGGACGACCGTAAGGTCAAGTCCACCGTGATACCATGTACCTCCGTGTATGGTATCATTCAGGCCCCTCCTCAAACGTGTATTGGGCCTAGCCCAATTAGTTTTGACACCTCTTCTTTTTTATAATTACTAAATCCAAGCCAGCGTAGTACCCCCTACCTCTGGGCCCAGTTCAATATCTGAACTTGGGCCCAGTTTCCTCAATATACCCCTGTTTTACTTGCCAATTAGAAATTGCACCCCCCCCCCCCCTTTGATTTAATTTTTTTTTATAATTCAATTATTATTTCTAATTTTTTATATAAACATACATATATATTATTTATTTTCAATAATTATTATTATTGTCAAATAGTGTTTTTTATTATTGTTATATTTTGATATTAATATTATATATTGTTATAATTACTTAATTTTTTACTATTATTTATAATTATCATTTATTATTTATAATCCCTTTTTATATAAATATTATTATTAATATATTTTATTTACTATTTAAATATTATTATATGTTTAAATAAATTTATTTTATATTAAAATTGCATATATTAGTTTATATAAATTTTTCTCTAATCATACGTTAATCAAGATCTTCGCAAATAATACGATAAAAAACACGAACATATCATCAAACTATTTTTCGCAATAAATTAAACTAATCAACTGTTTTTGCAAAAGGGTTTCAAACTGGTTTTGACTTACTGCGCGATCAGTTAAAATCTCTGTAATCACTACTCCCTACCGAGTGCGAGGTGAGTCAAAATATGTTTGTAAACCCCTAAAAAACACCAACTCATACGAACTACGAATTGAGACTCTGATTCCTCTTAAGAGGATACGTAGGCATACGATCAAAAATTGTAGCGAGTTACTCTATTAAAAAATTTTAACCCTTCCCCTAATAAAATTTAAATCTTGTTTCCCCAACTCAAACCTAAAACCTAGATCCTTGTGAACAAGTTAGATGAAAGGTGCCTAACACCTTCATTTCGTCTAAGGAAGTCCGAAACCTAGAATGCTTGTATGTGAATTAGGGTTTTCTGTTAGATTCCCTTCCCTAGGATAAAAACTAATAGTGGTGGCTCTAATTAACAAACCAGTTGCTACAACGATACATAATGGTATTGATAAATTTTTAGATTGTCTACAACTGATTAGTAAATTGCATATTATTTTTGTGGATGAAATCTAATCCTGAAAAGTTATCATATCTCCCCGAAACTTTATTCATCATACATCCATTTTACTTTTTGTAACTTTAAACTTTCAAACCCTTACAAACTTAAGCTTAAAAACATAGTAACTCTTGAACGACATTGATATCACACTAATCCTTGTGGAGATGATAAAATAAAATACTTACTTTTGCTTGTTTCTTTATCGCAACAACAAAATGGTGTCGTTGTCGGGGATTGGTGTTTAGATATTAATTGCGTTGCAATAGTTTCTATCTTTTTAAGTTTTGTACATTTGTTTATATTTTATATATACTTGTTTTGCATAACATTCACTCAAGTAATGGTTAGGAGTAAATTCATGTGAAGGAGCAACTAGCCAAGCAAAAGGAAGCACCAAGAAGGAGCGTCTACTAAATAAAAGTGTCGAGCTAACAATGTTAAACAAGCGCTTCTTGGAAGGAAACCCAATTTTATTATTGTTTGTTTAAATTGTTGTAGTGTAGTAATAGTTGTAGTATTTTGTAATTTTTTTTATTGTTGTTTGTTTTTGAAAATTGGTCTAATAATTTGAAGAAGCATGGAGAGATTGTTGCAAGTTTGAATGTTTCAACATGCAAATGTGTGGTAATGATAGTATTTGAAGTTGATACATTTTCAATGTACATGTTTATTGCTTTCTAGAACATAGCATGATTATGAAAGTTGTAATTTGTAAAAATGTCATGTCATTCATTCTCTTACAATACCTTTTCACAGTTGAATTACTTTAGATCAAAGCCTAAATGTGAGGAGATTTCCAGTGTTTACTATATTCACCGGAGACCAAAAATCCTTGTTTTAACTCAGTTTTATTATGTTTAATCTTTCATTTGTGTTGATTTGTATGAAAGCATGAAAAGGATCAAGGAATTTTTTGAAATTGAGCATAACCACCTAACCAAAAGTAATTTACCCTATGAGTGAGCAAGATTTTGTTCAACCCTTTGAGCCTTAGTGTTAGGATCCATCTTGATGTTGAACTATGAATTTGTGTATGAGCAAGTAGTTCATCATGGATTCTAATTTTGTTTCTAAAGCACTTGAACCATAAACCATATATTATGGTTGAAATTTTTCCTTGCCTTTGAAAGTTTAGGAGAATTCGTGTCACGATGTTTGATTGTATTCAAGTTGGGGAGAAAAAGGATAGGTTGCTTAAAGGTTGGTTGCTAAGAGGTTGAAAAAATAAAGTGTTTGAAAAAGAAAGAAAAATGTGAAAAAGAAAAAGAAAAAGAAAATAAAAATGAATAAGATCAAGGTTGTGGCAAATGAGCAAAGAGAAAAGGGTGAATAATATTTTTGATTGCTTGAAAATGTGGGAAGTGATTTCTCTCATAGGTTTAGGAAATTTTGTTTTAAAGAACTTTATATATGACCCTTCTTTGTTAACTCAAGCCAGATTACAACCCTTGAAAGTCCTTGTGATTTGTGTTTTTTTGCTTTCAACATGAGTTTTTTTAGATGAATGCATAATTTATTTGGATGTTAGCAAGATTTTTGGGTGAGATTCAAGTCCCTCAATTATTTGTTATTCATCCTTTGATGAAGTTGTGTGCTAGGTGTGATTCATGCTTTAACGTGTATTGCCTTAGAATTTATGACACGTGTTTTGCATTTAGAATTTGTTTCATGTTCATGGTGTTGTTGCAGTATAGTGGTAACCATTGCTTTGTTTGTGATTTTGATTTTGAACCATGCAATTGTTTTCTTTTCTCAAAACTTGTTATTCAAGATTTCTTGGAGGTTGATTTTGTTTCTATAGGTTTGTAAGACTGTTGTTTGAGGACAAAAAAAGATTTAAGTTTTGGGAGAGTTTGATAAGTGCCAAATATGACTAAATTTCCACATGAAAACTTGACACTTTTAGGCTCTATTTTTCATTTTCGATCATTAAATTCCCTAACATTTGCTTTATGTGTAGCTTTAATTGGATTTGGTAGTGGTATATGTGATATGTTTATTTTTGTGCAGAAAATTGTTGAATCAAATTAAAAGTGTTATTTCTCTGAAATTATGATTGGCATAAATTTTGGTAAAACTAACTTTGCAGCAACATGTTGTACTAGATGTTTCAACTTTCAGGTTCAACATGTTGTTGGCTCCTAAATTCGACACCCTTGTTTTTATTAATATCAGCCATTAAAGCTGAAAGATGTTTTCGACCAGCTGGGTCTGTCGAAATACCCATCGGAAGATGGAAATGTACTTAGAGGATTTCTTCCAAGGGAGAATTTGGTTGCCTTCGACGTCGAAGGTGTTTCTCGTCGAAGATTCTTCTCGACGAAGGTGTTCGATTGTTCAGAGTGGAACGGTTTGAAATTCAAGCGTTTGGAGGGAAAACGGTTCCCAGCGGTTACCAAGTGCAACGTGCAAAGATCTGGAGCGTCGAACGCTGAGAACGTGCCAAGTGGAGTCATCTCGAAGCAGTGTAACTGCCCGACGGTTACTTGGGATGTTTTAGTATAAATAGTAGTAGTTCACGCAGTTTTTCGCGTGTGTTCACAATTATATACAAAGTCACTCATATAGATTCGAGTACCCAGCGTGTGAGAAAGAATTGTTGAGAATGTATGTGTGAAACACCACTTTTATTAATCAAAGTCATTTATTTTCCAGAAACTTTACTTGCTTTCTTCTTTACTTTTCCTGTCGAAGCCTTTTATTTCAAGCCTTCCTTTATTTTATCAAGCCCATTTCTTCATGCAATTTACTTAAAGCCTCTTTATTTTCTTGTCATTTAACCATTATCCAACTTAATCAAAACCCCAAAATCAACCATGTCTTAGGATCAATCTGATCGATCCTGCGAGTAACCAAATAAGTAACCATTTGGAAGATCAGCGGTTGTTTACCAATAACCACGGTAAACAAATTGGCACACCTGGTGGGACTGTGTGTTGATTTTTGAAGTTTAACCTTTTTAAACATAATCTCATCTTTTTCGAGGAGTGTTGTATGTTATTGAGAAGTGGTAGAATATACACTAACGATACCAATACTGCCAGAAGAAGAGAAGAGATGGCGAATCCGCCAAACAATAACGAAATCCCACAAACAAATGTGGGAGCAACGGTTATCCCGACCGTAAGTGAAGCGATAACCGCTGGTTCAATACCAGCAGTAACGGTCACAACAACGAGGCCATTACCTCCGTTCACAGGCCCCATAGTGCCTTTGGGAACTCCCCCACCAAGGGGAAATTTAGGCACAAGGCCTTATGTTCCCCCAGGATTTATGACAGGCGGTCATAATCGGGAACCACTCTATGGCATGCCAACTTCTGACTTGGCTAGCCTGACGAACGCTGCGTCCACTTTTTCAGACCCTTTAGTGAGTGCCTCTTCGCCACTCCAAGGTTCTGGAGTAGGTATGGCGAATAGAAATAGGACCCAACTCTTAGGAGGAACGTCCCAAGTAGCACATGGCCTTACAAATTCCTCGACAGCAGTCTTGAGGCAACAAATGGACGAAAGCAACCATGATATGGTTCAAATGTTGGCACAAACTTTAAGTACAGTGTTGAACCCTCTAATACAAAATACTGCCCAATCGAATCAGCAGATGACAGCGCAAATGACGCGTTTGGCTAATTTCTTTGGAGTACCCCAACCTATTCGACAGCCCCAAAGGGCGCAAATAAGGGGAAACCAGGGTGTATTCTTAGAGGAAGAAACCACTATCAACCAAGTCCAACAGCCTGTCGAAGAAAACCTTAGGGCACGATTGGAGCAACCTGTCGAAGAACCTAGGGTAATAACCCCAGAGGTAAGGTTAGTTAACAGAAACCAAAATGCTGACGAAGTAGTTCAGCATATCCAATACCAAAACATGGGTTTGGAAAATAATCTGGCAACCATGATCGAAAGGATCATGACTCAAAATGGGATGAACATGGGCTTTCGAAGGCCCAACTTTACATCCCCGCTGTCAGAATACGTGTTACAAACAGACTTACCTCCTAGATGTAAAGTCCCTAAATTCACTAAGTTCTCTGGGGACACGACAGAATCTACTGTCGAACATGTGGCGAGATACTTGATCGAAGCAGGAGATATTTCAAACAACGAAAACCTGAGGATTAAGTACTTCCTAAGTTCTTTAACAAAGAACGCTTTTACTTGGTTTACAACTCTCCCCCCCAATTCGATCCATCATTGGACCCAGTTGGAAAGATTGTTCCATGAGCAATTCTACATGGGGCAAACCAAGATAAGCCTGAAAGAATTGGCCAGTGTGAAGAGACGTTTCACTGAACCTATAGACGAATATTTAAATAGGTTTAGGTTGCTCAAAGCAAGATGTTTTACACAAGTGCCAGAACATGAGTTAGTCGAAATAGCCGCAGGCGGTTTAGATTATTCCATTAGGAAGAAGTTAGACACTCAATACCTGAGAGACATGGCCCAACTGGCCGATAGAGTTCGACAGGTAGAACGCCTCAAAGCTAAAAAAGCAAAGGCAACGAAAACTCATAAGAGAGAGAGGATAGCGTATGTTGAGATGGATGACGAAGATCCAGAATCCTTCGACGAAACTATAACTGTCGAAGAAGGAGAAGTCGATTTAGCGGAACTAAAACAAGGGCCACCATACTCTTGCAAACTGTTAGTCCCCTCAAGTGGGAAAAATCCCACTGGTCCAGAAAGGACCAACGATAGGTTCCCCAAAAAGACTTATAGTTTTGATATTACAAAATGTGATGAGATCTTTGACTTGCTTGTAAAAGATGGCCAAATGATAGTACTCCCAGGGGTAAAAGTGCCTCCTCTTGATCAAAGAAAGAAGAGAGGCTTTTGTAAATATCATAATTTTCTGGGCCATAAAACGTCTCAATGTTTTCTTTTCAGGAATCTTGTGCAAGACGCTATCGAAGAAGGGAGGTTGAAGTTTGCTGACAAGACCCCCATGGCTGTGGACTCTAATCTGTTGCAGGCTGAAGCCCACTATGCTGAACCTCCAGAGGTGAACGTGATCGAGGCATCCAGAAGCCAGTCGAAGAGGCCAGGAATCACAATGGTCGAAGTCTCAAAGGACCATGTCAACATGCTAATCTTTGGCAGTTTTTCTGGGAATTTATCCAGAAAGACAATTGAAGCGGTTCAGAAAGCAGTCGAAAGCCCAAAGCTGGAGACAGTTGGAGCCCAAAAATCTAGAACAAAACCCAGTTCTCACTTGGCCGCATTTCAAGGCCAGACAGAGGACTTGGAGATTCAAATGAAGCAGTTGACTCTTGCAAACAAAGATACCATGAATGTCAACATGGTCGAAGTCTCTGAACCAAAAGCATCAGAGGAGGCCATGAGGCAAGAACAGGCTAACAAGACTGCTTTCCCTCGGGAAAATGAAAATATGGCAGATTTCCTGCAAAGATGCCAGAAAAAGAAGTCAGAAGTGATGCTGTGTCCATGATGCAGTTCGATCTTTGACAAAAAAGCTGCTGAACATATTCAAGGCGTAAGAGCAGCAAATAAGAGAAGGGAAAATGTTGATCTTCGACATGATCCCAGAAGAGCCTCCCAAAGAGGTTCAAACCAAGAAAAGAGGCCATTGACTTTCAGGCCTCCAACTAATGTGTCAGTAGATACATGGTACAAAACATCTGGTCGAAAGAGGCCAAGCGAGGAAAGATGGCACTCTTTCGATGTGCCAAGAGGTTCATCTTTAACATAAAAGAAAGAGCCTCAGGTTGCTGCCCCTAAAGTTACACAGGTGTCAAGCAACTACAAAGGGAAAAATCCCATGTCTTGATCTCAATGGAGGAGATACCAGAGGCGACGAAAAGCTGAGAGGGAAGCTGCTAATGAACCAAAGGCAGAAACCACTTCAAATGTTCCTCTAAGGAAGCAAAGGAAACCTCTGGAAAGAGAGCCAGTAACCAACAGGCTAGTTTGGCCTAACCAAGGTGAAGTTGATGACGAAGATGGTTCTGAGTCTGATGACACTTTGGATATCATGGTGAATATAGTCTCAGTGCTGCCCAGAGAGTTCAACCGACAGGTGGAGGTCGAAACAAGTGATTGGGAAGTGGAGCAAGAAATGGCCAAACATAGGCCAGTGTGCTATTTCGTCATGGATAATGGCACTACTGAGGAGCAAAATGGGTTCTTCGAACCACCTACAGAGGCGATGAAAAATCACCTCAAGCCTTTATTTATAAGGGCTAAACTCGAAGAAACCACAGTGAATAAAATCTTGGTGGATTGTGGGGCAACCATCAACATTATTCCTCACTTTATGCTAAGGAAAATAGCCAAAAGTGATGAGGACATCAAGCCTCACAACATGTTCCTGTCGAACTATGAAGGCGGCATAGGGACCACTATGGGAGTGATCCAACTGGATATCAAGGTGGGATCTATCCTTCGACCAACGATGTTTATGGTCATATCGGCCAAACCTAACTATAATCTTTTATTGGGCCGTGAATGGATTCATGGTGTTGGAGTTGTACCATCATCAATGCACCAGAGGTTGCTGCTATGGCGTCCTGATGGGATGGTCGAAAACATAGAAGCGGATCAAAGCTATTACCTGGGCGAAGTGAATCACCTAGGGCTGGCAGACTTCGACAAGAACTTGGCTCACATAGGGCCATGTCCAACACCTGACTTCGACTTGGCGCCAGCGCCAAATACTTTTTGTTCCCTATACCTGCACCCTGAGCATGGTTTTCAATGGGACAGAGAAGACTTGTCCCACATAGACTTCAGTGGGTTAACTGACATCCAACCAACTGGTTGGGGAAGTGAATTCAGTGATAATGACTGAGTCACAATCATTAAAGCGAATTTCGGCTTACGTAGCCGAAACAAAGATGATAACGGCTCTCGAAGCCGAAGTAAAGTACATGGCCACACAGGCCAATGATCAACAGTTATCTGCTGCAGGTCCTGGAAAGGATTTCGATCCAGAACCTCCTGATATCATGCCAGAAGGAATGCAGGAACAGAGGCTCGACGCCATCTATGACGATGAGCCTTTGGGCTTCGAAAAGGACCCCTTGGCGAACAACATCAAAATGTTAGCGCAAGATCCTTTAGAAGAAATCAACTTAGGCGAAGGGTCAGAGAAAAAGCCAACTTACATCAGCGCAAAAATTGACCCAGAACTTAGGTTGGAAGTAATCCAATTGTTGAAAGAGTTCAAGGAATGTTTTGCATGGGATTACGACGAAATGCTTGGTCTCGACAGAGGATTGGTAGAACTTCAGTTGCCAATCAAACCTGGGAAGAAGCCAATCAAGCAAAGTCCAAGACGCTTCGCTCCAGAAATACTGTCGAAGATCAAAACGGAAGTCGAAAGACTGCTGAAGTGCAAATTCATACGCGTTACGAGGTATGTCGAATGGATTGCAAACATTGTGCCAGTAATTAAGAAAAATGGTACATTGAGGGTGTGCATAGATTTCAGAGATTTGAATGTTGCTACACCCAAAGATGAATATCTTATGCCTGTGGCGGAAATGCTAGTCGATTCTGCCGCTGGCTATGAATACCTGAGTATGCTCGATGGTTATTCAGGATATAATCAAATATTCATTGCTGAAGAGGATGTGTCGAAAACAGCTTTTCGATGCCCTAGGGCTCTAGGCACTTACGAATGGGTAGTGATGCCTTTTGGCCTAAAGAACGCTGGGGCAACATACCAGCGAGCAATGAATTCTATCTTCCATGATTTTATTAACACTTTTATGCAAGTATATATTGATGACATTGTTATAAAATCTGTTTCCAGGAAGAATCATATTGACCACCTTCGACAATCATTCGAAAGAATGAGAGAACATGGTCTGAAGATGAACCCTTTGAAGTGTGCATTCTGTGTGAAAGCTGGAGATTTCTTGGGCTTCGTTGTCCACAAGAAAGGAATCAAAATCAACCAGAACAAGACGAAGGCTATTCTGGAAGCGAAAGCGCCATCGAATAAGAAGGAACTGCAATCTCTGTTAGGCAAGATAAATTTCTTAAGGAGATTCATATCTAACCTAAGTGGGAAAGCTCAAGCCTTTTCACCCTTACTTCGACTGAATAAAGAGGGATTCAAATGGGGGCAAGAGCAACAAGAAGCCTTCGACAAAATCAAAGGGTACCTCACCAAGCCACCTATTTTGGTGCCTCATTGTAGCAATAGGAGTATGAGATTGTACATAGCTGCATCCGACAAAACTTTGGGAAGCATGTTAGCCCAAGAAGATGAGTATGGAGTCGAAAGACCCATTTACTATCTTAGTAGAGTTTTGAACGATGCAGAAACTAGATATAGCGAAGTTGAAAAATTGTGTCTATGTCTGTATTTCTCTTGTACAAAACTCAAGCAATATATAAAACCAGTTGATGTGTATGTTTCGTCTCATTTTGATGTTTTCAAGTACATGTTGTCGAAACCCATCTTGCACAGTCGAATTGGCAAGTGGGCACTAGCATTAACTGAATACTCCTTGACCTTTATGCCTCTTAAGGCAGTGAAAGGACAAGTGGTTGCAGACTTTATAGTCGACCACTCAATTCAAGTTGAGAATATTAATTATGTGGAGATAGAACCTTGGAAATTCTACTTCGATGGTTCCAGCCATAAAGATGGAACAGGAGTAGGGGTCTTGATTATCTCTCCAGAAAAAATTCCAACAACATTCAAGTACAAGATATCAGGTTCTTGTTCGAACAATGAGGCTGAGTATGAAGCTCTAATTACTGGCCTTGAGATATTGTTGGAATTGGGGGCAACTCGAGTCGAAATAATGGGAGACTCAGAGTTAGTCATTAAGCAAGTCACAAAAGAATATAAATGCATAAGAGAAAATCTCATTATGTACTTCGTGATAGCAAATCGTTTATTGAAAAAATTTGAAATGGTCAATATTCGACACATACCCAGATTGGAAAATCAAATAGCCAACGACTTGGCACAAATTGCATCTGGGTATAAGATTTCAAAAACGAGATTACAAAGAGCAATCGAAGTTCGAGAAAAGATAAAAGCGACTTGTCTATCACCAACAGACTTGGAATCGACAAGACTAGGATATGCTGATCAAAGTAACTTCGAAATTTCGTTCATAGATAATTTATCAGAGCAAGATTGGAGGAAGCCCATTGTGGAGTATCTTCAAAATCCAGTAGCTTCGACAGAACGAAAAACAAAGTACAGGGCGTTGAGTTACGTACTCATGGGTAATGAGTTATTTAAAAATACGCCTGAAGGGGTATTGCTAAAATGCTTGAATGAAACTGAGGCATACATAGCCCTTTCGACTATGCACGCTGGAGCATGTGGGGCTCACCAAGTAGGCCATAAGATGAAATGGTTGTTGTTTCGACAAGGACTATACTGGCCCACCATGTTGAAAGATTGTGTCGAGTTCGCTAAAGGTTGCCAAGAATGTCAAGTCCATACAGGCATCCAACATGTACCAGCAAGCGAACTTCACTCGATAGTGAAACCTTGGCCTTTTAGAGGATGGGCGTTGGACCTCATTGGAGAGATTCGACCAGCATCATCAAAGAGCCAGAAGTATATATTGGTAGGCATTGATTATTTTACTAAGTGGATCGAAGCTATCCCTTTAGTCAATGTAGACCAAGAAAATGTCATTGAATTTATTCAAAAGAACATTATCTTTAGATATGGAATCCCTGAGACTATAACTACTGACCAAGGATCAGTTTTCACCGGTCGAAAGATGCAGGAATTCGCTCAGGAAACGGGCTTTAAACTCCTAACATCAACGCCTTATTATGCACAGGAAAATGGTCAAGTCGAAGCAGCGAACAAAGTAGTGATTGGCTTGATAAAAAAGCATGTTGGGAAAAAGCCAAAAAAATTGGCATAAGACGTTAGACCAGATCTTGTGGGCCTGTCGAACGTCCCCAAAAGAAGCCATAGGTACAACACCATATAGGCTAACTTTTGGCCATGACGCAGTGTTGCCAGCAGAAATTTGTCTTCAATCTGCAAGGGTTCAGAGACATTATGATATTCCCTCTGAAATTTATTGGGATATGATGTTAGAAGAACTAGTAGATTTAGACGAAGAAAGATTGCGCGCTCTTGACCTACTAAGGCTTCAGAAGAAAAGAGTAGAAGACTCTTATAATAAAAAGGTGAAACCTAAGGCATTTTCGCCTGGAGAATTAGTTTGGAAGGTGATTCTTCCCATGGATCGAAGGGATCGAAGCATGGGAAAATGGTCACCCAAATGGGAAGGACCATTCAGAATTATCCAGACTTTTTCTGGTGGAGCTTATGAAGTCGAAGAGTTAGGTGAAGATAAAAGGCTCTTGAGAGTAAATGGTAAATATTTGAAAAAGTATAAACCTATACTCCAAGAGATAAAAATAAATAACAAGTAACGACTAAATTAACCATAAATAAGCCAAAATGGAAATTTTTTATAAATTAGCCAAAATGGCAATATTGTCGAATACATATTACAATATATGGTTAAAGGGTTGAATCAATCAGAAGGGGATGGAATCCTTGAGTCGAAGGTATTTAGTTTGCTGCAACTCCAATCTTTTGTTGCACAAGGCATTCGCCTGGGCAAGCTTGGCAATTTGATCGTCGAAGGCTTGAGCTTTCTCAGCAAATTCTAGGCCTTGTGTGATTTCAGCTTGACTTTCGGTGTCTGGAACAGTCGAGAGAAGTTCCTCCTTGCGCTTAGTATTGGCATTCATCTTAGCCTCTAGTTCTTCGATTTGCGCCTTTATGGAAGCATTCTCTCGATCTATGGCATCAACTTCTTCTTGTTTAGATGCTTTTTGCTTCGACAACTCCGCAATTCGAGAAGTTGTCTCTGCTACAGCAGTCCATGCAGAAGAGCTTTTGCCATATAACACTTCAAGCTGGCTATTAAAGCCCCTTTGTCGCCGATAATCTACTGAGACTTGATCAATAATGGAGTGTAACTCCATGATAAAGCCTGAAACCTCCGGAGGCACAGCTAGCAAGTCTACGGCATTCAAAACAGCCCCCAAATATGATGGAGCAGTAGGGTCCCCCTCCAAAGCTTTCATCAAATCCTTCTTGAAGAACTGAGCCTTAACCTTCGTCAAAGCCTCATCGAGAGGAGAAGTTTCAGTGGACTTCCCCGACAGAGTAGAAGCCTCCTGACTAATATCAGATGAACTTCCCTTGCTCTCGATGATGGCATTCAGATAGCCAACAGGATCAGTTTGCTTCAAGAGTTCTAAGTCTTCTTTCGACCTATGCTTTGTTGAGGTGACAACCTTTGCAGCAGCGTTGTCTTGGGGTTGAGGCTGTTGAGTAGCATTTGCCTCGACTTGACTCTCTTCGACTTGGACTTTGGCAGTACCAGCATCATCATGATCCCCTTCGCCAGCGTCACCTTGATCCTCTTCGCCAGCGTCGCCGTGGTCCCCTTCGTCACGATGTTCTTACGACAGATCAACCACCTGAATCTCTTTTGGTTGTTGCTCTTCTGTTTGTGGATCTTCTGTTGGTTGTTCTGCTGTCTCAGCATTGGCTTCATTTGTTTCAGTATTGGCTTCATCGTTTGCCAAGTCTTTCTCTTGTGGCCTACTGAGTTCAGCAGAGTCCAATGTTTTAGAAGTCCTTGGCGCTGAGCTTTCAATGGTTTCCTGGAAAAAAGAAGAAGAAGAATCTTCTAAGTTAGAAAGAGACATAATCGAACATGGGTATCGGCACCTGAGTTAAAAAGGGATCAAAGAGATTACCTGCAAAGGAGCTTCAGCCCCAGGGCTGGAATTGTCGCTTTCGACAGGTTTATTGAGAAGAACATTTAGTTCCTCCTCCGTTGGCTCTTCAATAATTACTGGAGGTGGCCTGGGCTTTCTCCCAGCAACCTTTATTCTGATTGTTCGAGCCTCAGGAAGAGGAACGTCCTTCTTCAGCTTTCGCCTTTTAAGAGGAGCAGGGGAGAATCGTCTTCTTCGTCACTCCCAGATTCATCCGTCAGTGCTGGTCGTTTCTTGGGTGAAGGTGCCTAAAAAACCAATTGGAGTTCGACTTAGAAGCTGCATCGAAAGTCAGAATGTTAAAGCCAGAAGAAAATAATAAAAGTCTGGTTACCGATGCAGAAGGCTTTTTCGAAGGGCCTTCCCCCTGTTGGTTTGTTGTGGTCTTCACCGGCGCTATAGTTTTTGCCGGTGGTGGAGGTTTTGTTAAGGGGCCTCCTCCCTGATGGCCTTCTGCAGCCTTCTTGGCTGCAGGCTTTCGAACAACTGAAAGTAGACAAAATAATTAACAGGCTACCAGTCGAAAGGGAAAGACAAAGTAATTTGGAAGGATGAACTTACATTTCTTTATTTTGTCCAAGACAAGAACAAAAGACTTCTGAAGTTCGTCCACGAAGTCCTTCTCGTCGAAAAACTCCTCAGTGTAGTAACTTTTCCACCACTCCTCGAAGGATGGTGAGCAGAGAAAGTTAAGCTGATAGTCAAACAACAAAAGAACTATTCGACCAGCATACCTGTCGATATGCTTAGTGGCAGCGTCTTCAGTGTAGTCGTTGCAAAAGTATAACATAGACTTCTCCCTGGGAAAAATTGGAGAAGGAAGTGTTTGAATAATACCAAACTGGCGAGACACCAAGTTTGGTTGATACGCGATTAGACTCAAATGAGTCTTGGAGCTCTTGAATCGCAGGGGCATTATTCTTGGTGTGAGAAATGCTTCCCACACTGTTGTATGTTCTTCGACCTGAGGACCACTTGACGACTTAGGATGTGGCCTCGTGAACCACTCTGGACCAACCTTTCGTCGAGCAAAGGGAGCCATGGTCGAAGCAAACTCTTTCCTTTTTGCAAACATCAAGACGAAGTTTGTAAAAGTTTGTTGAAGCTCCAGCCCATCTTCCGTTGGGGTCAGCAGAGCCAATCTGGTGCCTTCGATGCACCTATTTGCTATTTCCGGAGCCTGCTCATTTATTTGAGTCTTCTGAGCTAAGAAAGACTCGAAGGTGGCATTGAGCCACAGCTGAAGCAGCCAAAAAGGTCCAGCAAGCAGTAGACTGGCTCTGTTCTCGATGATCTTCAAAAGAGTCGCTCCGTTGCTAATCGACTCGTACAGATTCGCCAAAATCAATTCTGCCAAACAGATATTTTGGCCATGGTGGAGTTGGGTGGCGAGAGTGACCATCTTCTTGGTCACCTGTAAAGACTTGGTGCAAAACACAAAGCGTGACAGCCATAGGGCTAGAAACGCGATATGCTCTACATCCGACACAGCGTCCATCGACTTATCGTGGTAGTGATTGATGTAGGTGGTGTAGGTTGGTTTTGTGGCAGAGAATCCAATCTGATCCTCCGACATTTCCTATGGGTCGAAATAGTCCCCAGTGGGTCGAAGGCCAGTGATGGCGGCCACGTCGAAGAGCGTGGGAGTCAGCATTCCACAGGGAATATGGAAGGTGAAATGGGTGTAATCCTAGAAGAGTAAGGGAGCTATCAACATTTCTGGGGAATAGTTAAGACCCGTCTTCAACAACATAACCAGGTCGAATATCCCCATGTCTTTCCAGATCGAAGCCTGGCGTTTCTCCATTTTTTCCAGCCAAGCACTATAGTCAGGAGTGAGGCTAGGGCTAGACCTGAAAGCCCTAACACCTCTATTGAAGAAACGAAGGTCGATTTTCTCCTTAGCAGGATCTTCATTATCCTCTGCATCTTTCTTAGAGCATCCAACCGGTTTAAGTTTTTCAAGTACCGGAAAGTAGCTTTTGATCTTCATGGCTTCAGCAATGCTTGGATATAGTGGGCCAGACATGGCAAAGATTTGGTTGGAGTATCCAACCGGAATCATGAGTTGGCGTGAATAAGCATCACGTACAGCAATGTCTAAGGGCTCAGGGACCCTTCGTTGGCCCGTGGGAGTAACTACGGGAGCAGTGGAGAAAATCCTGGGTTTAACATTTCCAGAAGGGATGTTAGCGCTAGGAGCGGTGGAAGAACCGGACGCCATTGTTGATACTAAGGTTGAAGATGAAGTGAAGAACAGGTGGTTTGCAAAGTTTGCAAGAGTTTGTATGCAATAAGGAATATCTGAAGGCAAGGTAGCGTGAAAAAGTCCCACAATGGGTACTTGGCGCTATTTATAGTAGTTGGGGAAATCCCCAAATTCGAGGACATTTAATGCCATTTAATGTTGCAGAAGGTAGTGGGACACGTGGCGTCTCCCTGTTAATGTAGCCGTTCTGCAGAAATGAAAGGGTGTAGCGTGCGCCCTCGTTTTTGGGAATTGTCATGATGACAATTTGTGAAAAGACGTTTGGCAGGCTGCACGCCGTACTGAAGTGACGTCTTAGGTACGGATGAAATGATGGCTTTTCCTTGGGATTGTCAGTGGTTGGTAGAAGACAAAAAAGTGCACAATTTAATTTGTGACTAAGAATGAAAAGACAGGTGTCGAATGGCATTTCAAAGAATGCCTTTTTCTTCCAGAGTCGAAATAAGGCATTCTTGGGGGGCAATTTGTTGGCTCCTAAATTCGACACCCTTGTTTTTATTAATATCAGCCATTAAAGCTGAAAGATGTTTTCGACCAGCTGGGTCTGTCGAAATACCCATCGGAAGATGGCAATGTACTTAGAGGATTTATTCCAAGGGAGAATTTGGTTGCCTTCGACGTCGAAGGTGTTTCTCGTCGAAGATTCTTCTCGACGAAGGTGTTCGATTGTTCAGAGTGGAACGGTTTGAAATTCAAGCGTTTGGAGGGAAAACGGTTCCCAGCGGTTACCAAGTGCAACGTGCAAATATCTGGAGCGTCGAACGCTGAGAACGTGCCAAGTGGAGTCATCTCGAAGCAGTGTAACTGCCCGACGGTTACTTGGGATGTTTTAGTATAAATAGTAGTAGTTCACGCAGTTTTTCGCGTGTGTTCACAATTATATACAAAGTCACTCATATAGATTCGAGTACCCAGCGTGTGAGAAAGAATTGTTGAGAATGTATGTGTGAAACACCACTTTTATTAATCAAAGTCATTTATTTTCCAGAAACTTTACTTGCTTTCTTCTTTACTTTTCCTGTCGAAGCCTTTTATTTCAAGCCTTCCTTTATTTTATCAAGCCCATTTCTTCATGCAATTTACTTAAAGCCTCTTTATTTTCTTGTCATTTAACCATTATCCAACTTAATCAAAACCCCAAAATCAACCATGTCTTAGGATCAATCTGATCGATCCTGCGAGTAACCAAATAAGTAACCATTTGGAAGATCAGCGGTTGTTTACCAATAACCACGGTAAACACATGTCGAATGTGATGTCCTAACCAGAAGTATAGGACATCTGGTATGTTTCAGTCTTGCAATTTGGAAAATGATTCAACTTATAGTTTCAACATGTTAAATGTGATGTCCTAACCAGAAGAGCGGGACATCTGGACTGTTACACATTTTTAGTTTGGAAGATGTTTCAACTTACTGTTTAAACGTGTCGAAAGGGATGTCCTAACCAGAAGTATAGGACATCAAGTCTGCTATAGACGACGGTCTGGATTCAGTTGTTGTGATTTAATTTATGAATATTATGGGAATATTTAGTAATCTTATATGGCGTCCAAGATCAATAAATCAGAGATATTATGTTGGTTTTTCAAGATATTGAACCTTTCTAAATATGGAGACAATTTAGGAAAGTTATGATTGAAGACCTATTTTCTTGGAGAAGTTTTTGCAGAATTTGTTGCAGCCTCTATGCTGCATTATTGAAGCCCAAATACAGTTAGGAAAAGGTTTATAAATAGAAGTATTTATGACCTAGTTTTGTACGGGTCTAGTATGTAAAAGTATTAGGGTTTCGTCATTGTAGCCACTCTTTAGGAGAGTTGGTGTAGGTGAACCACTCGGGTTGTGAGATGGTCACGATGTTCTCCTCGAAGTTTTTTAAGTAAGAGAGAGTATTATTCTTGGAGGAAGCTTGTAAGCAACTCCAAGTTGGTGTTCTTAGTCAAGATTCTTGGCTGGGTATATAGGGAAGTGTGTATTCCTACTTGTCATAGAAGTGAGTCTTCTAATCATGGAAGTGTATCTTCTAGTGTTTTTTGATTTGAAGTGTGATCTTCATGTAGGTGAAAGGACATCGATACAGTGAATGGGATTGTTAAATGTTAGACATCATTGCGGTGATTGGAAGTGAGTGGGGATACTCATATATAAAAGTTCCTAGGTAGAAGTTGCATTGGGTAGGGATTAAGTGATAAGTTGTAAACGGGGGAGTTTAACTTTCAACTAGTACTACTGATAGTGGATTTCCTTCCTGGCTTGGTAGCCCCCAGAGTAGGTGTTATTGTCACCGAACTAGGTAAACATATATGTATGTTGTTTATCTTTTTAGTACTATTTTAATATGTTTATACCTTTCCATGTTGTTTCTGTCAGATCAGATGTCTCGATATCTTATAGGATATCTGAATCTGTCATAACGGAATTTCAAAAAGAGGTAGGCATAAAACACAAAAGAAGGCATAAAGAAAAGAAGAGAAAATTCAGCAAGTTCAACGGGAGATCTAGGGGTGCGGTCACCGGCCGAGGAAGGGGTGAGCACAAGTCGGTACCTTTCCAGTGGAAAAAGTTGGCTTAGTCATCGGGCGAGGTAGAAGCAAGGAATTCGTTGGGAGAATCTTTGATCCACTGAAGTTTTATTCCTTGAAATGCGTATCTAGAGTTGTGCTTTCGACACTTTATTGCCCAATGCTCCAAATATGCGATAATACCTACACAAAGAGATAAAATCTATCAATCGGTACAATAATTACTAAAAAATACAATTATATACAAGTAAACATATTTACACAAAAGTTGAGATTTATTTAAAAAAATCAACAAAAGAATCGATAAGTGCCACAAAACTTATAAACAAAATAAGAATTTGTTGGCACTTATCAACTCTCCCCAACTGGAACTAGTTTATCCTCAAACAAAAATCAATCAATCCAAAGAATCACGAATCAACATGTTTTGAAAACGAAAAACAAATGTATGGTTCAAATTAAAATGCACAAGCAAAGTAAATACTTACCACTAAACTACAACAATAACATGAAAATGAAATAACTCCTAAATACAAAATACGTGTCAAAAATTCTAAAACAATACACTACTAAAAAATGAATCACACCTAACACACAATTCATTGGTAGATGAATAACAAAAACAATGTGGTGCTTTTACTCTCACCCAACAATAAAGTTAACAACCAGTTAAATTATGCATTCATCAATTAAAAAACTCATATTGAACAATATAAAAGAAAGAATCAAGAGGGCTTTTCAAGGGTTGTAATCGGGCTTGGTTAACAAAGAAGGGTTAACCTTAAGACTAACTAAACGAAATTGCCTAAACCTATGAGAGCATTAATCACACACATTCAAGCAATCAAAAATTATTTTTATCCACCCTTTCACTTTGCTCATTTGTAACAATCCTGATTTTATCCAAACACACACTTTTTTCGTTCCTTTTCTTTTTCTTTCTCTTTTCTTTTTCCTTTCTTTTCCTTTTTCACATTTTTTTCTTTTCTTTTCTTTTTTTAAGAACTTATTTCTTTTCAATCCACAAAGTAAATAACACATGAACAACCAAACAAGTGCTCTCCCCAACTTGAATACAACCTAACATGAAGTGTGAATTCTCCCTAACTTTCAAGAAACAAATTCAATATTCATACAAAAATTAATGAAGAACTAGTTAGTTATTTATCTGTTCAACATTTCCTGTACAAATATGGATCATGACATTAAGGCTCAAAGGGCTAACAAATTTGCGCACACTCACGGGGTAAAATACTTTTGGAAGGTGGTTATACTCAAATTCAAAAAATGCCTCAATATTTTTCATGCTTTCATACACATTCAATACAAATGTACGATTAAACATAATAAAACCGAGTTACCAAGAAATTTAGTCTCCTACATATAGTAAAAAATGGAAGAAACCTCGCAAAAAGGATTTTTGTCCTAAAGTGATTCAAGAGTGAACAAGTATGACAAAAGAATAAATGACATGAAATTTTGTACAAAAGAAAATTCTCCTAAACATGTTATGTTCTAGAAAGCGATAAATGAGTATCTTGAGTGTACCAACTTCAAACAATATCGTTACCATACATTCACAAGTTGAAACGATCAAAATTGGAAAATCACCACTTACGACTTCAAACCAAAAGACAGAGATTTAAGTCTAAACAACGAACAAAACATTAGAACATACTACTAATATTTACTACCCTAAATAGCCTAAGTGAAAGTGGGAAAAGGAGGGCCAAGTGAAGCAAAAATACCACTGGCACACAGCAGACCGTGCTAAGCGAGACATAGGGTGCTAAACAGCCACAGAAAAATAGGGCGCGCTAAGTGGTATTAGAAAAACACAAAAATAGAAATGAATATGAATTCATCCCAAACCTCCATGTCACCTACACTACTCAATTTACATAATATACATAATTTACAACCGTTGGGTGCCTCCTAACAAGCGCTTGGTTTATGTTGTTAGCTCGGCGCCTATTATTTATACACAGTTCTCCAAGTTTCCTCTTTACACGACTAGTGCTCACTGACGGCG
The DNA here is from genome assembly GCA_948472305.1 of Vicia faba. Classification (NCBI taxonomy): domain Eukaryota; kingdom Viridiplantae; phylum Streptophyta; class Magnoliopsida; order Fabales; family Fabaceae; genus Vicia; species Vicia faba. Next base: position 1,467,145,991 of record OX451739.1, on the reverse strand, counting down.
AAACCTAACCAAACACCTTAGCAAACGTGAAGAGAAACAAACAAACAAACAAACACGATATTCACTAGTATCAAAAACATGTACAAGTGTGGTCAACATAAACAAATAAATCCACAAGTATAAGTATACAAGTCTAGTTACATCCTATATACAATATGGACATTATGTGGAAAACTCAAAAACAAAGAAACTATCGTGATGTGATTCAATAAAAACACCAATCCCCGACAACGACGCCATTTTTCCAAAGAGGTAGAGCGGCCACAAAAAGTAAGTATTTATTTAGTTTTATCATATCGTCTCCACAGGGATTAGTGGTTACTGAATTGTCGTTCGACAAGTCCCACATTTATGAGTTTGGTTTAGAAGAGTTGTAAAACGGTAAATATGGGAATTAAACTTATGAGCAGGAAAAGAATTCATTCTTCGGAAAAGAGAAAACTCTCGGGATTGAATTTCACATACCCGCTAAATACTTAAACTCATCACTCAGTTGTACTCAACTTCAGTCACTCGTCTACATTAACACATATCACTCACAACATAAGTTATTTCTAACGCAGAGTCGAGAGAATAATAGTGTTGTCTTATCGGTGATGTCTCGCGCGACTACACAACCCGGAACATTCAAAGAACTGATACAATTATGCATATTAGGCATTAATCGACTTCTAGAATCAAAACCCAATAGATGTTCATCCTAAATCTAGATTCGAACCGTATATGCCTATAACAAATGAAACCCAAATAAAGCAAGCAATCACCAACATTGATTTGTAAAGAAAGCTTCATACAACACCATGATTAATGTATATACATATAAATAAAACATACTTATAAACAAAACCCAAACAATTGAAGTTTGTAAAGAGAAAAAATTGAGGAGAAACCCAATTTTTCGCGGTGTCAATCACGATCAACCAAGTTCCCAACCCCGGATCATCTGATTACAAGCCACAAATGTTGTTTTATAAGCTCTAAACTACAAAGAATTAAGGTTGAGGAATTAGGAAGAAATACCCCAAAACATAACCCTAACAATATGAAAGAATCTATTTTTATAAAACTAAACTCAGCAGACCGTGCTAAGCATCCTCAACACGCTAAGCGGGATGCACTCAAATTTACACGTTAAACCGCCTAAATCCCGCTAACCTGGCTCACCGTGCTTAGCGGGATCAGAAAGCTACGCCTCTTCCAAACTGCTTAAAACGGTGGTAGTGCGCTATAGGATGCACTTAGCAGGCTCCATTGAACTTTTATTCCTGGAAACGCGTATTTGGAGCTGTAGTTTCGATACTTTATTACCTAATGCTCCAAATATGCGATAATACTTACACAAAGAGATAAAATCTATCAACCGGTACAATTATTACATAAAAATACAGTTATATACAAGTAAACATATTTACACAAAAGTTGGGATTTATTCAAAGAGTATCAACAAAAGAATCGATAAATGCCACAAAACTTATATACAAAATAACAACATTTTGGCACTTATCACGGGAGAATTTGGATATTTTTCAAGGGAAGTTTGTGTTTTTGTGCCGGCTGATGTGAGTGAAAAGTGGCATTTCATCGGGCGAAGCTTTTGGGTTCTGGGCGAAATTGGCTGAGTAGAAAACGTGTATACAAGGATTAAACAGAATTTTTGAGACACTACTTCAATACCATTGTCATTTTAGGGTTTAGAACCATTTTGGAGAGGGAGAGGATCACAAAACAACAAGAGATGGCACTCTTTGAAGAATTGGAGTCGAGATTTGCATCAATCCTTGGGAAATCGTGGTGGATGTTTGTTCTTCTTCATTCTTCTCTGTGTATTTAGTTATCATAGGTAACTAAATCCCTTTCTTGTTGGAATTGGATGTAAGTTTACCGCTTTAGTATGTATTTTTATTAATCATCGCGTTATATACAATCAATCTATGAATCTATGTCGATGTTATCTTTGTTTTACTATTTATTTTAATGAGTTTGGATTGCTATTGAGAAATCCGGTTCTAAACTCGAACTAAGATGAACATTTGTTAGATTCTAAACTTTAGACCTAGATTTAGGATAACATTCACATAGAGTATCGAATCTTAATGCTCTTTGTTGTTTAATAGGAGGAAAAATCATTGATTAAACAATAAGGTAGGAACCATTTAATAAGTTGAGAGATCTTTAATTAAAAGCTTCAAATCCCATCAGATGTTTAGACATAAACGATGTTGTGAGCGATAAGTGATGGTATTGATAAATGTTTAGATTGTGTATACTGATTGGTAAATTGTATATTATTTCGGTGGATAAAATCCAATCCTGACAAGTTTTCATATCTCTCTGAAAGTTTATTTATCATTCATCCATTTTACTTTCTATAACTTTAAACTTTCAAACCCTTGCAAATTTAAGCTTAAAAACATAGTAACTCTTAAATGACATTGATATCACACTAATTCTTGTGGAAACGATAAAACAAAATACTTACGTTTGCTTGTTGCTTTACCGCAACAACACAACCCTGTGTTTTATTCAAGGTTTATGGTTCAATCACTGACAATAATATTTAATTATATTTATGTATTAATCTAAATAAGTTATTGATATTTATAAACCAATAACTTTTATAAAAAAATAAAAAAGAATGTGAAAATTACTTTAAATATATAGTTGAGAAATATTAGCTTTTGGCTAGTTAGTAGGATAAAAGTTAAACAAATATATTATGAAAAATTAAATAAACTTTAATTTTGACTTTAAAATTTCTTTCCTTTATATATATATATATATATATATATATATATATATATATATATATATATATATATATATATATATATATATATATATATATATATATATATATATATATATATATATATATATATATATATATATATATATATATATATAATATATATATATATATATATATATATATATATATAATAATATAATATA